>CM044563.2:13394577-13994577 GCA_024416835.2 Perccottus glenii | reverse complement strand
GTGGTGGTGGTGGGGTGACAAGAAATACAGATACATAAATGGAGGGTGGGATGACAAAAGAGGAGGAAATGTGAGGAGAAGGGCATATCAGTGTCAAAGATATTGAAACCAAAGTAAGATGGTTGAAGAAGTAGAGTGTCCAGAGGAACAGCTCAAGGGAACAGTTTGCAAGTGGAGATAGTAGTGAGTTTAGTTATATCTTATGAAGCCTAACAAATCTTGCATTTTTGGAGAAAAATAAATAATAATAATGTAATGTCTGCAACTTTTCTTCTTAAACCCTCCACAATTATCTAGTGAATTAGCACACAACTGATACAGTGGAGAAAGGTGACTAAAGGTGACTAAAGAAAAAGAAGTCACAAATCAACAAGCACAAAGCATCTTCATCCTGGCAGAGAAAGGGGCGCACAGCGTCGATGGCCTCCGACACCAGCATCAGACACAAACGGGAGAATGATGCCTGCCTGCTAGTCATCTCTATTAAATGAGTGAGATTGGCCTTAAAAAAGCTCAGTTGTAAACAAAGGTGTTATGAAATGCTCACCTTGCTGTAGCAGATGAATTTTGCAGCCTCCCAAAATCTCAACTCATCGCTGTTTCAGCCGGTGCTTTTTAAATCTTGCTGGCTTTTTCAAGCATCTCGTCGTTTTTGGCACGCAGGCACGTTGTCTGAATAGAAATGCATGCAGGACTTTCCATCCCTCTTTATATGAAACCAAGCCAGCATAGGTATTCAATGGGAACCCGTTGATACAGACACAAACATTTGCACTTTCAACATAGCTATGCTAAAACCAGCGCCTACCAGATGTTTGGCCAAAATAAACCAAGCTAACCCTTACGCGGACTCAGACTGAGTGATGAGGCATCGGCCCGTCTAAAGAGGACCGCAGACTGCTCTCCTTCCGCGACGGCCCGGACGTCTTCCGAGAGGGATGGTCCTGAAAGACCCCGGGTCCATCGTTAGCAGCAAACAACTATCTCATCCGCTTGTAGAATATAATAAAACAGCCAACTCTGGTAGCCACAGTGTTATTAAAATATTGGATTTTTTTTTCTACAAGTGGAATATATTAAAGCAAGTGCAATGTTGGAGGCAAACGTGTAAGTTATTAAATAATTGGCAATGTACTATGGAACATAATTACATTCCTTTTACACCTTATAAAGACAGGAACACCACATTCTTCGTTTAAATTTATTTAATATTGCAGACTTTCTTATATTATCTTCTACTTGCCTGCGCATATATTTCACCAGCCTGTTGGTCTTTATTTAATCCCTAATGATAGCCCCAACAAAAAGTATTTTTGTTTTGTTTTAAAGAATTTTATAATAGCTTTTGTTATTGCTATTAAGACACCATCTAAAATTAGTTACAACGGCGATTTTATTTTGAAAGGATTACACCGGTAGTCTTGCTAGCATAGCTAGATTTACAGCGAGTATGCTCATTAGGTCATCACCATTGGTCATCACCATAGATTGTATAATAATCACACAAAGCTAAACTGTTCACGTCTTATGCTCAGATGAAATGACTATTGTCTTCGTCTACGTTTTTGTTTGGCTGAGTTTCTTCCCTGCTTTTATTCTCGTGTATTATTGATATTTTTTTTCTTTTTTTTTTCAACATGATCGAACACATTAACGATGCGAATTTAATCAAAGGTTGTCAGGTAGTCACATAGTTTTATCAGTAAAGGTTAAATCTTTTAGACTTTGTTGGCATCTACTGGAGAGTGTTTGCTACAGCAGCAGTATGCTTTTGATCAGGCAATGAGCTAGGCACTTCACTCAAGTGTCGCTTTTTCTGTTGCTCACGAAGGACCCCAAACGGCGAATCGTCGTTGGTGTTGCTTTCCGCGGATTAACAGGGAAGCCAATTGAATAAGAAAATATATCTACTTGAAATCAAAGCCATCTGAGCTAACACAGCGGTAATTATATTGTTGTACACATCTGTACGCGTTCCACAATTTAATTGACGTTTTCTGCTAAATATTTGACAATGCATTTGCTGATAATAGCGCAAGAATTGAGGATGTGCCGGTGAACATTGGCGCTTTGTAGTATGAACGGGCTTTTTGGCCAGTCGGCAACATACGACGCTAGTTCGACATACTATTATCTCTTGAAATATAGCAAGTGGCTAAGTTAACATTAACCTACACCTAATAACCCTGGTTCACAAACAAATTTAACGTCAGAAACATAGCTCCGAACTCAAACTTAAAGTTCTTTCTCTTATGACGCTAACGTTAGCGTTGCGTTAGCATCGTAATGCCCGAGTGGGATGTAAACACAATCAACATAGTGCCCGTTTTATACCCAATTATTTACGATATGTCATAGGCCTACTTGTTTATGGTTTATTAAGCTTGCATAATACCCCTAAAATACTTGGAGGACGGTTAAAAGATGATAAAAGGGACAACTTTTGAAAGACTAAAGACCGTAATGAACTGTACATGAGGAACATATGTGTTGTTTAAAAAGTAGCCTTCTGATATTTTTTATTCATCTCTTACGTTGTTGTGTTTCATTCTCTTCCCTTTATATCCAGCTTTGACAATTGCTTTCAGCTCCTAAAATTTCTAGTGGGGCACCACTGACAAGGAGCCATGTTTCTCTACAACATTACCCTACAGAGAGCCACTGGCATCAGCCATGCCATCCATGGAAATTTTTCAGGTGATATTGCTTAGCTTTGAGTGGTATAGCAAGTATTGTAAAGCTAAGTTCAGCTCTGGCACTAATAACATACTAAAATGTAAATGTGTCCTTATAGGAACCAAGATGCAGGAGATTGTTGTTTCTCGGGGAAAGATTTTGGAGTTATTGAGGCCAGATGCTAACACAGGAAAAGTGCACACCCTGCTCACTGTTGAGGTGTTCGGCATTGTCAGATCCTTGATGGCCTTTAGACTGACTGGAGGAACCAAAGGTCTGTTGATTAACTCTGCATTGAATTGTATGATTGTACTGTACTGCCCTGACTGTACTTAATATCTCTGTTAATGCTGCTTCTCTTTCTTTATAGATTATATAGTTGTTGGAAGTGACAGTGGCCGCATTGTTATCTTGGAATATCATCCTTCAAAAAACGTATTTGAGAAGATTCATCAGGAAACGTTTGGAAAGAGTGGCTGTCGGCGCATTGTTCCTGGCCAGTTCCTTGCTGTTGACCCAAAAGGCAGAGCT
This sequence comes from Perccottus glenii, assembly GCA_024416835.2. Classification (NCBI taxonomy): domain Eukaryota; kingdom Metazoa; phylum Chordata; class Actinopteri; order Gobiiformes; family Odontobutidae; genus Perccottus; species Perccottus glenii. Next base: position 13,991,370 of record CM044563.2, on the reverse strand, counting down.
GTTATGATAGGTAGGATCAATCGAATCAAGGGTTGCATTTTTTTATTTTATGGAATAACCCTACATCACATTTTGTTAATAATAAGTAATAAGTTCTTTCAATCTATTCAGTTATGGCTGCTGTTTTCAGCTATTGTCATTGTTACAGTCATCGCCATATATTAAAAATATTTCCATATCTTTTGCTTTTTCCAGGAGCAATAGAAAAACAGAAATTGGTGTATATTCTTAACAGAGATGCAGCAGCAAGACTCACCATCTCATCTCCCCTGGAAGCTCACAAAGCGAACACGCTTGTCTACCATGTGGTAGGAGTCGACGTTGGATTTGAAAATCCCATGTTTGCCTGTCTTGAGATGGATTATGAAGTAAGTTTGTGAAGAGTACATAATTATTCTGCATGTAACATTGTTTATAACGGTATTTGACATCTTTTTGGCAGAAACATATCCAATCAATTTGAATACAAATGTGGTTTAAATGTTGACTTTTTTTTAAAAATACATATTTCCTGGTGCTTGTTTCTCCAGGAAGCTGACAGTGATCCTACAGGAGAAGCTGCTGCAAACACACAACAAACCCTCACTTTTTATGAACTGGACCTGGGCTTAAACCATGTGGTCCGCAAATACAGCGAGGCTTTAGAAGAGCATGGAAATTTCCTCATCACTGGTAAGCAGTTATTACCAACTTTAGTTGTAACAGTTGTTCATATTATAGATGTGATGAGATTTTCATGTCTCTTCTCTGACTCTTCCTGGAGAAAGATAAAGCATTTCTGATCTTTACAACTAGAGCAACACATTTCACTGAACAGCTTATTGGTTTATTAGAAATGCTTCTAAAGTAAATTGTTGTTTTTGCAGTTCCTGGTGGGTCTGATGGCCCCAGCGGTGTTCTAATTTGTTCAGAAAACTACATCACATACAAGAATTTTGGAGACCAGCCTGACATTCGTTGTCCCATCCCACGACGCAGGGTATGTCACAGAATTTAAAACCCTATGATTACAACAGCTAATATGATTTATAGTTTTTAGATAGCTTTTTACCACTATTAACATATTTTTCTTCATGTTGTGCCCTTGTGCAGAACGACTTGGACGACCCAGAGAGGGGCATGATTTTTGTGTGCTCAGCCACTCATAAAACTAAGTCTATGTTCTTCTTCCTGGCGCAAACTGAGCAGGGAGACATCTTTAAAGTTACTTTGGAAACTGATGAAGAAATGGTAAGAAACTGTACAGGGTTTAATCAAGTACCATTTATAATTTGATAGCTTGATGATAATGTTAAATAATTTGAATGGCTTCTTGCTCGTTTACTACAGGTCACCGAAATCAGAATGAAGTATTTTGATACTATTCCAGTGGCAACAGCAATGTGTGTCTTGAAAACTGGCTTCTTGTTTGTGGCTTCTGAATTTGGAAATCAGTAAGTAGATTTGTTCCCTTTTTTTGGTGGTTATTGCTCTTGTTAGTAAAATTTCTGAACCCAACCATTTCATTAGTCTTTAGTCTATTGAACATAGGTAATTTTCAGTCTGACATGACATAATACTTGTTTTCTAGTTACCTTTACCAGATTGCCCACTTGGGAGATGACGACGATGAGCCAGAGTTTTCCTCAGCAATGCCATTGGAAGAGGGAGACACTTTTTTTTTCCAACCTCGCCCCCTCAAGAATTTGGTATTGGTTGATGAACAAGAAAGTTTATCACCAATTCTGTCATGTCAGGTCTGAGTCTAATACACTTGAAATACTTTTTTTTGTATTTCCTATGTGCAATATAAGCATTTTTCATGTGTTTTCTGTTTTATTACAGATTGCTGATTTGGCCAATGAAGACACACCTCAGCTCTATGCGACATGTGGAAGAGGACCAAGGTCTACACTTAGAGTACTGAGACATGGATTGGAGGTGCGCACACACACACACACACACACATAAAACTGCACACATTACTGGCTGAAAAAGTGATGAGTCTACTCATGTCTCTTCTCTGAAAAAACACATGAAGAGTCTTTCCAAAACTTCTGACTTCAGTTAGTTACTTTGGTTCTAACATTCTGTATCTGTGCTCCAAAATGATATTCTTTTATGTTCTTCTTTTAGGTTTCTGAGATGGCTGTTTCAGAACTGCCCGGTAACCCAAACGCTGTGTGGACTGTACGCAGACATGTAGAAGGTACTAATAAAGTTCTCGTTTTATACATGAATTACAAACAAAACATATTTATTATGACAGCTTTTCAGTTTTAACTTGATACTAAAAGTAACAAACTATTCCAGCATATCATTTTACTAGGGGTGTAACAGTACACATAGATTTAGTGTATCGTTTCGGTACAGCACGTTCGGTTCATTACACCTGTGTACTGTTACAATAAATAGTAATTTTTTTATAATTTACACTGGTCTTTCACGCACAAACCACACACGCAAGTTTCCAAACGCACATTATTAAGTGGCGGACTGTTTTGCAGAGCGCAGTTGAGCAGCACACGGCTTCTAGCTTCTTTACTTTTAGAATCTGGGTTAGTTGCCCTCATAGCTCTGACTGACACACTCACTCACAGCAGAGCAGCGTTGGGGAGATGCACGAGATGCTGCGCATTCACTGCCAGGGCAGAGTGGACATGGAGAGGTGACAGCTGGAGCTAATGTAGGAGATGGTGAAACGCTATTTTTTTAGCTGTTTTATTTTTTCTCCATTTCCAGTGTGACACAAAGTCCTGTCAGGTTAATGATCTATAAGTCTAATCAGCAGAGTATTACAGACTGCATACGTATAACAACATTAAAGCTGCATAGCCTATAGTATTTAAAACAAACTACATAATTTAAAACCTATAGTAAATCATCATGAGGTAGGGCTACATCTCGCCACATTTCTCTTCTGTCTGATTTGTTCTTTCTGGGGCACAGTGAGAGAAGAACAATCACAAGAAAAGATTTGATACGTTGTATGTTGAATCAGATGTCGGTAAAATATGACTACATGCAAGGTACTAAGCTGTTTATTTTTAAACTTCTTAAACTGTATGTGCTCAACATGAAGCTCAAGCTTGTAGACTCTCCCTAATCATTAAGGTCTCCTGTATGAGAACATTTTGCCTTCCCTGTCAAAAACAATAATGGGCTAAGACATGTGGATATTTGTGTCCCGACATTGTACCAAAATGAAATGTAACTTGTGTGTACCGTTAAACTCCTAGTGCATTACTGTCTTTAATGTAGATTTGGTTGCCTTACTTTCACACAAACATACAATTTTTGTTGCTTGCTTTTATTCATCACAGTTGACTAATCACATTTGTCCGCCGTTTTCCCTCTGGTTAGATGAGTTTGACGCCTACATCATTGTCTCCTTCGTTAATGCTACTCTGGTCTTGTCCATCGGTGAGACTGTAGAAGAAGTGACAGATTCTGGGTTTTTGGGAACAACACCAACTCTGTCTTGCTCACTGCTCGGTGAAGACGCTCTGGTACAGGTGTGTGAAACCATTCTGAAAAATATACCATTTTATCATAGTCTGATTTGTGTGGTATTTTTTAGCATATTTCTATGTTACCTGTTTATTGTCAACCTCATTATCCTTTCTCTTGGTTACAGGTTTACCCAGACGGAATCCGCCACATTAGGGCAGATAAGCGTGTGAATGAGTGGAAGACGCCTGGTAAGAAGACCATAGTCCGTTGTGCTGTCAACCAGAGGCAAGTGGTTATTGCCCTGACTGGTGGAGAGCTGGTCTACTTTGAGATGGACCCGGTAAGGTGTTGCTTAATGTTACAAATTAAAGTAAAAAGAATGTGAGGTAAAGTTTTAAAGTAATAATGTCATTAGGATAAATGTTTATTTATTTTTTCATTGTAGTCTGGCCAACTAAATGAGTACACAGAGCGGAAGGAGATGTCTGCAGATGTGGTGTGTATGAGCCTTGCTAATGTTCCACCGGGTGAGCAGCGCTCCAGATTTTTGGCTGTGGGTCTTGTCGACAACACAGTGAGAATTATCTCCCTGGACCCCTCGGTAAATCACAAACCTTTTTTATTTTTACACAGCCTTTTTGACAATTCAATGCCAGGCGATTAAAATCTCCTTTGAAGGTAATAGGGTTGTAAAATAAAAATAAAAACTATTTTGAATTCTATGCTTTGACAAGTAAGTAAAACTGATATAGAAAATAAAAAAATAAAAAAACATGGCTCTGGACTAACTTAATCAAAGCACGAGCTAAACAAATATTAAAGATTAAACAGATCTAAATTTAGACAGTAACCAGACTAATTTAATGCTTATTTTGGATGATTATTTTGAAGGGCAAAAGTAAATGTCCATTACATAGAAGACCATATCGTTATTATTAAGTCATTCTTAGGAATACAGATATTGTGGTGATTATTACAAATAGAGGTTTTAGGTTCTTAATTTTTGACAGTGATTTTTAATTGAAAGGTTTAAATGAAATGTTGAAATGTTTATGTGTAAAAAAAAAACAAATTACAAATCAAATACTGTGCCTGTATGTTATGACTGTCTTTTCTATTGTTCTCCAGGATTGTCTCCAACCATTGAGTATGCAGGCTCTTCCAGCTCAACCAGAGAGTCTGTGTATTGTGGAAATGGGAGGGGTTGAGAAACAGGATGAAATTGGAGAAAAGGGATCTATGGGTTTCCTCTACCTTAACATAGGACTTCAGGTATTAATTTTTGTCCCATTTTCGATGATTCACAATTTAAATTATCTGTGCAGTATGACCTCAATTGAAAAGTAATTGTATTTTTCATGAACAATATTCGCTTGCTTTATTTGTGCAATGCCAACACAATACAATTATAAAAAAACAGTTGCTCTGAGGGCTGGCAGCAGCATAGGCATTACACAGTGTAGAGCATAACCAAAAGCATTTCTATTGAATATAACGATAGACAATTGACGTGTTTATAAATAAAATGATTTATCGCCCAGCCCTAATAAAATAAGGTGTTAACATACTGACTTGTTCTTTTTTAAATGTGCTTGTGGGATGTGCTTATACATACAAAATGTGTTTCTCCTTGTGTTCCCTCAGAATGGTGTGCTGTTGCGTACTGTCTTGGACCCAGTTACAGGTGACCTTTCAGATACCAGAACTCGTTACCTGGGCTCACGACCTGTAAAACTCTTCAGAGTCAGGATGCAGGGACAGGAGGCTGTACGTAACTTGCATATACTCAAATAATACAAGAAGCTTTTTTCTCTTTTAAGTAATAATTCATAAATAAATATAATCTTGTCCGCTGATAGGTGCTGGCCATGTCTAGCCGCTCCTGGCTGAGTTACTCCTATCAGTCCCGCTTCCATCTAACCCCCCTCTCATATGAGACCCTGGAGTATGCCTCTGGCTTTGCCTCAGAGCAATGTCCTGAAGGCATAGTGGCCATCTCCACCAACACCCTGAGGTATGATTAGCATGGTATAATGTAAAATTTCCTGTTTATTGTATTTATGTTGAAATCCTGGCAGCCAACCCAAAAGTCTTGTATGTATTGGAATGTCGGTTACAAAAGTTACGCTACAGTTTCTATGATGAAATTATTGCTTGCAATTTTGTTTATTTCTGGTAAAAAAAAAAATACTAGAGTTGCAACTAACGATCTATTAATTATTTTTCCAATTAATCTATTATTTTTTTGAACAAACTATTATAAAACACTTTAATAAACACAATGCATGTATTGTAAAAATCGGTAAACATTCTTTATTAAGCACATAAAATGTGTTACGGGCATGTAAAATAAATAAAATTAAAAAAAGAAATGCCCTACAAAAGAAGCAAAAAAGGGGAAATTTACTTTGGCTCAAATATAATGTACACAGGGCATTGGTTTCTTATCAATTTAAATGAATGCCACAAAAAAGAAGGCTCTTGTGTTCCCCACTAGGCCACGATGACTACTTTTTGTTCAATACCAGAATTCTGTTCAGCACCAGAATTAATTGCGATGTTAAATCCAATTTGCACTGTTTCCTCTGGGCCAAGTGCCTTGACAAGTTGGCCAAAGGTCACATGATCTGTTATAGGGGGGTTGGGAGCGGGGAGAGGTAAAAATAATAATAGTTCATCTCAAATCTAATTCATATCAATATCTAGCTCATATCAACACATAGTCAACAATTTCTTAGTGCAGAGACTAAATGCTCTACCTCCATGTAACACCCCAGGGTTTGGGTCGGCTTATAGCGTATGTGTTTGAATTAATAACACTACAATAGTAATACAACAGCTCATTATCAAAGCTCCCTAAAAGGCTAAAGATCATATTTGTGCGTAAAGGCTGATCAGAGTCTCAATGGTAACGCTCAGAGAGAGTTTGTTAAACTCAGACAAAACTTGCTCATGACGTTAGCTTTCCTTTAGCTTGCTGCTACAACAGGCTACTTTCTAAACAACTTTAAAATGGGGCAAACAGCAGAATATATTATGCATGCAGCATGCAGCTGTGTTTACTCGGCATGTCTCTGCGCGCTCCCGGCTCCAGTCAGCTCGTCTTAGAGCAAAGAGAGAGGGAGAGAACAGCTCAATGTGTGACACTTTGTGCTCAATAAATAAATACCAGAAGCAGTTTAAATGTAGTAAACTAAAACTCATCACAAAATTAGCCTGTCAGTTCATATTATTTTTATTATTTTTTTTCAATTAGTTTCTTTTTAGTAATAGTGTGTAGCCTACTGTGCATTTATGCGGATAGGGGCATGGTCATGTGAACTCAAATGCACACAGGGACGCATCAATCTATTACGTTGATGAGTTGTTGCAGCTCTAAAAAATACTAGTGTTGTCAAAAACACTAACATCTAATGTCTGTCAACTTCTTTATTCTGTCGTAGGTTAAGTATTGACTCGTTTGTCGCATATTTGACCTCATTTACAAACAACGTGAGTAATTAGCTCACGCAATTTCCATTCATTTGAACCCAACACATGTTCATATGCGTGATTAAAAACAGAAAAGGTTTGAAAGCAGGGTTTGGAGTTGAGTGACGGGTTAAGTCTTCCTTAAGTTGTGTCAGTTTCTGTGTGAATCCTAAATCCTGTTACAGAAATAACCATAAGCATTTTAATTAAAATTACCCCACACGGGGAAAATACAGGAAAAAAATATTTCTATTCTAAATTTTGAAAATGTTTAAAGATGAACCTGCAACTTAAACAATAACAGTTAATTATTGGCAACAGATAATGCTAAAGAAATGCTCAGTGCATTTTCCCTTGTTCCTGTTGTTTTCAGAGGAATGGCAATAGAAAAAGATTAATTATGACAGGCATCTTTGTCATATTTGTTTAACAAATATGTTTTGGCTTGAATTGATGATTTTGTATTTAAAATGTTCTCACACAAGGAGTTTTGGGCATTATATGTAGGATTCCAGGCTGTTGTCAATAAACCACCAGGTCCTGAGCTTTAGCTTTAGCCTCTTTTGATTTTGTAGTATTTTCCTTTTGTCTGTGAGCTGTGTTTGGTGAAAGCTAAACACTCAAACATCCTCCTCATGTAAACAAAGGATAAAATACAGAAAACAGTGGAGAACCTACATTCATCTCCATATTGTTTAAGAGGCTGTATGAGACTTTACTTTAAAGAATTATATTCAAACACACATCCTTTTTATTAAAATTTTCCGGACCCCTCAAGGTGAGAAAAGTTAACTAAGCGGACCGTGGCTGAAGACCCCTTAATTGAAGACCCCTGCACTACCTGCCTAAGACATTTTTGTTAATGTAAAATATACCTCATTGCCATGTTCTATCTAGACATGTTATATTTATCTTTAAATAAAAAATAATAATATTGTGACAGTTGTTTCCCCTTCGGTATCGAAAATGGTACCGAATATTGATATTTCTGAAGGTATCATATCGAAGTTAGAAATTCCAGTATCGTGACAACACTAAAAAATACGGCTCAACTTTGCTCTGCATCATAAAGAGAACAGAGTCATTAGGACTAATCTGACATGGCCTACTAACCCACTGCACACTTGTCTAATGTTATTGCAATAAAATGTTCCATTTGTACTGTAAATTATTTCTAAAGTTCTAAATATCCGTGAGGGGATCGTGACAACTGCACAGACAAACGGCTGCAACATTTTGACCCCTACAAATGATTGTCTATTTCTCTCACTCCCACACCTCCTCTGTCACTATTCTTCTGTCAGAATCTTAGCGTTGGAGAAACTGGGTGCCGTCTTCAACCAGGTGGCCTTCCCTCTACAGTACACTCCCAGGAAGTTTGTAATTCATCCAGAGACTAATAACCTTGTTTTGATTGAGACTGACCACAACGCCTACACAGAGGCAACCAAAGCTCAGAGAAAGCAACAGATGGCTGAGGTATGTGCACATTTGCATAATAAGTTAGGGGACCATCCCTGCAGAGATTCCCTGTCACTACCATGACATTCATTTTAAAGACCCACACAACTCTGAGAAAGGATTAGTACTTGGGTTCATACAAGAGACATTTTTTTTATGTTAGCTATATTTGGTCAGAGCACTAAGGAGTGCAGCTGAGTGCAGTCCAGAAACATGTTTGTTGCCTGTTTTCTGTCTTTTGGTATTTAACATAACTAAGGTGCATAGTTATAATTTGGTGCAAAGGAACAATTATAGAACTGAAGACATTGTAAATCAGGAAGAATGCAGTTGTCAGGTTTAACCGAGCCCTTAACACAAGTCTTGCTAATTGCCTTTAATGAAAGAAATATTTTCCTGTGCTCTGCTGTCACCCCTGCAGGAGATGGTGGAAGCTGCTGGTGAGGATGAAAGGGAGCTTGCTGCTGAGATGGCCGCTGCTTTCCTTAACGAGAATCTCCCAGAGGCCATTTTCGGTTCGCCTAAAGCCGGAACTGGGCAGTGGGCCTCACTGGTGAGACTGATCAACCCCATACAAGGAACAACGCTGGACCAGGTGCAGTTGGAACAGAATGAAGCTGCTTTCAGGTGAGTGCAGTCTGTGACGGCAAATTAACTGGATGTATAGATCTGTTAGTTACTAGACGCTTAAGTTCTGTGTGTATCAAGTTTTTAACAGATACACATTGCATCATAGACTACTGTGCATGTCCCTTATTTATTTTAAAATAACCAGAAAGTGCTGTTAACTTTGATATTTATTCAGAGATGGTCTAAATTATTATACATATGCCCCGTTCTAGTGTTGCAGTGTGCCGTTTCACAAACACTGGAGATGAATGGTATGTCCTAGTTGGTGTGGCCAGAGACATGATCCTTAACCCCAGATCAACGAGCGGCGGCTTTATCTATACTTATCGCCTCATTGGTGGCGGTGAGAAGCTGGAGTTTGTGCACAAGGTAAGTTTAGGGTTAGGCTTAGGACTGCTGTTTACTTGTAGAAAGTAGTAGTATACAATGTCAGATTTAAGAATTCCATCTGACCAGAGAAAATATATTTGGTGCGAAGTGTTAAACTATGCAACATATAATTGGCATCCTAATGAGAGCTACCTGTGTACTAATGTATCTGCAGAAATCAGCTCATATTGTGACACTATTTGGTGAGGGGCAAAGGGTGTTAATTGGGAAATGTTTGTTACCATCTTATTGCCTGATGCATTCACTGATGCTTGGATAAGGATTAGACCCTGGGAAAAGTTGGCATGAATTAAAGTTTTAATGACGCCATACAGTACACGGATGTTACTGCCCCTGGCGCCATGCACCACTTTCCAGGCAATTCCCTAGAAACCTGAGGCGGGTGGAGGCCATTGGGGTAAACCGGCCCACATGTGTCCGTTAACCTGATGGATTAACAGAAGAAGTGAGTCATCGAGTGTTGGATTGTTGGATTCTTTCCCCATTAGAGGAATTCCCCAACCACTTGACCAGTCTAGTGCTGCATTTACTTGCAGACTGCAAACCTGTAGTCACTGTAGCAGACAAGACCGTGTCGGTTTAAAAACTAGACAGGAAAAATGTAGACTAATGGGAATGGAAGATGTCCCAACACTCAGAATCCTAAAACCAATGTTTAAATTATAACTATGAAAATAAAATAAATAATAGTTCTCTTTTGTCACCATAACATTTTGGAGAAAATTAATCATGTTTCAATTTCCCAAAAAATATTCATAGGAAAGTAACTTGCAATACCATAGCAACTTAGTAAATGCAACAATTTCTTTATTTTATTGAACGTTGGTGTAAAGAATGGTATTGCTTTAGCATTATGTGAAGGGACAATCCTCAATCCCCCATTTATCTGCCAGAGTTACATAAATGTAACACATATGGTTTAAAATAATATATTCCTAATAATTCCATTCCTACTTTTTCTTACAGTTTCACTAAATCACCAAAGATAATGTTGGCAAATTGTGCTCTCTAGTTTTCTGTGGTAGTATCTTAATTAAGTTTAAGTGTTTAAGTTTCATGCAGCAAAAACCTGGAATAGCCTCCCAGATGAAGTAAAACAAGCCTCAACTTTGACAATGTTCAAGGGGAGGTTAAAAACCTTCCTCTTTAGCTCCGCCTACACTACAACCTAAAGTGTTAGTTTTTTCTTTTATCTGCACTCTTCTTTTTAAAATGTTTTTAATTTTTTATTTTTCTTATGTTTCTTAATATAAATCTTGTAAATTGTCTTTTATTCCTGTAAAGCACTTTGAGTTACCCAGTGTATGAATTGTGCTATATAAATAAAATTGCCTTGCCTTGCCTAATTCTTAGTTTAAAGCAAGAGACACTGAAGTGAGTTTTGAGAAAAACAGTTTGTGCAATTGCATCACATTATTTTAAAGATATATTGACCACACTTCTGAAATGCCAAAATAAAGACACATTGTAAACGTCTTTTTTTTTTTTATTATAGACACCTGTAGAGGATGTGCCTTTGGCCATTGCTCCTTTCCAAGGCCGGGTCCTGATTGGAGTTGGGAAACTGCTCCGAATCTACGACCTGGGAAAAAAGAAGCTGTTGCGGAAATGTGAGAACAAGGTGTGAAACCTTTTTGAGCACAAGGTCAAGCTTGCGCGTAGCCCTGCAGCATTCTATTGTTAAAGCAATGTTTTTTTTCAACCGTTGACAGTAAAAGATAGTCTCCACAGTTTGTCAGCACATAAGTAAAGTTACTACTTGAGAATAGGATTTACCTTACAGACAATGAATAGCCAATGAATCATAAATGACTGTAAACTCCACATTTCTGGTGGTTGCAATACAGTGAAGTTGGTGCAAGTTTTATTTATAGGGTTACTCAGTACAAATAATTGCATTAAAAGGGTTGATGTTACTTTGACTACGTGTAGTTTTCATGTGTCAAGGGTTTAATAATGATCATTGTTTGGATTTTGATCCTATCATAAATATTTATCTGTATCTTATTTAAACTAATGCTTTGACCCGGATCAAAATATGCCAAACCTGCAACTGTTTTAACATCAATGGCAGCTTAATATTTGCCTTGTCCACCCTGCTCTGTATCCAGCATGTTCCTAGCCTGGTGACTGGGATTCATACCATTGGTCAGCGCGTCATCGTATCCGACGTGCAGGAGAGTCTGTTCTGGGTTCGTTACAGACGCAATGAGAACCAGCTGATCATCTTTGCTGACGACACACATCCTCGCTGGGTCACAACAGCCTGTCTGCTGGACTATGATACCATGGCCGGCGCCGACAAGTTTGGAAACATCAGCATTGTAAGCAGGGGCAGGCCGGTAGCAGTTTGGATGTCCCTGTCAATTAGCGTGTACTTTATCAACATTTATATTTTCCAGGTGCGTCTCCCCCCAAACACAAGTGATGATGTAGACGAAGACCCGACAGGCAACAAAGCTTTATGGGACAGAGGCCTTCTCAATGGAGCCTCTCAGAAGGTAAAGCCCAATCCCAATTCTACCCTTTACCCCTACCTCTTAGCACTGGTTTTGCGCATTCACAAGAGATGAAGGGGTGTTCCAATACTCATTTGAATCAAGGGGTAGGGCTGTATACCCCTTCAGATTTTGGAGGACCACATTTGAGACGAAGGGGTAAGATAATTTCTCAGCATGTAATGCGTTAACCGCCTCCACAGCTGGGAGAGGTGCTAAATGTAACTAATTTGGGCAAAAATAACTATTTATCTCCCTTTTAATCTTTTACTGGTTATGCACTATTCCTTTTTCACATCGGAAAGTTTTGTCAAATTCTGTTTGCTTTGTTAAATATAAGCTACATTATAAACTATTAGATTAAATATAGATTATATTATGAAGACTTGTATAGGTTGTGTATGTTATATTTTATAAAACTCATATTAGTCTGTTCATTCATTCATTCATTTTCTACCGCTTTGTCCCGTTAGGGGTCACGGGTGACTGGAGCTTATCCCAGCAACTTTGGAACTTAGGCAGGGTACACTCTGGACAATGGCCAGTTAGTCGCAGGGCTAACATTTAGAGACAGACAAACAATCATTCACTCTCACATTCTTTCACTAGGGACACTTTAGAGTTGCCAATTAACCTAAACATGCATGTCTTTGGACGGTGGGAGGAAGCCAGAGTTCTTGGAGAGAACCGACATTGACACGTGGAGGACATGCAGACTCCTCACAGAAAGACCGGAATCAGCCGAGAATGTTTGAGTCGGCTGGGTTTTGAACTCGCAACCTTTTTGCTGTGAGGCAGGAGTGCTAACCACTCTGCTACATGCACCCATATCAGTCTGTTATAAATCTTATTCTAGGTGGGGTGTCCCAATTCTTTGGAGGGCCAAGGGGTAGGGGTAAGTTAGAGAATTGGGATTGGGCCTAAATCATTCACAATCTCAAGATGGCGATAAACCCTGACCTAATACTACTTTTCTGTTCTCTTTGATTGTACCAGCAGGTGGCATCGTCTTAACTACTTATTGTCTTCTGCTGTTTAAAAGCAATATAGAGAGGGTCAAGCTAAAAGTTAAACTGTACCCAGTGCATTGCTTTTCTGATAAGCACTGGATTACATTGGAATTACGATCTATGCAGACAGAGCAAGATAATGATAGAAAGTCTAAAGACAGGTCACAACTGATTCATCTACTTTGCGTCACTGCCAGAATGTTTGTCCGGTCCAGACTGGCCTCAAGCGCTAATCCACAGCCTCCACTGACCTCCGACCACCAATACACTCAGATGCAACACATGGCCACAGCTGTACAACACTGGCAACCACAAGTTTAGCCTACTCGCACACAGCATCAAACATTCCTCAATTCTGCTCCAAAAACTGTTTAGGTAGCAGATTAACTGGGAAAGTCCCTCCAATTTAGACACTTAAGTGTGTTGGTGTTTGTGTCAGTTGTCTGTGATTCAGTGTTTGTCAGCAAGTTTGTCTCTGTCCTCACTGATTGACAACTTCACTTCATTTCGAAATGTGCAATGTCTGTTTTTAGATTTGGGCGTTGACGTTTGCAATTTACTTTATCTTTTAGGAATTGTGTGGACAAATGTTGGCACCTTTTTAGTCAACTGTTTACCATTCTGTATAGATTACGATACATTTTTTGCTCCAAGTTGGTGAGAATGAGGTTTGGTTTGGTGGTTAAATGGAAGAGCTGGACAATGTGTTCAGTCTTAAGAAATATGAAAGCGACATCTCTAGAAAGATTCAGAGTTGCATGTCTGACCATGGTGATTCATGACTGCTTTGGTATCTAGATGAATTTAATTACGATCCCGTCTAAATGTAGTCAGTCTTACATTCAATTAGAAACATTCCATTTTTATTTGATTAATGTATCTCCAAGATCAAAGTCAAAGAAACAAAAATGTCTGACAGAAATTAAATGGGATGTATTGTGTGTGGGGTTTTGTCTATTTGATCAAATTTTATTCCATTTAGCCATGTTTATCCATTTCAATCTGAAATTTATAAAATGAACATCTCATCCATAAATGACACCTACACATATGACTGTCACCTCGAAGGCAGGAGTTTACAAATACATTACTTGTGGGTTTCACCGAAATAGGAGGTGATTTCTGCAGTTTTGTTTTGTGTAGTTTAGATTTGTCTGGGGTCTGTTTTTTTTTTTTTTTGTTCTAAGGGTGCCGCTTGAATGTCCTGCATGTAGTTTAAGTCTGAACTTGGCTTTATTGATTCCCAGTGCTGCCATTGTATAGAGGGAACGTCCTGGTTATTATTGGAAAAGCAGATTTTTGATTTGGGCTAATTTCCTCTCAGCAGAGGAGCACAGTGTGTGGCTTGTTTCTGGCCCTGACAGAGAGTCCAGGTACTGTTTACATATTTGCAGCTGGTGCATTATGTTTTTTATTTTTTATCTTTAGCTTCTACAAACTCATGAAACGACTGAACTGATTGACGTCAACTGTAAATGCACACATCAGAGATGAGGTTATTAAATGATATTTTAATTCATTCTACTGCTTACTCTCAATAAGGGTCGCAAGGGGGCTGGAGCCTAACCCAGCAGCTTTGGGCCTGAGGCGGGGTACACCCTGGACAGTGGCCAGTTAATGTCGAGGCTGACACAGACACATGCAACCTTTCACTGTCACATTCATTCAATAGATTCACCAATACACCTATATGTGCATGTCTTTGGACAGTGGGAGGAAGATGGAGTACCCAGAGAGACTCCTCACAAAAAGACCGCCAGCCAATAATTGGTTTTAAAACCAATTATAATAATAATTGGTTTTAAAACGAATGGTTAATGTGGACTATAATCTTACAAATTATTTTTAATTAACAATAGGAGAGTGAATGTTTTTTGTGTTTATGTTAATCTTTATATGAAAAAGTTTGGGTTTTTTGTTTTGCCAACCTGGTCATTGGTTTTTGCAGTTTTTTTCTATGGGAAAGGAGAGTATTACACTAAATCATTTGTCTTCTCTGGTGAGCATACAGGTTATCCATCTTAATGTGCATTGTCATAACTCTGATATAATTATGTTGAAGTTGAAGAGTTCTCATTCAGTTGTGGTGCTGACCGTTTAGCCTCGGCTTTTTTTCTTACCACACTTGCACTGTAGGGCCGTGGTGAGACTAATCTCTAATCAAATGAAGTTTTGTTACTTTTTAAGGGCCATGCCTCAGTGCTTGACCTGTCAGCACAAAACTTTTTTATTTTAAAACTTGATAATATTTCATTTAAATGCCCCAAGTGAACCAAAGTTGTTTTTTTCCAAATGGGCTTTTTTATTAGCACATGAAATTATGTTTTTCCTGTGTTTTGCTGCAGGCTGATGTGATTGTCAACTACCATGTTGGAGAAACGGTGTTATCTCTCCAGAAAACCACCCTGATCCCAGGAGGTTCAGAGTCGCTGGTGTACACCACAATTTCTGGAGGCATTGGCATTCTGGTGCCATTCACCTCACATGAGGTATACACATCACACAAATCCCTTCTTCCCCCACACCTGTTATGTTGCTGACCACATTTTTTTTTTTTTTTAGGATCATGACTTCTTTCAGCACTTGGAGATGCACATGCGCTCAGAGTTCCCTCCACTTTGTGGCAGAGATCACCTCAGCTTTAGATCCTACTATTTCCCAGTAAAGGTTAGTATTATTAGTATTGTTATTATTTATTTATTTTTTCATTCTAAATAGACTAGTTATTCTAAGAGCCTAGGTAGAGCTACGGTTTGTGTAATATTTTTGTGTACATTTAGAATCTTAGAAATGTTTTATTTTATGACGGTCAATACATAATTAAAATGTAGGTTTCTTTTATTTATTTTTCCCAACTCACCAGCTTGAATTTACTAAAACTTTAATCAACACAACTAAACTCATTTAGGTGTAGTTGTGCAAAACCTATGGTTAATTTTAATTGGATGCGTTGGATCCATGTAACAAACTATTGTTGAGATTTGCGTGTGTTGTGTCTGCAGAATGTGATCGATGGAGATTTGTGTGAGCAGTTTAATAGCATGGATCCTCACAAACAGAAGAGTGTGGCAGAGGAGCTGGACAGAACACCTCCAGAAGTCTCAAAGAAACTAGAGGACATTCGTACTCGTTATGCTTTCTAAATGTACACCCAAGAGTTCACATCAACACAGCAGGACACGGGTCATTTGGACCATTTCACACACAGACCTTGCTGAGCTACATTTTCCCCTGTAAGGACATAGAATGGATGGTTCACACTTCTGAGATGGTGACTGTCCACCATTTTGTTGAGCATTTTTGTGTGTTCATATTGAAAGTATGGGACGTGCATGGTGTGAACTTATGGTGGACTCTTACTGAGAATTTTGTCAGTAGTTCACACCTTTTTATTTTTTACCGTTAACTTGGTTAACACAACAGGAAGTTTACCGCTCTAACAATGGTAAATAGTCTTGCCACATTTAATTCCATTTAACTTGCATTCAGTGTACACCAAACTTGCGTCATCTGTGGTGGGAACAAGAATCACACATTGCAGAAATGTGAAGAAAATTTACTGTCATCTGCGTAGCACTGAACATGTATCAGCTGCCATTAGCAGATAACTTAATGATTTAATATTGAAAGGATTTTTAGCTCACAGCAAGATAAAATACATAATTCTTTCTTAACAGAACAGTGTTTTACGGTGTTCTTTTTGGATTACGAAAAGTGAAACGAACAAGTTTTCGATGTTTTTTTATTTTTGATTCAGAACTGTCTCCTACGCTAATGCTGTCCCAAATAATTAAAGCCAAATCTTTCTTTACCCCATTGATGCTAAGCAAACAGAAGCTAACCTGTCACCCAGTCGAGTTCACATTGTGGCATGACAGTTGAACTCAGACTAAATAAGTGGGTGGAAGAATACTGAAGGTTTGCACTGGGTGGTGTTCTTCTCAGTCCTGTAAATTCCCAACCTCAGCCACAAGCTCAGACATGGCATTCCAACATAGTCACTGAATTTAGGACTTTGTGGAACGGGTCAGTGGTCCTTTTTGTAAATAAAGTTGTTTTTGTACTTCATAATCCCATGTGTTTGTGTGTCATTTCCTGTCACTGTTTTCGGTGAGCAGTGTGTAACACATTTTGGCTTCAATGATGGTCCCATATTAAGCTTAAGGTTTCTTATGTGTGGTCATAAGTAATCTAAAGTAATTTACACTTCATATGTCATTGGCACAAGTAGAGCTCTTTTAAGTATAAATATTTATAGAAGATAATTACCTCAGGACAAACTGTTTTAGGTAAGCTCCTCAATGCCATCTCCATAAAGAAGGCAGTCTATTTAGTCCTTTTGCTTTGTGGCATTAAAGACCAATATTTGATAGTTGGGAAAAAAGTTGTTTTTAATTCTGTTAATTTATGTTTTCTATTTATTGCTTTTATTTGAATTAATCAAGCCGTTTATGTTCTCAAAACACAATGGGACCCAAAGGAATCTCCTGTGGTGTTCTGTACTGCAGACAGTGAATTGTTCTTAAACGTCCTTTTGCAGTTGATCTTTTACATTGTGGAGAGGATGGTCCATGTTATTTGATATGGAATCCACACAGATCCAACAATGTCCCAGTGTTGTGCCCTTCTGTTGTGTCTCCTACACAAACAGTCTGATGTTCTCTTTAAAACGGCTTGCTTTATTTCTAACCAAAAATCCCTCCCGTTTGCATGGCTGTGTGCTATGGCCAGGCCTAGCTCCTAAAAACAAACATGTATCAGCCTGACAGCTTCTCCAGCATTGCAGTTGTATTGATAGCAGCATGTAGTATAGGCCAGAGGATAATGATTCATCACCAGTAGGGTTGCACATGCTAAAAGCAAAGTCCTTACACATGTTACAGTGCTTCTAGACTTGTGCATTTTTACCCTTGACTGAGGAAAGACAGTACATTTACATTTAGTAGACACTTATTAAAAGCAACTTGCATGAAGCTTCCATTCACCAGTGTTACAGCTGGAACATCTCTGTAAGCAAGGTGGGTTAAGTGTCTTGCCCAAGGACACAACAGTATTACCTGTAGGGAGAGTGGGAATCCAAACGCAAACCTTCCAGTTATAGGACAACCACTGAGCCGGTATAGCTATACTTAACCGCATAGCCACAATCGCACGGTGTAGTTTCACAGAAAGATCACCTCACGGTCAACTATTGTGAAATCTGTCAAGGACACAAAACCCTACAATCAATTTTATTCTGGGAATATGTGATCAGAAACAATTACGCTATAATTAAAATCAATCAAGTAACTTCTTGTTGTTGGTGGTCCCGAGTCTTAAATGTTTCCCTCCTAAAAACAGAGGTTTCCAAACACTGGTGTGAGACCGAAAAGTCGATCAAGTTTTTAATTCATTGAAAAAATAATGTCTATTTAAAAATGCTGCTTCAAGAAAACCCTTCTCTACAGTAAGAATCAACAAATTGACACTAAAAGGGAACAAAACCATGACGTAAATGACCAAAGTAGGAGTTTCTCAGAGAAAAATTGCGACGAGGTTGAAGTTATCATCTACAGTGCATAATATCATCCAAAGATTCAGAGAATCTGGAACAATCTCTGTGCGTAAGGGTCAAGGCCGGATAATCATACTGGATGCCCGTGATCTTCAGCTACTGAAATGGAAATCAGCGCTCAGTTCAGAAGCCTGCATCTCTGATGGTATGGGGTTACATGAGTGCGTGTGGCACATCATCAATGCTGAAAGATATATCCAAGTTCTAGAACAACATATGCTCCCATCCAGACATTGTCTCATTCTTGCATTTTCCAACATGACAATGCCAGACCACATACTGCATCAATTACAGCATCATGGCTGCGTAGAAGAAGGATCCGACACTGAAACGGACAGATCTTTCACCCATAGAAGACATTTGGCACATCATAAAGAGTATGATGCGACAAAGAAGACAGTTGAGCAACTAGAAGCCTGTATTAGAAATGAATGGGACAACATTCCTATTCCTAAACTCGAGCAACTTGTCGCCTCAGTCTGTTAGGTCTGTCTTGTGCTGAATAATGTGCTACTGAAGTCTGTGTTTTCATCTTTGGACAGATTTATTTTTCACAGCTGGCTTGAAGGTCAGAGGTCATGCCCTGAGTGCCACATTAATGTCGCATTAGAGCACACTCTCACTCATTCAAAGTACATAAATAACTTCATTTTGTTGGTTATCTATCACACACACAACTTTGAACAATATTACCAATCTAATATGAAGGAGACATTTTATATAAAAAATAAATCACATTAAATTTTGGTTTGGTTAATCAAATACATTTACATACGTATGTATAATTATTCTAGTTACAGTATTTCTTCTTCCCATTTCTGGGCTGCATAAATCATTCACTTGGCTTTCTTCTGACTTCACTGACTAATGAGCTCAAGTCTCCCCGCTGCCAAACAACACGCAACTTTGGTGCTTGTGTTGAGATACGTTCCAAGAAAGTTGAAAAATGATCAAAAGTCATCGCTGTCGCCAGACACTACAGCGGGGGTTGACTTCTACTTAAACAGATTTGTTTTCTCCGCTTTCCTTTTTAAATGTGTTTATTTAAATGTTGAAAAAATATATAAACCTTTTATCTTTTCAGGACTATACAGGATATGAAAGGTTATATTTTAACAGGGGTCACTAAATGTGCATGAAAACAACAATCAATCAATACAAAATAATCCAGACCACACTGTCAAAACACCTATTACTTTTATCTTCCGCATTTTAAACCTTGCTTGTGTGATTCCCTGCAGGCAGTCAAAAAACTCACTTAGGCCATTGCTTAACTCAGGTGGTTTATTTAGATTGTCGTAACAGGTCTTTTATCTGTTTAGTGTGAGGTAATTGGCCACCCAACGTGGGACACAAAAGCAACTCATCACACAAGATATACACATAAAAATATAAATTAAGCCCCACCGTAGTATCACAAAGAGGTATTGTACTGTGGTATCATCAAAAGAGGCTAAACAGCTGTTATTTCCCATCTTAAATCAGTCTGGCTTAAAGTATCTAGGCTGTGTTAAGTTAGATGTCTACTTAAACTAAACAAAGTTATGAGTTATTATATTAGTTCTATTGTCTGTACTGATATTGACTTTGTTGTATCGGGATGTCTGTACCTTACCTTATTCTTGTTTATTATTTATTATTCTGTTAATATGCATTGTCCCCATTTTCTTTAAATAAATAAATAGAAATGGGTTAATAAAGGTCCTTTTCTCTGGAAGGATTGGGTGGATAAGACATTCTTATTTTTATACATGTTTATGTGTGTATGTTTGAATGAAAAGTTAATTGTCATTATACACAAAGGGACAAAAAACTTGTAAAACAAAGGTTAATACATAAATAAATACACTATACTATAATATAAAAACTGCAGCAAGAACAATTCTCCTTAAAAAAAACAGCAGCAGCACTGGTATCAGAGTAATAAAATGACTTGTGTGTTTAACTGTCCTAAAACGTCTACCAGAAGGCAGTGGCTCAAACATTGAAAGTACAGGGTGTGTGATGTCTCTGTTTATACAGGCAACGTATTTTCGGCTTTCCTTTCTAAGTTTGTGCCCAGGTTCATGCACTGTGATGTTGTGTGTAGGCTCTGACCCAATTTACTGAAATGTGTCATATCAGGCAACCATTTATATTTGCAGTTTAGAGTCACCAAGTCAGTCATACATACATGTCTTATGACAGGAGGAGTTTTGTCCCCAGTTTTGGCTTAAAAGTCCACCATCAGAATGTAATATCAGAAAACAAATAGCCTTTAAAAAATAATTACAAATAGCCTGGCCCTAGAAAGCTCCAGTGTAGACCATGGTTTAGACCAAACAGCTGCTCTTTGGTCTGGGAAAAAGAGGTGGTCTCGGTCCAGACAAACTGAACCAAGGTCTTTTTCATTTGTTGTGTGAAAGCGCTTTTGCTGATAGTTCAGACTTTCAGACCAAATGCAGGAAGTCACGGCCAAAAACACATAATACGCATAGATTGGATCTAGGCCTTTATTTATGGCTACGCTGCGACAGATGGCTCCAGGGAGGCCGACTGTTTCCTAATGAGTATTAGTATTTTATACTTATTATACAAATTCAAATAATAAACAGTGCAACTGAGGTTTCAGCTTTTTGTATTCTATATTAATAGTAACATGTCGACCCTACGCCAAGTCACATTATTGTATTTCTCCAGTTTAACTGTAAATGAGAAAATGAGCCTCTGCAGAGACCCATTCACAACACTAAAAGCCGGCTACAGAATGCATGCCCCCCTTTGTCACGATGACAGTAATGTTAACATCAGGGGAAGTCCGATGGTTTGCTTCCTAAACTGTAAGTGTGAAACCAAAAGTTTCTGAACCTAACAAATACTGCGTAATTATTTGTGAGTTCTTAGTACAGACCTTGGTGTGGACCTTGGTGTTATACTGTAGCATGGTGACAGAATGTGAATTATTGTCACTCTTAAGGTGATGTTGACCCTTCACCAATGCCTGCACTTTTATGTGTTCCTGTCGGTGAGGATCGATTCAAGTTTAGTTGTAACATAATATGTCCTTACCAATAGGCCTTAACATGCATGTACCAGACTGTCAGGAATCATGCAGTGCTTCAAGAGCAGAATACACATTTGGCCCTCAGACTAATTTTATTTAAGTACAAGCATATAATAGCTGCCCCACAACCCCCTAGAATTACCATCATTGTGCGTTTAAAAAAATAACACATTGACGTGTTGAATTGTGCTAGTCACTGTTTTTACAGGAACTGTGATGAGAAAAAACTTGTCACTAACCTCTGAATGTTAAACCACAATGATTAAGTACACTCTATGTCCTGGTCTGTGGGCACTTGTGGTTTCCTGATGAATAAACTGTCTTCTATAACGTGTGTAAACCTCTTCTTTAGCTGTTCTCATGTTGGAATGTACCCAGAACCTTAGCAAAGGTTCTATCACAGTATGTTTATAGGTAGGCTCAGACAACTGTGCAATGGAGTTGGCTTCATGTTGTGAAACACTTCATTTGTTCTCATGAAGTCTGTTGATGTGTGTAAAAAGCACACTCAGACTCCAAGGGTCAGCACCATGGTCAGAGCTCAGGACTTTGGTGGATATGTGGAGGCTCACATAACAACTGTTCTGTGAAGCTGCACCAAGAAAGAGCGCACACAGATTTTAGTTTAGGTGCGCTGTAGTGTGTGACCTGGGCCAGTAAGGACACTGGCAAAACTCCAACTGATGACTACTAATATAAAAATAATGATTTAATGCAGCTGTGGGACACAGAGGTTAGTGACATGAGGCTGGAGACTGACTACAGTCAGAATAAAACCAGGTCAGAAGTGGATTCAGAGACATTTACAGCAGGAAAACAAACAGTAAGTGTCTTTGCTAAAGTTTAGAGACAACATTAAGTATAATAATAATAATAATAATGGATTGGATTTATATTGCGCTTTTCTCCCGAGGGACCAAGGGACTCAAAGCGCTTACAGTCTGTCCATTATTCATTCATACACAGTCACGGTAAGCTACAACTGTAGCCACAGATGCCCTGGGGCAGACTGACAGAGACGTGGCAGCCATTTTGCACCTACGGCCTCTCCGACCATCACCACATACATTCACTCAACATTCTTACACATTCATACGAGGCAAGGTGGGTTAAGTGTCTTGCCCAAGTACACAGCGACAGTATGAATTGTGGGGAGAGCGGGAATCGAACCCACTACCTTCCGGTTGAAAGCCGACTGAAAGCCGACCACTGAGCCACTGCCGCCCCAGTAATAACACTCTGTAACCAGTCACAGAGAATATCATCCATCCTATTATAAGTCCTGTCAGAGCAGAGAGAGACAGAGGGCAGGGGTCACAGGTCAGGTTAAAGAACACAGTTTAAAATGTAGAAATAATATCTGTAATAATTAGACCACAAACCCATTTTGAACATTATTTTGTCATCCATTTAAAACAAAGCTAACAATTCCTAATTGTAGGGCAGGCTTGACTCACTCCCACCAATAGTTCCAAGTCCATTGCCATATATTTTATTGACAATAAAGTGTCAGTTCTTAACCCTAATATGTTTTAGAATGTGATAAATGTGTGTTTCCTTTGTCTGTGGAGAGTCTCATTTTTAAATATTTGAGTCAGTAAAAACTTATAGTTCCAAAAATTGTACTTGCTCTATAGTAATATCATAACAGCTGTTATTACACAAATTAAACTTATTTTGTTAAAATTAAGTAAATTAAGTAACCCTCCTAATACATTGTCATATACTGTATTTTTATGTATTTACCATTATGTTTAAATGTGTCTTTGCCTCCTAAGTTCACTCACTCACACTTTTATCTGAAATTGTATTTTAAATTGATCTCTGCACCAGAGACCATATAACTGGTCCAAAAATATCTACCGATGAGTAAGAAGTGTATCATCAGCCAAAGACCATAAAACTTTCCTCAGGCTTCTCACACATGTGGTTTTAATTTAACATTTCCATTTTCACGTCAGGGACTAACAGAGATCAAAAGCCGCTGGTTGGATCAGTGTTGCCTAATGTTCCTACGCATGGACTTGTGCATTAATAATGGGCACCTACAGCCTTGACAAACAAGCAGTAGCACTGTAGCTGGGAATTGTCAAAATGTTTGAACAGTAAATGGATCAAGTAATTAAATTTGCTTTTAACTTAATTGCTAAAGTGGTATCTTACCCAAAATAGCTACCAAAAATCAGATTTTAACATTATCCAATATGATTGAGCAGCAACTACTAAGCAACAATTTAAGAGCCCTAGAGATTTAAAAGACTCTTTGAGAGCCCAAATAACACAATATTTTGGTAAACTTTTGGCTAAAATGCAACACATTGACCATCATTATTTAAACCGTCATGCTTCCCTTGTATTCAGTTTTATTGGTTGAGTCTGGGCATTTTGTTTACCTGACTATTATTCCTATTATTTGGAGGTAATTATGTAGATCATTAAAGCCTTGTTCCACCAGAGTGGTATGTAAGCCACATTTTAATGATTTTGATGGTCCTCATACAGATTATGATCCTTAGAGACAGAAAACCGATGCTGCTGGTCACTCTTCTTCAAACACCCCCTTTTCTTCAGCTCTCTTAAACCAACTGTGCCAAGAGAGAAAGGAGACACTGAGACATCTGTAGGACACACCCTAAAGAGCGTACATTATAGGCTTAAATAGATTTGCCAATAAATGAGGCGGTTTATTCAGGCGGCAGTTGTTCTAACTTTAGCTGATGTTGTGCTATTTATTTTAGAAACACATTAGACGTTAAAGTTGTCAGCATGCTATTATTAAGGTAATTTGACCAGCATCATTCAACATCATTAACAAAGACCAGGAAGTTCGATCACATTAATCCGGTCCTGGCTTCATTACACTGGCTTCCTATTCATGTTAGTGTGAGCCAGTCTGAGTCTGCAAAGACCGTGGTGTGCATTTTTCCACAGGTTTAAATTTACAATTTGTCATGCAAATAGCTGTTCCAATTGTTTTGTAACTGAACATTTTACTGTTTTGAGCCAGTTGTTTTTAAAGTTCATCTCAGGTATTACTTGTGATCACAGGAGTATTCAAAGTTACACACTATGGACCAGGCAACACGAAGAAGCATTATTTGTAGATGTATTGCGGGTCTTGGCCATAAAACATCTGATATTCGTCTGATATTACCAAAAAATGTCATCGGCGTGTTGCATGGTTTTGGAAGCATGTTGTGCTGTCTCAGATGAGAGCTTAAAGCATCATTCAAAAGTGTTTGCCTTTTAAAAATACTGAAAACATATGTCCAGTCTTTGCACTAAAATCAAACGCACATGCCGAGACGTGCGTTGAAATGCTTTATGCCTTTATTGTCGTGGGAGTATGTATGGAGATTTCATCTGAAAAATGTGTCTGGTACAGTGGATACAGAGTATACATGCTGTACATATGGCATCATTTATGAGCACACAAAGACTTGCCTTGATAATGCATACAATTACTGACATGCCAAATAAGACTGGCACGTATCTCTGTTGTATTATATTTTCTTCTTAAAATTCATGATCACAAAACCATGAAAGCTCATTCACAACACTGTGATGAAAATCCAAAGAAATCAAAACATTTTGAGAAGCTTTCCCAAAATAATTGTCAAAATTTGGATGTTAAAAATGATTCTTAGGAAATTTATAATTGTCATTTGTATACCAAAAT
Source organism: Perccottus glenii (assembly GCA_024416835.2). Classification (NCBI taxonomy): domain Eukaryota; kingdom Metazoa; phylum Chordata; class Actinopteri; order Gobiiformes; family Odontobutidae; genus Perccottus; species Perccottus glenii. The sequence continues at coordinate 13,966,202 of CM044563.2, read as the reverse complement.
TTCAATATAATTATCCATCCGTGATTTAAAACATTAAGACGCTTTTGCAAAACAGTGACATAATAAATAAAAAAGCTTTACACTTTTCTCTGTCATTTTAAGAAATAATTCTGTGTTTTCCTTTTTAAAACATATACGTCTTTAACATTATTATTGTGGGCATTATATTAGGAGTTGCATCTCAGCGTGAGTTAACCCCATCATTTCCAGATCAAATAAAAAAGACGTGACTTACTGTATCTTGCCGGATGTGAGACATATGCTGGGTGTCCTCAGTGACCTACAGACTGCCTGTCTGCGGAGACAAGTTTAACTAAAACAGACTGGAAAACATAGTGGTGGTCAAAGTGTCCTTTGAGCAAGGTCAACAATGACATAAAGACTGATATGTGCAACAACCCCTCCTCAACACATGTACGAGTGAAATACATCTGAAAACAAATCAGACGGAGAAAAGAGGACAGAGAGTGGCATCTCAAGGGTCCTTGAAATACGCCCACAGATGCAGGGAAGTTCACTTCCAAATGCGCCTTCTGTCTTGGATTCTTAACTAATAACTTCACTTTTGATGATTTCTTATTTACTTCAGGATAAGCAAGTAACCTCAAGACACCATCACTTCTAACTAAACAGCATACCTCTATTTGGGTTTAATGATTGATTGTTTTTGTCCTCATAGTTCATGTGACAAGGCTTGTATTGTACATGTTGTATACGCGCCACTAACAAATCTGGGATATCTCTCTTCTTAAAGGATGCATGCCTTGTTCTAATACATGTTATGGACAAAATTTAGTTCATTACTAAGATGCCTAATGCTTGAGTAAAAATATACCACTTTTATGATGATTTAGAGAAGAATTTTGGTTGATGCTAACAATAAATGTTATTAAATAAGTGTTTACTGCCCGTCGGTCTATTTTTAATGGGCCTCTGGAAAAACAGTTGTGTGTGTTCAGCTTTATTAAGTATGGTCTGACGGGAAATCAGCATAAATGTGAAGTCTCCCAAAGTGATTGTTAGGGAGCATTCACCCTCACAATCACTTTGCAGCAACATGTTGAACCTTTCAGTATCAATTGGAAAGTGTAGACCTCTGCACCTTCTCTTGACTCTCAGCTCTTAAATTTTTTTCAAAGTAAGTTTTGTTTTCTCATTATCCAAGTACCAACTGTCCTTAACCAACACACGTCCTCCTTTATCCACATTTCCCCATAGTGTTTCTTATAACAGCACATAATATAATATTTACAGTGATGGCGGATCAGACCAACTGTCATGTCTGTATGTCAGCGCTCAAACCAGTCACTGAGAACAACTTTTCTTTCTAGGATATACAATAATCACTGTCTCAGCAACAATAAAATTATATATTATTATTTAGATTTCCATGCACCTCCATCCATCCATCCGGGGCCTGGGTCGCGCGGGCAGCAGTCTAAGCAGAGACGCCCAGACTTCCTCTCCCCAGACACTTCCTCCAGCTCTTCCGGGGGGATACCGAGGCGTTCCCAGGCCAGCCAAGAGACATAGTCCCTCCAGCGTGTCCTAGGTCTTCCCCAGGGTCTCCTCCTGGTGGGACATGCATCCTCCCTAGGGAGGCGTCCAGGAGGCATCCGAAACAGATGCCTGAGCCACCTCAGCTGGCTCCTCTCGATGTGGAGGAGCAGCGGCTCTACTTTGAGCTCCTCCCGAGTGACCGAGCTCCTCACCTAATCTCTAAGGGAGCGCCCCGCCACCCTGCGGATAAAGCCCATTTCGGCCGCTTGTATTCGGGATCTTGTTCTTTCGGTCATGACCCAAAGCTCATGACCATAGGTGAGAGTAGGAACGTAGATTGACTGGTAAATAGAGAGCTTTGCCTTACAGCTCAGCTCCTTCTTACCACGACAGACCGGTACATAGACCGCATCACTGCAGAAGCTGCACCGATCCGTCTGTCAATCTCATGTTCCCTCCTTCCCTCACTCGTGAACAAGACCCCAAGATACTTGAACTCCTCCACTTGAGGCAGGAGCTCTCCACCAACCTGCCAACATAATTTGTTATTTCGCCTGAAATCTGAACAAACAAGTGAAGACACATCTGACCAATTTGGATTGCACAGAAATCAGAGCCTGTTCACTATAAATACAAAACAGTTTTTACCGGAGCTGGTCTTGTCCAAAATCCGTTTCAAAAACATCCCCATTTTTTATCACATTTATCACAGTCATATTTATCACATACTACAAATGAAAATGTTCAAAGGCCTATTGTTAGTCAAAATGTAAAAAAATGATTTATAAATGTGGTGATAGTCAGTCACATTTAGACAATCAAGTGTGATTTTTTTCAAATGTTTTTCCAAAGTGCTTTATTTTGCACACTTTCTAAGATATTCTGTCACTTGAGCCTATAAGTTTTCAATTTGTGTGTAAACATTTGTCCCATTGGCTCCAAGTTTGAAAAGACACAGATAATGAGTGGGATGCACAGGGATTAAAACAAACAAAACTCCTTCACTCCTTTCACACATTCTCAGATAATGGGTCTGACCCCAGGGCATATAGTGTTCAAATGGAGCAACTCTTTGTGCTAAGAATGCCACTAGGTCTATTATCAGTCTTGCTTTATCAGAAAATTAAATGACAATCTAAAAGACAACAAAGCACCCAAAGACTTGAAAGCTCCCTAGTTCACAGACGTATTAGCGGCAGAAGTGAGAGGAGCAAAAATGTATGTCAATCATCCTTTGTGAATGATGGAAAAGGAGTCGATTGCTTTTTGAGAGCTCTGTAATGAATGTAATGTAATTTATCTGCAATATTTGAAGAGTAACAAATACAACTAAGCACCAACAGCACATAAACAACAGAGATTGGAGGGTCATGCAAGTACAGTTCACAAACCCACTGGAGTGTCTACAATGACATAAGAGCTATTGTTTTCTAATGCATTACCTTTGCACCTAAGGGTTGCATTTTTACCATGCCCTCGGTTGACCCTAATGTGAGAGGATGAGAGAGTGAGAGTGTAAAAAGTGGATCCATATCAGCCGCAAACTTCTTTACAGGTGGCCACTAAGGGGAAGCATTTCTATGCTTTGACAAACATTATGCTTTCATGGGAAAAAGTATCTCTTGTTAATCCTGTGGACACTAAAATAGCCCTTGACTCTTTTCCATTTTGCTGTTAAATTACTGTAGTCCAGAGTGACGTTAAGACGCTCTCCATGATCTGTCTTTTTTTCTTTTGGGTTTGTACTTTCCATTATGATTACACACAGGTTTTTATTGTGAACCTTCAGTGAAATTATTTATCAGTTTTCAGCTAAAAACTATCAGAATAATTTTATTTTAACTATTTTATAAAACTATTTCAATATCATCTCTTTTGGTTGGTGTTTAGAATAAGACAGTTATCTTAGCTGTGTCTATGAAAGGTCTTTACGAGGCTCCTGTATCTTCTTCTTGTCCATCTTTGATACAAGCCACTATTGCTGTTTATCAGAATATTTCAGCATGTAGCAGGACTCAGAGTTATAATTAAAGTCTGTCGTGTATAAAGTAAAGTAGAATGTGGAGCAAGAACAGTACCTTGAGGAGCCCCTGTGCTACTTATGACTCTCAAAGACAGTGTCTTGGCCTAACATACTGTCATGGTGTCTTGGGAAAAAAACATTATAAAAGGGGTTGACCTCATAATGCTAAAAACAATCCTGCTGTGCTATGGACTGCTGCCCAGTTGGGCTTTCCCTCCTGAGCTCAGCAGCTGGTGGTTGTGGTAAAGGTTTAGTGTGATCTGCCTCTGCTTTATAATATTGTCATTTGTCACCCTCAAGCAGTGTTAGAGCCAGACAGACCCTCTACAGTGTGACATGAGATTAGGTATTGTGGGGTCAAGGTTTTAGTTATCTTTTAATAATGTATTTAATTTCTAAAGTCAAACCTTAAAAACAGGCCTTTAAGCCCTCTGCAAAGTGGTTACAATCTTCAAAAGTCAGGACTGTCACAAAGTAAGCTGTTGCAAGTTAACTGCCATTAAGTTAACATCACTGCAGAGATGCTAACTACAGCTACAGTGGAAGAGTCCGTCATTATAGATCTTATGTTTTAAGAAATGTTTTGTATATTATCAATGTTGGCAGCAGGCGAGCAGACAATAGTTCTTGTGAGGCACTGTGGCAGTACATTTGCTTATGATTTGCCTTGATCTTTTGCTATGCAACATCAAACTACAATGGAACAGTGTTCAAATAAAGCCAAAAAAATTCTTATATGAATTATTTTATTATATTTTTAACTCATGCATTCATAATGTAATCACAATACACAAATGACTTATGAAATATTCTGCATATTTAGACCCAACATGATTGCAGTGACAGGAATATTTGGTTTGAATCCATCTCCACTTCTGAGGAGTTGGTTCTCATTTAATGCCAGATGAATTATGATTGGATTTAGAGAATTTAATTTAGAGTATAAATTGGGCACACAAAGCTAAATCTACTACACAGTGCTAAACATAAAAGCCTTACAACAAATGATGTAGTATTTAGTGTTTATGTCATTTGGACTTCTCTTAACACTTCTCTTGTACAACAGATGCAGGGAGAGAAGTTTATTGCAGTCTGAGCAGATCACCCTTTTCAGGACCTGGCACTAAGATATGTCCCCTGGGATCAAATCTCAAGAGGCCTACCACAGGTATAAGACCTCCATGTATCCTGGCTGCAGTCCTGGAACTTATTAAGCATTTGAGTGGTGGCCTCAATGGTAAATAGCAGAAAGTAGAACAGACCATAAGATTTTGCCAGGGGTTACTTTTCTAGAGCCTATTCTCACTGTACATTTGTGAACAGAAAACTGACTTATCTGAATGCAGTCATTTCAATAACATCCATCATCAGACTCTCAACAGCTTGTTGCTTTGTGTTTGTCTTCCCCACAGGAGGTCAAGTCTGGGATGGGGGGGGGTTAAGTGTCCTGCCCAAGGGCACAACGACAGTATGACTCGGGGAGAGCAGAAATCCAACCACCAACTGCTCTACCACCTGAGCCACTGTGCCCTGGTGGCTGAGTGAAGGTGAATGACAACAGGTGAGCAGAGGGCATTCAGCAGGGCACCAGGTATCTGAGAGCCCAGCACGGTTTTAATCCAATGTAAAATCAGCCATGACGCAACGTCTCCACTTCTGGTTATAACAGCTTTCAAAATAAAATCACCATTATTGTGGTCTGGGACTAGGGTAAGTGAATAGAGAGAGACCTAAGTAAAAACACATGTATGCCCCTGCAGGGCAAAGAAATAGTGGGAAACCTGATAAGAAGGGGAACTAGGCTCTATTCAGACCAATTTGTGTATAATTGGGAATTGGTTTACAGCCAAATACCACAGACAGCGAAACATACAGTGAACGTAAAAATGTTAAAGCTGGGTAATTCTCAGTACGGTCAGGTTAATTAGAGTATTTGATGGAGTTATCGGTTGTTAAAATTATGTTGTTGGATTTCTTTATAGCTATAATGTAAAATGAGTATAAAATGGCAAACACATTTCCAGCCTAATAGCAAGTAGCATAAAAGAAAAAATATTGCAGTTTAGGTTGGTTGGTCATAGTTCAAAACTCCATGCCCAACAATGCAACTGGTGTATGTCCTTGTCAATCTTGTGAATGTAAAAGAAATCTTACTAAAAAAAAAAAACCTATGGGTAAACAATGGGAAAACCATGTTAGAGGTAATCCAAAGGACCCCAGAAGTTTCCTGGTTTAATCGAAGCGATAGATTTTTCTCCATTTTTGTAATTATTAATGTCTGTCTTTTGGGTTGTTCCTTTACAGCTCTTTACACTTTACACTTATTTGTATTGGGCACTGGCCTGTTTTATTCTTTTTGCCTGGGTATGAGTCTAATAGTGGTGTGGCTTAATGATAATGTTTAATGATAATTTTGTAGCTTTCATTGTTTTAAAGTAGAAACATCAGTGTCTTGACTTGATTCTTCTTTGTATATCTTTATACTATACATGACATGTTGATATGGTAACGTGCATTTTGTGGTTATGTGTCCTATCTGCACATGATCTCATTAACCTATTTATACATCAGCTAGTGTTATGTTTTTAGAGTTACTGAGAAAGACCTTTGGGGTCGAAACACGTAGGTGCTATGTCCATGTTTTAAATAAAGGACTTTTATTTTTGTACAGCAACAGAGTGCCTCGGATCATCTTTTTTCAACTGCTTTTTCATACGATGTTCAAATCGGCAAGTCACTTCCTCTCTATTTATCATCATTTAAATATTGTTCTCATGTTGTTTTCATAAGAGCAAGGTGTGATGTGAAAGCGGCTGCAGAAGACAGAGTGAGCAGAGAAGAGACCAACAGATAAAGAAATAAAGAGGTCAGACCCCTGTCAATCTAAACACATGTCTTTGACCATAGATGAAAGAAACATGTTTCTTGATCATGATTCATCTCAGTGAGTGATGTTGTAAGAACGGCTCTCTGCTGGAAGGGGCATTTCAGATCAGTTATCAATCTAGAAGGATAGTTTTGACTATATTAGGCTATATGTTGCCTGACACATATAGTTATTATTCATTCCTTGTATAGAGTGAATTTTGGACAGTTAGAGTGTTACTATTGAAACAAAATGAAGGTATTTTATATGAAGGGGAAGTCTGGGAGGGTGGTAAATGTAAACGACATTTTGTTATATTATAGAGTTCTTATAATGAAAGTTGTTTTGTTATTATTGTCTTATTAGTCACTGTGACAAAGCTAACATGACTGTCCAAATTAATAGTTTGGGTGATGACATTTCTTTGGACAGTCAGGATATACATTAGCCGAAGTTGTTTGGAGGTGGTCGTTGTGATTATAAGGTCCACACACACATAGTGATACACTGGGCGTGTCTGGGGAATTCAGTGGCTGTAATGTTTAGTCATGCCTACGCTTTTATCTTGAAAGGTGCGCTATACTTTGTGTCTTTCCGTGACTTGACGCACCTCGAGGACCAGCCTGTTGCGCACTTGACGGAACACAGACAGAGCGCGCCGCTGCAGCGTGGATGGATGGTGCATTTATGGACACTCTCAAATTTCTTTACGCGTAATTTTATGACTGGATTCCATCTGTTCTTATTTGAACAGGCTTCTTTTGAAGCGGCACTTGTGAGCGGATACCGCCTCAGCTCATCTCGGGACCTGGGACTTGAAGGTGCCTCACAGCCCATAAATAACTGTGCGTATGTTTTAAATTTGTGCTCACAGATTCTACTTTGTCTCACTCACCGTATGGTCACACAAGTGTACGTGCGTCCTACTCTTGTGTGCAGCAGCGTAAACTTCACTCGCACTTTCACTTTCGTCATGTGCGAATTCTTTACTTAAGCTGCACTTTTGTAATTATTATTAGTGATAGCACTAAAGAGGCGTGTAAAACTAACAAACAGTTGGCTCGGTCTTGTATAATTGCTCTTATCGCTCTTATTTGATTCTTAAACGGGAAGCAGCCACATAGCCGATAAAGGTTTCATCAGGAACACTCAGCAGAGGATGAGTGACAGGCTTAAGTTCTTGGAGAACCTCTTCAGTCAGATAAAGCAAAAGCGCAAATTGTAATTAACGCCCCAGTAAAATCAAGCACAGGTAGCATTGGGAGAGGGAAAAATACAATTTATTTATTCACAGTTTATCATACTGGTCTGGTTGCACAAACTTTTCTATTACCGCAAAGCTAGTGGAGACTTATTGGAACATCTTCTCTAAACCGTTAAGCCACCATCATGAAAGAGAAGGCCAACAGCTCCACTTATCTTTGATATAAGCTGATGAACTGGTCCCATTGAAGGGATTTATAGAAAATAGGTGAAATCCAAACTGCCCCAAATTGTGTGTGTATGAAGAACTGTCAGAGGTTATGCATCCTGCTCCTTTCTTTCCAATTTGAAAACTTTGGTAGTTTTGACTTGCTTTTTGAAATAAGCATTAGGTTGTATCCATGGGACAATTGATATGGGAGGAATATGGACTGCTGAGGGCTCAAACCCCCCAAAATGTAATGCTGTAAAACAAGGAAAGGAGAGGTTCAGAGGAGTTGGAGCCAAAATTTAGGCCAGTCATATGTAGGTGAATATATAAAAACTCTATCTTCTAATTTGTCATAGTTTGTAAATGGCATATCATGCTATTAATCAAAAAGCTATGTGTAAGTGTTTGTGCCATCAGTCTCCTGTTTGTGGATTTTCTGCATTTGTTCCTATAAACATGTTATGTGGGAATGTTGTCACAAATAACCATTAAGTTACGACCTTTCACTGAAGCTGTTAGTGGTGGCCAGCTTTATGAACTCTAACTGAAACTACACACATTTAAAATCATCCTGTAAGTTTGTGGAGAAGCTCCTAGCCTCACTTAGTGCAATGCTGTTGTTGGATTTGTTTTAGGTTTGTTAATATAATTCATTCATTCATTTTCTACTGCTTTGTCCCGTTAGGGGTCGCGGGTGACTGGAGCCTATCCCAGCAGCTTTTGGTCTTAGGAGGGGTACACCCTGGACAGTGGGCAGTTGGTCACAGGGCATTTAGACATAGACAGTGACAGACAACCATTACAATTAACTTAATTTTAATTTTGTTGGTTTAGTGCAGGCTGGGAACACAACCAGGGCTTTATTGGCAGTCAGCTGGCTACTTTTTATGATTGTAATAAAAGGAAATAATAATCGTCTTGTGTTACATAATTGCTCTTAAAACAGTAGTACTTTGAAAGTCTTATAAACAATATTGATATTGAACAAAAATTATTATTCTATTATTATTAGAACCTAGGTATTCTTTATTGGAAAACTCATCTAATTCTAATCTGTTTCTTATCCTTTTCACTGAGGGGACCTACAGCTGTTTAAATCAAGGCACTAAAAACACATGCAGTGTGAGCAGACACTCAGTGGCTTCATCTAAAAATATTTAGATAGTTTTATTATACAGAAAGGTTAAAAATAAAATAAAAAAATAATAAATTCATCTGTCAACACCAATGGGCAGTATTGTGTGAGCTAAACCTATAGCATCAACCTAATGCACTGCAAAACCCTAAATTACAAGTCACTGGTGTTTATGGGTCCTCATAATCTGCCTTTAATGCAAAGTGACTGAGGGCAACTGCAGTAGCTCTCTACTCCATCTAGTGGTACAAACTGATATAGCAAGCTGATAGGGTGTTCTCACAATATTTTAATATTTGTCTTTGTAACAATGTAACTTCCCAAAATGTATACACACTGATAAGGAGGCAAATGCTGCTACAAGCAAACATGGGACTATTAACAACATATGGGACAACTAATATCTTGTCCGATTATTTATGATGTATTGCACCCAAATCTGACTTTGTGAAATTGTAGTTGGTTGAACGACAGTGATCAAGGCAAGATGAAAATGCCTTGTGCAGTCACAATGTTTATGCAATATACCACATTGTATAACAGCTGCATTATTGGAACACCTGCACATTCTGATTTAATTTGAGTTGACTATATTACATTGTTTAACCTCAGGTGTGAGAAAGTCTCAGCTGTTTAAGGCAACTGTCTGATGCCTCAGACAGTTTTATTTGTGATACATTTCTTTTAAAGGCTAATATCACAATTATACATTTGAGAGTATTGTGTAAATTTGTACATTTGTTACAATTATATATGAGATTTTTTAAGGCTATACTTTGTTGGATTTACCTCTCGGGCTTTAATCATAATGGAAACTAGCATGCCTATAACACTTTTGCTGTACATACTTATAAATCTCAAATGCTTCTACTAAAACGTAAAAAAAAATTAAACATTTGTTTTAGATCAAAAGTCAGTATTGTGTCTAAAAAAAGAGAGAAAATTGTAATTGACTACAATGGTGCATTTAATGACATTCTTTAAGCTCTCTGCTCCAGATGTCAGTTGTAACAACATAGTTACTCATTAAACCCAGAAGCAGGATTTCATTTCTTGACAAATATGTAAAGACTGCTGTGCCTGTCATTTAAAGTCCTATTGTTTAATGGTTTACAGAGTGTGCCACACTACCAAAAACAACTAACCGAATGACTGCAGTGTGACACCAATAGCTTCTAGTTACCCAACATTCTTTTGGATGTGATGCATGTTCTGGTTGATTGCAAGTTTATTTACTCAAGCCAAACTATTTATGATATCATAAAGTCAGTACAACGTTTTATTATAAGTTTCACATTTGAAATGAACTGAAAATAAAATCTTTTAAACATACTGCTGCATCAGTTTATTCTCTGTTGTTAAACACTTAATTGTATTGACCATGTTTTTATTGTATTTTTTATTTTATTTTTGTTTTCTAAGAATACATTTATGTAGCCTGTACTTTTATAAAATATCATCTCATACATAGTTATTGACCGCAAACACATTTTGCTAACATCCTGAAACTGGCCTCCACAGAATATATCTGGAGATTAGTCAAAAGTTAAATAGGCAACATTCTTGACATCTGACCTGACTCAGCTCCTCTTATTAACATTCATTCACATGGGTCAAGTTTGTGAATAAATTTTAAATTAAAAAACACAAAATAAAATACCATTGACCTACTGTGTTGTAACTTTAATATGAAATTATGTATCACGTTGACTTTATGAGATTGTCTTGTTTGATGCATGTGTCAAAGTATTTAAGATTAAGATTTTGTGGATATTTTCCCTAAAAAATTATGAGGTGGGTTTTTCCAGCTCAGGAGAAAATAATAATCGCGCAGAAGTGTGCATCTTCAAACCAAAATTCCAAGCATTTTGTGCATAAATCACATAACCGTTTAGATTTCTTGAGTACAACCAAATGTCTGAAAACATTCTTCAAGTTTTAAGACGTCTTAGGCTTCAACCTGTCTTTTGTCTGTCCATCTCTTTATTAGTGCTCCACGTTGCCAGTTTTGACATCTGTTTACTGCCCACCTATTGATCTCTGACAGCTTTTGTATCTTGTTTTCATTTAACAGAGCGGAGAAGAAGAATCTGAAATATAAGAAATGTTCAACAATACAAAGAAGCCCTGGTGCCTGATAACCCATGTGTGTCCCAACAAACACTGAAGAGCGTCACACCACAGCAAACGTGTAGCAGTGCAGTGTTTCCTGGTGCCTGAGCCTGAGCATGGTTCAACTGTCCTCAGTCTGCCTGCTGGGAGGCCCTTTGAGTAAGAGACACCTCTTGTGTATTTGTCTGTCACTGAACTTTCATCTATTGTGCACAGATCCAGCATAATACTTGTACAAAACACAATTACTGTAAAATAGTCAAAAGTGTACTACAGAAAACTCAAGTATAACACAATGAAAGAGTGAAGCAGGTTTCAGGAGACAAATTTGTTAATTTTAGGCCACAGGAGACCAACAGGATAACAGCAGGAAAACAGAATATCATATTGTATGCAATATTTGACAGTCTGTTCCTGTAAATCCCATCTTATTCATTTTATATCTTTGACAGTATTACTGGTCGCAGCATGGCTCTATTACAGGCCTGTATACCACCTGCAGACAAAAGCCTATAGATACAGTGGCAGCTTAACACAAGTGCTTCTGCAAAGTACACCATGTACTGCATTTCACTCTTTCTTTCCCTCCATACGCACAAAATTCAGTTTGGGAGGCACGCCCATGGAGCTTGAACAGTTTTAATTTTGGCATTGTGTTGATAGTTGCAAGTTGCAACACAATAGATTCTCTGACAGCATGTATCTGCCAGTGGTCATTTTGTGTTTTGGCAGCTGTAGCCTCACAGGAATTCCTCCGGTGCACATGGTACGTTTGGGTTGACCCTTATTGCTATGTTTGAATTTTGAAACCAGAACAGGACAAACATGATGACTTTTTTACAGAGGTTAGGATTCATATACAGATAGGGCTGCCAGTTGCATTTATTAAGGTACCATGCTTGGGTGTAAGCTGCCCTGAATTCACCTGTTAACTTTTAAATTTTCTCAGTTTGCTGCTCAAATAGAGTCATAATGGCGTTGACTGTTTGGCTTTTTTCTTTGCAGTTTTATTAGGGCCCTGAACAGCATTTTTGGGAGATGGGCACCATTTGGTTGTGCTCAGTAGGAGAGAAAACCTATATATAAAAATAAAGATTATTATTATTATTATTATAAAACTGTGCAAGACAGAAAGCGAACATGCCAGCTGTGAGTATGAGGGCTTAATGTTTGAAAAAGCTTAAACGATGTAAACTCTTGACTCGTGCTTAGCTAAAAACTGAAGTCTGTAATCAAATGTTTAAACTTCAACATAGAAAATCACATATATCAAGAAGAATAAAAATGATTGTGTGGTTTCATCTTAGCATATTTTACAAACATTATTATAAACATATTAATTATCTCAACCTTTTAGTGAGTTGAATCATTTGGTTCACATTTGGTTCACTTACAGCTGTGTAGTTGTGGAAAAAGCCAGCTCTGATTAATGACCACTTTGTACATTGTCAGAGCTTTGTGTAAGGCCCAGCTGACCGAAACCAGCAGGAAATTAGTATTGTGTACTTCTGTTTGGAGAAAAAAAAGTATACAAAAAACCCTGATATTTGCGAGTGGAAGATGTCTTGGAAAGTTTCAACAATGAGCTCTCTACAGCCCTGTTTAGATGTTGTGAAACCACTGATGACTAGTGAAGGTATGTCCACTCTAGTGTATTGTAACATCAGCGTTACATAAGCTATTTGAAAATATCATGCTTCACACTGTGTGGTTCTTCACCTCTGTGTCCACCAATTAAAGATGTGTGCCAGATAACAATAAAGAATATAATGCTGGATGATCTACAGCAAGCAAGTTAGTTATGGACTATGAGCCTCTTCAACACATGGGTTTTGTTTGTAAGATTGGCACATTCTCCAGTCAAAACTCTGTCACGTTCAAGAGAAATCAGCACTATTACCTGCTTTTACTATTGCTCATCTTTTACAACACCACTGGCTGCACTTTATAGTGTTATCCTTTGTAATATCCTATATTCCCAGTTCACTACCAACAAGATTGTTCTAATATGGACAACTAGTATTTATTTGGATTGGATTTTGGATTCTGGATGGCTCTTTTATTTATTTATTTTTTAATTATCCGATTATTATTCCCGTGGTGAAATTCCAAATTCCAGTCAGAGCAGTAAGGGCAAAACATACCTGCTTGGCCAATGAAGCCTCTCACTGTAGGGGGTAGGCTATGGTAGGAATGGGTGATACCAAGATGTTTTGATACAATACCATTAGTTTATGCTATTTATTTCATCAATACCAATTTTTTCCCTTTAAAGGAAAATCACATGATTGCATAATGTTCATTAATAACTTTATTGCAAGGGCACTATGAACTATGAATGACACTCATGGACATAAATACTTATAAAGATAAAGAAATGCTTATAAAGTGATGATAATTTAGCACCACACTGTGCTTCTTTTTCTCTCTCATTCATCCATGCTACAGCTGTGCTCTTGCGTGACTGAGGCTGACATCTGATAGACTGCAATAATCATGTTACACTGAAGATCATCTAAAATACGCCTGAGCTTGTTTTCACATTTATGCCTAAAACTCTCAGAACTGAAAACAAATTGTATTCGCACTGTGGAATTGCATATTTTATTGATACCAAAATATCGGCCAGTATGAGTAGTATTGATTCTTGAGTATAAGTACACCCACCCCTAGATTATGCAATGCACCAAAGTTTTTTACTTTCAATAGAGTCATTATGACATTAGTTTTAAACACCCCTGACAGCATGCCTCTTTTGGTGATGACAGAGATTCCGACTGAAGTGACAAGACTCCAATTAGTGAGACACTTAAACAACCGCTAAAAGAAGCCTCCTAGAAACAGGATGTCAATAAAGATTGGAGAGGTCAGGCTTAAGGTGCTTGGACTTCAACTTCTGTGACCTGTAGCTTAATCTCTATCCAAGCAAAATCTGGATTGATGCCTTTCTAACAGGAATAGTAAAAATGCATTAGTGTGGGTGTATTCTAAAACATTAGATGTGAGTGGAAAAAGAAATGGATGTTTGTACTCTGAATGTTAGTAGGGAAACACAAACAACTGGACCTGTCCTATACTCTGCTTCACATTTTTGTAGGCCTGTTTCTGCTCGTTCCTGTCCTCATGGCTCCTTCACCATCCACCTTGTGCACACCACTGAAGACCCTGAATAACAGCCTCAGTCACAGGCGACGGTACATGGTGAGAGAAAGATGGCTTGTTTTTAGGCATGTCCCAGTGAGTGTGTGTGTACGTGTACAGTTGCTTCATGGAGCACAATGTCATTCTGATTCATCTTCATTTCTCACACCATCATAAAACATTTGCAACAGTAGTGAGTGAATATGTAATTTAATTCCATATACACTAACTGCATAGATCAAACAGTCTTACTCAAGGAGGGTTCATAACTTGTATTTGCCCAAAAAATGTTTTGGATAATTAGATTATTCTTTCCATCAGAAATGTGAAGGAAAAACACAAATTGATTTTGTCTGTGTTACAGAAGCACAACTTCCCTATCAACTACACCATCAGAGTTCATTCTAAGGAAATCTTCAAACTGTCAAACATAAGCCGAATGGTATGAAAGGCTTTATTTTCTTTCTTTGAGTACAATGTAATTTATTCTGTTCACTGTGGGCAGGATTTCGCAAGTGCTGTATTATATTGGCTCTCACAATTTAGGTTTTTGCCAGTCAACACCAGTTTGATGTGAGCTACACTATCATCTTCACCTCTTTTCCTGTTTTTTCTCTGTTTGTTCCCAGAGGTTAAAGGTGGAGGGCATGGATGAGCTGCTTCTGCAGAGGCTTTGGTTCCAAGTCAATCAAGGGGTCCTAAAAAAGGTTTGAAAGATGCATTTGTACAAAAATACACTTAGGCTCATATTTATTTTTCCTTTGTTGAGGAGTTAGTTGCATTTATCACCACTTAAAATAAATTAATGTCTTCTCCCCTTATTGGGCTTTGAGAAATGGCTCCTCAAGGCAAAGGTGTATGAGGTGACACATTGTTCTGTTTATCCAGACAAATGCAATAAAAAGGTTTTTAAGAATATTCAAGGTCATAAAATTCTAACAGCTAAGGATTGACTGCTGTACAGCCATTCATTATAGGCTTCAAATGAAAGGCTGTTTTGTTTTTTGTGGTGCATTGTGGATACATATATCAGACAATAAGACTTAGCTCTGAGGAACAAAATGGCATGCATTTGGGCCATGCATAAAATAATTGGTAAATCATCATTGCACAGCAGAATGAACATTTATTATTATGAATCACGGAACTCAAAGGGAAAGTAGTAAATCCTTTGTGTAGTGGCTGGCCATATGCATTTCTGCAAAGAGTTGTAAACAGGCTTTTGGCAGTGTAACTGGTGGAGAAAAATGAGCCAAAAACATTGTTTACAAACAAATAACAATGATAGAAACCGAGAGGTGACGTGAATCCTTCAGTCTGCTATGGAACAAGAGAAATGGCCCTATGCACTTATACGCAGGGCAAAATATATAGTTCTTAGTCCTTATATCTTGGCAGGCTGTAGTCATTTGGTAAAAAACATGTTGTTTTTTTTAAAGATTTTGACAGTTTGCGTCAATTGGCTTTGAATCAACTGTTCTGTGATAGGGTCAGACACTTTTTTTATTTGATGGACAGTGTTTTGCAGCTCTCAAATTCTCTTTGCTGATCCTGACAGAACTCAATGGCCTGGGGCTTTTGGCCATTTAACCCCTTTCTACTCTGTCACTACACCCACACAGAAAGAGGTCTTAAATAGGAGTGACCTTCTATTTTTCTAACAGTCTAACACTTTACATAAGAGAGTTTCAATTAACTTCAAGATAAACTGAATTTGCAGATTATCCGGGTGATGCCAGAAAGGCACCCGTCACGACCGTATACTGCGGAGCTGGAAACGCGCTTCCGAGATGCAGAGGGGGTCTTCGTTCAGTCACATCCTGATGAGGTAAGACTGAGGTCATGTTTTTCTCCTGCAAAACGGGGTAGAAAGCTTTGATTGTCATTCTTTCTCATCTGATTGACGTGTATTGAATGTCTGTCAGAAGAGAGAGAGTGACTATGAATAGAATATGGGACCTTGTAATGTGTTATGCATGCCATTAGTGTTTTATTGCATGTGTTACCCAATTTTTCTAGAAATCTACATATTGGGCATGGATCTTTTAAGAAACAACTTGTAATTGTGACAATTAAAACTCCAGTTGTCATCAGCAGAGGAGGTATTCAAAAGAGAGTACAGAAAGTACCTCAAGTAACAAGATAATGCCTTTTGCCTGATGCAGGGTTTAATCCCTGTTTCCTGTGCAGCCTTAAAATGCAAGGAAAAAGCAGTCCAAACAAAGCTGCCATGTGCTGGTTTTGTAGTTTACATTGCTCTTTTAACTTAGTTTATAGTAAGAATTTAACACAATAAATGCATAAATCAACTAAATTTAATTCACACAAGACTGTAATACATTTAGTATGTTTAAGAATAATAAAAGATGAAAATAATCACAGCCCTTTTATTAGACATAAAACATTGTCAATGTGTTTTTGTATCTTAACCCATTGTACATTTTGGCTGCATTACAAAAGGTATGAGCAGAGTGGACTTTAGCAGACAAAATTAGCTTTTTGGCCTGAAATGAGCTTTCTCAATATGGTGGCTGGGCACTCCCTTTACAGGAGCTCAGCCACTTGGGAGGAGCTCAGAGTAGAACTGCTGCTCCTCCACATCTGTTCCTGATGCCTCCTGGACGCCTTTTCGTGTTTTCCGGGCGCATTCCACCGGGAGGAAACCCCGGGGAAGACGTAGTACCAACGGAGGGACTATGTCTCTCGGCTGGCCTGGGAACGCCTCAGTATTTAATCGGAAGAGTGGGAGGAAGTGTCTAGGGAGTGGGAAATCTGGGTGTCTCTGCTTAGACTCCTGCCCCCGCGATCTGGCCCCAGATAAGCGAAAGAAGATGATTATCATTCTTATCATTTATCCTTACACTTTACATCTTCATGCATGCAGGTGTTCCAGCAAGAGCTCCCAGACTCTGTCCAAGACATTTGGGATCATTTAACCGAGGAGCCAGACAGAGTCCCAGAGTCCAGCTGGCGCTTTGCTTCTCCAAAATCCCTGTTGGACAACTTGTGCCACACCATGCATTGTCTCTTCAGCAACTGTTTTGCCACAGAAGCACAGCATGACTGTGAGTAGGATAGATAATATTGTTATTTATTTGTTGCCATTACAATGGACTGTTAGAAAAAATGTTGTAGTAAAAGTAATAGACATTCATTTGCATTGTTTTTTATTTAAGGTACATTGTAAAACATGTTTTTTGTGTGTGACTTTTTTGCTAATGGCCAAGTGACTGATTTGTTTTCAAGGTGTCAAATGATATGCAAATTTGTTTATTTGCCATCGGCGTAAATGGCTGGTGACTTGATCAGGAAACAATTTAACATTTATGAATGTTAATATCACAGGAACTTCTATTAGAATTAGCTTGGTTTAGATTTTGAAACTAGGTTAAACCTAAAGTTTAGTGTAACTTTGGCTATAAATAAGCTCACTTCTCATGAAAACACAGCTGAAACTGTGCTTCCAAATTTCTGACACTGCTAAATTTTTTTATAATATTGCACGTCAAGATGATTTGTGCATATTTGCTGCTAATGCTGGCTTTGCTAAGTGGAAAAGCAGAAAGGTCATTTCCGTTCCCATTTCCAGAGCCTGCACTCCTACAGAACGTCTCATGAACTTGCATAGTTACCAGTTAGTGATGATGAATGTAGAATGCAAATGGTTTAATTGAAGAAAAGCAGAGTTTCTTTGACTCCAACAATTAATTTAATCAAGATTAAACACATGTGATGGCATTTATCATGGAAACAGTGTCTACATTGAGATGCAATTCTAGGGCCTTCAGAAACCATCACTGGACCGCCGTCTGCAGGATTTAGTCGGAAGTTAGCTCTCTGTACCTTATGTACACTACACAGTTTTACAATTTGTTTCTTTTTGATTCTATCATATCAGGGACTTGTTTAATAACCACATAATCTTTGTAAAGCTAAGTATGATTTAAAAACAGCAGTTTTTTTTAGTAAAGAAGGCTCAGTTGTGAGACTACTAATTGCGGAATTAAGGTTGTTTGACTCAGATGATACATGTCTTGTCCAACTGAAATTTAATATTCCTATTAAGTTGTCATGTGAAGGACTGTCCTTCCATTAAGGTATCCATGTCCTTTTGACTGATTGATATAAGACTCCTGCTTCATGTGCAAAGACAGGGCTTGTGCAGGGAAGTATAAGTGTGTACTTGTGGACCACTGTTAAAGACAATATGTACAAATAAATTTACCAATATTAATTAACAAACTTTAACTTAATGTTATGTTTAGTGTTATGTTCACATTTCTTTGTTAGTGCTTATAGTAAGCACATATTTCTATCTAAAAATGTTTCAAAACATGGTAAGCTACCTTTTATTATTTATTATTGTTTTGTGTGGGCTTTTCCAGTATGTGCTACCTGAATGCTGTACAAGTGTAAAGAAAACCTGTGAACAAATAGTGTATAGCAATAATTTATTTACATACAGTATCACAAAAACGTGTTATAAAAGTCATATTAAGCCTGTTGTT
Organism: Perccottus glenii; assembly: GCA_024416835.2. Taxonomy (NCBI): domain Eukaryota; kingdom Metazoa; phylum Chordata; class Actinopteri; order Gobiiformes; family Odontobutidae; genus Perccottus; species Perccottus glenii. The sequence continues at coordinate 13,947,503 of CM044563.2, read as the reverse complement.
TAATCTAGTGCCTGTCCTGTTCTTTTCAGATTGTGATGTGTCCTATTGGAGGAAAGGCAGGAAGAAAGATGTGAAGCCCAAAAGCTGAAAACAAGCTAGTGGGGTGTTGTCCTTGATCGCTTACTGAACAAGGATCCAAATCATGCCTAATGTCCCTCGAGTGAAAAAAGGAGGGGTAAAAGAACAATGAACACTGAAATGATCACTCTTGACTTGTGCAGATCAATAAGTCTTTTCCAAATCTACACAATGGAGATGATTACATTCAAATTCAGCATAACCATATTCATAGAAGTATATATGAACATGTTTAGGAATGTAAATGCCTAGTGCTTATTTTGTCATTTACATCACTCTTCTCGGGGAAGCATTTGTTGTTGCATTTATTTGTTTCCTGGTCCCTTCACACACTTTGGAAGAGATTTTTTGTTTGTTTGTTTGTTTGTTTGTTTGTTTGTTTTTTACACATAGCTATTTTATGTATATTCAGTATCAGTTCTTTTATTAAATGGAGTATAAAGAAGGAAAAGAAGGAGCAGTTCCAGCTCTGGAGTGACGACATCGCCACAACCTCATGTGGTGTGCACAAGTGGGCTGGCATGGTTCACTGCAGAGAAATAGATGCAAGGGAGACTTACAAGCAACAAGTTTGGTATCACGCTGACTTTGTACCATAAGCAAACATTTTGGCAATGACAAGCTACAGCCAGAGACAGTACATGGACTGCACTTCAGACTAAAGACAAACTGTTAACTGCTGTTATCGAATAAGCATTCTCACCTAAGGCCTTCATTTAAAGGCCATTGTTAATATGTACATGCTGACAATAAAAAAATGTTAAGGCTCCTTATCAACACATTTTCATAGGAATAGTCCATACTCAACACAATACATATACAGTACTCAAGGAATTGCAAAAAAATCATATATTATCTGCACAATGGGAACACAGCTGGAAATGTGTAAGATACATTTCATCAGAGAGCACACTGTGGATAAGCAGCTGTAAACCATCTTAGGCTGCTTTGGATTTTATCGCTGTTTACTTCAAAGCTAAACAAATGTTCTTGTTTCTTTTTTTTTACTGTTGCTCTTTGGGCTGTGGCAATGACTCAGTGACGTCCAATTGATTGACAACAATTAATTTTTATTTTTTAGAGAAGAGACTGGCCAGTGAAGATTCAGGAATTATATATTTTATGTATGAACAACCATCCTACTTGTTCCTCAGTTTAGTTTAATATTGGAAATATTAATATGGAGTGTGCATTAAATCCATCAAACTGTTAGTACTGCTTAATATTATGTGACCCAGCAGCCCAATCACTGCAGACTATAGCTAAAACTAACTAAAACTGTTTTTTGCAGAAAGTAAGATTCAGGTTGGCCCACTGAGCACTATTTTATGCACAACACATGTTTGAAGTAGTTTGGACGGTTTCACATTGTGTTAATTCATTTGGTAACAACTGTGTCATTTGCCCTGACTTGCTGTAACATTCCTGTTTTACGTCAATACTTGGGAGTAATGCTAAAGGTTAGGTTCCCTAGGCACTTGATTGGCAATATTTATTTTAATCTTGTCAAATTTGTTTTGCATCTAAAGTTAACTGCAATTCCATATACTATTATTATTAGTAAACCTAAGAAAGGAATGAATCCACCAAATAATGCAATATGTGCTTGCATACCGTGCATATTTACTTTTACAAAAGTAAAACATGTCAGCCTTACTTCAAATACTGCACAGAGTGTATGCATGTAGTATGTATGAAAGTTATAGGCTATTTGTTACTATTCACTCCACACTGCACATAAATATCTGTTTGTTCTCTTGCAAGTCAAATTTTGTAAATCTCTGGCAGGGAGAATAATTTTCACTGATTATGTTACAACCATTGGGTAAAGTTCGGTCTGGAAGAACATGCTTTTAAGATGTTTGGAGTGTCCTTATAAAAGCAGTTTAGCAGCTCTAATAATGCAACAAATAAATTATCTAATTTAGTGTATTGCCATGAATGCATTCTGTACAGGCCTATTTAATCTGTCATGTTTTATTGTAAGCATCAAATCATTTAAAGTATATACACAGGTCAATTGTAATTATTGACTGCCAACAACAGAGAAATAACTTTAAATCCATGGGTCTTTTTTTTAAAGATTTTTATACACAAGATATTGATGTATTTATTTTTTTGAAAATGTATAATGCAATGTGACAATACGTATTGTGAAAGAAATGAGAAATAAAATAGCTGTTTAGCAATATGTGTGTGCACATTTACTTTCTCCCTGCATTAAATAGTTAACTTAGAGTTTTGTTAAACTCTGTATTACAACTCATATTTATATGAAAGAAGAAAGTAAGAAGTAAAATGATTTATTTATTTTATTTATTGTTATTATTATATCCTTTATTTAACCAGGTGAAAAAAAATCAATTAAATACGTAATAACAAAACGTGTCAATGTCATAGATTGTAAAAATAATGTGCAAGAGAGACACGTGTATTTTGTCCTTTTGTTGTTGCTGTAAACCCGGAAGTTAAAAACATTCCATAAAAATAAGTCGCTCAAAATATTAGGTACAGTTGAAAAAATATAAGACTATAATGTTATCATAGTATTTTAAAAACATAGTTTATCACATTTGCTTAGGTTAAATATGTTTAATTAGCCAAACGTTTAATTTCGTTATAATAACCGGAACTGCACAGTTGTGTAAATGTCACCCATTTGTTTGTTTGGAAACTGGTAGAAGTCGCGGCTGCTGCGTTTGCCAAAGATGTCGAACCTCGGAGGAATAGAAATACCGAGCCGTCTCCCGTTGCTTCTGACCCACGAAGGAGTGCTCCTCCCGGGCTCCACGGTCAGGTTTAGCGTGGACTCTCCGCGAAATATGCACTTGGTGAAGCACCGCCTGCTGAGGGGCACTTCTCTGAAAAGCACCATTATTGGAGTAATTCCCGACACTAAAGACCCGGAGCACGACACCGACGACCTACCCACTCTGCATAAGTAACTTAACATGTTGCTTGGGCTGTAGAGTCATATCTGCAAATGAAATGTGTTTTAGTTTTGTTTTCTTGAAATGGGACCTAACTCAACATGGGCAGCAGAAATCTGAATGTGGGATACGACATGAGTATGAACTAGGTTTATAAAACAAACAACATTACACATTTAACAGCTACAATCCATGCTTTACGCCTTATTAGTAGCCTAAATTATAATACAATTAACATAACTGTCTTTCCTTCTTTTTTAGACTTTGGAAATAATAATTATTATTCAAGTTACTACGTGTCATTTGTTCTAGAAAGGTCCATAGTTACTGTTCATGCAGTTCACAGACGTGGACTTTAAACCTTCACACACAATTGCAGACGAGTTTAGTGAGTGAGGAAAGATCCACATTTTTTAATGGGTTTCTAATTTCCTACTGGCCACAGATTCTGAAACTCATTGATCGTTTCTTTTGTCATTTGGTTCATGTAGATAAAAATGTGTAGGTTTGGTGTTAAATACCTACACCCATGCTTAGATTACAGATAGAGACAGCACAGGCTTGTTCTCTTTGTTTTGAGTATTTGAGTATACCATGCAGATCTGTCTCTAAAAATTGTAGACAACAAATAAAACAGCCAAGTTCCTAATGGTAAAAGTTCCTATTTTTGTTTCTGGGTAGGATTGGTACAGCAGGCATAGCGGTGCAGGTAGTGGGCAGTAACTGGCCGAAGCCCCACTACACTCTTCTCATCACTGGACTTTGTCGCTTTAGTGTGTCAAATCTGCTGAAGGAGCGACCCTTTGTGCTAGCAGAGGTAAATTCAAATGTATTTTAATTAATCTCTCGTACCAATACATTGAGATGAAAAAATTAAAATACTAAACTAAACATTTTCAGGTGGAGCAATTAGACAAACTGGAGCAGTTTACTAATCCAGAAACAAAAGGTGTCACAGGAGAAGATGGAGAGCTTGGGGAGCTGTCTCAGAAGTTTTATCAGGCTGCCATACAGGTGTGTGTCCGGTAACTTTTGAATTTTCACTTTGGCAAGTTCAGGGATTTGAAATCCATACAGATCTATCTAGTTTTGATTTGTAACCCTAACTCTTGATCATGCCCACTGACAGAATTAATGTGGCCCCCTGTCATCTGCCCTGCCCTTGATCCTAACTTATTCTAGGTAGAGTGACTTGAACAACTAAAAATGTGTAAATGTAACACTGTTAAATGTAAGTCGCTTGGATAAAAGCGTCTGCTAAATGACTAAATGTACAGTAAATGTAAGATGCTGATTAGAGAGCATGATTACTGCAAACCAGTCAATATCTGGTGTGCAGTGTCCAGATACTGCCCTGTACAGTGAAAACCCGGATTTATCGGTGAAGAGAACACCTCTCCAAATTGCCAGACACCATTGAATGTGAGCATTTTCCCACTGAAGTCGGTTACAAAAACAGATCAAGACCCCGATGAGGACAATGAAGACAGATGAGCTTCCCTGAGACGGTTTCTGACAGTTTGTGTCAGTTTGTGCAGAAATTCTTTGGTTATGCAAACCGATTGTTGCAGCAGCTGTCTGGGTTGCTGGTCTTAGAGGATTTTGGAGGTGAAGATGCTGGATGTGGAGGTCCTGAGCTGTTGTGGTTACACATGGTCTGCTGTTGTGAGGCCGTTTGGATGTACTACTTCATGTGCAACAGCTCTAGGGCTCAGGGAGCATGCCAATTGCACGCTCCCTCAAAACCTGTGACCCCTGTGGCATTTTGCTGTGTGATAAAACTGTAATAATCATGCTCTCTAATCAGCATCTTCATATGCCACACCTGTGAGGTGGATGGATTATCTCGGCAGAAGTGCTCACTAACATAGATTTGGACAGATTTGTGAACAATATTGTATAATAATATTTATATTTATAATAACATATAAATATGTTATTATTTGACAAGGCACTTTTGTGTACATAGAAAAAGTCTTTGAGTTCAGCTCATTAAAAATGGGGGCAAAAATCAAAGTGTTACATTTTTGTTCAGTATATAGTATTTGTAAAGAAGGACCGTCTGTCCAAACCTTCCACGTCTCGTTTATAATATGAGCATAACAAAAAACACCACTTTTTTGCATTCACATTTATGCCATTCCAGAGATCCACTGAAAAGTGAGTAAATAAACTTCAAAATGTCAAAATCTATCAATTTAAGAAGAAACAAGCAACATTTGTTTTAGATATTCTAGCTGTAAATTGTGATGGATTGTGACCACAGCAGGCAGTAATTTATGGACTTTTCAGACAAGTGTGTTTGTGTGCATAGTTGTTAGGTATGCTGGATATGTCTCTTCCTGTGGTAGCCAAGTTCAGGCGTCTTCTGGACAGTCTGCCCAAGGAAACACTTCCAGATGTGGTAGCATCTATGATCCGTACTTCAAACAAGGAAAAGCTGCAGGTGAAGCCACACACTTGTTATGCATCTTAAATTAGGCTTATTTATGGCATTAGATTATATGGACAATTTTATTCTAAGTTTCTAATATGAATGTATTGTTGTAATTAAGTAATTTGATGGTATTTTTTGTTTCTTGTTCAGGTTCTGGATGCAGTGAGTTTGGAAGAAAGATTTAAGAAAGCTCTGCCAATGCTGACCAGACAAATAGAAGGTCTTAAGCTTCTTCAGAAAACCAGAAAAGTTAGTCCTGACAATGAGAAGAGGGTTTGTTTCTTTTGTATTTTTAATATTCCATTCATAACTGGAAACTAAAAACATTGTATATTTAGCTTTCTGTGTCTCATCTGTTTAGGTTTTGTCAGTGCGCAAAGGGGGAGTATTCCCGGGTCAGCAGTTCAAACTCGATGAGGAGGATGAAGATGAGGATGGTGATGACACCACAGCCCTGGAGAAGAAGATCTACGGAGCACACATGCCTGACGCTGCACTCAAAGTGTGCCTCAAAGAGCTCAAGAGGTGCATGTTTTTTTGGTGGAGGTTTTGTTCTCACCACATTTTACTTCATTCAGTATCATTGTTTCCACAAATGTCTTTCTCATTCATTCGTAGATTGAAAAAGATGCCACAGTCTATGCCTGAGTATGCCCTCACAAGAAATTACTTGGACCTAATGGTAGAGTTGCCATGGAGCAAAAGCAGCAAAGGTAAATAAAAGTGCTGGCAACCTTTATCAGAATCCAGTTAAAAATGTCAAAAAGCAGTAGAAGGATTTTCCCTCTCCCTGTGCAAAACACGGCTGCTGAACAAAGTCAGTATTCAGACGGTTTATAAACTACATAGAAAACCACATAAACCTACTGACATGGCATATTAATTAGGCTTATGTTTAAGGAGTGATGCAGCCAAGAGAATAATTGACTATAAATATAGTAAAAAAATAAAAACTAAACTTAAGCATAAATCTATGGAGGCTCTTAGTCATCCAAGACATATTCAAGAAAAGATTTCAAAGAAGGCATCTGAATGTAGGCTAAAGGTTAAAACATTTCCATCTTCATCCAAGGGGCAAATTCAGAGGGAGGGGTTTAACCTAGGTCTATTGTGATTGGTTAAAAATGAGTATGTGGCTGGGTGATTTTGTCTTTAGGGTGGACTAGTACTAGAAAATTGTCAAGTTATAATAATACTTAATTATATATAGTGCTTTTTAAAATAAACTCAGAGACGCTTTACAACAGGAATATTGTGTTTTTAAAAAAATTTTTTCGAGCTTTTCAGAAAAAACAGATGCATAATGGATTACTTACCTGCTCTGTCACTTTTTCAGACTCCCTGGACATCCGAGCTGCTCGGACTCTCTTAGACAATGACCACTATGCAATGGACAAGCTGAAGAGACGTGTGCTGGAGTACCTGGCTGTTCGCCAGCTCAAGGCCTCTCTGAAGGTGCTTGTAAACATTTTTCAGTTTAATATAATTGTGTTGTATCAAGTTCAATGAATAGATACATTTAGATCATTCTCATTTGTCTTAGGGACCAATTCTGTGCTTTGTGGGCCCTCCAGGAGTTGGTAAGACAAGTGTGGGACGCTCCATAGCCAGGACGCTGGGCAGAGAGTTTCACCGCATTGCTCTAGGAGGAGTCTGTGACCAATCAGACATCAGAGGACACAGGTGTTATGAGTAATGGTGTCAAAGTTACACCACCTGTTGGAAATAACACTCTAACTAAGTTTATCTGTAGCAAAAACTCCTCTAAATATATTTTATTTAACCAGTTACGTTCTTTAGAAAAATAAAACACTACACTACACTTGACACATTGTCTCTATCTCATAGAGGTTACAATGTAACAGACTGTGTAACATACTTAATCCTAACCCTACCTTACCACCAATATGTAAGTACACATAATTCTATTTTGTAAGTACAATGTAGTTGCATTTTATTACAGTTTGTAATGGGGTCTCACACTATGAGGTAGAGACAATGTATCAAGTGTAGTGTAAAATAAAGTGTGACCAAAAATATATTAAATCCACTGAATTAGTAGTTTATAGGGATTTGTTATTGTTTAAGTTTTTTGCTAAAACCTTATCTTTCAGAGTGTGTTTAGGGCCACCTCAATGAGGAATGAAATTTAAAAGACCAAATAACAACCCCTGTGCACCACCATAACGACATTTAAAGGATGGCGGCACAGTGGCAGAGTGGTTAGCTCTCCTGCCTCACAGCAAGAAGGTCCTGGGTTCAACCCCATCCAAGGCAGGGCCTTTCTGTGTGGAGTTTGCATGTTCTCCCTGTGTCTGCGTAGGTTTCCTCCGGGTACTCCGGTTTCCCCTACCACCAAAAACATGTACAATAGTCCCCCCCCCAAACACACATGGGGCCAGGTCATGTTTGTAAATGAGAATTGGTTCTCAAACAGTTTACCTGGATAAATAAAGGTTAAATAAAAAAATAAAAAATTTACCTGATTACAAACGGACCTCAACATTCATGTGTTTTTTGTGGAGTGGAAATTGCCCACTAACATGTAAACTGGATTGACAAATTACAGCATACGAGGAATATGTTGGTTTTACGCAAGTCAAGTGGCATTATTAGTTAATTTCATTACCTCAAATACTCAATAGTTATATCTGCAAAACAAAGGAAAGTAATAAGTAATGCCATTTTCTGCTGCATCAATTACTTTGATGCCTGATTTTGACAAACTTTGAACTCCTTATGTTCTTGCACAAGACTTTTAAACATAGAATTGCAAAAAATCTTAATTAGTTATGCCATTCACCTTGCCTTTGATTGTAGTTCGATGGGACTGGGGGCAGTTTTATTGTGTGCAAAGGCTTGAACAGTTCAGCTCAGATTGCAGGCTGAACCATCGGGCTTGAAAGAAAGATTAAATGGAGTCAAAACACTCTAAAAGCCTAATGAGAAACATGTGCCGGGTCTAAGATAACGATGGAAGCTTGTTAAATGGTTATTTCTACAATTTGTTTGGCATTAGAGAAATTAGATCACAATAGCTTTTTACACATTTGATCTCTCATTGTTTTTCTCCTGAAATTTTTCTTTTTGAACCCTTGACACAGCAGAATGCATACCTCCATGCCTCTGTGCAATAATTTGTCTTGGAGGACTTTATGTCCACATTATTTGTGTCAGAGTTTTATTTTATTGTTGCCTGGTAATGCATACATTTTAAATCATAAACCCTTACCAGTGCTTGTCCATAAATATGTTATTTGACAAGCCTTGACATTCTCTTTGATGTGTTAATTTCTGGGTTCCTCTTTTATCACAGGGAATATTCCATATATTTTACTTGAGAATGGATGCTCTTTCAGTTAGTTAGTTTATCTTTTCCCATCTTTTTCTCCAGACGCACGTATGTAGGTAGCATGCCAGGCCGAATCATCAATGGGCTGAAGACAGTGGGAGTGAATAATCCTGTGTTCCTTTTGGATGAAGTGGATAAACTGGGAAAGAGCCTTCAAGGGGACCCTGCTGCTGCTCTGTTAGAGGTCAACTTCTTTCTCTCTCTCATGTTACCTGTGTTGTAATATCTAGCCTCAACTCTGAATAGTCCCTGAACAATACCTTAACCCTTATACAGTATAATACTTTACCTCCCCTGCCTCTCCTTTTGAGTGTTTTATATTTTCAATAATCATCATTAAAATTGTCATTGTTTTTGTTGTTCACGCTTAGGTCCTCGACCCTGAGCAGAACCACAGCTTCACCGATCATTACTTGAATGTGGCCTTTGACCTCTCCCAAGTTCTCTTTATTGCCACTGCAAACACCACAGCAACCATTCCCCCGGCCCTGCTGGACAGGATGGAGGTCCTGCAGGTTCCAGGTAGGTTTGTCAGATTTCATGAAACTGATTTCCTTTCAACCACTAGACTTAAACCGAAACATCAGCTGCATTTCTGGTGAATCTGACAACCTTTTGTCCCTGTCACATAAACATAAAACTAATAAATTTCTAGTCTTTTTGTCCCTTTTGTCTTTTTTAAGCTATCACTATCAGATACATGTCAGCACTGTCATTATACATCACAAATGTTGCTCCTTGAATTGTAAAACCTTAGCTGCTGCAATTGTTTCTAGTTCCTATAGTATAACCGAGTCAAGTAGGTAAGCTTGAAATTGAGGAAAACTATTTACAAGGCCAATGTTGTTATCATGAAAATTAGCATTGTGCTAAATCTGGTGTATTTCCAACAATTTGCATAGTACATTCATTAATATGCACTGTCCCAACCAAATAAATACAAATGAAATTAAATCATTTAAATAACTGAGTGGCGTGATCTCTGTGGATTGACTTGTGAGTGTTTGTTTTAGGCTACACCCAGGAGGAGAAGATGGAGATTGCTCACAGGCACTTGATTCCAAAGCAGTTGGAGCAGCATGGCTTAACTCCACAACAATTGCATATCCCACAGGCCACCACACAAGATATTATCTCCAGGTAAACACACACCTAACCAAAAGCACTCCAGCCAAGAGCGGCAGAAGCTTCTGTGTGTTTTTATTTTTTTTTTGTCTCCTCACAAAGTAAGGAATGTCCAACACAACATTTACCACAAATAATTCACAGAAAGTCTTTATTGGACTTCTTGCATTATTCTAACCAAATCTTTATTTTGTAATACATAATAATACATGAATAATATAATTGTTTGATATTATGCTGTGCACAAAAAAGGAAAAACTAGTTTTTACATTCTATCATTTAATCTAAAATTGTTGCTCAAAAAATACATACCGTATTTTCCGGACTATAAGTCGCACTTTTTTTCATAGTTTGGCTGGTCCTGCGACTTATAGTCAGGTGCGACTTATTTATCAATTTATTTGACATGAACCGAGAAAAATGAACCGAGAGAAATGAACCAAGAGAAATTAACCAATAGAAAACATTACCATCTGACGACAGCCCCGCAGAAGAAGAAGAGACGGCGCTTCATCTTCCTCCGGAGTTGGCGGAGTTGTTCAGAAGCGACACAGAGGATGAAGAATTCAACGGATTCAGTGAAGTGGAATAAGATCGCGGGAGCTTTGTGAACTTGTTTAGTGTTACCGGTAACTGTTGGACTCGCTGGCTTGTTATGTTAATTTAAGCCTATTCAGCCTTCCAGGTATGTTTTTATGCTATTATGTAGCTAACTGTTAATGTGTTATGTTAACATACATATTCAGCCTGTTGTTCTGTGTACTATTGTGTACCATTAGCTGAATAACTTGCCTTGCCAGACTTGCCAGATTACCAATATCTGTTCTTGGTCTTGGATTTTAAATAAATGAAGTTAATATTTCAGTTAACAGTTTTCAGTTGTTTTCAGTGGTAGACTACAGGAGCACTGAGCAGCATATAGCGCCCTCTCGCGGCTGTAGACGGTAATGTTTTCTCTTGGTTCTTGGTTCTAAATGAATACAACTTATAGTCCGGTGCGACTTATATATGGTTTTTTCCTCGTCATGATGTATTTTTGGACTGATGCGACTTATACTCAGGTGCGACTTATAGTCCGAAAAATACGGTAAATGCCTGAATCTGTGTTTGAGCTTCTGTAGTTAACCTCAACATCTGACGTCAACTTACAATCTCGTTCTCATCAGTGCATGTTATCAAGTTATCTAGTGGTTTTGTAGAGTATTTCTTGTACAAACAGACCAGAGCTTGCCTGCCGGGTTGACCTGAAATACTTGAAATTGAGCAAAGATTTAATAGATACAATTTTCTAGACTACATTGCAGGCATCCAGAATGGTTCGTGGTAAAAAGTATGTTTTGAGTATTTGATTCTTTAGCTTAAATTCAGTATCCATACATACTGTGTTTTATTAAAATACCAATACCCTTGGTTCCCAAACAGCTACAATGAACAGAATCTAGGAGACACTTTCTTTTCCTCAATGCTTATCATTGTAGCTTTCTTTCTATTTGAATGATGATTTATATGATATTGTATGAATGTTCTCACATTTTAATTTATCATGACTATGAACTTCTATTTCATTACTCAAAAAAAAAAAAAAAATCTATTTAAATAGGTTTTCTATTTTCACACATTTGACACCCGCTCTTAAACAGATTATAAGGACTTTCAGACCCTCTAATCAGAGCAGTTCCTCATATGCACAGAAAGACGGTTTTAAATTAGAATTTCAAACAGACATCCTGGCACGAAGTGGTTTGTTGCTACATGAAAATTCCTCTTAATTCCACTCACATGTTGTTTGCTTCTTTGTGCCTTTTAGCTACACCCGTGAAGCAGGAGTACGCTCTCTAGAGAGGAAGATTGGGACAATCTGCAGAGCGGTGGCTGTAAAGGTGGCTGAAGGTCACAAAATCACAAAGCCAGATGCTCCGACCTCAGAAAGCCCAGCTCAGCAGTTGGGTGAGAGCCTGAGTTGGTTTTTGTCGTTCTCTGTGGGACAGTAAGTTCAGAAGTAGCCTGTCACACGATAAAATACTGATGATCCAAAAACAGGAAGCAGTACAAAATAGTGCTCTGTTGATAGAACTTTTATCATAATCCAAATTAATCTAGTCATTCAAAAACTAAATTATTTTGTGGATTTGTAACAAAATAATTACTCTGGAAATACAATAAAAAAATAGACAATCTAAATTAAATAAATAGTGCATAAACTCAGTTTGCATCACACATAAGTTATTGCATGGCAAATGTTAAAATACAAAAATAATTAGCTTTCAAGGGTTTCCTAAAATGAGTGGTGTTATGTTTTGAAACTAAATCTGATATCTTGATATTTCATATTCAGTTGGCAGCATGTTTTACATCAGTATTAAATCTACTTTCTAGCACATTGAATATGAAATTATTCAAACTATTGGTTTTAAACAGGACAAACAGTTTCTTGCTACTTAAATTTCTCTGTTTATGAGACAGCACCCCTCACCTTTAGAACTTCAGTGCAGCTCATGTGGAACTTATGTCAAATAAAAATGACTTTGATAATGAAATTGTCCATTTACTGAGCAAATATGGACATACATTAGATCAAAACATATGTGGTCTTAAGTACTGCTTAGATTTCACTAACCATTTATTTACTAATTAACATCTGTTTTATGACTAAACCTCACATGTCTTGGTCTTTTTCCTGTCAGACTGTGGTGCAGCAGCCTGAGCTGGCTTAAGGTTTGTTTGTGCTAATGACACATGAGTAATGTTTGGCACAAGGTGGTGCTAGTCAGTTGTTGGTGGGAGTCTGCACAGATGGTGACAGTTGTCTCGAATAGAGCCATCAGCTTTGAAAGCTTCATGATGCTGTTTGACAAGAAAATAATAGTGTCTTTAGAAAGATGGCTTATTTCAGAATGTCTGCAATATCGTTGTAAGCATATCATGTTGACCAGTTCTGTATTTAGTTAAAAACCTTTTATAAAGAACAGTAATTAGTATAAACAATGCAGCCCCAGTGGGAAGAAGCAGACACTTTACTTTCTGCTGGTCCAGACTGTGGATCATCAACAAGCACTTCTAAGACAGTTCACAAAACACTGAACAATCCTTTTTAATCCGCGGTGTAATGAGCTGAATAATGTGATGCCAGATGCTCTGTATTCATCTGTCAGCATGTTTGATAATGAATGACTCCTACTGCACTACACTACAGAGTCTCTGGCTTTACCAGACTGCTCTGCTTTTAGATTAATTTCTTTCTAAGAAAATGATAAATGGTGTTGAACAGCGTTAAAAAGATTGTGCTGCTGTGTGTTGCAGGTGACAGGGTTAAACTGTGGAATAATCTCAATGATGAACTGAAAACATGTAAATCCATAAGTAGTTTTGAGAAATTATTTAAAAAGATTACATTATACAAAGCCAAATTAATTTAGTTTCTCCTTCCTTTGTCATTTATTAATGTATGCAAAATTGCTTTAGTGTTTGGTGTTGTGTGTTTGTAAAATAAAATTAAATGTTAAAAGGATTGGCGCAATAAGCGTAAGTTTCAGTCAATACCTTTATGGTCTTCAACCTTTTTTTTAACATTAATCACTGATGTGTGTTCTTTAAGTGCAGGTGTTCTGCTTTGGCCATGGCTGTGGTCTGTATTGTTTGAACAGTAGGTCTTTGACGTCAGTGCTGGGGTTTATATTCAGGGCTTACTATTTAAAACTACTCTTTCATTCATGGTTTGCTGCCATCCTTTACTCTGCTCTATTTGACCAAAAATAGACAATTGCAGTTTCTTGAGCAAATCTCTAACAAATAAAATTGGTTTTATTTTTATGCTTCATCTTGGTGTAAATATTGTACTTTGTGTTTTTCATGTAGTGACCTTTTTACTTTTAAGTTTACGTTTTGCAGCAGTCCATGTAGCCCTGGTGAATTTGGTCATAATATCCACAAGCACAAACTTTACACCAGCTTTTACAAATGACTCACGTTCTGTCATTTTAACATAAAACATGACAAACTGATGTAAATTGTATGTATGAGGAAGCATGTTTTTGTTTTCTAAGGTTAGAAAAGAATCACATAACCATTGTTATCAGATGAGTCTGTAATCAGCATGCCAAATACACATGGAGACCCGAGTTTGAATCTTGTTTGTTTGCTGTTCATCTACTGTCTATCAAATAAAGGCCAAACAAATATCTACCAAAAAAAAGCTACCACAGACATTATACCTTATACTCATTGGTCTTTGTTCACAGGTAAAGAAGCACCTCCTGAGATGCCCATAGTCATAGACCACATCGCCCTCAAAGACATCCTGGGACCTCCTGTCTTTGAGATGGAGGTGATTTTCTCGGCTCTCAATTTCGACTAACAGTTCCCTCTGAAATGGAATCCACTGGTGGGAAAAACTCATAAATATAAATGCTGCAGCTGCGGTTGATATATACAGAAAGGCTTTGGTTCATGACTCTTATCATTAGACAGTCTGAAAGCCTTTTAGCCTCTGTTCAGATCTTGTCCTTTTTGTAATTAATGGAAAGATTTCCTTTCTCTTTGGGACACACTTTGAGTGCATCAATTCCATGCAGCTTTACAGATGTGTTGTATGTGTGTGTTGGAAGGTGTCTGAGCGGCTCACTCTGCCAGGTGTAGCCCTGGGCCTGGCCTGGACCCCTCTCGGAGGTGAGATCATGTTCGTGGAGGCCAGTCGAACGGAGGGAGAGGGGCAGCTCACCCTCACTGGTCAACTGGGGGATGTTATGAAAGAGTCGGCTCATCTTGCGATCAGCTGGCTCCGTGCTAATGCTAAAACCTACCAGCTTACCAACAGTTAGTAGCTCAGAGTTGATATGTATTTGTAGTCTCTCTGTTGAGTGTTTATGTGCGTGTATATCTAAATGATGTGTGGGAACAGTTGTAGGGGCTTCAGATCCGTTGGAAGGGACTGACATACATCTCCACTTTCCGGCCGGAGCTGTTACTAAGGACGGTCCCTCTGCAGGCGTTACCATAGTTACGTGCCTAGCCTCTCTGTTCAGTGGTCGACTGGTCCGATCTGATGTGGCTATGACCGGAGAGATCACCCTGAGAGGACTTGTGCTGCCGGTGGGTTTTCTAATCCACGTCATTAAATGCCAAATCTGTCTGCAGCTTCAAGACTAATGCTCTGTCTCTCCTCAGGTTGGTGGGATTAAGGACAAGGTGCTGGCAGCTCACAGAGCAGGAGTGAAGTGTGTTATTTTGCCGAAGCGCAATGAAAAGGACCTGGAGGATCTCCCGGGCAACGTGCGAGCGGATCTGGACTTTATCATGGTTACGAGCCTGGACGAGGTGCTGAACGGCGCCTTTGATGGAGGCTTTCCAGGGACAGCCAGTGCACACACACATCCCCAGCTTCTCAGCAAGCTCTAACACTGCGTTTTGAAAAGATAAATACAGATTGTTTGAAGTAAATACCAGTGACATTTAGTGTCCAATAAGCTTACACGTTTTAACAGAGAGAAGCCAATGGAGAATGAGCTTAATAATACCTGTTGATTTGATAAAGGTTTTTGTTATGTGGTGATAATGGCTTTACTGTTATAAACCTATCCACACTGTGAAGTAATATTTTACCTTTAAATTGTACAACAAAAGAGAACAGTTTTAGTGGCATGTGTAAAAACACTGCAGTGCTTTATCTACAATTGTGAGAAGGAAAGAGGTTTGCAGTGTTTTAGTCTCAAAAGAAAACAGATAAATTACATGTTTAAGTCAAATGTTTTTAGTGAGTTACTGTTTAAATCTCTACCCGTGTGTGTTTGGGGATTTTCAGATGATTGTGGGCTCGGGTGCAGATGTAACTTTTCTCCTGCAGCGAACTAATGTGAAACACCAGCGTGCACAATGTGTTTTGTCATATTGACAGCCATGAAAAGATCAATAGAGCAAAGCAGAAAATGCTGCACAATACATAGAAGCCACATACATCAAAAGAATTACAGCAATAAAAAACAGATTGTGTATTCAGCTGTGTTTAATAGCAGGTAGAAATTGACCTTCTTAGGACAAGTTATGTTGGAAACAGCACTGATGGATGACCAACAATATTCAAAGTAGCAGTTGTGGAGGTAAGCTGATAAAACAAAATACAAGGATTGATTTATAGAAATGAAGGAAGGAAAAACATTGTGTGAAAGATACTGTATGTACAGTGAAAAGGTATGTAAACCTTTTGGAATTTCATGGTTTTCTGAATAAATTTGTCTTAAAATGTGATCTGATCTAAGTCTAAAAATAATTACACAAACAAATTCTGATCTTTCATGTCTTTATTAACACTCATTCAACATTCAAAATGGCAGTGGAAAAGGTAAGTGACTCTATTGGGTTGAGGTCTGGGCTCTGACTTGGCCACTCCAAAAGGTGGATTTTGTTTTTCTGAAGCCAGTCTATTGTGGACTTTCTTCGGTGTTTTGTGTCATTGTCCTGTTGCATCACCCACCTTCAACACACTTTCAGCTGACGTACAGACATCCTCACATTATCCTGAAGATTTGTCTAATATACTTTTTCATCTTCCCCTCAATGATTGCAAGCTGACAAGGCCCTGATGCAGCAGAGCAGGCCCAAATCCTGATGTTTCCTCCACCAAACTTTACAGTTGGGATGATGTTTTTATGATGATATGCCGTGCCCTTTCTACGCAAAATGTAGCGCTGTGTGTTTTTTTCCAAATAGTTTTATCTTAGTTTCATCAGTCCACAAAACATTTTACCAATACTGCTGTGGAGTGTCAAACTTCAGGCGTGCAGCAATGTTCATTTAAGTAAGCAGTGGCTTCCTTTGTGGTGTCCTGCCATGGATACTCTGCTTGTTCAGTGTTTGACGTATTGCAGACTCATGAACAGAGAGGTTAACAAGTTCCAATGATGCCTTCAAATCTTTGGCTGTGATCTTTGGTTGATTCTTTAACTCATTGATGAGTCTTTGTTGTGCTCTTGGTGTCATTCTGACTCCACACCTCCAGACGAATTATCTTAACTAGACTCCAGGTGTGCTAAAACCTGAATCCAATTAGCTTTTATAAGGTCATTAACTCAAGGGTTCAAATACTTTTTCCACAAGCACTGTGAGATTTTTTGGTTGTTCTCAATAAAGACATGAAGTTTTTTGAATAATATATTTAGACACATTATGTTTGTCTACACCCTTGACTTAGATGAAGATCAGATCTCATTTTAAGACAAATTTATTCAGAAAACCGATAATTTCCGAAAGGTTCACATACTTTTTCTTGCCACTGTATCTGTAGTGGTGCCAATCATCTGATGAAGAGATAGATCTGTTGAATCAGCTCTTAGACCACATGTTACTTTTTACCCAACAGACCTTGCTGCAGATGTTGGGAGTCTGGAGACCTGCTGTTTTCACTGTAAAGAACCACTCATCTGATCAATGAAACTGTCAGCTCAATGTTCAAACAGCCTCTTATCAAGACATCATGCTCACTCTGATAAGTTTTGTTTTTTTAGGTTTAGATTCAGATTCAAAGAACTTTATTTATCCCATCAGAGCAATTCAGTTTGCAGTCATTGTTCGCTGCAAGACAGACAAACTCATTTCAACAATCATATATACATAGACCACATACTAGCCTTGAACTAGGTTTGTCATAAAGTGCAAGTAATTTATTCATTTCAGCAGCAAGTGGGTGAAGTAGAATGATAAATAAATAAATAAATAAATAAATAAATAAATAAATAAAAGACCATAGTAGATAATAATAAAATCACTAAAATCATCACATTGCTGCTGCTGTTTAAAAGCCTGATTGCAGAAGGAATATAAGAGTTTGTATATCTGTTGGTTTTCCTTGGTGGAGTAAGATAGCGCCACCTAGAGGACATTAAGGAAAGTTTCTGCTTTAGGATGTGGTCAGGCCAGGGAGGCTCATGATGGTGTTATTATTCTGGACAAACCGTTTGCTCCACAGAGATTTTAGATCAGGCAATTGCACACCAATGACTTTAGAGCATGATTTAACAATGTTATCAAGGTTATTTTTATCTCTGACTGTCAAACCATAAAACCAGCAGATAAAAGAAAATGTTAAAAGAGTCCAAAGTCCAAGTTTCTACTTCTTCATCTTTGAATGATGCTGGCTACCAGCTACATTGCCTCTTCGCTATTTGCTGTGAAATGGGGTTTAGCCCAGCCTAAATGAACCATATTGGTGGAAGAGCTCCAATACAAATTTCCTAGTGCACTTGGTTTGCACATGTGGCAGAACTAACCTGATGCAAAACCTCAGATAGATTGGTTTAATGAATAACATTTTGACTATTTGCTGTTTTTTGCACCTCAACAGTTTAAGATTTTTCAGGCAGGTGTTTTTTTTTTTATGTAAACACTAACAGACAGGACTCTTCTGGTCCGTCTGGTTTAAACATGAACTGTAGCCTCTGCATGTCACAGCATCTCTTCTTCTTCTCCCCAGGATTTCAAGGTGATGTTGTGCCAGATGTGACCTTGCTCAGTGTATGATCTATTGTATCACACGTTTACTGTCTGCACCTCTAATTGTCAAAGCTACACTCTGTAAATCAGGTTTGACTTAAATAGTATCTGTATCTGCAGTAAGGGCTACAATTATTGGCTATTGTAATGTGCTTTTCATTTAAATGTTGACCTTTATCTGTTCTTTCTGTTTGCATGCACCAGGTGCACACACATTTCTATTGGTTATTGCTCACAGATCCTCAAGATGTTTATGTAAGATTTAAACACAACATATTGTTAAAATAATATTATTGTATAGACCTGCAGCCATAGTTTTCTAGTAGTTTGCACAGTGCTTAATTTGTAAAGCTGGAGGTTGAGGAACACAGAGAGAATATTTAAGGGAAGTATTTCCCCAACATCGAGAAGGAAAAAGGTAAAGGAACACATTATAAAGAATACATAGCATAGAATATAAAGAATTATAGCTTTTTGTTTCTAAATCATGCCATTAACAAACGAATGGTACATTTCTACAGTGTAAGTTATAAACCAGAGTAAAAAATGTTTAAAGACAGGCCACATTAACCTTTGCTTTAAGAACTTTATCCTGAAAAATAGTCAAATAGGCCCCTGTCTCAATTTAGGAGGTGGGGGAATATATTCCTTGTGTTGCCCCACAAATTAAGCAAGTCTTGAGAATGAGCTGAAAAAGCAAATCTATAGTTGTTTATGCTTCTTAATCTGGACATTTACAAAGAAATTGTAACAAAATCTAAAATCTTTCTGTGATAAATATTTTTATTCTGATTTCAGGTAATCACTTATCACTTTCTTGTGTTTGGAAGTGTGCTCTCTAGGGGTCACTGTAGTCTCCACCATTCCAGTGCACACAACAGTGCAGTGTGAGGCTCTATATAGTTAGAGGCACACCCCGTGTGTTTCTCTGTCCTGGTACCAGGCCTGTATGAGGGTACCCCTCATTACGTCAACACCATGAAAACAACCCCAACATAATTTACCCAGAGGTTCCAGTTACACGTGGCAGAGCACACTCACAGAAAAGGTTTAGTGTGACATCATGTTTTAGGTGTGGTCCACTTTAAACCACTAACAACTGAACTACTGTGTGTGACTTATTACAGCGCTTCAGTCTTGTCCATGCCCAGGATGTGGCACTTTTCTTTTTTTTATTTTGGTAAAAAAAAAAAAAAAATCTAAATTTCCAACAAAAACAACATCGACCAAAAGGCCTTGATAAGAGTAGGCAAAGAATATGTCAAAAAGGTTTTTAACACTCCAACAAAAAACAATAAAAATAGTTTCAAAATAGATAATGAAAACAATTTCATTATCCAATCACCAATATTTTTTTCATTTCCACCACCATCACTGCTATCAAACACATTGAACCTACACCTGCACCATCACCCACACCAACCTAACCATCCCCTCCATTCATCTACAACATTCTTGATATGTTTTTATATATTAATTGTCCTTGATTTTTTTGTCTAGTCCATTCCACAGGTTCATCCATCTCATTAAGCATTTGTTTATATCGAGCCATTGTTTTACTTTTTCAAGCTCTTTGTTTACCACCTTGAAACGGTTACTCACTGACAACCCTTTGATTGACACAATACTTGTCCAGGAAATGAGCTTTCTTGCATTTGCTAGAGTTTCTTTACTACACGTTCTATATCCCACCTGTGCCCCATATCCATAAATCTACTTAATGGTTCATTAAAAAAAAAAAAAAGTGTACAAAGCACCAATCTGATCCATTTAAAAATTCTACTATTTCATGTCTGTTTTAAGAAATAATGAGAAGACACTTGTTATGAAAAAGATAGATTTATTTGATGACAATTTAAAACAGAAGAAAAGTCAAGAAGTTGAAGGAGAGCAGCGACATTACTGAGACTCCACGTAAAGAAAAAGGAGAGATGATTGGCTTGACCCCGCTCCCTCCTCAAAGACAAAAAGAGACTTAGCACACAAAGAGGACAGAGACAAAGATGAGGAAAACAATCTGATACAGTCCGAAAACAAAGCCTTCAGAACGACACAACTTGCTTTTTAACTACAAACATTGAAGTTTAGCCACAAGTTTTACAACTGCCTTTTTAATTTGTTTTTAAAAGTCATTACAAAAATTATAATTATGATAATTTTTCCATTTAATAATAACAATAGCAACATTGTAACAGTACAAACTGCCCCTCATTCCTGGTTGGGTGATCAGTCAATCAGTGGTTGAGGCCAACACTGGCAGAAGAGACACAAATGAAAAGGAACGGGAGGGAAAGTGGAAAAGTGAGCATGTCCATCTCTCACACACAAATACGCACATATATACATTGTACTCAGGAGGCCTCTCTTCCCATACAAAAAAAAAAAAGACACTAAAATAATTAAAAGAAACAAACCAGACTTAAGTGTTAAACCACAAAAGAAAAAGTTTTAAACTTTCGACAGAATTGCAGTGTTTTTTTTCCTCCCTCATTCTGATAAGCAAAAAGCCCCTCTCTAATGTCCTGACTCAATTTATCTTCAAACACCAGGGAAATCTGTGTGCATCTTTCAGATAATGTGACTGAACGGACCCTAGGCTCATCAAGCTAAGGGCCATATTGTGTGAGCACAGAGCGACCCACATAAACCTGAAGTTAATCCAGAATAAATGCTTGCAGTCGTAGATGTAGAGAAGTCCCTTCACGTTTCCGGTCCTCTATATAGGCGTTTGCCTATGGTTATGGGAGCTAGAGCAGTCTAAGTATGATGTGTGAGGGTCCCTGGCATCGCCATCATTAGCTTGTCGTCAGTAAACAAAAGAGCCACACTTGTGATGGGCTGTGTCTGTGCGCCTAAATAAATGTATTGTGAATCCAGGAGGTACTGAGGAGGACAACAGGGCACTAGATAGCTACTTAGCAAACTGTCGCCGAGCAGAATTTTGTTTGAACAGCCTTCATTGTGGGAGTGGGGATCCACAGCTGTAGTGTGTGAATGTGGCGAGAGGCGGACGTTAAGGAGACATGAAAAAGCGTCGGGAGCAATGGCTGCCAGGAGAGACAGCTACAGGAGTCCGACTGAGCGGCGGTTCTGTTTGTGTGTGGACCATCTCAGTCTCACACACTTGTATTTGAGAAGTCTAGAGCCATCACTACACAGTTCTGTCCTTGTGTTTGTCCACTCATCCTTCCAATCGCACATTCATTCATTCGTTTCATTCATCCCAGCCCCTGGGCACATGGCTGCCCACGCAGACAGTCCAGTTCCACATCGAGTCTGTCTCAAAAGGCAGAAAGAGGGCACTGTGAGGTTGTGTAACCCCCAATGGTCAGTAATGTTTGACCCCCTGTGTTGAGTCCTTAGCACATGGAGATTGTGACGTTGATGCCTAGGTTGCCGTTCTCTGCGAACAGCTGTGCGATGGACGTGTCGAACACCAGGCAGTCGCTGTTCATGATGGCCGTGGCAATGCCCTCGTGGATAGAGCGTGGCGTGGCCTCCCAGGTCAGACGGCGCCGGTGTCCGTTCAGCTCCAGGCGGTAAGCAAAGTTCTCCGCTTGCTTGCGAGTCCCAATGAGCTGCACGATGGCGAAGAACTGCTGATGGCCGTCGTACTTCTCCTGTTTCTCCAGCACCAGCATGAAGTGGAAGCCAAAGCACGACTGCATCATGACCCAGTCCACAGCGCCAGGTAGGTTTATGTCTGTGGCCAGGAAGACTATATCCTCCCCCTGCAGAGACAGATACACTGTCAAACACAAACTGTACATACAGAGGTAAACAGTTTCAGAGTTTGTCAGAAGGCCTATGCAGCTAGAGATTTTTGGCCATCTACACAGATCCTGACCTGCAGTGTGGTGATGGACTTGTGCTGATGCATCAGGTGGGGCATGACGGCGTCCAGCGAGCCCTGCCATTTGCAGGATGCTCCGGGGCAGGGGCACGAGTACGGCCTGAACTCGCACAGCTCTTCGTGCTCCGTCTTGTCGGTGTGGGGCAGGGTGACTTCGCAGCCCGACGACGCGTACTTGCAGGGGAAGAGAACTGAGTTGGCCACTTTCTCCATGGCCAGGTTCCTGATGGAGCCCAGGGGCCCTCTGCAGGTCGGGCAGCAGGTGAGCTTTGGCCGGCAGTTGGAGCACACCTGGTAAAAAGACGCAGGGTAAGACCTTGCTTCTGTGGTTTTACTTACACTTATGCTCTTTTCACAGGAAGGCGGGCAACTCTGATCTCCTCAGTTTTTAATCACCAGTTCATGAAAAGTAATTTTGGGATGTGGAACGGCTCTGGCTGTACATACCAAGTGTCCAGACTGGCACTGCAGGATGGGGGGCAGGACATAGTCGAAGCACACAGGACACTCAAACAGACTAGCCAAGTCACTGTTGGACGCAGTGGTGCCTGACAGGGTCTGCACGCGCTGGGAGGGGGGGCACTTGGAGGTTCCTGTGGGCAGCGCTGTGGCGGTCTGGCGACTCATTTCTGTTCGGGCAAAGACAAAGAAGAGATTGGTGATGTTTAGATGAGGTCATGTGACAGGATTTGGATTGTTGGAGGTTTTATGTGAACATCATCCCAAATGTTAATTATCTGTTCCTCATACAATTCTAAGAAGAATTTAATCACGCTGCTGAAAAATTCATTATTTATCTGTTTTTCTGTTCTAAGTACATCACTGACTTAAAGATAGCAGACCTCAACATCAAAGCCTCATGATAATCATTTTACCACATGGACTAGAGAGAGAAAATGTACAAAGTGCAACTAAAGTCAGTTTTTGAGTTAGTGTAGGAGTTTGGTGTTTTGCTTTCTTTTGGGAAAATCTAAATGGTTACATTGTGTTCACCATCTGAATCAATAATTAGATTAAACTTACTTTTTAATCAAGGCTGAATGATACAACTACTTAAATGTAACTTTAATCAACATTACTGAATGTTATCAGGTTTAACATTTTGCACTCAAAGTCACCATGAGGGCAACTAGGAACTGCTATTTTGATTGTAGTGACGCAAAGGGCTTCAGTAAAAAAGGAAATCTACAACTGCCAGAGATTATTTCAGTAAAACCAAACTTAGCCACTACATAGAAAGTCACTTAAAAGAACTAAACCATCCAGCTTTGTTTATTATTTTCTTCAAGACATTTGCCTTTGGCGGCACAGTGGCAAAGTGGTTAGCAAAGTGTGTGGAGTTTGCATGTTCTCCCTGTGTCTGCGTAGGTTTCCTCCGGGTACTCCAGTTTCCCCTACCACCAAAAACATGTACAATATAGGACTACAGATGGAAATTAGCTGTTAAGCTATAATCTGGTACAAGCATCTCTGCTCCGGCTTAATGTACATTGTACGCTGTCCTAAAGAAATAAAGAAAAAACAACAACATCCACTAAACATTTCTTGCATTTACTCATAAACTAATGAGTAAATGCAATACAATAGACAGTATAACTGTCTTCATAATGAATATAATTACCAATTATAGAATGCTGGTGATAAGAAAACAGACCTTTAATATACTGCTTAGTAGAAGGGTGCCATGTGGGTACAGCTCTGCTAGTTTCATCATTGTCTCCCTAACCAGTTTGTGGCCGAGTATAGCATGAGAGCATAGAAAGGGTAAAGTAGGTCAATGAAGGTGGTCAGGGGACACTGTTGAAGACAATGGAAAATAGCTAGAGGCGGTAATTACAAGGGAAAAATGGCTGACTGCGGTTTTTAAATACAAGCAGGCCAAGTCTTTTAAAGGAAACAACCAATAGGAGCATGAGGAAAGGAGGATGTCAAAAGAGGACAAAGCTGGAGGGGGACAGAAAAAGATGCAACAGCGTGGGTGGAAAGACCAGAGGAAAAAAAAACGAGGAAGGACAGAGGCTGACTAAGGATGTCTGCTCGGTGTGGTTCCTGCTCTGTTGCCTGCAGCACCTTGAGCACAATGTGCAGACGGGTGACGGTAGTAATGCATGAGAGGGAGGCTAAGGCCACAGAATGAAGTAGTGAGAGAGAGAGCAGCAAGATGTAGAAAGACAGCTGAGTAATTACCACTCACCAAAAAAAAACACAGCCAAACATTTAGTCATGGTCCGTCACATCTTTCTTGGCATCATTTCGCTCTGAACATATTTATGAATATGTGTCCTGTTACTCGTAATTAGGTGACTTCTTCTGAACCCATCCAATCGGTGTTGTATGAATGAAATGTGGATTTAATTTATTGTTAGCTCTATTAGCTGGCTCATACAACACATCTGCTGTGGTGGAGATAATGCCTCTGCAGATATTATTAGACTCTTCTTATGGCTAGCACACTAACAGCAGAGCTAGGAGCCACCAGACTGAATTAGCTCAAGACTTCAAGCAAAACCAGGGTCACAGTCAGCACGCAACACCAAAATAGAGTGCATTGTGCAGTTGTCACACTACCCTGGAACATTTAGAACAAATTTTAAATGTTGCGAGTTACAATTAATAAACGCTTATCTTTTTAGTCTGAGCACAAAGGCACTTAAAAGTAAGAGTAATAATGTAAATAGCAGTGAAACAGTAGCAGATAATAGCATCCAGTTGAAAATACATCCACTATGCATTAATGCATCCACTAAAGCAGATACAATTGCAACATTTTGTATCGGACGACTACAAATAGCACCATCATGCTTCGCTGGAGAGAGTGTGAGACTGGGATAAACATAGCAACACTTTGGTGGAACATAAGGGCTGCAGAGTGACACTGAAATACCAAAAGGCACTGTGTCACTTTTGTTGGTGGTCACTGGCTCGTATTAGTTTGTGAGAATGCTGTTATGGAGCTAATGCGGAGATCTCAGACAGCTCATTAGTTGTAATAGTTTTCTAAAAGGCTTGGAAAATGGAGATGGAGACATTAAAGCAGGTAAAGGGCAATGTGCTGAGAGTGTTGTGCTAAAGAGCTCCAGGTAGGAACAGGAGAAGGCAGATAGTGACTGAAGTGAAATTCAAGCTCACAAAAAGAAAAAAAGAAAAATAAAAGATGTGTTTACCAGTACAATACGCACCTTCGTCCATAAGATTTCCAAATAAGGCTTTCTTCTTCTCTTGAAATGTGGGGACCTCTGGAAAACAGACAAAAAACAACAGATAAGCAACCAATCAGAAAACTAAAAGTAGTGGAAAAAGGAACGCATGCCCCATATAATCCTGACATTATTACACTCATTTCCATGGCGACGCACACTGCACCAGAGCCAAAAGGCTATAGGATCAGGAAAAGACATGCCGCTTTGTGCTCAGTCCAGGCCCATACATTAAAAGACATTAAGTGCACTGCTAATGCACTGAGTATTACAATATACTTCGGAAATCACAGATTCCTGCCGAGCCATCTTTCTCTCTCCTCTGTACTGTTCTCAGAGAGCGGTCATCTATATTTCATAAAGCAGATACAGAAGCAGCAACGCGGGGAATATAGTGTCTGAGTGAGTCAATATGAGAGCTTTCATTTTACAGACATATTAGTCAGCAGGCTGCTTCAAAAATATTCACTTTTGGCAATTTTCTGAAAGAGACTTGCATTTAAACTGATCTTTACAACAATCCACACTTTTTTACTAACAAATGTTGATTGAATTGTCAAACTTTTCAAGCCTTAGCCTTTTGTGTTTGGACTGAATTCCTCACAATGAGGAATGATTACAACCCTTTGTAAGCTGAACAGTTGATGAAGAGGTTGTAGCTTGGTAGTGGCCTTGTTGATCATAGATTGTTTGTATTGCCCCTCACCTACAGTTTGCTTTGAAGTGTCGCTACCAGTTCACTCCACGTAGGCAGACAAGGTTTTGGTCAGCTAATATTTAATTTACAAATGCATTAACCTCTACTGTTTTTTTTGGTCCACTGAAGTTGACCAACAAATTTAGTGGACACAGCTGTTGAAATACAATCCTTTAGCTCAGACTGATCAGTCTACTTTATACTAAAGGCATAAAACTAAAAACTATTACATACCCATGTAGTAGCTATGTTTGATCAACAGAAGGATACATCTCCTTGTATTAAAAGTCAACATGCAATTTCCTAAAGCCAAGACAAGACATTTCTTTTTGTATAGCCCATTATCACAACAATAGGGCTTAACAGACTGCACCAGACAACATCCACTGGCCTTAGAGCCTCCATCAGGGTCTACGGCCAGGATTAAAAGAGAAACCTCAGGAAGAACCACAGAAAAAGGGGTCCATGTAAGCATCAATAACCAAGTCAACCAAGCAACCAAAGTATCATATTAATAGACAGGACAAATGGCAGGTGTATCCAGCAATCTGGGGAAACCCTTTGGACAAGCTCATCAAAAATAACCTCAAGCTCTGCTCTAATCCAATATCTGCTCAAAGAGAAGGCCACAAATTACAGCAATGATATGAGAAACATTTGTGATTTCTAGATTCAATTATTGCAATAATCGATGGACAAAATGAAAAGGATGACATTCTGTCTGTAGAAGATAACTAACAACCTCAAAGTCTATAAAGTCACTGAGATTTGCAGTGCTGAGAAAAGATCAGTAAAGACATTTTGTGTTCACCTCTAATCACCAGGCCTGCACAGCACTGACACATAAAGCATTGCAAGTGCAACCCACGCTGACCCCTACACATAGTAATTTCATTTATGGGAACTATTTATTGAGTAGAATTTCATTAAGCAGGAATATTAGTGTGCATACCTAGATGCTCCGCTCCCCAGGTAATTGTCAATTCCTTGTTGGTTTGGTGGGCTGTTTTTTCAGGTCATTGTTAGAACAAATCAATGTTTGTAGATTACACCTATTCTGTTTTGCTGGTGATGTGACTCAAGTTTCAGATTACATTTTCCTGTTATCGTCTAGTGTTGGCCTCTGTCCTAATGGTGATCTGAAACATTTTTGTAAGTGCAGACAAACAGCTTGCTTGAAGTGCTCAGATTGTTAGCCCTAATTTTCTTACTGCCTGGATGTAAATACAGCCACTGTTGAAGCAGCATGAACTACAGACATCCTGAGGGAAGAAAAAAATTAAACATTGACTTACTTACAGCATAGATCTCTGCCAACCCTATGAATAACCTTTTTTTCTCCAATCTGATGTGACTTACTGAGCAACTGCTACAAAGAAGCCAGTCTGGTTGAAATAAACACTTCTTCCCAGAATGCTTTGGGGCATGTGGGCACTTTACCACTTACTTTAAAAATCACTGTGCCTAAAGTAGCAAGCCCCAACTTACCTGAGACAAAACATAAACACATGCATTTGCACAACTCAATAAGACTGTTTACTTAAATGCCTTGTATTAGATTTAGGTGCAGACACTTTCAACACACAGTTGCTTTTATAGCGAGATATTAGAGAAATATATTTGAGAGCACGGGTGGAGGGGGAGGCACAAAACGAGGCAGAGCTTGGACACAAACATGCCTCTCTTTGTTCTCATGGCCCACTCTTTTCTCAGCCACACAAACAAGTACAGTATGTGCCACAATGTACACCGGCACATTGGCTCAAATGTCGCGGCCATACAACCCATTCAAAATACATGGGCTCAAGTTGCTTTAGGTCAAATCTTAAAGCCACAGCTGGCTTAAGCACAGGAATTTATGACCTTTTACAACACCTTAGCTACTACTCCACCAAGCACACCTCAACACATCAAGCTGATGAAAATTGCAAGTACATCAACTAGCCGTTCACCTTTAGTCCTGTGAGCACTCCTCCTGGCTATGCACGAGAAGAGACGGAACAAGGAATTCCAAGGCGGAGCTATGAGCACTAAGCTAGCCGGCCTTGGTTTCACTAGGACCAGAGACATAGGAGCAGGGCCTTCACGCAGCCCCTCGCCGCCATGTTTCTTTGGCCTTCTCCATGGATACCGCACAGTCTTTCTGCTGCGGATCACATTTCACTCTCCCACTCCAGTGTTAAGGAGACTCATGATGATCCGAGAATGGAGGGCCAGAGTCCAGACAAGATCAAATCGAGAACTAAATGAAAACACAAAAGGACACGGTGAAAGTTTCTAAATATAAATCTTAAAGGATCTTCTGTTGGGTGTCAGACAAGCACATCCTTTTAACTAAGCTCTAAGCCGAGGTGCTATTGCAAGAACGCAAAAAAACAGTAGCTTTTTGTTAACAGTCTTCAAGTCCGCCACTTCTGAGTGCTCCGAACTAGACTTCAAGAAGTAGAAAGCACTGCGGATGATCCAGGTTCCAGGTCATTTTGCCTGATCATCAGTGAATGTAGTTTGTAGATCCTCTTCCTGAAATAGCAGCACAACAAATTTCTACCAACAGTCCCGAGGGGAGGGAAAAAAAGGGGAAAGTCCCGCCATAGTCTGGGCCCCCTGACTTCTTCTTCTGTGCGCTCTCATTCACACCACGTTATGCGTGTCCCCTCGAGAGTGCGTTTTGTCACTGCTACGGGGCGTGTTTGTGTTCGAGGCAGAGCGAACACTAAGCCGGCATCCGATGTCAGTGCAAACAGAGCATGCTCACTCACTTGATCTACACGCTACAAATTAGCGGGTCTTTATTTTTTGATTTACACTTTAAAGTCACATTTCTGTAGGCTCCAACTCTCGGTTCCTGCCTGGTACATTTTGTCTTTCTTTTTTCTTTCAGCCCAACTCTGGCTGCATATTTTGCCTTCGCTCTCGTGGCTGGACATTCTCTCCCCCACTCCCTCTGACCCCTCCCTGTGGTTGTGCATGTCTCAGATTTCAGGCCTGTCTGGCTGCGGGCTGCACCAGTTGCCCCCATTGACTGTATACATCTTCCCTTACTTTATAATTTTTTCCTTCTAGTACACTATTTTTTTTACATAATAACCTTACCGCAAGTATTAACTTCTTATAACACTTACTGAGTTAAGTTACCATTGAGCATAATTAGAACTCTGTCCAAAAGCCACATCTTTTTCAGAACCATGCTATTTTGGCAAACACTCCAGATGAGTTTTAAGCTAAATTTACAACACATCATTCTTGGAGCGCAAAATTCCCAGGCCTTCTTTGCTATTTTCTAAACACACAATACTTCTCTGCTAAAGTCACTCCCCTTTTCCTCTCCAAACACAACAATGAGGCAGCCAGGAAGAGAAGCCTGAGTGAAACCAAAATATTACTGTGAGCCAGAGCGTGTCTGCCAGCGGGAAACACAGGCCTTGTTCACACATTACAACTGTCTCAAGCATGTTTACAGCAAATTTCTCCAAACATAGCGAGATATGTGGAGTGAAAAGTGGTGCAAATTAGAAGCTGGCTGCATCAAACACCAGCACAAAATCTTTCCGACATAATGTGATAGAGACAAGAGCTGGTCCTGATCTAATTTCAGAGCACTTTATCAGTCGAGGACTAGTGTACAGTGAAAAGAGAGCAAGCCCTGGTGCTACCCACAGCCACTGAAAGCAGGTGAAGCACCCAGAGACTTGTTATGGTGGAAAAAGGAGGGGGCACAGCTGCACCTTCTACTACATTCACCTCAAAGCTCCTCTGTGCCATTATATTCCAGAATTCTGAAGGCAAGAACCTAATAATAAAAAGGTTTATGCGAGATGTGTACCTCACATAATTAGTTGTCTCAATTAACTTAAAGTAACTTAATTAAAAATGTAATATGTAAAATGCTGACATGAATTTATATATTAATTTTCTTTGTACTGCTTTATTCAAAAATGTATTTCCAAAGACATTATATTTCTTCCAATAATCAAAAAGAAAAATGATGGTTGGTTCTTTTAGTTTTTCAGAGAGGAAAAAAAAAAAAAAAAAGAGTTGTGTTTTCCCTGTGACTCACAACACTGTGGGGTGCAGGTGTAACCAGTTGAGTAGGAAACAACTTGATAAACATAACATAGGCAGTTGGGAACAATAGTAAGATCTAAATGATGTGCTGTATTCACTAAAACAGTAGTGTCTGCATTTTCAAATCCCTTTGATTAAAACGCCATGTAATGGAAATCTTCCATTATTGCCCTTTTACAAACCTCAAAGAGCTACACAAAAGCAAAAATAAATAAATAAATAAAATAAAAAAATTTGCACAAAGGCAACACGCCGAGGCACACACCGACTGAGGGCCGTAAACCAGCAGTGGAGACACCAGCCAATGGCCAAAGTGTGCTATTAAAGGGGATGGGCAGCGGCATTCAACAAAGAGCCATCTGGAGCAGAGGCAGTTCATCAGCACCTTCCACACAGGGTTCACTGAGGCACTCCCACATCACTGGCATATCCTTTGGTCATGCAGATCTCTGGACAAAGAAAAAAAAAGAGCAACACAACCAACAAACTGTGTGTGAGTAGGGTATGTTCAAAGAGTGTGTTAGAGAGAGGCGCAAAACAAGCCCGGCCAGTGCTGATGACTACATTTCCATATGAAATGACAGGGCATTTCCATAGTTCACCTTGTTCCACTGGGAGTTTCTGCAATACGCAAGATGGGTTTGGGTTGGGTCAAAACATCTCTCATTATATTAGGGTTTTCAAAGATTAAACACATAACCAGTACTTGTATTACAGGAAAGCCAAAGCATTTGAATTTAGTCCCAGCCTGAGTATATACAAACAATGAGATCTTCAAGTTTTACTTAAAGATTTTAGAAAGGTCAACACTATTGGTGCCAACACTCTACTAATTCATTAACATTTACATTTAGTCATTTAGCAGATGCTTTTACCCAAAGCAACTTACAAGTGAGGAAAACAATTGAAGCAATTTTAACAACACAAGGTACAAAAAGCACAAGTGCACAAAAAACTAGTCAGTTAAAACCCAGCGCAGTATACAGAGCTACGGATAAGAAAGATAAGGAATCGATAGAAAGGAAGTAGAATTCAGTGTTTGTCAGTCAGGTGTTGACGGAAGAGATGTATTTTCAGGCGTTTTATAAAGATGACTACGGAATCTGCTGATCTTGTAGCAGGTAGATCATTCCACTATTCCACATGTGGAACAGATCCAGAGAAGGTACGCGAGAGTGATTTTTTTTCTTTTTGGGACGGTACCATCAGACGTTGTTCATTTGCAGAGCGCAGGGATCTGGTAGGAACGTAGGTCTGTATTAGTGAATGAAGATATGAGGGTGCGGAGCCAGTGGTGGTCTTGTAGGCCAAGAGCATAGCTTTGTTTTTAATGCGGGCATCAACCGGGAGCCAGTGTAATCTAATGAAGAGAGGCATTCACAGTGCTGTATCCCTTCAAGACAGAATGGATACAGCACCGTCTATAGCCCCAGTGATCAACCCAATGAAAGTCTAGAACTGTTAGAAGCCAATTCACTTTTAATGAGGATCTCCTTTTGGCCCCTGTGAAAAAAAAAGAACAAAAAACAGGAGGGTGGGGACACAGATTTTGGTTTTCAAATCTACCCTTCGGAGCAAACTGTACTTTAGTTCTTGAGCGGCTTAGTTCCACTATAAAATTATCTTTCTTAGAACAGCAGCTTTTGTTAATGTAATAAGTTACTTTACTCTGCCCAAGTGGAAATTCAAGTATCACAATAAAAATACACAACAAAAAGCAAGGACAAGCTAATTACAAAACTCCTTACAGTTACATTTCTCCACATACTATTCCCAAATCCATCCATTACCAAACCATGAGATCACATCAAAGTTTACTTTGTTGGCAATAAATGAAAACACATCTAGTTTCAAAATTGGCAGAAAATGTATTGTAATAATGTAATAAAATTTAATATAAAAGTAAAAATTAATAAACTAAAAACACACATAGAAAGAAAAGTATGCTTCTGTTGGTAATGATGTACATCATTTCACTTTGGACGCCGCTATTTTCCACTGCAGGATAAACAGGCAATCGACAGTGCAGCCTAGCAGCTTGTTGCCATGGAGAAGCCACACAGAGCCGGATATCAATACCAACTCCACATGAAAACACTCACGCCTTGAGTCTTAACTGTAAACAGAGACGTGCACCCATGTGCACACGCACTCACACGTGCACAGAGGGAGAATATCCAAACAGGGAGTCCCTTTGGTTTTACTGACAGATCTAGAATTACCTCAGTGTTCACCCGCCGTGAGTCACTCTCCTCTTCCTCTTGTTGGCAGCCACCTTAAATTACCACTTTATACTCTAAGATCTGAATAAAAATAAAAACCATACTTTGGGATATTTTCTGTCTTAGGCCTAAAACAATGTTTTGATAACAAAAATCAGCTTGACCTTTATTATCATTATTTTTTAAAGACGGACGAGTGTATACAAGGCTTAAAAAAATTGATAAATAATGGTTCATGGGGTTGTCTGTTTCAAAAAAGTTAAAGTTTAATGCAAATTTGACAAGAAAATATAAAAATTCTTGTTCTAGTCTTAGCATAAATAATCCAAATCTAATAGTGTTTTTAGTGCAGCATTTGCACAGTTCCAATATAATTCCTTTAATTAAGAAAACACATGGAGGTAATAACACAAGTCAAAGCTACTAGTAGGGCTGGACAAATGATTCAAAAACAAGATACTACAAAAACTACAGAAACAGGAGAATGAATGTGCAGAGCCAGACCGAGTGTTTTAATAAGTAGTGGCAGCAATCTGTAGTGTAAGTAAGTGATTTTACTGTTTAGCCCGAGTAGAGTTATCGTGTCCTCAGATTCGCTCCAACTTCCTTCTATCATTGTCTCCGAGCATTGCTCTGATGCGCGTATGCTCCAAGACAACTTCAAATCAAACATTTAGCAAAGTAAACTCACATGTACAAAAACTGACCTCGTAAATGTTCAACAATTTTATATTGAAGACAGTCACTACGTTTACATGCAGAGCTTAAATCGCACTTTGACCATAGCTCGATTAAGACGTGTAACTGGATTTCTGTCTTTGTCAAACTTTACAAATAGAGAGAATCCAAATATCCACACTGGTGCACTCAGACTAATGCTGCATTTATGTGTTCTTAGTGTTTAACAGCAATTAGTCTATAATAACTGAAAATTTAACATTGCACTGATGCAACAGGGCACTAAACCCCATGGTGAAAACTCTAAAATAGTGGTTTTAGTTTTGTTTATTTAAAACCCTTGTTTAGCGTTAGAGACTACATGCATTTCAAGACAAACCACCACAACTTTTTTTTATAAACCATTTTCTGCAGGAGAATTTACTGCAGATGAGTGTTTGGGATCTGTGACATCGTTGCATCTGTCAACATTTTTCAACATATGAAAAGTGAGCTAGCTAGAGCTCCAACCATACTATGCCTCTATAAAAGAATGTTAACAGTCTTTAAGCAGTTACAAAACGTGTTGGTGGTAGATAATGTATAGTGAGCAAATGTTTTGTGTTGACCAACAGACAAACAGGGGTTGTACATTATCACAGTTGAAGTAGCTCTTTGATAACAATTACTAAGAACTCACAGTTTTGCAGTCATAATAAAGCTGCATCATCTCTCTTTATGTTCTAGTGAGACATTCATTTCAAACCTGATAAAAAAAAGCAGGAAAACGAAAATGTTGACTTTGGGCTGTCCTCTTAGGAACAGGTCAAATAGTGATAGGTTCCTGACAGCAGCCACAGACGGTGCCTAGTAAACATTAGTCATCACTTCCTCTGCAATCGCCACAAAACCAGGTTTGCCGGTATCGACACTACACAACAAGTGTACGATTTCTGTTGACCAACAATATTCTGCTATTGCAGCAAATGGCCTTGTCTGGAGAAGCAGACAAGGCGAAGCCTGGCTACAGAGTAGCATAAACTGTTACAGACATACAAGGCCTCATCTTGTCGTAAAGCAGCACCATAGAGCATAGTAGTTTGAGCAAGCTAAACCGTTGCCCTTTTAGTTTAGCATGTAATATGGACTAGCGAAGCTCAATGTTAACCTTGCAGAGTTCACTGGATCTTGACAATCTTGTGTATTCTTCACATACGCCCACATACTGTAAATCACGGACAGCGTCAGACCAACGAAAATTACATTTTGGGCTGCTTTCGTCTGGTTTAGCCAATGCTAGCTCAGCGTTAGCCCCGTGCTAACGAAGGAAGCTAACGTCTGCTACAGTAGGCTGTTGTTTCCCCCACCACACACTGCACTCGAAAATCAGCCTTCCACTCGCCATGCCACACCCGCTTACCTCGGACACAATAGCCTTCCGTCTACTGCAGATAAATTGGCCAAAATATGAGGAGTTGACTGGCGGGCAATCCCTCTTTTTCGCCGTTCATTCGTTACTCGATTTCCAGTCCTGTGCTACAGCCTTGAAACACAGACGCTAGCGTTAAGAACCAGCCACTCTGGAGCGCGCACAGTTGTTCAAGTTTGTCGCGGGAGCGCGCTCTGCACGAATCGCGGTGCTGCTGCGAGGGGCTGCCTTCAGAGCTGATTAACAGTGAAATATGACTGCGTTGTAATGAAAGTATTAACAATAACAGTAATAATATAATAGATTAAAAAGACTGCCCTAGAAAAAATAAGTTTTCTGTTGACTTTGGTTTCACTTCACAAGCAAAGACAGACTCTAATGGTCCCATTATTTTATATTTCACCAGTAAATGCAGCACAGAAATACATAGCCTACTATCTCAAATGTAAGTTTATGTAAAATAAAATAACTTTCTAGAAGATATAACTAATATTAAATCTGTTAGCTTCAAATCAAAGCAGTCAGTTAAATGTCTTACTTAAACAAAGTAGTAGCACAGCATTAGAAAACAAGGCCATGTGATGGTGTAGTTGCCCTATGTTGATGTAACTGGGTGAGATTAAGATTAAGAGGTTGTGTGAAGTTCTTCCATAGTAATCTGGACATAAGGCATTCACCCAAACAGAAGGGACAGAGAAGGAGGAGGGAGACAGTGGGGAGTGTGGGTCTGCTGTGGAAGGGGCTACACAGATTACACACATTGCCTACACACAGAGGAATGGTTATGTAAGTGCATTGTCCCAGCAGGCCAGCAGCAGTAGTCTGGTGCACAGGACAGCGAGAGAGCACGCAAGAGTGAGAGACAGCACAGCACTCTTTAAAATGTAATCCTATTGTCCTGTTGTGAACAGGAGCTTAAGAGGTGTAAGTGAGTAAGGAGGCGTTACTCACAGATTTCCACACCTTCTATAATAAAGGTAGTGTACCCTTTTAATCATAACAGTTATGTCTCTCAGAACAAGAGAAATTTCACTCTGTTTATATTAAACAACAGAAATATAACGAAATGTATATTTTATGAATGATATACTGTATTTAAAAGCACATGGGAGAACTGGCTGCAACTTCAGCAGATGCAACTAAATCCAAAACAGTGCACCTTTGTTGCCAGAGTTATACTTGATATGTTATCAATAATCCAACAGCAAAAGAAATATTGCATGGTTGTGTGCAGGCATTGTAAAGTCATAATAGGACTCAAACAAATAACAGACAGTATGCAGTAAGTATATTTAAAGAACAGTGTCTTTTTGGACTATTGCTATTCATAATCAAGAGTCAGTTTTTAGTTTAGAAACTCCTGTTGGTGAAATTCATAAATTTCACCAACAGGAAATTTATGAATTTAGCAAACACAGCTGTAGACAATAGTCTCAGATCTATAAAGTTAATGTTGCAGTTAACAATCAGACTGTTTGGGTTCACACTGGATAGACTGTGACACTATAAAATATGACTTCCTCTGAACGGATTATACAGTATAATTAAGTGTTTGGGTAAAGTCACAAAGTTAGGTTTCTCTTTTTAGTATAATCTATGAAAGCTGTTATTGACAAATCACCCCCACCTCAACTCCTTTTCTTTACACTTCTGATTGAATCAACGTCATCTTAGTTGTCACTGATGATTGCTCTGTACTATTTTCAGTGGGGAATCATAGCTGTAATCTTGACATTTCCTTTTAATAATGTCAAATGCAGGGATGTCCAACAAAAGCGCTCATTTCAATTAGACAAAGGTGCTTAGAAAAAAACTGAATGTCTTAACAAATTCAAAAGAAATCAAATACTAAATGAAAGCAACAGTGTCAGAATAATGCCTGACGGTTTTAATAGTAGTTTAGTAATTTCAGGGTAGAGAAGGATAGGTGAAAGTGACAATACAATGCACTTTGTTAACTAAAACCTTCACAATAAGATTCTAAACATCTCCTGTGAAGAGAAATTGTACATAGTTTTTAAAGGGGTCAAAACTCGTCACAGAATCACAACAAAGCTTCAGTGTTCAGCCTGATCATGTGTTGGATCATGCTATGAAGAGAAACCATTAGGCTCAGATATTGTGGTGGAAGAGAAGAATGCATGGTGAGAGGGAAAGGAGGAGAAGTGGGGAGTGCGGACTGTTTGGAAAAGGGGCAGGAAGTGGGGAGATCCAGACCCCAGAGAATGTTAAGCTCTGCTGGTATGTTGGCTGCAGGAATTCTGAATACAGAGTGGGCTTAAAACATACACATTGTTTTGTTCTCTCTCCTCTAAGTCAAAATGTAAGAAATGGAAAAGAAAAGGGGGGAGGAGGAACACGGGAAAGGGTTGGGAAAATAAAGTTTTAAGAAGTGAGTAAGGACATGATGGATGGAAGCAGAGGAGTTGGAGAAACGAGGAGAGGCTTGTTCAGAGACAGCGCAGTTCAACAGGAACTCTCAGAGACTTTTTTGAAGTCTGCTTCACTTCAAAACCTTAACAAACACACAGCATGTATTGATTTTGATCTATAATATTCTGCTATTGTTGCAAAACTGTGGACAACAGGCCCCTATCAGCACTTGTGTGAGCAGAACAATAATGGTTTTACACACACACACTAAAAAATATACAGTTATTGTAAGATATTGTTGTACAGTTATTGTAAAAAAAAAAAAAAAATATATATATATATATATATATATATATATATATATATATATATATATATATATATATATATATATATATATATATATATATATATATATATATTTTTTTTTTTTGAACCACCATAATCTATAATATCTACTAGGCATGTGAATATATATGTGACTGTAGGCACTTGTGGTACTGTGTAACATGGTAACGGTTTGGCTTTGAAAGTGTATGGCTCAGTACACATTCAATGCTTTGTGAGTAGTCAGTCAATTATGCTTTGTCAAAAATGATTTTCTATCTATTCACTAAAAGTGAATTTTAGTCCATTTTGTGTGAGTGTTCAAGTTTGTGCTCAAGTCCATAATGGGATGTGCTGACATTGCGTTATTAGATACTAAAGCTTGTATACAATGTATTTTGAATAACAGCCAAATAGCAGCTTTTCTATGAACTGGGGTAATTATAATGATATTAACAAAACCCAGTCTTTCAATTGTGTCTCAGAACATTGATCAAATATGGTAGTTTTATGTATGTCTTTATTAGCATGCAAACAAGGCTGTGACAAACAAGACCACAAAGCAGAAACATAATTAGTTTCTGATTCAGACACAGAGAAATGGTGGCTTTAAAAATTGAAGTGAATAGCCTCATCAAAAGTGGAGAAGCTTATTACAAACATTTACTCTTGTCTTCATTGTTTTACTTCAAGAGCAGTGGTATTGTCAAAAACTTGGGTCTACAGTATTATGTCTATAGATTTCTTCTGTTTTAATACAAATGTTTAAATGAGTGATGGACTGTTTGGGGTCAATGTAATGTCCCCTTTTGTGGATATCATGGGATAATGACCAATGTTCATTTTTGTTTCATGATAAGAATATCAATGTTTTTCATTATTGTATCAATGAAAAATCAAACTTATTTTTACAGCACACCAGACCCCACATGATTCCACACCTCTAAAACAATGTGAAGGTGAATAAACTGCATATAAGGCTATATAAACTTTAAACTACTGCCTCTACCTGCATTTGACCATCTTATGCATTTGTTTACACAGTGGGGATATCCAAATCTGAGTGAGAATAGGACCTTTACTGACATTTGTCTTTAGGTGCACCTGGGCTAGAAGGCTGGTCTAATCTGCATATCCTGAAAGACACTTTGTCTTTGGCAATATCAAAGAGATAGGGGGAAAAAAATCACATGAATTCAAGGGCAAATTGATTTGGTGAGTTCAAAACGACAATATAACCAATTTTAGGCCACATCTTATGGTAATCTGTCAAACCTCACATTGCAAAGGATCTGGGAGCTGGTGGAATTCTCCCACAGCCGCAGTCTGGTCTAAGTAGGTTGTTATGACATGAATCTTCCACTGCAGTTAAAAAATAACCTTTGGACAGTGACGTTGTCCGTCCTGGTGAATCTTGTGTTTCACTCTGAAAACACGAGACACACAAATTGAGACATGTTCAAGACAAATGATTTGCATAATGGCAGCCAGGTTGGACAAAGCCTTGTAGCATATAACCTTTGACCTAAGCATAATAAAATAATTATAGAATTAGCTAAAAGATGGAAAAAAATTAGGATTTTTCAACCAACTCTTCTCTAGATGACTGGACAACGCAGAAACCTGGTGCTAGTGCAGAAGTTGTAAATTAACTTTTCATTGTGTTTTCCAGCGCAGTTTTTTTATTGTTTTCCTCAGTTTTAGTCTCGTCAGTTTTAGTTTTTCTTGTCTTAATCAACCTTGTCTTAAAGTTTTCCTGGGCAACGCCTGTCTTTGTGATTTGTTATTTTTGGTTTATTAGCTGCCACGAGCAATCAAATATAATTAGGCTGTTTTCTTCAAAAGTCTACAAGAAACTCTGCACATTTTTCTAACTGGCATTTTTACTCTGAGAACTCCATATGCCAAACTCTGATTTGACTGTGGTGAAACGGACAACCAGCACCTTCTCACAGACAGAGCCCTTTTCTGACCCCTGACCCGAGAAAGAGCACCAGCAGCAAGCACACCGAGCAGGACCAGCCGTCTCTTGTGGACTAATCATTCCGCGGGCAGTACCGAAGGAGCTCGGACCAGTTGGTATCACCTTGTCCCGTTGGCCCTCAGCTTCTGGCACCCTCTGATGTACGGCCTCTGAATCCTGGTTGCCTAGCCTGGTTCTTAAGTAAGATCTGCACAGTTTCACAGAGTTGGCATGGAAACAGAGATTTAACATTACAAGTTAACTTAGACTTTCTAAATGTAAAACTATGCAATTATTAATTTATTACTTTAAGTTCATATCCCAACTTCAGTAAGAAAGGTTTTTGTTTCAATCCTAAAAATACTAGTGTTATTTATTTATAAATTCTTTATTACACTTATCTTGGTTATTATTTTTGATGCTAATTCAAATTCTGTCTGGTTATTAATTTTTCATAGCCTGTGCTTGGTGTGGTTGTTTCCCTTCAATATTCTGATCCCTGTATGTCTACGAACTTTCGCTAAACTTAGATTTAAACGTATTAATTATTCTTTTGACATTTGACTGGTGCCCCCTAACTTTATAGCCTTATCCTGTTAAGAATCTACTCTAACCTACAGCTTGTACCATATGAAATTCTCCACCTGGTTTGTGTTTCCCCAAGAAGATGGATCAGATCAAAAAATAAAAACTGTGATGAATTTGATATGAACCTAATATGGAGCAAGACTTGTGCCAGATTGGACTGATTTCCTCTCAGCATCCATCTTCTCTGTCACAATGTTTTTATCTTGTGATGTTTAAGCCTTATGTCGAAACAGAACTAATGCAACATCTTTAGCACTGGCTTCATATGGCTTTGGTGTTCCTCACTCAGACCACACACATTTACATAATGAAGCCAAAGTGCTCCTCATATAATACAACACTTACAGAGCTCCCTTTCAAATCCCCCGATATCCAATGTCAGGATGTCAAATATTACTTTTCAGTGAGTAGATTGCTTTAATTTTAGTGAACACTGTTTTCTACTCAGTCCTTTAACAGGGCCCAGCTGTTAACATCAGCCTCCACAAGGACATGCTGTTGTCTCTAAACACACCCATTGGAGATAGGACAGGTGGTGATTTTAATAAAAAAATTAAACCAATTAATCTAGTTTACAAACGTTTCTTGTAGTTTGCTTTTCCTCCAACAGTGCCCAGTTTGTCCTCTCTGGGCAGTTGTAGGAACATGAAGTAAAAGATCTCAACAATGAATACAATGCAACCTGAAGTCAAATATGGTACCATTCATGTCATGTCTGTATGAAAACATTCTCTTCTCTTGACATTTTAGTGAATCTGAAAGAATCTACCCAAATCCTCCTTTAAATTAAAAACCTTCATTGTTCCTAGTAATCTAATAATCATATCCTAGTTTTGAATTAACCGAACAATGCCAGATGAGTTAGTCAGCCTCCTTTTTAGGTACACCTAAATAAGGTGGCTCCATTCCACTAGATACAAATGTTAAAATAAGGTAGTTTAGGGTTACATGGCTGCGCTTGGTGCCAGACTAAAGCCTCCCCCCTATAGCTGTCTGACCACAGCAGGAACTAATTCAGGAGCATCTATTCTTAGCACGCTGCAAACAACTGTAAAAAGAGG
The DNA here is from genome assembly GCA_024416835.2 of Perccottus glenii. Classification (NCBI taxonomy): domain Eukaryota; kingdom Metazoa; phylum Chordata; class Actinopteri; order Gobiiformes; family Odontobutidae; genus Perccottus; species Perccottus glenii. The sequence goes on along the minus strand of CM044563.2, from coordinate 13,906,668 downwards.
GCTTTAATACATGCATGCAACAGGAGCCCCAATATGTTTCAATGGGATATTATTGACACAAGTAGTTATATTTTGTATGCTACTATGTATCTTCTACTATCACATCAAACGAAGGAATAATCACTAAAAAGTATGCAGTATAGCACTCCTAAACGGTATTTTGTAAAGAGAGCTGATAATCACCGGCAGCACTGGCTCAAACCGAGTATACACTGACCTCTAGTGGAGAATCTGCACATGATTATATATCACCGTATAGAACCATAGATAGTATATATAAAATATATATAGTATATATATATAGTATAGAACATAATAAAATATACTTCCAAAAACGTCCTTGTTCGATTTTAGACAATTTTACAGCTGTGATACAGATACTGCACTATTTTTAAACATTCAACGTTCTTTTAAAGATTATTAGCCTTTATTTATCAGGGATCAGGTTGAGAGAGTGAGGGAATGACCTGAGGCAGAAGTCCTGAACCGGGAAGTATGTGTTTTATGAGATGAGCTATAGAGGTGCTCCATATGTTATCATTCTTGATTGTATGTCAAAGTGGGTTTTCTCCAGGTTTCCCCCACCAAACATCAGAACATGCTGTAGTCTCTGGATAGTGACATGATCAGTGTACAGGGAACCTGGGCTCACCCTGATCCCGGCTGATGACAATGAATTTCCCCACGACGATAATAAAAGGATAGTAACAATAATAACCAAAGTAGTCACTGTGCTGAAGCCAGTGTCTCTAGATGGAGTAGTGCGCAACCACAGCCAACATGGATTGTAAATGCCACAGTAAGTTAGAAATTAAACTTATGTGGTGTATTGGATTAAATCTGTAGGAATAAAGGTTTTTCCACAAGACTGCCGACACATTAAAAAAATACAATAAAAGTAATTTAAGAAAATAATTTTAAATATTACTAAGTACTATTGGCTGTGGTTGTATTTAAAGTTGTTAAGTTTTGTTGAACAGACTGGTGAGTACTGTGGACTACCTCATAGTAACTTTATAATATGCAACAAATTTACAAATTGTTGGACTGATATCTGGTCCAAATATTCTTACATTTCAAAGAGTAATGGAAGCTTTATTTAATCAACCCATTTTAAAACAGTTAATTCATACTCGTGGAAGAAAATAAGGCACATTAAGAAGAAACAGAAATGTTGCGTCAATTTCCTAATAGCCTGAACCATTTAATAAGGCAACACTTTTGTGAAAATTTACAAGGATGTAACCGTTATAAAAGTCCTAAGCATTGGTCCTAAGTCATTACTGCCCTTGTTAGTGTAATGGGTGATATGGAGCTAATAAGAAGCCATGGACACAAATCAGTTTTTGGGGACTGGTGTATTTGATTCATTTTCTTCAACATACATGAACCCATATGTGCACTGTGGCCAAATGCTCCTATTTACAAAAAAGATAGATATACACAAAACCATTCAAATTCAAATTCCTTCATGTATTTTTAAATCAATAACAGATCAAGTACGAACAAACCTTTATGACACTTTGTAAAAGTTTTTGTGCAGATTTTTTTACATGGATTTTAAAGTGTGTTTTTTTATATTACAAAACTGAGATTTACATCAAACAAGCAAGTTACTTAACCTGCTGCCCACATTTTGTGAGAAAATAACACTATGTAGACTATGAAATGTCTATGTTGTCATTTTCTGGATTCTTGTAGTGTTTGTTGCCATCCAAAGCCAGACGGACTCAATGTACTGATTCAAGAAAAAGGCTCAAAGCTAACAAGGCGGCACAGAAATAAATTCAAAGCCAACAGTTTGAACCACGTTAATCAAAAAACAGAAACTCAAATGGCACAGCTGTCAGTAGGAAAGTTCTAATCTCAAATGATCTGTGAAACGTGTTACCTAATGACAAAATACTATGATTTTTTTTTTAGCTTGTGAAGTTTATGTTCTCCATCAAGACCTCCTTCAAAAACAGGCTGAATGTTGGTCCTAAACTTTTTATATTCAGTGTTCATATTACTGCCTCAGATTGGATACATACTGAAGTTTAATTTACCAGTGTATAAATAAAAGGTAAACCGCCTCTACCCTTTTTTCTTTTGCCAGTAGCAGCTAGTTTTATATCAGTCTTTGTGTAAATAATAATAAATGTCCTGATGGCTGCAAGGATAAAATAAATAGGTTTAATGAGGACCTTTGAATATATACAAGTGCTGGCACGTTCAGCCCAACAGCAGCCCGGATAGTGCGTTCAGGTCTCTCATGTAGGGGTTGTCACTAAGGATGCGATCAATCCGCTGCTTTTGGTCGGGGAAGATGTCGTACAGCTTCCTCTTGAGCTCTGACGTCTCCCCCTGTGACCGCTGGGGAGGGGGAGAGGGCGAGGGCGAGGGTGAACGGCGTGGTGGGTGCCACTCCGGAGGTCCCGAGTGGGGCCAGTGGGCGCTGGAGTGGGTCATCAGAGAATAAGGGGCCCGTGGTGTGGATAAAGGGGGCTGGGAAGAGTGCATGGCCTGACGTATACTGGCTGCTGCTGATGGGACGCAGGGCGGAGGTCTGGGGGTCTCAGAGGAGGAGGGGTCATCGCTAGCCTCCTGACAACAGAAAGTCACAGATAAGTTTTCAGAACATTATTAGTGGTAGACTTGTTTCATTTAAAGTAATGACACAAATACATTTGTTTGCAATTTATTTGCAAACAGCATCACAAACTACAATGGTGGGAAAAGGTTTTTCTAAAACCTACCTCTTACCACTGTAGGATGAAAAAAAGACTTTGGTTTAATTTTACCACTGATACCCATTCATACATACATAACTGTCAAAGCCAAATCTATGTCTTTTCACCATTTGGCCTGTGGGTGTCATTCTTGTATGTACATCTAGAGGTCAAATATTTGGATATGACTCACTGACTGTTTATTATCACTTTATTATCCTGTGGGGAAGTTCATGGCCACCAGGCGCCACAAGGGGGAGCCAAGGTACTCATGTCACTAACTGGAGACTATAACATGTTTTTACATTAGTGGAGGAATCTGGAGTACCTGGCGAAAACCCCGGAAAGTTCTCCCTGTGCTTGAGTGGGACGTTGATTAGACACGCTTTCATTTTAGCAACTTAAAAGTAATCACTTTTATGCATCAAAGTATGTGCTGTCGTGTAGTGGCTAGACCCTCAAGCCTTCTCGAGACACCAAAAAGGGAAAACTTCAAGGCAGGCAAGAGGTTCGATGCAAAAATAGAGCCTTTATTGTCAGACAAGACCCAAGCACGCTTTCCCCAGATGTACTAAGCTTTGTACATGAAAACCTCAGCTTATATAGTTTGGTACATTACTTTTTGACATTATTTATTGTACATTACTACACATGTCCCATTTTCTGCTCGTGCTGCACCACCTATACATGTGCACTGTGCACCTGTCATCTCTTAATTTACTCCTCCTTGGGAAAGTCCCCTCACAAGAAGCTAGACCTTCTATGCACCTGTCTATACGTTTGTATCTGCCTTTGAGTGTAAACATCTACTTGTCTATGTATCTTGACTAGGCCTTAGCTGCATGTGAATGGGTCAATAATATGTACCTGTTCTTTATTGGCTACCTGTGTATTGAATGTTTGTGCTCTGATGCCAATGCATTTTATAATTATATTGTTAGTAAACTTATGCTTCATGTCTCATCCTTCATGTCTACTCTATATTAATTGGTTAGCATCACTCCACACTGATTATGAAAGTAGAAAGTTATAAAACACATAAATGTAAATGCACACATAATAAATGAATGAAAATAACATGAAAATAAAACAAACATGACATGACATAATAAATATGACTCAACTGCACCAGGTTATCAAAATTGCTTTGGAGTTACACATTTGAGTGGCTTTACTCAGACATAGCCCCTACAATTGTATTTGATGCACAAACCTTGTATCTTTGCGTAGGAAGTTGTCTATGTGAGGCCCACCTCTCCCAAGGGGATCATCAGGAATCATGAAGTGATCCTCTACAAATGTGAACTGAAGCAACCTATAAAGAAAATGGACAGCAATATATCAAAACAAATGCCTTGTTAATAACTTTGTATTATTGAAGTTTTAAAGTTTGATATGTTTAAATTGTTTACAGTCTGGATTACTATTTGGCAGTTAGAATACTACAGTAAGGGAAAATCCTTTCAAGTAGAATTCAAAATGAGTAAATTATGTCAAAGTAGTCAGACCTGAATAACTATACTGAACAAAATTTTAAATGATTTTGTTTTTGCCCCATTTTTATGGACTGAACTCAAAGCTCTTAGACTTTTTTTTAATGAACAAAAAAAGGCCTATTTCTCTCAAATATTGTTCACAAATATGTCCAAATCATAGAAAAAGTCATAATAATAAATGTCCTGATGGCTGCAAGGAAAAATAAATAGGTTTAATGAGAACCTTTGAATATATACAAGTGCTGGAGCGTTCAGCCCAACAGCAGCCCGGATAGTGCGTTCAGGTCTCTCATGTAGGGGTTGTCAATAAGGATGCTATCAATCTGCTGCTTTTGGTCTTGCAAAAACAAGTGTTGTGTTTACATTTTTGTTCGCTGTAGTACTAATACTAAAGAAAGGATCTCTCGAGTATTTAAAGTATTATAACCACTGACACAAGTTATGACAAGTACTGTTTTTTTGGGAACAGTTACATTTACAAATGACCAATTTTTAGACAAGAATAACAAAAAGACGAGTAAGCAGTTGTGATGCTTTTAAGACACTAGACATTCTTCACCATTTCAATTTTACTTTGTGGGACACACTGTACGAACCGGTGATCAATGCAATTTTTTTTTTCAAGTTAAATTTTTTTTAACCTTTATTTATTCAGGAAAGTTCCACTGAGATTACAAATCTTTTTGCAGGGGAGTCCTGACCCAATGGGGGAGACTATTGTACATGTCTTTAGTGGTAGGGGAAACAGGAGTTCCCGGAGGAAACCTACGCAGACACAAGGAGGACATGCAAACTCTACACAGAAAGGCCCTGCCCGGGGATCGAACCCAGGACTTTCTTGATGTGAGGCAGGCGTGCAAGTTAGAAAGGCGCCATGTTATAAATGAAAGCACAATCAAGGTAGTGACAATTCTCTTTGATTGACTTTCCAGTGTTCATTTTTCCAAGAAACTTTAGAGAGACTTAATATACTTACTAAACATTTGTAGTGACTAGAATAAAGTTGAAGTGCGTTTAAATGATGTGAAACAAACCTCTCTTTAATAATTCTGCACCAGGTGTCTGACGTTTCAACAAAGTCTCTCAGGTTGTCATTGGTTACAATGATTCCGTCTGTCTTTTCAGCAAGGTGGAGCAGGAACCTGACAGAGCAAAAGAGTGTGTATTAGACACCCTGTGTTCAAAAGTCTAAAGCTTGTTACGTATGAAAGAGTTTTGCCATACAACACTGGGTATGCCGAGTCATTCTAAAATGTAAATCCTATCTGCCCAGATAGACTAAACATAAAACATGTACTGGTGTCTAGCAGCTGGTTATCAACTCACTCATGGATTTTCCTGCTGAACAGAAAGTGTTTGCATGACACAGTGCCATTTTGCTTTTATCAGATAACAATAGCTGACAGACAGAAAATTAGGGAGCAATACGAGATGGCAGTGCTCGGCTGGCAAAAGTTTAATGCTTATATCCTCTGTACCTATCGTCATGTGAGCATATTCTTTGGCCGCAGACTTCTCTGGAAGGAGTAAAGGACAGCAGCCTTAGGTCTTCTAGCTGGTTCAGAAAATGTTGCTCTGTAACATAGTAATGTTTGCATTATGAGTAAATAATTATGAACCCCTGACATGATGTGACTATCCTGTACAAAGATGAAATATATACCTGTTGTGAGCCGGTCTCTCTTCTGACGCCACTGAGGGACAAATACTGTTATCTCTCGGTGGCCTCGCCTCCAGAACATCTCCACAGCCAGCGCTATGCCCCGACAAGAGAAGATCCGGTGAAGTCCGTGGCTACAGAGAGAGGACAAGGAAACAGTGAGAAAACACAGTGCGACACGACCAAGAAAACAGACTGTAATAAAGGTTGACATGTGATTTAATAAAACATATATAAACTGTCAAAAGAATGTGTGATTTACAGGTATGAAATTTACAAGCAGGTGGATGCATAACATGCTTCACAGTCCTCTGTCACACACACACAAAATAACTAGAAGGTCTCTAAAACTGAGTCCAGATGCTTTTGCTTTAACCCTTTCTTCAATTTACAAGTAGTAATGTGTAAAACGTATTTAAATTGGTCAATTTAATGTCTTTGTGACCATCACTATTGAATTACTAAAAAGTCCTCATACATTTTATGATCTTCCAGGCCAAAGGCACAATAATTCTACCTCTAACCACTAATTCTAGGTGTTACTGGTATCAGTTGAAACACATTGCTGGTGGTACTGCACAGCCCATACATGCATATCTGCCTTCTGTAAAACAACTAATGTGTGGCTAGGACAACAAAACCACAGAACAATACACAAACATCAACAGAAGGAAGAAACTCTCTTGTACAAGTCAGGCTCTCAGGGCTGCCACATGCTTCAAAAAAAAAAAAAAAAAAAAAAATGACATAATTGGGCAATATGGTTTTTTTTTTGTACTTTCTGAGTAAATGTTAGTTTTGGCATGACATTTGATAATGGAAAAATCTTTACTGTGGAAAAAAAAATTCTGTAAGAGTGAAACATCTGTCTGGGGCTTTAAATAGAGTGTCTAATAATGATAATTAAAGGTCTATATTGAAAGGTCCATTCATACTAACAAAACCCCACATTTTCAAACTGTATCACACTTGACTGTTCTAGACACATAAAGAAAGTTGATGATAATGCAGTAGCCTACACATTTATATAAACTAAAAGTACATAGTTAGCCAAAAAAACAGAAGTTTGAATTATGGAAATGATCTTCTTATGCTTCACTGTTCTTGTTGCTGTGAAAATCTGTGTATGATGTACTTCCTTTTGCCTTGGGTTATGATATTGGTCAGTAATCACATGAGAAGCGGTAATATATGTGCGCACTGTGCAGGTGGATGCATTACATGCTTCACGGTCCTCTGTCACACACAAAAGAACTAATAGGTCTCTAAAGAATGGCACATGTGGGACCAACAAAGCAGCATTAAACATGGTAGATCAGCTGAAATCCACCTATTTCTATTGTAATCTCTGCTTTGTTCAAGCAGTGTGTGTTCCTTGTGTTCTATGACTTGGCATTAAAAAAGAACTAATCAGGTTAAGGGCACATTAAAAATCAGAATCACATTAAGCCAGACCATCATGCACCACAGACAATGCAAATTTAAGGGAAGTTCCAGTGAATGCTGAAAGAGAAAGTAATTAATGAAACCATAGCAAGAAGAGGTTGTGAATATGAAACAGTATAATCACCTAGGAAACCTGGACATAACCTGACCAGGGAAACATTTCAGAGCTTCTTAGAAAAAAACAACTTGGATCTCCGACAAACAGCTCCAGACATAAAGTACATAAAGTAAAGCCAAAGGTAGTGTATTTTAGAATTCAGAGCACCCACAAGATTGAGGTCTTCATCCAAATTCTCTTTTCTGATCAACATGGGTGATATTCATTTATTTATATTCTAAATTATTAAGTTACATATATAAGAAGAGGTCAACTGTGACATTAAACTGTTGCTAAAGAGAGTCAAGTCAAGTCAAGTCAAGTCAAGGTAATTTAGGATAAATCTGTGGTGACACATAAGGCCCAGAAAGAGGACTCTGCACTCTATTCATCCCAGTGTCATACAAAAGTACTAGAAAAGCTCTTTCTTCTCAAAAACACCCCCATATACTCATCAGAATAATATGAGATAACTGCTTTTACTCACAAATGTGGGTGATGGGAACACAAGGTAAAGATGTGGGTTAGCCTTTGTTGCACCCACACAACTCACACAACTATTGCAACAACAGCAGACAGAGCTGTACTACAGGATGTAAATGCTGCTTTAACCCATAACACATACAGGTGCTGATGTGACATTTTCACATGCCAGCTCTGACAAAAACGTTTGCCTCCAAGCTGTTAATGTATAACACATATGTAAAACTATATGGTATTTTTCTTTGCCTTGGTGGAGCCTGAGCCCTTTCCCAGAGTGTGATGTGCATGCTTTTTAGTACAAGTGTTGTAGTGTGCAGACTCACGCCATGGCCACGTTGCTGCCGTCAATGATGATATGTCTCAGTTCTGGACGTCCCGGCTCGTTTGGCAGTGTCAGAACGTAGGGAGTCATCAGTAACTGCTGGAAACGAGCTAAACCAGTGACAGGAGGTGCTGGCAGGTTGTTTGCTGGAGAAAATCTGGCCCCATTTAAACCAACATGGCTAATAGTTTGACAGGAAGAAGCTGGAGGCCGGTTGATGGACTGAGCTGACTAAAGGACAGGAAATAAACAATTATTTACATAATTAAAAATTTGGAAATTAAGAAGTACTACCATATATCTTTATATGCGCATGTTTTTGTAAATTCTGCATACAATTACTAACACTGGTTTGATAATAGGGGTTGCATAGACCAGTGTTTTTTAGATTTTTGATTACTATGTGCGTTTATGCTATCGGAAAACTATTGTTTTACAATGCTGTAACAGCAGAAAAGCCTGCATGTAACCGCCATTTTATTGCCATGTGATAAGACCAGTATCGGTGAATGCGAAAGCAATGGGCAGACAACGTCTATGTTTATTTACAAGCTATGGTCACAGGGTGCAGCTACTCGTGACTCAGTCTGGGACATGGGGCTCAGTTTGTGGCCTGTTTGGCGCTGTGTGCCAGCTGTCTAGTTCTGTGTCTTTTAACAGGCTTTTGCAAGCAATTCTAGTCAGAGTGCAATGTTACCCCATTCTCATCACAATGCTGCATCATTTCCACACGGACTTTACTGAATAATCACCTATATTAGCTTAATTTATAACAGAAAAATGGTTACAAGGGCTTTACAGGCTGAATCTGTGCACAACGAGTTGTCAAACTATTTCCGTTAAATCACAGAGAGACAAGAGGAGCGTCAGGGCTGAATACAACACCAATCCTGAGAGATAAGAGAGATTGGTGGCACTAATTGAGGCTGACGTGGTTAATGGTGCTTGCATTAAAAGTTATATAAAATAACACCAGCCACCCGTATGCTGCTCCAAGGTTAAATCGGTCGTTGACTTTAAAAGAGGCTCATCACTCTGTAGCTCTCAGCTCTAAAGTTCTCCGAGTCACTTATCTCAACACTCTGACATAACTCCAATGCATGGCTCACATTTGATAATAGTGTCAATGAATGCTGCAACACTTTGAGGTCTCATGATGTACTAATATATGACAGATCGAGATACAGTACAATACAGTAGTTCAGAAGAGTTTGTTTCAAAGTCACACATTTGTGAGAAATACCTACACTGGGGATTGAAGACATAGAGCTGGTGGCTGTTAACCACTGAGGCGTGCTCCGTAGTGCTGTTACACTCTCAAGTTTAACAGGTCCTCCCAAAGTCTTATTCCCACCCCTGGATAAGTAGTCCTTCTGAGAGACTCCACTCCCCCCCCGGGCCAAGAAGTCATGATGTGCCACTGCCATCATTGGGCATGTCTTGTTGTCCGCTGTTTTGGTTTTGCTGGAGATGACATCATCGTCATCATCAATGGTAATAACCTCATAGTGACCCGCTCCTCCTTGAGCACTTGAGCTCCTCTTGATGTTAAAAACCTGAAAGAAAATAATAAATCCATGTTTGCACCAAGGCTATCAAAGCATATTTTCAGAGTACTAAAATTAAACAATATACAAAAATAGTTAAAGCACTACAATTTTTTGTAGAATTATCATAGCCATATCCAAAATAAAATGTGACATACAACATGCACACCGGATAATGTCTACAACAGAATCTAAACAATGTGTAAAATAACTGCTAATAGAACTGAAAATCCTCCTGTAACCTACTTTTCTTTATTCTGACACAGACACCTATAACCCCAACATAATACAAAACATTTAAATTCATTAAAAAAAAAAAAGAAATTGTTTGTTTCATATTATAAGGCTCATCTTTAAATAAATTAAGTTAACCAAAGTCTATTTGTGTTTCTAGGGTAGAGTACCTGCTGGGTGCTGGTCTCACTGTTGCTGCACTGTCTGCGGTGGCCCAGGCCGTTACTGCTGCCTGCCTGCTGGTTGGGTTTGATATTCTCTTTAGCCTTTCCCGGATCCGTGAGTGCCCTGCTCTGTTCCCGCTCCATGTCTCTGCACCAAGACACTATAGAGGATGATGATGACGAAGAGGGGGCGTCTGGGGAGTGTGCAGAGTTCAATACCCCTTTATGCCCTGATTCACAACGCTTGGTTTCTTCAACAATCTTTTCCAGCAGCAAAAAGGTATCTTCGGTTTGTCCTGTCTCTTTCACAACACGCTCCACTACCTCCTGCTGGTATCCCATTGTTCTAAACAACATAAAAAGAAATGCTATTATTCACGGACATTTTATGATGATAGCATTCAATGCTTAGGAGACCAACAAGTCAAGTCTTCCAGTTTAGTTTAGACATGTTGCCACTGAAAGGTGCTGCACTGATTTACATAAGAGACTTATTCTTTTATGTCTTTTAGGTTTATGTTCTGCTTGTGTAAAATGCATTGTAAGAACAAATGCAATATTATCTCAAGAAGCAATGGCTGTAAGTTGCTGATCCTAAAACATTAACTGGAAAAAGATGTTAATAGAAAAAAAAAACAGTTTTGGGAACCCACTTTTGACAATGGCAGCGCCTCTAGAAATGTGCAATAATGATCTGGCCCTTGCTCTTGTTGAAAAGAAAGGATAATGTGGTTCACCTAAAGAAATTGACTAAGCAGCGGAGGTTGGTTTCAGGGCTGACTGCCTCTCCGTCGTCTGAGATGCCCTCACTGGAGCCCAGAATTAAAGGGCCCACTGTGTTTGCTTTTGATGAGGAGTAGGTTGAGGAAGCACAGGGGGTTTTGGACCGGCAGTTGCTACTGCCCCCTCTGCCTTCCCTATCCCGTCTCTCCCTCTCCCGTGCTCTCTCTGGCGACTCGTCTCTGCGTTCCAGCGAATACTGTCTCTTTGTGTCTCTGGTTTCGCTTGCCGAGGAGCGCCGCTTGTGGCTGGGTCGCGTGCCGTTGAGCAGGACAACCTCCGGGCCCAGTCCTATTCCACCTCCTGCTTTGGCCACGCCACCAACACATGTTGTGCTAGTCCCCTTCTCCTCAAAGCTGGCATCCAGGATGCGGTTGGAGAGCTCAGTGACGGGAGTGCTACTTTGAGACCGGTCTTGTTCTAACTCTGCTGTGCTCGGGTTCAGTGTCTGGTTTGGAAAAAATAAGCAATAAACACAACCGTAAACTGCAAACTCAAACATAAAGAGAAATGTAAAGGGGAGTAAATTTTTTTTCATATTTATATTATTATTTGAGTAGAGACCTTGTGGAAAAAAATAGACTCAACACTTACATTATGTATAAGATACTTGAGGTGGTCTTTGATAAACAAATGGCAGTTTTTCATTTTTATATGCCCAATTATTAAAACTAATTCTTCTATTATCTTAAAAAAGTCAGAACACTGACAAGATAAAAACAAAGAAAAAAAGTCCACTTTACAGTTTAAAAATAAACTGCTGGACACAATGTGAAACAGTACATATCTGATCAAAAGGTAGACTTAACTAATAAGAACTAATCATATACCATGGCCCGAAAGAATGACACATAGTCTTTGGACTAACCAGAGGAGACATGCTTGTGCTGGTGGGGCTGTGTACCAGACCCAGTAACTCCTCTTTCAGGGCACTGGGCAGAAGCAGCAGCTCCATAGTGTACTTATCATCCCTTTCCTCCACAAAGGATTTGAATGCTCGTTTCACTGCTGGCTCTCTGTCACAAGGTAAACTTCTTTTTTCCTGGGCCATGGACAAACATTATATTTTACTTTATATTGAATGTTTTAGATGTTACATTTACGAAAAAAGCAAAAACAAAATTTCGGCATACCTGAAAGAGTCCTACAAACTGCTGAACTCGGCTCTGGGCCATCACAACAGGTTCAGCCTGACCTAATAACCTAAGACGGCCTGGCTCAGGCACCAGGACCTCCGCACTCGTGTCCCGTATGAGTCTGTCCAGGAAGAGGCCGCGGGCACCAGCAAATATACAATGCATGTCCACTGGGTAGCGCTCTTCTTTAGCTAGCTCTGGGTCACACAGCCCCCGGATGTACTCCTGCAAGACACACACAAGAAAATAACAGCTCAGCGACATGTCAAATGTAGATTAAATATAATCCTGACAAAAATATCTTGACTAAATGAGTTGCTGTGTCCTTTTACAAATGGCCGGGTCAGTACTCTTGAGACAATAACTGAGGGAATCTCCAGGTGAAGGGAAATGCTTGGATGAGTCAGCTGCAGGTGGGAGCTATGACTTCCTCAACACATGTCGTCACATTTTTTTTAACATCACTGTGTACAATAAAAAAAAAAAAACTTCTGATAATCTCAGAGTGTAAAATGACTCAACAATGACACAACCAGTGAAAAAGGATCAACGTCAAACCTGAACTAGAGACTGGGTGTGACCCATAAAAGGGCGTAAATTCCAGTAGTTTAATAATGAAATTACAAATGTGACATACTCAAGCAGCTGGAAGTGTGCCAACTAATATTCTAGAAATTGTCCAAACTATATAAAAAAAAAATCTGGATTTGAGTTGTTTATCTTGCCCAGTCCTAACTAAAAGTGAAAATCTTTAGACACTACATTCCTGACAGAGCTTTGAACAGCTGCTTAGAGAACAAGCAACAAATGCAAATCATAATCAAGATACATAAGTGACAAATATCTTTTTGTGAAATCAGCCAGAAAAAACAAAAAGGCTACACCTTTTATATACATTCAATTTGCATAGTTTATTTACACTATAGATTGTTTTGAGTTGACTTACTGACTAGCTGTTAACTTGGCTAAAGGCTAGCAGGCAATTACTAAGACAAACTATAAATCAGCATTGATGATGTAGTTAGTGTGTCAACTAACAATGAATTTTAAATTCTTTACTGGAATCTGAATGCATCTGTCAAGTCAACATTTTAAACTGGTTTCTCTTTCTGTTAAGTATGAATGTTAATGACAGTCCTCAAAATGTTTCTGTATGGAAAATAAAACCATTTAAATATTCCTTGCAATTTACTGACTAACTTGTTTAATTTAGGCCTATGGTGTTTGTAATGTTTAGGCAACAGTGGAATTTAGTGTTTCACAATGTTGGTGTCACACACATCTTACTTCCCTGATGCACTGTGATCAAAAAGAGGATAAGGCTAAGAGTCTGATAATATGTAGTCAAAAAGACATTCCATGTCCCTGGTGTTATGTAACAGTTAATGCTGTGGAGATACGCAGGGGAACAGCAGAGCCCTAACTTATCAATGAACACAGACACACCTGTTTGTTAGACAATAACAGACAACAGAGAAGTGACTGATGTGGTAGAAGCATTATTAATATCTATACAACGCAACTAACCGCTGGTTTGTGTACAAAATTTGCTTTAGCCGTCTCACCTTAGCCTTTGACACATCGTCTCTGTTTCCCCGGAGCTGAAGCCATATCTGCCGCGATGTTTTACTTCCAAACGGTAGTCCCGTGTCCAACAAACCAATAATGGTAAAAGCTACTTTGAAAACCTGTTCCACGCGAGGTTTAGCGCATTTCAGCTCCTCTTCCTTTTCCTCTAACACCGTAAACTCGTCCACTGTGTTGCCGTCTTGTTGTGGTCTCCCTGTGGCAACAGGGAGCCTGCTGCTGGGCTGCTCGGCGCACGTCAGCTCGGTGCCCCGTCTCATCCCGAGGAGGGGCCGCGTTGTTGACATCCTGCTTCTAGCCTTTTCTTTCACTCTGTGAACTCCGCTTTAGATTTAAAACCTTTGAGCGATTATGGTGCTCATAAACGGTATCATTTTTTTTGCTGGGTGTACTTCAAGGCAACGAAGCAGCATTTAGAGCGCCTAACGACCGACACACAGGTAGTGCTAACTGGCTAGTAACGCGGAAGCCCCTCGTGACGTATCCGGAAAGTCCCAGTGATGACGCCATCAATACACGACAGTAAAATGTTCACGGTTATGTCCACGATGGTTATCTCGTGTTGTTGTTGGAGTTACCAAACAAGTTGCAGAATGTCCTGTGTACGAACGCATGCAGAGTTGGGGGTGTTTTGTGACAGACAGCTGATGAGGACAATACACCGCATTTGGGAAGAAATGTTTGGAGGAGACTGGATTTGGTTTTATGAACGCCCACACCCCAACTTGCGTAGACTGCAGAGAAAAATTTGCCATATTTTTCAAAGTTAGAAAGTTTATCAGCCATCAAATTATAGCCATCACCATTTTAAAAAGGCAAGCAACATTACTGTTACATGCATTCTCTTACTGGGTCATTCTGGAATTGGAGGACATTTTCTGTCCCACCCATGAAATTTCAAATAATCCCTGCATAAAACATTAACACAGGCACTTGTGTAAATTATACTTCTCCTGAAAAAAATATAAACATAGCTGTAGGAAAATGTGTTCCAAAATACCAAAATGGCATTTTTCTCTTGTTCCACCTTGTTAACAAACTTGCATGTCAAATTTAGCTAGAATTAGTTTAACATTAACATATTTTAGTAATGATGGGTGACAGTTGTGTTCCACAACATGTGCACAACCCTATTACTGAAACCTATTTTAGCATAGAAGAAGATCAGCCAGTCACATTGCACAGAAGAATTTTTTTTTAAATACAAAAAAAAGTACATTCACAACAAAAAGGCAATCAGTGAATAAACAAAATATACACAAGGTTTGTAAAAAAAAATTCAAGAAATAGGCTTAAACCCTAACACACTCAGCAAATTACAATTACAATTAGAGGTCTTCAAAAAGGTCCAAGTTATTAAAGGCGTTTACCAGTAATACAGCATTTTTTTTCATAAGCTTCAAGGCATTTACATAGTTCTCCATGTACAACGGATTGCGCAACTTTCATTCTGAAAATAGCCTACGCCCAAAACTGGGAAAATACGTAGGCCTACGCCTAGGGCCAGAAATTTTCAGATGTATGAATCCTTGTGTACGCTCACCTGCACACAATTTCGGCTTTATAAATCTTACCTAGAGCAGAAATGTGCACACGTAAATCCGCCTCACGTCACGCCCTCTCTACGCCTCCATTTAACCAAAGAAGAACAATGTAAATGCATTTGGGAATGAATGTTTTAAAGTGAATGCTGCTCTTCAGACTCAAATGATTGCAGCAAAACTGGAACTCCCCCTCTGATAATTTAAACATATTACATAACATTTGAACAGGGGCGGCAGTGGCTCAGTGGTAGAGCGGTCGTCCTTCAACTGGAAGGTAGGTGGTTCGATTCCCGCTCTCCTCACAGTTCATACTGTCGTTGTGTCCTTGGGCAAGACACTTAACCCACCTTGCCTCCAGTGGCTGTAACACTGGTAATTACATTAGAACAATGTAAGTCGCTTTGGATAAAAGCGTCAGCTAAATGAATAAATGTAAACAAATTCAACCTATTTTGACATATATAAAAAATCAAAACAATGGATATGATATCGTATGATATCAACTGATAGAGTTTTCAGCGCTGCTTCTGTTACATGTAATAAGTGAAGAGTATTAGATGGAGGGAGAGGTGTTGCCAGGAGTTAACTGGGGAGAAAAAGTGACCCTGGAAATCCTGGTAGACTGGTTCACTGACCCACTGCTGTAAAATCCATTTTTCAGAGAATATGAATAATAATACAAAAAACACTTCTTTCACTAATAGTGGTTGGATAAAGCAATTTACTGTCATACAATTATGTTTATTCTTTTTAAATCATAATGACAACAGAAACTACCCAAATATGACCCTGATAAAAAATCTACATACCCCAGTTCTTAATACCGTGTATTGCCACCTTTAACATTAATGACAGCCTGAAGTCTTTTGTGGTAGGTGTGGATGAGGCTCTTTATTTTCTTAGATGGTAAAGCTGCCCATTCTTCTTGGCAAAAAGCCTCCAGTTCCTGTAAATTCTCGGGCTGTCTTGCATGAAGTGCACGTATGAGATCTCCCCAGAGTGGCTCAATGCTGCTGTAGCCAATGACAGGTCGACTTGGCCTTGTGCTTTGGATCGTTGCAACAATCAAGTATGTCCATTGCACAGCTTCCAAGCTGATGAGTGCAAATGTTACTCAAGTATTTTTTGTTAACATGCTGCATTCATCTTGCCATCAATTTTGTCCAGGTTTCCTGTGCCTTTGTAGCTCACACATCCCCAAAACATCACCTCCATGTTTCACAGTAGAAATAGTGTACCTTTCATCATAGGCCTTGTTGACTCCTCTCCAAATGTAATGTTTATGGTTGTGGCCAAAACGTTCATTTTTGGTCTCATCACCCCAAATTACTTTGTTCCAGAAGTTTTGGGCCTTGTCTCTGTGCTGTTTGGTGTATTGTAACCGGGATGCTTTATTGCATTTGCATAGTAATGGTTTTCTTCTATGTAACCCATTTTTCCTCCAAGTGCCTCCATCTTGAAAAAGCCACAACTCCTTTTTTTAGAAAGTCCTGTATTTCAGCTGAAGTTATTTGTGGGTTTTTCTTTGCATCCCAAACAATTTTCCTGGCAACTTTTTGTTGGTTGACCTGACCTTGGTTTGATTTAAACATAATCCCTTTATTAGAGTTTAAAAACTGCTGATTGAAATTTTAAATTCCATGGATATCTTTTTATATCCCTTTCCTGTTTTCTACAGTTCAATTATCTTTTCCCGCAGATCCATTGACAATTCTTTTGCTTTTCCCAAGACTTAGAAAACATAAATGTCAGTGTAGCACTGGAGGAAAAATGCAAGGGTCTGTCAGGAGCCCAGAAACACACTGACTTTTTATTCACACAAACTGATTTCAAGCAAACAGATCACAGGTGAGGATGGTTACCTTTAGTAGCCATCAAAACCATTTTTTGTCTACATACTTTGTCTACATACTGTGCATGTTATCAGGCCAGAATCACCTTTTGATCAGGGTCATTTGGGTAGTAAACTTTTCTCTCTCTTCACCCGAGCGTCCAAGACATACGGCCAGAGGTCAGATGAAACAACCACAAACTCAATCATCAACCTCAGGCCTAAAGTGTCCTAGTGCCACGTGCACTGATAGTCATCCTTATGCTTGAACATGGTGTACATTATGGTCAATAACAAAACACTGCTCAGGTTTAGATTGAGGCGTTCCTCCCAATCACGCCACTCCAGGTGTCACTGTTGTTGCCCATGTGAGTGTTGAAGTCCCCTAGTAGAACCCCAGTGAGTCCCCAGTTGGAGCACTTTCCAGAACCCCTCCCAGAGACTCCAAGAAGAGCCCGTAAGCACAAAGAACAATGAGAGACTTATCCCCAACCCAAAGGTCCAGGAAAGCGACCCTCTCGTTCACCAGGGTGAACTCCAACACACTCTCTGTGAACCTGTGTTTTTTCTTATCTTCTGTGATTTCAGTATATATTCTAAGCATGTCTACATATCATTGGGATTGTTCATGTAACTCTGTACACATACAGACTTGTATGTCCACTCCTCTTGCAAAAGATGACTCTGGACTCTTTTTTACTTTTTACTTAAATAAATCACCAAAAGACATCTGTTGTTTTCTCTCAACCTCTCAACCTCCACAATAATACACTTTTTTCAACGACAGTAGCATCCCCTCTTTTTTTTTAACAACAGTCTGTAAACATCTGTAAAGTGAAGACACCAGAAGAATTTTGGGAGAGTATGTTGTTCCATTCTTGTTTGATGTAGGATTCTAGCTGCTCAACTTGGTCTTGGTTCTTCTTTGTCAGATTTTTTATTTTATGATGTGTTAAATGTTTCCTATTAGTGAAAGTTCTGGACTGCAGGTGGGCCAGTTCAGCACGTGGACGGTTCAGCATTGTCTTGCTGAAATATAGGAGGCATCCCTAAACGAGAAGTTGTCTGGAAGGGATACTGTTTATGTTGCTCTAGAGGTTTTAGAGCAACATAAACAGTATGGTCCCTTCCGGAGTATACAAAGGTATACAAAAGTAAATAGTGCTGAAAAGTACAATACTTTTCAGCATTGATAGTGCTTTTCCAGATGTAAGCTGCCCACCCCATAGGCACTAATGCAACACCATCAGAGATTATGGATTTTGTACTGTGCGCTAATTACAAGCTCCTCAGCGTCAATGTTGTCCAAAAAGAATTTCATTTTTTGATGAATCTGACCATAGGAACAGTTTTCCATTTGCCTCAGTCCATTTTAAATAAGCTTTGCCCCAGAGAAAACTGTGGCTTTTCTGGATTGTGTTCACATATGGCTTCTTCTTTGCATGATACATCTTTTACTTGCATTTGTGGATGGAACAACATGTGTTCAAAGACAGGGACTTCTGGAAGTGTTCCTGAGCAACTGCAGGGATTTCCAGAAAAGACTCATACCTGTTTTTAATGCAGTGCTGAGGGCTTGAACATTTATGAGCATCCAGTACTGACCTTTAATCTTGGCTTCTACAGATTCTCTGCACTTTGAGGATAATATGTTTTGTCGATGGTGGAATATTGAAAGTATATAGAAAATGAATGAATGAATGAGCCTCTGCCCATTTTTATTTCTTAGAGTCTCTGCCTTTTTAAAATAGTCCTTTTTTACTCACTCTTAAATCTAATTCAATGCAACTAATTTTCTTTCCCAGCATTTTTTTGCCCCGTCCGAAATATTTTGAGCTAAGTTGCTGCCATTAAATTTAAATGTCTCAGTTTTAACTGATGTTGTTTATTTTCTGGTGTGAATGAACATTTTTTATGAGATTTGTTTGTTTGTCATTGCATTCTGTTTTTATTTTCCTTTTACAAATTTTTAGAATTGCCA
Organism: Perccottus glenii; assembly: GCA_024416835.2. Lineage (NCBI taxonomy): Eukaryota > Metazoa > Chordata > Actinopteri > Gobiiformes > Odontobutidae > Perccottus > Perccottus glenii. Next base: position 13,887,649 of record CM044563.2, on the reverse strand, counting down.
AAACTAAACTGTTGATACTCCTTTAGGGGTCGAGATGGTTATCCTTTGTTAAAGGTTTGTGAAAAAGTGGACTGATCAAAGTCTGTAAGTATTTATCTGAAACCACATGTGATCTGCTGACAGTGTGATTCTCACATAGCCTATAGTACGGTGTTCAAATTAGAACGTTTCCGAGTGTATGTTTTGCCGTGACACTCTCTGGAAGCTGTTTCAATGAATTATGACATATTTTTTCAAGGGCTTTATTAAAAATGTAAGCACCTAATGTATGCATTTCATTTCTTTGGTGAATATCTTTTGATTGCCACTATCAAGAGTCAGTAGATGGCGCTGTTGGCTTCAGAATAACATTGTCGTCACACTGTCGCCTACCTTTTCCCTGATGGCACAGTAATATCGACTAAAAGATGTTTCCAATCAATACTTTTCATTATTTGAGGCCCAGGCTCTCACAGTGAAAGAATATTGTCTTTATTAAAGTTCATTGTGTGTTTATTTTAAGGGTAGAGGAGGGGTAAAGACTGAGAGGTGACAATAATCTAACAATTGTACATTGGCACTGTCCTGCTGTAGATTATGGTAAGGAATGTTTGATGCATTGTATTATGTTCTGTCATAATACAGACTTTTCCAGCTTAAAGTGCATGTGACATTCACACTTTTCACATTTTTTTATGTAATTACTCAGCTAAAATAATGTAAAAAAAAAACAAACCCAAAACAACAAGGCTTAAAGTGAACAAAAATTAACAGTAGATCAAAAGTACACACAAAATGTCATTATTATTATCATCCAAAAAGTATCTGTTCCTGTCAAATAGTTTTTTTTTGGTGAAATTGTATGAGTCACATTTGCCGGGGCATTTGACTTTACTCCTATTTAGATTACTTTTTAAGTCAGAGTCACCTCTTAAGTGTGATATTTTTTTGATTATTGACAACAATACCTTTTGATGCACCTTCAGATGTGAGGAAACAGGTGGCAGTTCAAAGCAGACAAGTACAGCAATACCAAAGCTTCACCAGGGGGCTCCACACTGCAGGTGTGTGTGTGTGTGAACCAATGTGACTGACACCTGTGAAGCCAGAGGGGCTCTGACCTGCAACACAGACAACACGCACGAACTCATGCACACACACAGACACACACAGACACACACGTTTTCAGATCAATAATTATCTTTGCATTACCTGTAAATGAATCAAAGTGATAAAGAGCTAACATTTCTGTTTCTATATGAATACACAGTTTAAGAGGAAACCTGCAAATGTCTCACAGACAATATGAGCAGATACAACATTACCTCACAGAAGAGATTTTCATTATAGGGTTAGTTTGGTTTTAAATTTCTTTCCTTTTTTTTTGTCATAAGCTGATGAATGCCTTTAAAAGTTTCATAACTCACAACAAAAATGCGCCCCTGAAAAGCCTCTTCATGGTTCATTCATGGAAGCCAGCTAAGTGCAGTCTTAGAGCATATTCAGGAAGATATTTCACAACGACGCTTGACTCATGTTCACAACGTCAACTGCTGACCTTTTTTTTTTGGGCCATTTTGCCTTTATTTGATAGGATAGTACATGACCCTGGTCCTTGAGTATATGGTATTGCTCAGCATGGTGCACTCCCAACTTAAGTGTAATTAGTCTATATTCCTCCTTTGGGAAGGTATATTCCTTATCCTTATCCTTTTGTAGAATGTCCTACTAGACAAATATTGCTAATTTTACATATAGACATATTGTCCTGTTTGGGCCAGGCAGAGGTTCAAGTTGATTTTTAAGATAAGATAATTTCATGTTTCATCTGTTGTCCCTGTCTACTTCATTCTCATACGTCTACAACATTTTTCACCATCTCACCATATTAACCTAATTTCTATTATCAAAATGTGTTCCTTGTATTATTCTTTCATTGCCATACTGCTATGATCAAATAATTTTACTGTCCTTTAAAGCTTGGCTAGACAATTTATATCGCTTTGAAAACAAACCAAAAAAAATCCCTACTGTAGTTTGAGTAAGCTTGTTTGTTTATTGCTAAATTTAACATGAAGAAAGCACTAAATTAAACATTTATGAAGATTGAAAGATGCTGTGATTACTGTTAAAAATATCTGTACCTTGTAGAGGAAAGGAAACACCTGCAAAGATAAACCCAGAAACACAATTAACATCAGATATAATGTCATGTAAAAGTTGCTGCCATAATTTCCCCTTTTCTTTCAATATTTGTTACATTCTTACATTTTGTTGTGGAAAGGTGATTGATTAGGTCATTAAAATTGACTGGTTTATATTGATTTTATCACATTTCCAGGCTGCTATTATATTGAGGGTTACACACATGTTAATTTAATATTGCAGAATGCTTATTTGTATAGTAATATAAAAAGAGTGTTACATGTTGGCGCTAAATCAAAGCTGTTCAAGAGACCAAATGGAACAAAGGACTGAGAAGATAGTACATGTGAAAGCAAGAGCGGAAAAGCCAAATGTGTTATGTGCATTTGTGTTTTGTGGGCCTCGTGGTGGAAGTACTGGAGGTAACACACACACACACGCACGCACACACAAATAGTGAGCCACACCCGCCCACTTAACAAATGTATTTATGTAGAGCTCAGCAAACGCCTCCCACCCCCTCCACTTTCCGCACTCAGCAGCGCACCGGCTTCTCCCTCCATCTTGCAGGTCAGGAGAGATAGCGGAGAGATAAATTTTCCCCGCAATAAAAGGCCTGCATCATGAATAATAAAACAGCCATAATCTCCACCAGTGATTTATATGTACATCTACACACACATGCAGCTGGTCGCACACAGAGCGCGGGTAAATTGAGACGAATGGGGGACGCAGAATTAGGAGGACTGTGGACACACACCCACAGTAGTCACTTTAACACACGTGCACACAAGCTGAAACATGCTAACACAAGAGGCTAGAGTGTTAGAATATAAAAGATTATATAATATATAATATAAAAATTTGTGGTGGAAAAAGATACACTTAGATGTTGCTGGGAAATGGAGGAGACAAGAAAGGCTGTTGTATTGCCATTGATAATGTAGAATTTTAAAAAACATTCAAAGTGTTGTTGTTTCCCATTACTTCTGTAGTTTTGCTGCACTTCGGTCCACTGATAAACCATTTTTGGCAGAAATATTACTCTGTACATTCTTGGTTGAGATGACACAAACAAAGTAGACAATATAATGTAGATGAAGCTAAAAAAGGATATTCAGTTTATGGAAATAGTGAATATGCCACACAGGCTCCCCCCCTCCCAAATCGGGACCAGGACCTATTTGATAGGATCCTGCACTTCCTGTGGCATTTCTTCTCAGGAAATGTTTGTTCATGTGGTGTAAAAATCTGATCTGATCCTTTAGATGATTTAAAATCCAGGCTGTTGAAATAGCCCATTGGTCTGTTGAAAGGGCATTGCTTAGTTACAAAATATAGCAAATATGCAACCTTCATAGTAATATACCTTCTGTGACAATGGTCATTGCATTAATATTGACCATATGAATTCTGTTTGTTCTGTTTAAGTGCTGATAAATCCCACTGGGTAAAGTTGACGCATTAAGGATTTCTTTGAAGACAAAAGCCCACCTGGACACTTGGACAGTCAGACACCTGCACAGGTAAAACAACAGCTGTGGATTCAGATTCAAAGTATAGCATTATAGATGTTTGTTTTTCGCTGTATGACAGCGAGACTCAGGTGGCTCCTCGCCAATCATCAAACTGTGTGCACATTTAAAATAGAAACCGTGACTAATATAAGACACAAAAACAACATAAAATCTCCTTTAAACTCTAAACGCAAACAGAGAATATACCTATCCCTTATTGCAGTGCATCCTTTTTTGCTGTAACGGGTAACAATACACCTATTAATCCGTAAATGAATACAGACGCTATGGTAAAGCATTTATGTCATAGAGACCTACTACCATTTCTAAATGTGTGTTGAGAAATAATACTTTTATAAGCCGATGAAGAAGTTCAGACGTTGCGCTGGCTATGATTAATGGCCAGTAACTCTGTGTAAATCACTTTGTGCTGGCAGCATTCAGAGCATTATCATGTAATGCACATCTTAAATGAAACAGGCAGAACTCCAGGGAAGTCTGGACAGCTGCACTACACCACTGCTTCACCTTGCCAGTTTATTTAAAAAGACATTAAGTGTAAGAAGCCACATTGAATTAAATTGGCTTGGTTTTGCTTGAGATTTCACTACATCCTAATAAAACAAAAACAACAACAAAAAAACATTTTTACAACTGTGTAAGGCATAGCTTTGATGTAGCTTTTCGTTTTTGTGATTCCTTTGGTTCAAAAATAAACCAATAATTATAATTTGTTCTGAATTCTGTGACACGTGAATCATACGAATTGTATTTTGCATTAAGCCTTAGTCAGATCATTTTCTTAAGCCATGCAGAGAGTGACAGGTCCCTTTCATTCTCACCCACTTCCCGGCGTTTATTCCTATTGCCCTTCATCACTCCCTCCTCCTCCTCCTCCTCACTTGTCCTCTTAACATCCTGAAACACAAAAACAGGAAAAGGAAAGACAAACAGACAGATGGATAAAGACATTATACCAGGTAAAAGATGAACATTATGAAATGAGAGGAAAAATTAAAACATTAAACAGATTTTAGAACAGTTAGTAACACTATTGAACAAGTGGATTTTGCAACAGACGTTTAAGTTCATAGTTGAGTGTTTTTATTTTACAGGAGAGGGTTATATGAGGTCAATTTAAATTTAAGAACAATTTAAACCGACACAATACTGTTGCTTTTATCATTCATGTTAAAGAAGGGTTATGATGCAATGGCTAATTGACTTACAGAAATTATCTCAGTCATGCCACCCTTCTTTAGACTGTATGGATCTTTAAAATGAAAAAAGAAATAAGTAAGAAAGTCAGTGAGGAGCAGCAAACTATTTTATATTCATGTTGGTATTTTTACACACCTGCAAGTCAATTTTTGATTCCTGTTAAAAATCTGTGCAGACCGTGTGTCATAAATAATGAAATCACGCCACAACTTCAGCGAGCGATTAAAACAGATTAAATTAATATTCATTTTATACAAACGCAAGTGAAAAAAGAACCAAGAAAAAAATTGCTAAATTTTGCTTAAATGTTATCTAAATTTGTTGCTGGCAGAAACCATGGGTGACATATGATAGGCAATGATTGCAGTCAAACTAAATAATATTTTGCAGTCTTTACAAAAGTGATAGCTCTGTTAGCATTAATATTATATTTAAGGTCTACATAATAGCATGACATTAAGAAATAGTTTGATGCTCCCCATTGAGGTCCTCTTTTAAATGTATTTGAGGGACGGTTCCCAGAACATAAGCTACATAAGGGTGACTGGTGGTGCTGATGATCGATTGACAAGAAAATGAAATTATCTGTATTTATTGTTTTGTCGGTATATAATATTTATTTCACAACTGCACCTTGTGGATATAGGAAATACGCAAACTTTACCATTAATGCCACAGACTAATTTGGTAAATTTTCATATCTGCATGACACTGTTGGATTATTTTCTGAGCAGCCGTCTAAACCAGTTTACCACCCAGACATTTTTCACATGTTACATTATTTGAGGTATGATTTTAAGGCATTTAGGTTTACAATGGTGAGAGCAAAACAAAATGATCATTTGCCAAGAGCCATAGTGCCATAATGTTGCAAAACAGTGCTAAACAGGCAACCAAAAACAAGCCATGTGTGCTGTGTTTACAGAGGACGGACTATTCTCCTAGGACTAATTTTCTTTATTTCTAAGTTTTTTTTTGTATTTTTTTTTATTTTTGTGCAGGTCTGTTTGTTTCTTCTTTTCTATCCTTATGTGTCTTCTTGTTTTTTTCTCTTCCTCCCACTGGGCGATCTGTAGCGGACATGCTTGTTCGGTGCTACTACCCATTTAGGGCCTGGTTGTCGTCGCCTGTGTGTAATTGGAGTTGGAGCCAGAAGCAGCACAGAGCGTAGGACAGAGGGGCGGGAAGTGTGTTTGTGTGTGGAGACATACAAGACAGAAGGAGTGAAAACACAAGAGAGAAGGCAAAGGGAAAATTCAAGTGAAGAGACAGAGGTAGTGACACATGGAGCGTGTCCAGGCTGCCACTGTTTAAGACTGAGTTAAGGTGGAATGGGGAGAGGCACTCAGTGTCACAGTGGTCGGCTACTGTAGGCCGAGACACAGGAGTCGCAGTGTGATCTTGAACAAAGACTACGCTCATGTGTGGGCAAGTGCACTTTACAATTTCAAGTTAATAAGCAATATTATCTTTTATATTTAATGTAATTCACAACACAAGATGGCTTGTGTTGTGGGTGGAGCTGCATGTATATGCAAATAGTTTCACTGTTGTGTTATTTAATCCAAAACGTGGCTATTTGCTAATTGTTCTTTCCTGCTGAAGTTTATAGTCTTAAATCATTTGTCCATCTTCATAAATCTGCCTTCTAAATGTTAATGGCTCACATGTCTGCTCTATTTAAATCTGCACCACATATTAATGATGAATCCCTTTTTTATTTCACCGGGAAAACTGTTTAATCACCTAATACCATATTTTAATAGATCTGTCCAAAAAAAAGTTTCTTATTAGGAATGTTTAAATAGATGAGAATGTTTAGTGCGTACTGGCAAGCTTTGGCCTATCACATGCTCAAAGACAATGCACAAGCAAATACAAGAAGCATTCATTGGCTGTTGGTTGATTTGAATCAATGTCTGACAAAAATCCTACTGGGAAAGAGTCTATTCCAGCAGTGACCATGTCTGCGCACACAGCAAAAAAGAAAATGGAACTGTGCTAAAATTCCATTGCATTTTCCAAAGCAGCAGATTAACATAGCAAGTTTGAGTTTCCAGCATGAAAAAGCCCTTCCTGTGCTGTCAATAGTACTCACCTGCTGAAGAAAGGCATCCATATATAGTCTTGTTTTTTTTTTTCTTATTATCACTTTATTATTCACGTAAGGAAATTCATTGTCGGCGGCCACCACCAGTGGGAAACTGGAGTACCTGGAGGAAACCCACCCAAAAATGGGAAGAACATGCAAACTAAAATTTATGTTTAAGCTAACAGGGTTATGCTAAATGCTCAATCTGACTCTATTTTTAAGCATTGGTCACAAGGGGGTATGCAAATGAGCAATTAGTTTGAAATAAAATGGTGTCATCATGTGCAAACACCTGACTAATAAAGTGTCATATTACTTTGAGAACAAATCCTTTTACTGTCTGTGTATGTAATAAAACAAGAGCCTCTCATTATTTCCCATGGTGTTTGTACAAAGTTTTAGAAGTAGAACAATGTACTCTTAATTTATGTACACTCATTTTCTTAATCACACTGGCTCATTGCTGTCACATTAAATGTAAGTGCTTATAAAGTGCTTGAATATATATATATATATATATATATATATATATATGAATGGGAAACTTTTTTATAGCGTCCAATTTGGGACATGCTGTGAAAAATAGTATTACAACGTAATAGCACGACCATGACGGACATTTAGGTAGGAATTGATGGATAGACTTTTAGCGCTAACTGAAAAACGAATAGTCAGAACTAAAGACCATAAAGAGAACGGCTCTCATAAAGCAGAGTTAAACAGCTTTATAGGTAACAACACAACAGAGAAGCGGATGTATTTCGTGTGTGTTTTTTCTCTGTCACTTCCACTTACTGCTCTGTTGGGGCTTTTAAAGACTAGCTGAGTATGAAAAAAAACGTGCAGAAAGGACCTGACAAAAGACTGTGCTCGTATGAGACAGTTTTTATAATGTTACGTGAATGTGGAAGTCCAGTGCTTCAGATTTACATTGTGTTACAGTATTCAAACATCACACTGCTCAAGATTCCTAAGGAGAAAACATGCCAGGTAAGTCTATAGAAAATAACGCTATTCTATGGGCTCGTGGATTTTAGATGCCAGGTGGTCCCACAATCTGAAAGATTACGGCACCCATTTGGGAATCTTGTGTGACTTCTCATGTGATTATATAATTGTAAATAGTGTTAATTCATTATTTCTTATCATACAAATAATCTTTACTTTTTGCATTGACCAAAAGTCACACACACAAGCACAAGTTTAGGAACAGAGATTGGTGCAGGTGCCACTAACTTTGAGGTCTGGAGATAGGTTTAAGTTTGGGTTTACACTTGTGGACCTTTTCTTTATGTTCGGACCAAAAATGAAAACGACTTATCTCGTTTTATTACAACAGAGATTCGGTCTCTTTCTCTTTTTGGTGCGTTGACATTTCCAGGACTGAGACCCGATGTCCAAGTGAACCACACTAACAGCACAACCGCACCATGTTTCCTTTAACCACATCAAACATAGGGAAAGTGAGAACACATTTTAAAACGACTGGTTTAGACAGGTTTATTTTTCAATGTGTGCTGTGTGGCAATTGAAAAGGTTCACCTCAGATGAGAAAGCATGACCCCTGTTTACAAAACACAAACGGGGCATGGTGGTATATCTTGCTTTAATTGAGAAATAGAAAGAGAGTGACAAATCTTTGCCTTGTAAGAAATGTAATCAGGAGTAAACCTTGAACAGTCAGAATAGGAAATGTTTGGTGAAAGTAAATCATTAACCTTTAGTGTACAGTGTGTTACATGAGAGTGAGATAGGGCTATACACTTTATAAGAACAGTCTCAGACACTTAATATTATGTTGGTAGCATGTTTAAGCCTGCTCAAATCACTTTCACTTTAATTTTACCTATAGGCTCACTGCACTACACTAAAAGTCACAATGAGAACAATAAGAAATATCCTACAGTAGACATTGCAACATCTTCCCCGAGGTCTCCTCCCGGTGGGACATGCCCGGAACACCTCCCTAGGAAGGCGTCCAGGAAGCATCCGAAACAGATGCCCGAGCCACCTCAGCTGGCTCCTCACGATGTGGAGGAGCAGCGGCTCTACTTTAAGCTCCTCCCGAGTGATTGAGCTGCTCATCCTATCTCTAAGGGAGCGCCCCGCCACCCTGCGGAGAAATCTCCTTTAGCCGCCTGTATCCGGGATCCTTTTGGTCATGACCCAAAGCTCATGACCTAGGACATGCTGGAGGGACAATGTCTCTCGGCTGGCCTGGGAACGCCTTGGTATCCCCCCGGACGAGCTGGGGGAGTGTCTGGGGAGAGGAAAGTCTGGGCGTCTCTGCTTAGACTGCTGGCCCCATGACCCGGCCCTGGATAAGCGTATAAGATGGATGGATGGATAGACATTGCAACATCTGATTTGCAGCAGATGCCCCTCTCATTCTCCATTACCACCTTCTCTCGCTGCTCTACGATTTTCCTACTAATGCGTCCATCTTTCTCAGGCATTCAGCACAGTGGGGGAGAGGCACGTTTGAAGCTCATTAAGTAAAGACCCACCGAGCTGGGAGCCGAATGTGTGTGTCGCGCCTGTCTAGTTTTTTTCCTTACACATTAAGAATTTATGACATCTAACTCTTAATATACGTCTAGTGTGGGACAAACAAACACACCAAGTGAAATCTACTGTCCCGATGTTGCTGACATTTAAAAAAAAAGCTAAGTGCTAGGCACTTATAAAAATTTCACAGGCCAAATATGCATTTTAGCATTTGATGGAAGACTCTCATTTGCGAAAGTATCCTGTCAGCTTTGCCTTTGCATCACCATATCTTTTAATTTATTTGATTGTGTACTTTACAATTTTCAATATATAGACAATTTACAGACTGTACATAAAGAAGCACAAAAGCTATATAATATAGCTGCAAACGGAAATGATCGGCCATTGCTACACGGTGCTGGTACAGAGTTTGAAGTCTATCACCAAAAGAGGGCCCATTAATTAACAGAGGCTCTCTAAACTGTTGGGTAATAAGTGTTTGATGTTTTTTCCAGATGGCGCCCTGATACTAGGGTTCTAAAGTTGATCTTCCTACTGCTATAGTCCACTGTTTTCAGCTGTTTTACCCAGTTTGTGTTTCCCCTCCCCTGTGTGTGTTGCTGCTGTGGGCTTTGCCCTTCCTCCTGTTCAATCAACCCATCACCTGCAGCATTATATACAGTAAGCCTTGTCCTTTCTCCACATCTCATCTCTGCCAGCTCATCAGTCTGCCACTGTGGTGAAGACGTACTCAGGCATTGCTTGTATTTTTTAGATTTTTGATGATTAAAAAATGTATGGCTACAAAATTTTGGAAATTCCATCCATCCATCCATCCATCCATCTTAAACAACTTTTGATGAGACAATTATCTAGATTATGTTGACCAATTTTTAGGTTGTTTGGTGAAACCCACTCAGACAAGTTTGTTAAAGTACAAAGGCTTCAAATAAGATCACATGATCAATCCAATGTCACCAACCAATCCAATGTCATCTGTACCAAAATCACTTTGTCTTCAACAAAATATTTTTTTGTCCCATTTGTTTGTTTGTTCTCCTATCCTTAATTTTCCCATATAAATGCATTTAGGGCTGCGGACTCTATAAATTTGAGCTAAATCGGACAAGTTATAAGACTTTCATTATAAAAACATAACAAAAAATGAATTAAAATAAAAAAGATGATAAATCTCAGCAGTGTGAGAGGCTGGACTGTTTCCAGTTTATGTCTAGATTTTTTTACTTTAAATTCAAAAAGCTTCTGCAGTTTTCTACATTTTAATGTCACACTATTTAATGCCAAAAGTTATTTTAAAGTTTAATGAAATGTAGCAAAGAAATTTATTAAGTCAGAGACACATGATCCCTAGTATCAGGGCGCCATCTGGAAAAGAGAGCCTCTGTTAACGTGTTTAAAACAAAAACAAGACAAGTTTTGTTTCAGAAAATGTTGCAGTGTTTTGCTGTTCCGACCAGACAAAACCAGGATCTAACTTGATTATCAAGTATTCTTAGTGTCTCTTAGTGCTTTACTGAAAGTCATATAACTGGACAAAACTAATAATCAAGTTTAGTCCAGACTTTTGGGACTATTCTGTTAATTCTCTGTTTTTAGTTGCATTTGATTGAGACAATACCATCTTGTGTTCCTGAGTTTCAGTTAGAACCAGAAGAGTGGAAATAATCTCTTTATTGTGAACACATTCGTAGACTTACACACAGAATTCACAGTGCATGAGAGAAGAATGCTGACAACAAACACCACACACACAGTATATGCTGGCAGTAAATGTTCTCAGCTTTTATTGCATACACTGCAAAAACCCTCCAAACATGATGTTCAGTTTAATTAAATACAGCAAAATTGGCAAACACTATATTGACACAATGTTTATGACTCATACAATTATTTTTCTCATTACAGGATCAAAGTGAGGCTGAGCGATGACACTTTAACATTTCCCATCTGCTAGTCTGAAAGCAGTGCAGTGAGAGATGACTAAGACATTTCTGACAGATGACTGTGTGTAATGTGTGACATGAGGTTGAACAGCAGCTACATGTTTGAAATAAAGCAAAAAACAAACTGAGGCTGTGGCAGTAAAGCATCTGCTCATTCGTGGTTTGACTGTCACTCAACAATATCTGCTTTTGTGTTTTAAAAAGAGCTAAAGAGACAACAATAATATATTCATTCGAGTGAGCAGTTCAGTCTTAAGGGTCATTTGTGCTCCTCTTATGCACAAAATTAAATCTACTCATAATAACCGTACGTCCACAAACTTCTACAGTGGGGGTATTCAGAGTCAAAGTGTTTGCTCCCAGGAAAGAGAGGGAGGCTAACTTTTTATGCATTTTTGTCTCTACCAGTTTGTATTATTTGCGGTCCTTCTTTAAAGACTGATGGTGTTTTCCATAACAATTTCAAATGCATAAAAAACATGACAGATGTAAAAACCACTGAAGCGTTTCAGTGGGGTAGGCAAACCAGGAAATTGCCCAGGGCTTCGAGCAAAAGCGCTCCAAAAAGGTGGCTGTGAATGATTCTAGAAAAGCAGGAAAAGTAGCTGTGCTGTTGATGGGTACTGGGTGGTGTGGTTGGGAGTGGGACAAACCAAATTAAAACGGAAAGCGCATGGATTAATGATAGAACTACCTCATGTTTAGTATGCACTCAAGACTCCTGGTAGCATCACTTCTAAAAACCAACAATACTCTGAGTATACTACAGAGTGTACATATTCCATATATTGTTTAAAACTGTTTTTAATGTGACAAATCAGTTGTATAGATTAGCAGCTTTGCTTTTTATCTGTAATGCACAAGACTGTGTTCTTTACTTACTATTATGATTTGTAAAATATTCTGGACTAGACTAGACTAGAATGCATTTGGAAATAACAAAAAAGCTTATAATACCTGACAGTAAAATAGATATGGCGTGTTGGATCAGACTGTAGAAGAAAGCTGTTATTTTTCACCAGGTCAGATGCTGCAGATGCTTCCACACTCGGCCCCTCTAGAACCACAGCCTGTAGTGTGAATAAAAAAATTCTACACTACTCCAGTAAGTATGTGCGTGTTCTTAACCTGCGACCCGACCAATTTTGCACAGTGTGGCCGTCTCCGCACTGCATCCCCGACTGCTCCCTAGCCTGGTCCTCTTCCCGATATCATGTTTCATCTTACCGGCTCACTTCTCGCCCCTGTGTGCTTTGATATGCCCCTGCCCCACTGCTTTCATCCCCACATTTTATTATTACTTTCTGTTTGTTTAACTGTCTGTCTTTCCTTTCATGCCTCCTCAATCACCTTTCTGTTTCTTTCTTCTATCCTCTTCAATCTCGCTATTCCCTCCTCCATTCCTGTATTTTCAAAGTCAAATAGCAGTAGATGGTATCAAACTGAACGGCACAAAAAAAATAAAATAAACCAGAGGCAACAACTAGATAGATTGGAAGCAGGTCAAATTGCTCTCTCTTTCTGGTGCAGTCTTCTGTACAGCGGGAGAGCAGGTGCAGGAGCGGGAGGTGCTTTAATTGTGTGCTGCGGAGAACTAGAGCCATGAGGGGTGTGTATTTGAGAGATAATTGGAGAGGCACACCTGGACACCGGTCACCTCTCAACCCTGGCCCTCTGCCCTTCAAACCAGCACTATTCACTCAGGACGCACTCCGGATGTGTGGACATGTGAGGGGGGTGAGCTCCTACTGCACTGGCAAAAACAAACCCCAGTAAAAATAATAAAAAGAGGAATTTTTCAACAGTAAGTTAAAAAGTACAGTCATTTTGACACACTCACTGTATATCTTATCTCATATGGGATGATAATTGGTACGCTCCCCTTTTTTGTCCATGTTTCATGAAGAAAGTAACGTTGTATTGTCACTAGGCATGAGACTATATGAGATTCTGATGGCATGATAACCTTGTAGAAATATATCACGGTATGATGGTATGTATTCCTGGTAAATTGATACAATGGTAAATCCAGATACAATTCTTTCAAAAACAGGAACTTAATCACTTTTTTGTCTCCAGCTCCTTTTACATGAATGGTCTGCCATGGTAGTTGTGTTTTTTAATACCGCAATTATCATGGCACTTCATCTGTGTTACATTTCCTGGTACAAAGCATCCCAAATAAATGTTCGTCACTTTGATAACCCCTTTGCTTTAGTTTTAAAAGTGTGGTATGGTTACAAAAACAGTGAAGCTAAACACTGCTGTCTGTTGAATGGATAACTGAAAAGTCTCAGTCAGACAAAACAAGACACAAAATGTCAATGTGAATGTTGTTTTGTTCTTGTTTTTTTTTGTCCCAAGAAGATGAATAAATCCTGAGAGTTGTACTTAAATTTTCATCAAATGAATGATCTGCTGTTGAGATTGAATTAAACACTAGAGGAATTTTGTTTTATGGAATTAGAGGACTCTCTAAAACTTAGGAAACTGGAGCAAAAATAAACCAGAAACAATCTTTAACTGTTGGTTTTTGCAGCAGTATACCTCCAGCCTCTCACACTGTTTCTTTATTGTACAAGAAGCAAATAGTGTTTGGCATAAAAACATACCAAGATTTTTAAAGCAAGAACACAAATCAACCTGTATTGTAGCAGTCAGTGCAAATAAGGCACTTGACATACCCACTCCAGCTTTAAAAGCTACTGCTGAATATGTTGTATTTCTTTGTATAGATACATGCACTACTTTCTACTTTTTCTACAAAAAAATCTGTATGTTTTCAATTCATTGTGGATTATTGTCTGAAGTGTATTTTTTACAGTGTGGCCATCAAACTGCAGAACCTGTGTGTGTGTTGGCACCAGCAGGCTGTGCTCGTCTGTGCTAACTGGACATCCCCAGTCAGAATGAAGCATGTGTATTGTGTCTATTGTTGTCTGTGTGTGTGATCGCAGTCAGGGCTGTAGGTCATTCAACTGTGCTATAAAAGATTCAGGACTAACTCATGACCCCAGCCAGCTAGCTCACTTTTTAAACCCCATTCTTTCAAAAAAATTTAATGTAACCTTTGCTTTGACAAAAGATTCATCAAATATTCTCTTTTACTGCTGCACCCTGTGGCCAACACTGTCCTGTGTTTAAAAACTCAAAGATGTATTGTTGATGCTGCAGCATTTGGAGTATTTTATGATGCATGTATGAGTAATGGACTGGGCAAACAATCCCCAAAGAACACCAACATGTCAAACATAGTGAGCCAGTCACTTGGAAGGTCACAGCAGTGCAGTGAGAGGCTTTAAAGTGTTGTTTTTGTTATTTTTCCTGCTGTCTCAAATAATTTATATGGATCACTTTAAATCTTTAAGCATGTTTGTATTTTTAGTTTCTTCTGCATTTACAAACTAAAGTAATCTCATCTCTTCTTATCTTTATCTCATCTCTAGTTTAAACAAAGCAGGCCTAAATAACTGAAGCAAATGGTAATACCTATAATCGGTCATTTGTCTTGTAGTGTGTCGCATACATTATTTTAAAGAATGTGTCATGATCCATTAGTAAAACAAAAGACTTTACATATACTAGTATTGTGCATCGACAACACAATACGCCAGGGGTACTCAATAGGCGGACCGCGGTCCGGATCCGGACCTCGAGAGGCTTTGATCTGGACCGCAAGACATTATTCATAATTACAAGCGCATTGTGTAAAACATATTTTTGAACCGGCACTTCTAGGACGGCTACGTCTACACGCGCGGGTCCTCAGGTTACTATGGTTACGGACAGAGCAGCGGGAAATTTTAACATGTTTAGCGTAGCCTGATAATGAGTTAGAAACGACTAAAATCTAAAAGCTGAGCCTTGGCAAAACATAATGAAGATTCACTGACAGTTATGGACGGAGAGGGAACGTTTATTTTAGTTTATTCAGCTCCTCAGCCTCGTGTCAGTGTCAACAGCCCTTTATCCTCTAGTCCCGGCTGCTGTGATAATCAGAGAATGAATCCAGAACTGAACCAGGACTGGACAGTTTTAATGTCGGGATTAAAAAGACTCGGCTCAGAGGAAAGTGAGGACGTCTAATGTGGTGAGTTGTACATTTGTCTGTCAACTTCTTTATTCTGTTGTAAGTTAGGTACTTGACTCGTTTGTCGCATATTTGACCTCATTTACAAACGTGAGTAATTAGCATTCACGTTCATTTGAACTTAACATGTGTTTATTTGGGTGATTAAAAACAGAAAAGGTGTGAAAGGAGGGTTTGGAGATGAGTGACACAGGTTAAGTCTTCCTTAAGTTGTGTCAGTTTCTGTGTGAATCCTAAATCCTGTTACAGAACTAATCATAAGCATTTTAATTAAAATGTTACCCCCACACGGGGAAAATACAGGAAATAAATCTTTCTATTCTAAATTTTGTTTTAAGATGAACCTGCAAATTAAACCTACAATTAAACTGAGTTAATTATTGGCAACAGATAATGCTAAAGAAATGCTCAGTGCATTTTCCCTTGTTCCTGTTGTTTTCAGAGGAATGACAATATGAAGAGATGAATTATGACGGGCATCTTTGTCATATTGGTTTAACAAATATGTTTTGGCTTGATTTGATGATTTTGTATTTAAAATGTTCTCATACATGTTTTAAAGGAGTATTAGGCATTATATGCAGGATTCCAGGCTGTTGTCAATTAAACAACCAGGTCTTGAGCTTTAGCCTCTTTTGATTTTGTAGTTTTTTACTTTTGTCTGTGAGCTGTGTTTGGAGAAAGCTAAACACTCAAACATCCTCCTCATGGAAACAAAGGATAAAATTCAGAAAACAGTGGATTATCTACATTCATCTCCATTTTGTTTAAGAGGCGTGGTGTGGAAAAAATGAGACTTTACTTTAAAGAATTATATTCAAACACATATCCTTTTTATTTAAATTTTCCGGACCCCTCACGGTGAGGAAAGTTACTAAGCGGACTTCGGCTGATTTTAATTGAGGACCCCTGCAATACGCCTTGTGATCACAACATCCCTGCTTTGGACACCAGTTGTTGAAGCAGCAGGACTATCACAACTGGTTTCCAACAACTTGGTATTTAGAAGACAGCAGGTGGCCACTATCTTCTCACCCTTAAGTAATGATAGAAAAACTCATCTAAACTTACTTTGTTCTATGACTCACAAGATACAACACATCAAGTTGTTGTGGTGATTAATTGGTGCTTATTAAAAGTAAGTCAGGATAACTTCTGTATGACTTCTTCTTGCTTTTTTAATACATGCAAACTTTTTTGATAGCTTTTAATTTTTTTGTCACTAGAATGATTATTACCATTTTTTTTTATTATCCCTGCGGGGAAATTCGTAGTCGGAAGCCACTCCAAAGGGTGCCTAGCATGTTTTTTTATGTTGATGGGGGAAACTAGAGTAGCCGGAGGAAACCCATCCGAGCACAGGGAGAACATGTAAATGTGGCTGAGTGGTTAGCACTCCTGCCTCACAGCAAGAAGGTCGTGAGTTCAAAACCCGGCCGATTAAAACATTCTCGGCTGACTCCGGTCTTTCTGTGAGGAGTCTGCATGTCCTCCACGTGTTACTGTGTGTTCTCTCCGGGTACTCCGGCTTCCTCCCACCGTCCAAAGACATGCATGTATAGGTTAATTGGCAAATCTAAAGTGTCCCTAGTGAATGAATGTGAGTAAGAGGACCCCCTTGAAAATTAGATGATTCATCTCAAGGGATTATTCCTTACAAAAAAATGTGAATAAATAAATAAACTCCCCCCGAAAGGTACTGGACCTTCTTGCTGAGAGTGCTAGCCACCGTGCTGCCATTGTATGATTTAATTTATGATAATAATGGATTTTTACTTCATGTGTGTTTGAAATAAATGATAACTGTTCACATATTATCCTCAACATATACATAATAATAATAATAATAATAATACATTTTATTTGCATTGCAATTTACATTTGGAACAAATCTCAAAGTGCTACAGATTAATATCATTTAAAAATTAAAAAATTGTAAATTGTCACATCAGTACCTACTCCAAATCCATGTCTGCACTCGCAAGAATTTGTGTTTCCCAATGTTGACATGAAATTGGTGTATATTTTATTTATACAAACTATCGGTGGTAGGTAAGCATATTTTATTTCAAGTGGCCCATCTCCCTGTTTATGTTAAAACTACCGCCGTGAGACTTTTACTCTGTAAACAAGAAGCTGACAGACTCAAGATCAAATGGTCACGTATTTGTGTTTTGTTTGACATCTCGACAGCTGGACACGACGTCACCAGTTCTCTTGATGTGCTGCCATCTCGTTTAATTTACAAGGAAGAGTTCTTCTTTCTCGCAACATGTACATGTACCCATAAGAACAGGTCTCGTCTTTGCCATGTGAGATGTCACATTGTCAACTGCTAACTCATTCTTCTCATTGAGAGCAAGCTGTCACCTTCCCTGTCACTCACAGCCTCCATGTCTCTCATCACTTTCTGGAAACATGATGAGCGGTTGCATACACAGCTGGTGTCCACAGTGAGCCCATGAGTCAAGACCAGTCAAGACCAGTGTAATTTCAAATGTATTGGTAAACTGACTATAACTAATTCCAAACTATAGTCTCCACAGTGCTAAATTGTTGCGGAAAACATGACAAAATACTTGAAAATTATTCCCATTGAACATTTATGACAATGTATTGCTTTTGATAAAACAGCCCAAATATCAGGCACTTTGGAAACAGAATGATATCACTACTGAAATTTCAATTTCACTAAATGGTTTTGGGTAGTACTTTGTCTACCAATAATAAAACACTATGTCTGTACAGAATAAGTGCATCATTTCGGCAGTCAGCTGACCATAACTTAACTTCAGTTTGATGAATGTACAGTTTTCTAAACGAGCGTGTTATGATGGTACGAGATCCACACTGTGTCCTGTCTCTATGGTACTCTAACTCAGAGCTTTGTTTGGGTGTGTTTTATAACCGTCATTACACTGCAACAATAACTTTGTTAATCTTCTCAAAATCCTTCTTGCCTTGCTTTTAATCCTGCGGTGTGTGCCCCGAGCTTTAACCTTATTACCCATCATTCCCATGGGACATGTAATGAAACTGTTCCCTCATTCAGGGGGTCAATTTCCCTTGCTTTCCTTTATGAAGTCTAAAGTCTGCCTCATCCCATCGGCGTACCTGCATATCTGATTCTCGCCTTTAATTAGCCCGTGTGTCTGTGCATACACTAGACTGTAATAGAGAGAGACAATCCCTGTCACTCTATTGATTTGGGGCTGGATCTATCAGTCGCAATACTCCTTGTTTCTACAACTTCTTACTTTGTAAAAATCCTCGCCTTGATGGTTTGCCTGTACGCGGACAGATTGCTGCTTTCGTTCTCTCCCTGTGAAACAAGAAAATCAAGCTTTACCAATTACAGAAGACACACACAGAGCATGGCAGGCCCAGAGCTGTCAGCAGATCCAATCCAACTGTCAAGGAATCAAAACACATCAAATTCAGCAACACAAAGCCATGCAAAAGAAACATTTACAGATTTATATTGCAATCTGTTTCATCACAATACTCACATTTCTATTAAGTAATGCAATGGTTAAACAAATGACACAGAGTATTTCCTGAAGAACCATTTTCACCTCGAATTGAATCTGTCTTTTTAATTTGAATTATTATTAATGGCATGGG
The DNA here is from genome assembly GCA_024416835.2 of Perccottus glenii. NCBI lineage: Eukaryota > Metazoa > Chordata > Actinopteri > Gobiiformes > Odontobutidae > Perccottus > Perccottus glenii. Next base: position 13,868,527 of record CM044563.2, on the reverse strand, counting down.
GAGCATGGGGAGAACATGCAAACTCCACCCAAGACCCCGTCCAGACTGGGGAGTCTAACTCTGGACCTTTTTGCTGTGATATAAGTAGAGTTTACAAACTTGTGAAATTTAATCTTGACCTGCTCCAAGCAAAGTGTTCACGGTCCGACCCTGGCTTTACCGCTTGTTGTGTCCTATGATGTGGCAGCACTGACTGGTCTAGGCGTGTTTTAGGTTTGAAGATGTAGCGGCTGTTTTACTGTTACAAGCGTAAACAGCTCTGGATAAAACTCACCGACCAGGACTTCATTTAAAGTACACTTTCAACAGGAGCTCTGCCAGATGGTTCTGTGGAACAAGCTATGTTTTGTGAGGCAGCTCTATCTGGCAGAGTTGTATTGTGTATGTCAAATTCATAACTTACATTAATACAAACACATCAACTGTGGGATTTTATCAATAAAATGCCCTGTTGTGATTATACGCACTGATAATTACAAAATGTCTGCAAATCAAAATAGTTAAGACATTGACAATATGCAACATCAACACAACATAATACAACACCTGTACAGTAATGACAAAAAATACATCTCTAGTCTCTTTCAACTTTGAAAGAAAGCCATAACAACAGCTTTCTTGTTTGTTGTGACCATTGACATTTAACAACTGTCTGCAAGTCAATTGGACTCTTAGTATATACTGTATATTTTGATGGTTGCAAAACACTTCTAGATATAATTTAGATAACTCTTTAATATCTCATTGGAGAAATTGATTCTCTGCAATGAGAGCCATCCAGTGGAGCAGTGGGAGAACTCCGGAGAACGTGGAAAGAACATTTTTCTTTTCACAGTATATTACAAAATCAACTTTTGAGAACTCTCACAAATGACAAATCCCATTTAAAGGTAATTAATAAGCTTTAAGTCGTCCATTATAGAGAAGACATACAGCAACTGATCTTGAGTAATTGTGTTTCCTCCCTTTAGAGAGCACACTCCTGTAACATGGACTAGATTGTGTCAAAAAGGTGCCTCTATGTAAAGACCTGAATGTGAAATTTAGTCCCGATGATGAATGTGTTGATGGAAAGGTCATCTTTCGTCAAATAACAGTAGTGTCTTAATCACCGCAGCACCAAAGAGACGTCTAATCAATGCAGCAGGGGAAGAGTTGTAGGAAAGTACAAATGACTTTTTAATGATGCTGTGGACACTTTAGTAGGAGTAGACTTGAGGAAAAGTGGATAATCAAATAGCTGATCTTTATAATATCCCAGTTGTTGTTGTATATTTGGCCCCTTTGAGTCCACTTCGGTCTCTCCTGTCCTTGTCCCTCATTTTCTCTTAGATCTAACTTCTTCTCTATCCACTCATCTTCCTTCTGTGCTTCTTATTTCTTGTGTGTGTCTTTTCATGTGTCTTTTTACTCTGTGTGTGTGAAGAACAAAGAAGAGTGTCATCCAGCAGGTGATGAGAGGCAGCTGGAGGGTCAGTGTGGTATTTGGTTCACTTAAATGCCTGGTGACCAACTGAAGATGAGAAAATACTAACATGGACTAACATCAGCAGTGACAAATCAATCCTGTGACAAATCAAATTTGTCAACTCTCTGCTTCAAGCTTAAATATACCATGTAAATGTACTATTGAGTATGAAACTGAGGCTCACTTAATGAAGACAATACCATTTCGGACAAATAAACAGTTTAGTCTAAAGTCCAAGTAGAGCTTCATAGACCATATGAACAGATGGATACAAAAAGTTACAATATTATTTTAGACTAGACAAAGCTACCCACAAGATAACAATTAGTTAGTATTAAGTAAAATAAAGTATGTTTTGGAGAACAAGAGGCAGAGATTTATGCACAGACATAGAAGTGCAAAGGAAATGTAAAAAATGTGTTTTTGAAATGCACCGCAAAGCCTACCTTGTGAAGTTTCTGGAAGCATGCTAAACACCTTTGTTTTCACAGCTCTCTGCTTAGGCACAATTGGCATCAAAGTATGGTTATGGCACATGGTAGCGAAGAGAAAAAAAGATTAAATAATCACTACTACTAAACTACTTGCCTGTACTGGTAACAAAAGAGAAAGCTGGTCAGTAGTTAGTATGAATTTGGTGGATGTAAATTATTTATTTCTACAAAAACACAAAGAAAACACAAAAGCAGAGTCACAAATTAGATTTGAATAATCCCCTACTATCTCCATTATTCCCGAGTATTGTGTGGGTGCCACTGCCTGACCTTTAAAATATACATGAGAAATCACTTCATGTAAATATAACTGCACATACAGTAAATTCATATTGTATGTATGCAAACACATACATGCTCATTTTGTGCATGTTTTCTAGTCCTTTAGGAAACTTTTAACAATTCTCTGTGTTTATATTTTTTCTGATTCTAATTGCTCTTTTCAATACAGTTATTACAACAATAAAGATACACTTGTGAGATATATTTGTGGTAATCTGTAACTCACTAGATCAAACATTTGGGGCATACAATTAGTTTTAAGTCCATACTTCAGCAAATTGAGAAAAGTCTCAAATCATCCTCATTATCCTGTAGTTTTAGCCAGGCCTGGTCTTTGCTTGACTACCCCATGTGAACTTTAGCAAAAGTCCTGTAAGCTTATCCTAATTAAATATTTGCTTGCAGAAATAAATTCTTAAACTATAGCGCGCACACATTCGAGGGAAACATTTACAGCTTTTTTTTAAATTTATTTACAGTTTCTTGGGAGGCAACAACTTTTTTGTGCCTCTTTAAAGTGGCTGAAAATTGGACATTCATTAGAGTGCCTTTAGATGCCGAAGTCACATACTAATTTTTAGAATCCCACCTACACCTCAAGCTTGAAAGTGAATTTGGCGCCTGGTGACTGTAAACAACCCTCTGAACACATATAGCAATGAAGGACTGACATTTTATGTCTGACACATATCATATCTTGCCTTCTCTCTGTGTGCACTGTGTGTGTACTGTGAACAATCAGCTGTTTTCACCAATAACAACAAGATTCTGCTGCTTTATGATCATTTGTTTCCTCAAAAATGCTAACTTCTGAAACCAGCTGAGGAGTCAAGTCTCAAAGTCTCATGTTGTGTTCGACTGTAGAATTAGCTGTGTCGGGGTTTACAGCGCCCCTACTGGCCGGGGTTCTACTCATAACCAAGCCTCTCCCATGGTACCTCTTAAATGGTCGTCGTGTAAGGGCGCCGCCATACGGTGATTTTACAGCGAAATACAGCGATATACCTCCGTCCACCAGAGGGCAGGCTCCAAAAGCGGAAATATAAGAAGAAACCCAATGGCGACTTTACAAGTGTAAAACTCATGTTTACAGCCTGGTACAAAAGATGGCTCCGGTCTCTAGAGCTAAGTTTTTACTACATGACAACTCTGGGGTGAATTTTTGATTAATATGTTTGTTTATGCTATCTAAAAACTATTGTTTTACTATGGAAAAGCCCGGATGGTATCATCCATATTTATACAATCTATGCTCATAACTCAAACATAATCCAAACCACTGTTAACTCATGAAGTAACATATTTCATTGAATGCATTTAAAGACACTTCAGTATTCCTGTATGGTCAGCTTTTTAAGAATCCAGTTTTTGTACATTGTATTCAGAAAACCTGATTTGCTGTCTGAACAGGATACTGTGGCATATATACTGTATACCCTGGTTTACACACAGATCTTTATCTTAGGTGAATGACATATACGTACAACCTGAGCTTCAAATTAACATATTAACATCTTAAACATATTAAAAGAACATGACCCATCAAAGGTGAGAGGTAGAAAAGGAATGAATGTATTGTAGAGGTAAGCGAAAGTTAAGTTTGATGTTATTGTTTTTACACTGGTGAACATCCTTTTGTCCAGAGTTTATGTTTTACTGCTTAGAAAAAAGTGGCCCAACTTTAGATAACAGTGATTAATGTTCTGTCCTGAGTGACAGAGTAACCTTGTCTGGCTTTTCTGCATGAAGCCATTATCAGAAGTATAATTGCAGAGGCATTTGAGTAGTTTAACTCAAGGGCTTGTCAGTATAACAAAAGTAGTTTTCATACAACAGGATAAATATGAGAAACGGAAAGATGGTGACAGCAAGGACACAGTACAGAAGAAGAAAGTTAACTGAGGAGGGCCACCTGTTAACATAGACTAACACGATCCCAGGCCCATGACAGACTAAGCTGGACTGAGGGTCAGATATGGCATCACTATGAAAAAATAGCATATGTATGGGATACAATTTGGAGCCACACCTAGAAATGTAGAGTCACAAAAATGTGATATTTTGTCCAGAAAGTCAAATTTGAGCAAAAACCGTGTCATAAAAGAATTTTTCACAGACCCTTCAAGAGTCTTCTATGTGAGAAAAGTAATTTAGAGATCTGAGAGAAATGTATGCATTTATGTAGTGTTAAATAAAATCATAGTAGCTGCTTTAGGGTAAATATCAATCATAAACAAATTCTCCATGATTGCATTTTCTATGTTGCTGTATATTTGTTTTCCCAGAGTGCAGATACTGTGGACATAAAGTCATGGCAGTGTGAAAGTTGATAAATGAATAGAAGAATTGAAGGTAGATGAAATGAGGACGGGTGATTACTGGTGCAGTGAATCTCAGTGGATAAAAGGTTTTTATTAAAAACAGATGAGAAGAATGCCTGCCATTGCATCTGTGTGTTCATCTCTATCTCTGCAGCGCTAGCTGTGGTCTGCCGCCCACCTCTGGGATTTACATGTCATATTGAGAGTGGATAGACTGTACCTGAGAAGTTTACCCGACTAAACAGCTTTAAGTACGGCACATCCATTCATTCCGGCTGAATAACGGAGGCTTTCTTCTGTCGGTCCATGTCTGGTTCTCTTCATACTCACACTTATTGTAGAAATTCAGTCTGTAAAGCAGGAGAAGAGTTCTCTGTTTGCATCTCAAATGAAATCATAAGAAGCGTTACTTAGACACTTCTGACACTTTCGGTTTGGGAAACCACAAAACTGCAAATGTGGAGCTTAATAAACAGCTAATGGGACAAAGTTTAAGTTGATAGTTAAGACTATGCCAGTAACTCCACACCTTCTGTCAGTTCACTTCAGAAAGCCTGGCAAATATGTCACGTAATGTTATTTATAAGGTTATGTTATCTCTTTATTAATAAAGAAATGCTCAAGTCTCATTTCATCCAATTGTCTATAATAGAAATACAAATATATTGAATAAATAATGCACAAAACATCAGACTCACCAAAAGTTTGGGGTGACCAGGATAAGCTACCAGCTTTAGTTTCCATGGTGATTGAGTTTGACCTACAGGGAGCCAAATTAGTTTTATTGGGTTAGCTCGCTTTATTATATACTTAATCCAGATAAAATTAAATTGACTAAGGCTTGATCACATGACCAATCCAGGAAGTATCATGGCTACATGTTTCGGAAATGATGATGTCAAGAACACACACATAGGCTACATAAGTTAATGAGACAATAGTCGCACATAAAAGAATGCAAAGAGCAGACTTTTTTCATATCATATTGTATTTGAAGAAAGCGTAAACCTATAATTCTCCAGGGGTGTACCAGGAATAAAACTCAATCCAATCAGAGCCTTATCTCACACTGTAATATGACCAATTATGAAAGTGGTACCAATTTGTGAAGTCCAAATCTAGTGCGCTGATTTTTTTATATGTTCGAATTCAATTCATATCCTATATTTACTGTTGAGTCTCATTATTATTGTCTTTAGTTCTACAAATGTATTGCTGAATAACAATACATGAATACCTCTGCAAACAAAACAGTGAATACCTCCCTTCTCTCCTCTTCTTTTCAAACTCATGCTCCAGGCTGCTTGTCCTTGGCTCTTGTTACTTTGTTTTCCTGGATAAAGTCATCATAAAGCCATCTCTTCCGCTCACTTTCTGCCTCTGCCGATCCCCCTCCATCCTCGTCCACTCTGTTTGAGAAGCAGAATGAGGAGAAAGAAAGAGATTGCACCCTGACGTGAGTGTCTGGGTCAGTTGTAGGTTGGGAGCCCACTGTTGGGTGTGTGAGTGACAGTGGCACAGTAGGGAACATGAATGAGGAGCTGGGAGAGTTTTATGAAAGTGGTTAATGGTTGGCTCCACGCACGGATACATTCATTGGACTATATACCGGTATGGAAAAAGAGCTAACATCACGCTGAGTAAACGAGGGTTCAGAGAGTGGACTTCTGTTACAACTCAGCCTCTTTCACTTACAAAAGAAGATTACATAGAGTTAACTGTAGTATTGACTGTACAATGTTTCAGCTCTTGAATATGCATTTGATCTCAATTGCATCTGGCCAGGGGTCTCCCTTGCTGCTTTTTTGTGCAAAAATATGGTTTTATTAAATCTCGGCATCTATAAAAGAGGCAATGGACAGTTATTTTAACTAAGTGCAGACAACAATTCATAGTCACTCATTTTTGTAGCTACACACTACCTCTTTTTGACTTAATAGCTCCACCAGTAAAAGGCAATGGGAAAAATTGTCCCCCTGTCACACTGTGTGATTTTTTGCAATACTATAAAAGTATAAATAAACTGTGTGACTCGAGTTGGCAACAGCTATTGTGCGATAAGCCAAATAATGCATAGACCCCAGTCCAAAACAGGCCATGTCAAAAGAACAATATAGATATATACAAAAAACAATCTAAGTATTGAGTTCACAGTATGTTCATGTTCATGTTTATTTTGCATTAATGTGTTTTTGCGTTCCTCTGGAGAATGTGCATTTGCTTTGTCCAACCTTTGTCCGAGTAAGCAGTATGCTTTTATAAATGCTTTAATGCTGGCACTTCACCTCATGAACTGGTTAAAATGTAACAGTATTGAGCGTTAATTGATAAATCATTCACATGATAATGAATAAACAGAAACAGAAGACATATACACAGTAGTAAAATGTGGTCTATTGTATTAAAATTATGTTTTAAATTTGTCTTGAGCCTTGAATGAACAACACTTGTTGTTGTTGTTGTTGTTGTTGTATTGAGCAACTCACTGCTTGTTGCAAAATACGCTATTTGACAAATAACTTATACTCATTACTTAAAACCATAGTTGTTTCTTGGATGGCATTTTTTGTCTGTGGTGCTGTTTGCACTATCACCGCAGTTGATGGAAACAAATGTTAGAAGAATAGTGTAAAATAGTTGATCATTATGCCAGTTGTACAAACACATTTATGTGTTTTGTATCAATTAAATTTTTGTGTCAAAGTTATTATTTAGACAAAACACATTTCTTTAGTGTCTACAAAATAACTCAAATCAAGTAAAGTTGCTTCAGTGTGGGCAAAACCAGAAGAATTCCCACTAATTCAGCTATTGAAACATTGATAGGCCTTGGCGCCCATTAAACCTGTGTAAGGCTTGTGAATTGAGTTGAGAAGCATCCTCACCATTCTCCTCACACTCCGGCTCCTGCTCCAAGGCCAGTGCGCTATACACTCTGAAGTACTAAGTGAGTGATCGCCAAGCAGCTGTTGTCAGTAAAAAAAACTCAATCTGCTTCCAGACAAACAATAATTACTCATACTAAAAGCTCGATAGTTGGTGCCAGGAGATGGTGATGGTTGTGCAACAAAATGCCTTGATCTCTCAAAGATGGAAAAGCACTAAAGACATGCTTTTGAGCCAATTATGGGCAGTGAGCTTAGGTGAAAGTGAATGAGATTAAAAGAGAAATTGGTGAGTGCTTGTGTTGGTTGGTGTCCTTGCATACTAAAAGAAAAGGGCTTGTAGATAAATGTTGTTCTCCACACACTGTGCTTCTCTCATATATCTCTGTTAGCCCAAAGGCAGCCATGACTGCACCACAAGGCCAATCTCAGAGTCCGTGTGTGTGTCTGTGTGGCACATGTGAGTGCTTATGAGAATGGATGAGATGGGGTGAGTCTTCAGTGTTAAAGTGTGAAAGTTTGTGAGTAAAAACCACTAGATACTCACAGAACCGCGTATGTCAGTTTATGGTCTTCGTCAATCTGAGTAGTGTTATTCGACCTTACAGTTTGTTTGTGCTGGAGAAGCTACTGAGCTTGTTATGGCTTTTACAGCAAAACTTCAGGTCTCCATTCTTGTGCATTCATATTTGCCGCCATGTTCTTATGTTTACATCGCGCAAGTTTTCTGTCTTGCCCCATGTGTTCTTTTCTGTTTTGGTGTGTTTCTTTGGTCTGGCATATATACTATACGTTTACAGTGGTTTTCCAAAATGGTTCCCGAAAACGTTTTTGAAACAATACCAATTATGTCACCGTGTGGATATAGCCATTAAAATTTATTTTAATAAATCCTATAATTATTGATAGGCTACTGTTGTAGTAATGCTGCTCTCATCTTATGTTAAACACCCCTGAAGCATTAGCAGGCTCACTGGCAAAACATAAGAGATCCGCAAAATCCATAAATTGTTTGATGGAAGAAGCTAATGAGGATCAAAAACTTCTTGAAACATTTGTGTAATACAATCTGATCGGGTGAAAAGAATTATAAATCTTTACCAGGCTACAACATAAAAAAGTTTTGAGGCCTTTGCCAATAGCCTGTTCAAATTCTCTCATCTCTACCTACCTTTGGTTCGTCCTTTCTCATGACAGACCCATCTTCCATCAGGTTTTTAACTTAGCATTTGGCACTGCTACTTATGTTTGATCATTTGCATTGTGTGTGTGGGCCTTAGTGGAGTGGGCTGTTAAATTAAACACCGTTTTTATGGCTGCTTTGTAAAAATGAAACACCGGGCTAAAATTTACCGCTTCCACTCACCACTCTATCTTGCAATCTGTATTTCCCCGTCCACCTCCGTCCCTCGCTGTAAATCTAAATGTGGTTCTCTTCACTCTCAAGTCCATTACAGCCCGCCGCCTGCAGCTTTCGCCGTTTGTTATCTGTCCCACTCACATTATGTCAGTGTCTTCCCTCGCTCTTTATAATATCAGTGATACACTTTTTTGGTTCCTTTCTTGCTACTCTTCACAGTTTGTGCCCTTTTTGTGTGTCATAGATAACTCCCATGATGCGTCTTGATACCTATTTTTGTCCCTGAGCAGACGGTCTACGAAAATCTACTTTCTGAGTAATTCCAAACTTTGTGTGTTTTTACATTAGTCCTGTACTCTCCCCTCCCACTGCATGGCTCTCCTCCCTACCACTGCCTGCACTTTATCACTTTTGGCAGAACTAAGTTTAAAAAAAGATGAGAATTTATGCTAATGCGGGGCTGAAAAATGAGTGTTCACCTCCAGTGCGATGTGCAGAGCAAAGTCGAGAAGTGCCTCATTACAATATTCTCTCTTTGTTGTGGATCTGCGGGATAATAATTAAGAATGATTTGTGATGTGGGTAAGAAGCTGAGCGTCTCCTCCTCCCAGGAAATTTACCTAATGCTCAAGTAACGGCACATGTAGACAGACAGTCAGACGGAGTCATCAGCAGCTGCGAAAGCCACTTTGTTCTTGCTGTAATTGTTTTCAATTTGTTTATGTACTGCCATCATTAAAGTTTAACTAATTATAGTCATATCCAAATAACTAATCACAACAATATGACATAATTCCACCATTTCTGGTACTAAGACCCAAAACAGCTCATTGGACCCACTCATCAAGCCATCAGACTGTAAGCAGCTCAGCTCTTTAAACCTGGTAATTTTACTGCTTCAAACACATCATCCCACTTGGCGACAATGTCACATGTCATGAAAAGCAGATAATCTATCCACAGTTTTCTGACATCCACAGTGCTCTAGGGGGCACAAGACAGCAGCTGACAGTGGTCTAGTCTACCTACAGCACAGGCGTCAATAACACATCAACTTCCTTTTAGTTTCAAACTGTGAATGTGTAGATACATCCGAAGCGCTTTACATCATGATCCCATTCACCCATTCACACTCTCCGACCGCCACCAAACACACCCCACTTACACACATTCATAGCCCAGGGAGCAGGGATCGAACCACCAACCTTCTGGTTAATGGACTGCTCTACCTCCTTAATCACTACTTGAAGTTGACCAAGACCCGCCTCCATATTTCAATCTTTATAAACAAACACTTGAGCTAGTAAACGTGGCTTTTTTTTAACTGTAGTAGGTCTCTTCAGAAAACTGTCACAGCGTATGCCTTTATCGACTAATACAACTTTATTCTCAAAATATAATACAACTTAAATATAATTATATCCCAGTTTTATTCTTATAAAATCAGATGTTGTTTCTGTCGATGTGGTTCTTACAGTCGAGTGACACTCTATCAGGAAAGAGGCAGGGACGGGTGTAAGATTTATTGACATTAATCTACTGTACTAAAAGAATTCTTTGCGTAGCCTTGAAAACTAATTAGATTTGGTTTTGAAAGCAGCATTGGCCAACTGTGGACCTGGTCCAAGCTAGCAGTGGCTAACAAAGTCAACTGTTATTTAATATCATTTTGTGAGTAATAAACAGATTCTCTGAGTCTCAGGGGACATGGACTCACGTAGGCTACAGTAAGGACAACTTAAAAGGAAGATGACAGGACAAATCTGCAGCTATAGAAAGTACACACACAGAACTCAAAGTTGGGGAAAGAAAAGGGAGCAACCTGAGGTGACCACCATGCCAATCCTACCAATCAGAGTAGCAGGAATAAGCAAGAACAGAATACATCATTTATAATCCACAGTGTTACTTGTTCTGATTAAAACTACTAGAAGAGGTTTAATGTATAATGCACACACCTGCACCTGTAGAGATGATCTGTGGGGCTGCTTACATTCATTATTAGGGAGAGTGACCGCGTGCAGAGTAGGAGCCGACAGGACAGGACAGAGCAGACAGAAAGGAAAAATAATAGCCAATTTAGCCTTGTCGTCTTAAAGGTACACCTTGGCATTTTAAATTCCGCCTGGCTATTTTTCTCCGGCAGACACTTGTCATATTATGAGGGGAGAAGATTTCACTTTCCCCTAAAATGGCTTGTTAGCATCAGTAGAAAGGGACAAGGAAACCAAAGGGCCACAGTAAGTGATCCCTTTAAAATCCCTAAAAAAGACAAACGGCAGACGGAGGCAGGAATGGAAGGCAGTAGGAGATAGAGGAGATAGATAAACAGGGAAGGTCACTAAGTGTGTGTCCTTACTGTTACCCCCCTCCCCCCCCACACACTACGGTCGGTGTGGCAGGATAATGAGGAGGTATCAGACACATCAGGATAAAAGGAGGGGGAAAGTATGGGAAGAAAGAAGAAGACCAGTGATGGTGTTGGAGAATAGATTTAAGATTTAAAATATAATGCTTTGCCATCACTCACTTAAAAACAGATAATGAAGAAATAAAGAAAGAAGGCTAAAGAGGTTCCATTAGAAAATTGTGAGAGGAAGAATATGTTGATGTATAGATGATGCCTCTGTTTCAAAAGTGCCTGTTTGACAAATAACAGAGAACAAATATAAAACCTAAAATGAAAAATAAAACAGGAGACCAGAGGAGTTTTATGCAAGTACCCTTTGATGCTAATGATACTAATGAGGCATGCCTGAACACACTCAGGGGGACTCAGACTGGACAAACAGCCTGTGCTTTAGGTGTAAAGCATGCTCAGACATGGTATGGATTGCCCTTGCATTGGTAACTGAAGTAAACAAAAATTTTTGACATTTGACTCTACAATAAAACATATGACCATAATAATAATAATAGAAGCTTTGAAATCATTCTACTGTGCAAAAAGCAATTAGGTATAACATGTCACACCTTTTATTTCTATGTTGTATGGTGTTAAAACTTAGATACTGAATATGACTAAATGTACTGTGCCCGAATCACATGGAAAGCCAGCCAGTGAGGTGAGTATTTGTTTTTTTTACCCTTTCTATAACCCAATATTTCAATTAAAGGCTGAAAGCAGTCCTTTGTTTGTTGTACTGTTGAGACGAGAGGAAGAAAGAGCAAAGCATATTACTCTATTCAAACACGAAAAATGAAAGAAACAGATTCAGTGTTGTCCCTGCCTGACTCGTGTGAAGGACACGCTCTATTCATTGGTGTTCAGAAAGCTCGCACATGTAGCACCTTTTCCACAAGTACCTGTGTTTAACATACCGCAGAGCGCAGCTGATGATATACGTAACGTGTTTTGAAACTATCAATGAGTCCTGGGCCCTCTTTTACGTTTTTATTACTTAACTACAGATTAACTGTTCTGTTTGGTGTTTCGGAAGAGCCTTTGATAAGCTGCTTTGTTTTTGAATATCATGTCTTTTTGTCAGTCCCGAACAAATAACAGTCGTAACAGAGCAGCAGTGCTCACCTGGAATGCTGCTTATATATCCAGCATGCTGAACAGCCTTTCTTTTTCCATCACTCTTTCCACTTTTGGGAGCTGTCATTTGATTTTAGAGTAGCATATTGTTATGTTTTTTTTTCCTTTCCAATTGAACCGAGTTCAGCCTAGAAGCAGAGAGCTGTTATGGAATGTTCTTTATCTGACAAGCTTGGTTCTGGTAAGGCAACAGTCTTTTTTGAGGCCTTTTTACCTTTGATAGTTGACAGTAGGTTGACAGGAAACAGGCCAAGAGAACGGGGGATGGCATTGGGCAGATGACCCCTCCCAGATTCAAACCGGGTCTCCCGTGTTCTTGTGTATTTGCGAGTGTTCTACCAACTGAGCTAGGGATGCCTCCAACTGAGCTGTGGGCACCCCCTGCAACAGTCATTTTTAATAAAAGAAAAATATTTGCACTCACCAGACTAGTTTTAAGAATCCTGTTCATGACACCAATTGTTAGGGAATATTTGAGCTGCCCTTGGAGCATAAAGGAGTCAGAAAGCAGAAGAAATTTATTGACCATTAAATATGGAACCTGGAGATCGGACACTCAACACAGAGTAGTATTGAATGTTCAAGTCTGTCTATGCTTCCGTGGACTGAGATTAGCCTAATAGTAGGTCAATGCGCACACAAGGCCACGACCTGACCTGACCTGTGACAACTTCACATTAAGCCATAAGTAAAGAGAAAACTAAAATTATCCATCAACCTCAACCTGCCTTTCAGTTTTGGCGAGAATATTTAGTGTGCACTGAGGTTCGCATGGCAGCATTTACACTTCACACATTTAAACGCTGCAAGTGCTTTGGTATTTACCTAGTAACAACACATTGTGGAGAAAAAGATATAGTATATGCCATTGTTAGATTTCATCTGATGATTCTAGTGTTTTCTCTGAATACCTCAAAAGGCCTGAGGCTCAATATGCCCGCTGCAGCTAAACTAATTACACTGCAATCTGTAACAGTATTAGAATTTCATTAGTAAAGCTACTTGTTCTGGATATGAAAGTGTAACAGTCCATTTATGTTCAAATACTTCAAGCAGGATTGCACACTGATTTTTACATTTGAAATCTGATAGTGCTCGGACAGTATCTCAATACAAGAACAAATACCGCAACATTTAATGTGTTACGATTTAGTCCAATTTAAGCATTGTTTGAGACATAATCTTACAAATGTCATTTTTAAATCCTACAAAATATTTTGAACAAATTTTAGTCTTGTGGGAGTTCTATGGTTTGGCCTTATATCTGCTGCAGTAATGTTCTGTAATTTTCAAGGGTGAGGTACAAGCATTATCAGAGAATGAAGGTGCGTACTGGTTGCCATGGGTTTTAGATGAATATAAAAAAATACTATAATATTGTATTTATCAACACAACTGAAATGTCCTCACAGTTTTACGTTAATGTAATATCTGTACTTTTCTGTCAATGGTGGGTTGAAATTTGTATTTAGTTGGGCCTGGAAGAGTAATGGTTTGGAGAAATCAGATCAAGGTTTTTCAACAGTTAACACAAATCACCACTCACACAATATGAGCTGTTTTCATTAATGTAAAATTAAAGTCAGTCAGCGGTCACTAGATTTTCCAAAAATAGTAATTTTGTCTTTTGTGCGTTGTACATTTAAAAGATGTTTATTACAGCCCTATACGTCTTTTTATGTAATGGCCTGAACCATATTATAATAATAACATATAAAACTCTTTAAAAACATTTTTTTTAGACTGTGAACATTTTTAAATAATAGATATTAAAAAAAATAACTTAGCATAACTTCCCTATTAAATCTCAATTGCTTCAGTTACAGTTCAGTTAGTTTAATTGATGAGTTTTGTGTGTTTGTGATTGACTTGTTTATTTATTTATTTTAACTTGCAACTTTATCAAAATGAAGTTAATAAATACACACAAATATAATAACAAATCCTAAATGTTAGAAATTAGGCCTAGTCCACACGGACACGGGTATTTTTATAACCGTGACTTTTTTTACACGGTTCGGCCGTTCGTCCACACGGAAACGCAGTATCAGGTCACTGAAACCGAACATTTTTGATTATTAAAAATAACTTCAATAATAAAAGTTAATTAATAATTAAAGTGGTAAGAATGACATCTGTTTTTCTAATATTTATGAACGGTTGTGGTTGTCTTGGGTTTCTTCTGTTTGTTTTGTTTGTATTGTATGACTTTTTTCTTCTTTTTTGAAGGTTTAAAGGGTAGGCGTAACAAGTTGCAGCAGAAGGCAGCACGTTTCTTGCTGCGCACCACTGAACTGCTCTTGTTTTTGCTGAGAGAGGCAGGACTTGCAATTTGTTGTTTTTAGTTCTGTATGTTAGAATAATAGATGCTCGCATAGGTTTTAAGTAAGTTATTTAGAAAGACTATATGACTATATACACACTAATATTTGCTCAACTCATACAGTGAATTAGTTTGACACTGAGTTTTTCTTTCTGAAACAACACCAGATTCCTTGTGTTGAGCGTGATGTGTCATCTTTAGGTGAAGAAACTCTCACCTTTTGCTTCACTTTGTAACAAGGAAATGGTACAAAACATCCAGTATAGTTGTCATTGTGGCACAACAGTTAAAAACTCACCTCTGTTGAGGAAATACCGTACTGTATAAGTACTGTAAATATAAAACAATGCTAAAATTTACCATATTTGTAGCTAGCACCCAGTGCAGATCACTGTGGGGCAAAAACAACAACATATCATATACTTTTCCAGACCATGACCTGGTCCCAGCCCACTCAGGCTTTGGTCTTATGCGGTCTGATTCTGGAACAATACCATTAGCTGATATATGTAGACTATGCCATTTTCATTGCCAAACTAGTGCCCGTCTTTTTCTAATATAGTGTTGTTTAAGGACTCATTAAATGAGAATCCGTTTAAGGTAGGAATCATGGGTTTTAGGGACTGAGAACAAATCAAGACCAAGACAAGATTAACCTTTTAATCCACACTTTTTTGTTGCGGGATTTTCCAGTCTGGATCATGGGTCATGATGGCTAGCATCCACGGACAGCTCAGTGTTAAGGAAAATCTATGATTTATAATGTGTCAAGGAGTGTTTTTAGTGAGTTTTTCTTTACTCAAATAAGCCATGTGCTCTTTAGTTTTGGGCTTTGATAGAGCATTTTCTGCTTAATTTATATCTGTTGCCTCATTGTGACATGAGCTTGTGACATACTAGGAGGACAGCACAAAAGAGGACAGTGGGTTGCATTTTTGCTGTGTTGCTGGTGGAGTAATAATGGGACACAAGGTTGACTGTGATCACAGAAAGGAATACAAAAAGGATCAATGCATGAACAGAGAGGGGACCAGAGATTCTTGTTTTTACCTTTTGATTACTATTATATAACCATAATTTATCCTTTGTGCTCAGTGGTGTGTTTTGAATATTCTACGCAGGATTCTGTGTTTTGCAGTGGTGGGCATGCAGAAAGCCTCTGTGGGCCGGTCAGCTAATTAAACGACTGCCTGGCCCCAGCAGCAGTTAATGCTGTTCAATTATGAATGAGAGAGATGGGGTGAAGAGGGCAGCACAATCAATGGAAAGGAGGTCTGTACGGATGGACAGCAAGATGGTGAGATGACGTGATAAAAAGATAAAAACACAGCAAGAGGAAGAATCAAACAGGGGAGTTCACACCTGATGGTGTTCAGTGTTTTGCCGCTTTGAACTCCAGACAGAGGGCGGTCTAATTTAGTGTCAGCGCAGCTACAACAGGCCCTTGAGCGACACGGCACCCAGTGTTTGTTTTGGTCGACCTGACAGCCACAAGCGCCTCTCTTTATCTGTCTGTCTGCCATCACATCTCTGTCCAGATATTAGCCATTTCCTTCTGTCGCTGTCACTTGTCTGTCTGCTGCCCCCCATCCCGTCACTGTTTGTGCCTCCAAAATAAATCTTCTCCTTTCTCTTTATCCGCTGTTTAATGGAATCACCTGCAGTCAGAAAGGATTCAGGTAATGTGCTACAGTGAAAATATGATGTTTCAAGAATCGCTACTTGTGTGTTTTAAAATCCATTTTTGTAATTTTCTACTTGGCCCTGTGATATACACATAAAAATTGTTTAACAATAACAATATGCTTGACCCTATCCTAAAAGCACTACTATGTAACTTTTGACTACTGTATCTGACAGTGATATGATGAATACCCCTAATGAACTGAAGGAGATAAATGCTGCACCAAAACTCACATGGGACTGTTCCATATTAATAAATATTTAAGTTGGAATGGAGATTTGTTTTGATGTGTCTAGGGTTCTGGGAAGATATGTGTTCTCGTGAGAGGGGGCCCAGCCGCTTATGGTTCCATTGTGAAATATCTGTGAAACCAGAAGCAATTTGTTTATTATGGTTATTATCCTCATTTATGTTCTAAATGACTTTGAGATTAATATTTTATTATATGTTTTGGAGTAAAAGTTACATAGTTTGAATTTAATTAACTTTGGGTGGGTGCATGCTGGCAGAGTGGTTAGCACTCCTGCCTCACAGCTTATCCTCCACGCGTTACAGTGATTACTCCAGCTTCCCCCCATTGCCCCAAGGCCAAGTTGCTGAGATAGGCTCCAGTCACCCTAATGGGAATAAGTGGAGGGAAATTAATAAATGAATAAATGTTGTCTTATGTTTGCGTTCACACTGGATACAACACACACCAATTTATGCAGGTAATAATAATAATTGATTAGATTTATATGCGCTTTTCACCCGAGGGACTCAAAGTGCTTACAGGCCATCCATTATTCATTCACTCCACAGTTACACGCTGGTGGTAAGCTCTGTTTGTAGCCACAGCTGCCCTGGGGCAGTTTGATGTAGACATGGCAGCCATTTTGCACCTATGGCCTCTCTGACCACCACCAAACATTCTCACACATTCAGATATCAGTGTGGCACTGGATGCAAGGTGGTTAAGTGTCTTTCCCAAGGACACATGGACAGTATGAACTGGGGAGAGCGGAATTCAAACTGCCAGCTTTCTAGTTATAGGATGACAACCCTACCACCTGAGCCACTACGCCCCAAAAAAACCTAAAACCATAAAATCTTAAACCAATGATGAGTCCCATATTACATAAATGCTAAAAGCTGTCAGATATGGTAATGCCATTAGGATATGCTACAGGCTATACACAGAAAAATGTGTTAAAATGTTCAAAGAGCAATCAACAGAGGAAATTGGAGATGCAGTGCTTGGAGAAAGAAGGACCAGTGCAAAAGCAACAGCAAATGGATTAGAAGAGGTTAAAGCAGCACACACACACACACACACAAAATTACATCGGTGTAGAGCTTGGCACTCGTGTCTCTCTGGCCCCCAACCTGCTGGCTGATTCAATTTTGTGGGCAGATCTGCCGACAGTGACCGCTAACATTCACCTTTAGACGGAAAACACGAGGGAGGGAGGAGTGGAAGAGAGGGACGAAGCAGCAGGGCTGGCAGGATCCTGGAGGCAAAGAGGGGCTCAGAGAAAGGTGAGTGTTACTGAGCACTTTTAGAGCTACAGGAGCTTCAGACAAAAAGGGAGCGCACAAAAACTGGTTCATGTTAAAAGTAAGTCTGAAGTAGAACCGAATGTAAAGGTTGTTCCCTCTACTCTGCAGTTTGCATAGGTACAAGTAAAAGAAGGGTGTAAATATTCTGGGTTTTTGAAGTGGACTAAAAAAGAAATATACCAGTAATTACTCTTTCCACTCACTAGCCTTAAAAACCTTTTAATTCAATCACATTCAACAAAACAGCACTAATGGTTAAATAGGGCATTTATACTGCATTTATCAAAATGTTTTTTTTATACCTGCTAAAGTCAGGAGGTCAGGTGGCACATTCACCACTTCACATGCTTTCAGTGCAAGTTAACTCTGGAACATGTCTGTAGAAGTTCACAGTCATCTAGGACACAATAAAACAAAGGCATCTGGACGTATGCTTCAAGGTGAAGACGATTTATTCCTCATCCGAAGAATATTTTCAATTCTGTGCTCAACTGGTACGAGAGCTTATATCTCTCAGTGGGAGGGGTTAAACTACATGGCTAACTAATTTCTGTTAGGAGCTGTAGACACGTTCATGTGAAACAGGTGGAGTCAGCACTAAACGATCAATCACATTGACAACATGAAGACAAACACAGCTTAAACTTTAAGTAAATTAATACATAGTAGATACAGCAAGTAAAAACTAAGAACCAATGATACTGAAAACCCAGGGTAAACCCCACAGTTACCTTGCTAAGACCACTAATTCATCTTTGTGCTGGACTAATTTGGATTGGGGTTTAGCATGGTAACTTATCCCTGGCTTTTCAGCATTGTTTTTTATATCACAGTTGATCTCCACAGAGTTTTATGGCTAACCTGTTCCCAATGAAGTTTAGTTCCAAATAAAGGATAGAAACATTTTAAAATTGATTGGCATTGAGAAATGAGACGGTGTGACGGAGACGGTGTGTGCATGCAGCACAATTGTCCAATTGTATTGAGATCCACTGATGTGTTAATGATTTTAACTTGATTCGTAGACTTCCCTTTTTACTTTGTTTGTCATCAGATGAGCTGTTTATTTGGCATGAGCTATTTACAAAAAGTAAGTTCACCTAACTATACAGTATTTGCCTTCAAATATGTATGTCTGAACAATGTAGGACCAAATGTGACTCCAGGGTCAAATCTGAGTCCAATTATGTGTATTGTTTGAAAACATCTGCACTAACATTTCCATTTCCCGGCTATACTGACTGTTTAAAAGGCACATAAATAAACTGTAAAATGATCAACAAACCACATCGAAAGCTGCTCAGTGTTCCAACCTACATCTGATTGTCTGGTGTTTCCTCATAAAAGGTGATCAGAGATTGACACATACGCACAGACAAGTCTTCTGATCTGCCGTGCAATGTTCAAAGATGTTCCCTCCGTCTTCAAACTCCATCATTAAAAGTGATCTTTGTTTGAATGTCAAAGAAAAAAGGAAGTGATACATTAGATGCTTCAGACAAAAGTTGTCAAGAGATGTTACAGAATCAGGAATAAAACATGGAAAAAATAGAAGAAGGGAACTAAGAGAGGGGAATTAAACAAATGAGTAAAGGTCACAGCTTGGATTCTGTCATTAACATACATTTTGTGCACACATTTCTTTTACATGATCAAATGATATGATCTATTTGATTAAACATGGGTTAAGCAGCTCAATAATCAAGCAGTAATTTCTGTCTTCAAATGTATGTACCTCATGACGTTTTCTAACATCGGGTCTCTTTAATCCAGACAGAAAAAAGAACTCAGCAAATAGACTGTGGCAACACCACAACTGCACAAGTGATAAAATACATAAGTTACATTTCTAGATAATACTTTTATTTGCATAGACTGCCACAAATTATGAAAAATCCATTTGTTTTTAGAATATAGTATCTCCTAAAGTAGTTTCTTCTTGATACAGTGAGTGTGGAAAGAAAAAAAAAAGCCCAAATTAATAACAAATAGAATACAATTAAAAGTTACAAAGACGTCATCTGCACCTAAAGGGTTTTATTATGCAGCTGGCCTCTGACCTTTTATTGCATTGTGACCTGGATGACTGAGAATTTCCACATGATAAATCGAACTGACACAAAACCCAGCTGGAAACTACCGGACAGACGGACGGATGCATGGATCAACAGAAGGACGGAGTCAGTCGGCGACAAAGGTGCAGGAACAGATGAGGTCACATATGCTCACTTCCATAGACATAAGCTCTGATTAAATTGAGTGTGTAGTAGTTCAGGTGTGTGTCCCGGAGTTTCAAAGTGTGAGTCCTGTAATATTGTCTGCAGTCCCCTGAGCTGTAGCTGAGCAAACTCAATCAACTCCCACTCACCTCTGTGGCCCTCCCTCCACTGTCAGGCCATGACTAGACACTGGCCTGAGAAGAACACAGCTCACAGTGACGCATGTGCAACAAAAAAAAGGTGAAAAAAGAGTACTGATGAGTGTGATGTAGAAGAGATCCACTGTGTGTGTGGGCACATGTTCAGGTGTGCCCTTGAACAAATCAAAAGCATCTGCAGATTGAATACATCAGGAAATGGAGGCCTGCACGTGTGTTTGCTTTTCACGTGTTGTGAGGGTGTTCATACGGCTGCGGTTGGAGTCAGCAGAGTAAAGCAATACTAAAATTTTTACCTTGAAAAGTCATTCCAAGTGTTTTCTGCCTGGTAAGGGGCAATATCACTTTTTAGCAACAACAGGTTGATCTGTCACATTGTCTTTCACCAAGTCCTTGCAGAAACAAACGTCACTGAGTCCGTCACTTTACAGTAAAACATGTTACAGATGTGTGGATGTAAATTGAATACAAAGTTGGCCAGGAAATTGTTTTTTTATTCTGTTATATGGATAGTTGAAAAGCTAGTCTTAAAGGATTTTTCACATGATTTTTTACAGTGAGATAGACAACTAGGCTTCCACACAACTCAATAAACACATGAGCACCTTTTTGGTAACCTGACTATTCCAGATTGAACTGCTCCACAGAACCATCTGGGAGGGCTCCTGTTGAAAGTGTTTGCAAAAAGCCAGGTTCTTTAAATGAATACCTGGTTGGTGATTGAATAATCAACTGCAGTTATCCAATCAGAGCAGTGCCATGTTGTTCACGTTTGTAATGGTAAAACGGACGTTACATCTTCAAACCTAAAACACTCCCAGACCGGTCAGTGCTGTCATCTCATTGAATACAAGAGTCGGTAAAGCCAGGGTTTGGAGGTAATACTGGTCAAAACAAAAAAACACACATACTAAGGTCATAAATAGCATGTTCTATGGGCTTATACCAAAGCCTATTGAATGCTAACTTTCAATTGAAAATGTCCTCTCCTACTGTTTAACGTTCCTTTACATTGGAGCATTACTAAAACAAAGTCCCATGAATATCACCTCTACATTGGTTGACACAGACAACAAAATGTACCTGTTCCTAGTAAAACTGCATGCAGTGGTGCAGGACCAGGTAGAACTACTGTGCACTACACACAAACCTCAGCACGACAAAACCCCTGCTGTGGGAATGAAGGACTAGCTGCAAAGACAAAGAGCGGTGCACAGAGGAGGGCGGAACAGCAAAGACAACACCAATCAATCAGCCGATCACTCATAATTGGCTCATTTCCATATTTGCCACATATTCACAATCACCATTCATTTATGTACAGCAGACAATGGGCTCAAGGGAGAAAGGGGTCAGTGCTGGAGCTGGACCTGTTGGTTTGTGAAAGATCAAATTACAGTGTTATTTAGATTTATGCAGATGTTAACAATAATGATATGCAGCACAGTGGCCACAACAGCGAGTCACGGAAGACATTAATACAGCAGTGACAAAGACACCAAGACGCGCTTCAAAATAGCATGTTATAAATGTATAATGGTATTTTGTGCTGCTACTAGGATGTGTAAAGGATAAACTGCAGAAAGTTATTGAAAGGACTACTGTCTAGTACTGGTTTACGGCACAGGCAGTTTTCTTTTTTAATTTACATTAGATTTTGAAAGGACAGAAGCACATTTACTTCTAGTAGGACATAACATCTTTATGACTTCTGTGGCTGAAAAGTTGCAGGGTGCAGCCTCACTGTCCGAGTATGCACATTATGACAACAAATGTTGATTGCTTCCTCATCAAAGACTAGGTTAGCACTAGGTTTATTACTAAAGGAGGCAGAGTTAGTCCAGTCTTAGACCAAGTCCAGGCTTATGGAAGTGAGGTTTTGGTGAAGGAGACAGATTGTTTTTTAATAATTAATGATTGAGGTTTTAATTTATTTTCCAAAACAGACACATATGCAATTTGTGGTCTTGGTTGGTTTTGACGACTGAGACCAAGATGCAATCAAGACTTTTAGGGATCGAGACCAGAAACTTAAAATATAAAAAAAAATTAAATGACACATAGGAGTGAAAGTATGCAAGTTACAGGAAAAAAATAATATTTAATTTAAGTAACATATTTAAAGAAATACTTAATGTAATTTCCTTTCTCCAAACTTGAATTTTTTTTTTTACATGGTACTTGTTTTTTTTTTTTTTTACAAGTACTGGGGTTTATGCCCTTCATGTTCTGTATGTATTCTTTATTTTGGTGCAGTTGTCTTATTCTATGTACCTTGGGCATACCTTATTGGAAACTTAAAACTTTTGATTAAAGATTTATGTAGAATTTTTCATGTACATCCTGTAATCCTGTGTGAAGCTAACGATAGCAGTGTGACTCCATACACATAATGTCTTTTAATATACAGTAGCATTTATCTAATCATTGGTGTGAGCACAAAGCAATATGTGGTGACTCAGTTGTTTACAGTAATGCTATAAATGCGTTCTGAGGGCTGCCAAGATTTTATATAAATGTTTTCATTGTGCTATTTTCTCAGTTTGTTAGGGGGCTTTTGACCTTATTCCAGAAATACTGTGTCGTTTTGAGATGTATTAAGTTTGACGATTGAGAATAATTATTCCCATTTGGTAAAAACCTAGTGCTGTGTAATAGAGGTCATTATAAGCATGTGCAAGTGTGGGTGCAGGTATGTACATATTTTAAAAGTGTTGCTGATGTGGGCCTCTATAAGCTCAGCCAGCCCTCACTGTCCAAGGCACGCCAAAAGGTTATTGGCTTCAAAACAGTTCAATATGTCAAATAAACACACAGCTCAGTGAACAGCAGGAGAACAGAGCAGACGAACAGAGAGGACAGGGGTGAGAAGAGGAGAAAAAAAATGTAAAGGAAGAAAAGGTTTGAAGTCTATATTGTTTTGTAATTAGACCATAACCTGCAGTTATTGTCAGGGTTGGGGAAGCTACTTTCAAAATCTTTTCCAGTACATTTACTTATTACTTTTCAAAAAATGTAATGTAAAGTACTTTTTTCTATTAACCTCCTGTTGTATATATACATTTTTCATCCGATTCACACCATTTGGAGGTGTGAGTGTGGGTCAGTGTAATGTCGGACTGAGCGCCTGTGTGACTCACAGTGGTGTCTGTCGAGTCACACTGATACCCATAATACCATCTGTTATCAGTGCTTTGATAAATGGCAGCCTCACACCAAATATGTCCCCGGAATCAAACACAGGGTTTAAGACTTGCCTTGACGGAATCATCTTTTGTAGCAGTCTTGGGTGAGAAAAGCAAACGTTCTGGCAAAGAAAATGGTATAATTATGGTGTTTCATGTTTCAGGAAAACATGCACGCACAATATGAAAACAAACAACTCCCAGAAAACTGATAACGATGCAGTTTCAAAGGACTTGGTTATTCAGTCATCAGTAAGATTTAGATCAGATATAGTTTAATGAACCGATGGAGCAGTCAATTTTGAGATGTATGTCATTTATTTTCATCTTTTCAGCACTCCACATTCATCTAAAAGGTATGGTTATTGCATTGCCTGTGTGACTTCCTCCTATTGTTTCTAAAAAAGAAGGTAGTAACAGATGCCAGATGGTACGAGACGGCACCTGCAGTGCCATGGGCCCGCGTGGCATTTTGAAAAGTCACTGACATATGACATAGTGTTGTAGCAGTGAACAAAACATCAATAGCATGGATTTAAAAGACTGTATTAATGTTGACTTATGCAAATTAGCCATGTGTTGTTAGGTTTGGATTTCACATAGGACTTTTCTTTTGTCATTTATTGCTCTTGTGCTCATGTGACCTGTACACTCAAAACCTCAAAGTAAATGAACCTACCAACCCTTCACAAAAAGCAACTTTAAAATATAAAGTATAAAATAAGAAAATATGCCACATTCCCTGACTGCTACTCAAGAGTGCCCTTCGGCCTCCCTGATGACCAAATACTGTACATCTAAGCATTTCAGTCACGAGAACTAAATAGTAGTATAGTACAGTATAATACAAATATACTGTATATCTCATAGGAGGTCAAAGGTCACACACATGTACTCATTGTCAGGATAATAGGTGAAGGACACGTTCAGAATCACAGGAAAAGTTAAGACCCTTTGTCAACAAACAGGAGATGGATCCATTGAGAAGTGACCTTGGCTTTAATAGAAGGAAACATTCTTCGGAAATGTGAAAGATCTAGTGTCTTTGTGTTTCACAGGGGAGCTCTGAATGGATTGGGAATGTATTTCAGAGCACATAATGGAGTTTCCAGTGAAGGTTATGGATTATTGTGATTTGTCAGTGGGCTGCGGACTTGTACTTGTAGCCACCTTGTGGATATTTTAGATGTTAATGTTTTTAATATTTGATTTCATTTTGTGTCAATTCAATAATTTGAAACATCTCCCATAACCTTCCACCATACACTGTCCATGTCATTGTGAGTGTCTATTGAGTGGGTGGTGCAAACAGCGTACCTGTGTGAAAGCATGCAGAGAATCAGAGGTCAGGCACGCAAGCTTCCGCTGTGAGGTTTATTGTGTGACTGAGTGTAGGAAAAGCTGTGCTCACTTTGTAGTGTTCTGAAAAGTTAATCAAATATAGTTAGAAAAAGTGAAAAATTCCACAAGGGGTTATTGTGGTCAGTGCTGATGCAGAAAATAAAATATCTTACATAGCTGTAAGAATCACATAAGAATTTAACAGGACACAATTAACTCGTAGCTTGGATGTCTTTGGATTTCTCCAAAATTCTGGAAAAAAATCTAATAATCCAATATGCACCAATCAGCTAACCACAGTACGTAGTCTATTCCACAGTACTATCTGGGAGGGCTCCTGTTAAAAGCGTTTGCAGAGGACAAGTACTAAATACCAGGTCAGTGATTGGATTTATCAAGCGCAGTTCATCCAATCAGAGCAGCGCAATATTGTTTATGTTCTTATTAGTAAAACGGTTGCTACGTCTTCAAACCTACAACCTGGCCAGACTTGTCAGAGCTGTAATTTGTAAATTGCTAGAATACTAAAGTCCACATGGTAATCAAAATATGTCTTAAGTGTTTGAAATTACAGCACACACTGTACAAACACCAAAATAGCAGATCATCTAATGCCAAGTTAGAAGTTTCCAAACAGTTTGACAACACAGAAAACAGCACAACAAAATAAATACATTTAAAGCATGAAGGACTTAACATGAGGAGTGCAGATAGTTGGGTGGTGAGTGGATATCTGCTAAAGTTTCTCTCTTTTACGATGACTAAACTGACCATGATCCTGCTCCATCAGTCCTTTAGCTCTTCAAGAATATTTGAATGCACTCTCTCTAGTCTATAGCTTTCATTTTTCTCTACATAAAAACACACAGGCTGCTTAATGCTACGCAGACAAGCATACAGTGCTTTTCACTTGTGCATGACTCATGAATACCCCACACATCTTCAAATCCACAAAGCCACCATTATCATGCATTGAACATTTCCTTGACCACTGAGCAAATAACCACGTGTACGCAAGGCAACAGTGACATTTACAGGATGAATGTGAGAATCTATTGAAAATTACATCAAGGTTCTATACTATCATTATTTGTGTATCCAGATGACACAAAAGCTTTTTCATAGTAGTTAATCCAAAAGGCTGGCAGGGCTAATACTGTTAAATAAGTTACATTACATTCCTTAGTTTTTTGGGGGAGTTTAGGCTGGGTAGTAGTAGCAGCAAACCATTGGGTAAAAACATACAGACAGTAAAAACAACAGCAGCACAAAGATTTAAAAGATCAAAGTATTTACACCTAGATTTGTGATTTAGGTTTTCCTGAACCACTCTGGCCTGTGGGCTTAAAGATGCTACAGTGATCCAATATCCATGTAACAGTAACTGGGAGTAAAGGAGTAGGACACCATGATATTAGGAAACTAATCCAGTGTATGAAATATGTGAAATATTGACCTGCATTATTTAAATGTCCCTTTTGCAGTAAGGGTTAAGTTGTTTTCAAAGATCCAATCTTAAGAATAACTTTCACTTGTTTCACTGGTATTACTAAATCTTATCAGCAAGGAGTCTGGAAATCTTGACGTGCCATCTTTACTTTTCTTGATTTTGAACAAGGGAAATAGTACTTGTGTCACTTAAGCGTGACGCAATTCAACACCCCAGTGGCATTCAAATGTGATTGGTCGGTACGGAACTTATCTGAGGAACTGACTGGCTTACGGAACTTTGCCAGACTGAGTTCCTGTTTATAGAATATACAGAGAGCTCACGTCAGGCTGTGCCAGTCTATTGTTTTACAGCTTTTGACATGGAAAATTGTGATTTAGGCATTGGGTATTATGATCCTTGATGATGTATTGATATAGCCCTAATATTTGTCATAATGGCAAACATACGTTCTATGGATTAAAAAATGTCATTCATCTCAAAAGTTGCTTTTCCAATGATCCGTGTACTTTTCATTCACTCCATTTCCTTTGGTTCTGTGATCACCAGTCCATCAAAGGGCTGACACAATATAAAGAAAAACATTCATACTCAGACCCAGGGGCAATTTAAATGAACCATTCACCTACACATGGACAGTGGGAGGAATCTGGAGTACCCAATGAGAACCCAGAGTCTGTAGGCCCAGGGATTAAACCCTTGACCTTGCTGTGGTACTACCCACTCTGCTATGTAATACGTTTGGAGAAAATATACACTAGACATTCCCCCATTAATTACCACAATACTATGTGCTTGTGATTGGGCTATATGCCTATGGGCTGGGGTGACACAGTGACCATCTCAATGATTACCGCTGGTTTCTGTCAGCTCACATTAACGTCCTTAATGTGGCATTTATCAGCTGCAAAGCCAGGTCACTGCTTTCCAATTAGTGAACGCACACTGCACATTTGACTTGTACCCCCAAGTTGTGACTCATCCAATGGAACCGGAAAGAGCTGAGGTTAATGAAGCACATCACCAAAGAACACAAGCACGACCGCTCACAATGGACTGGAGATGTACGCAAGTGTCTTTAATTTTGACACTGTATCACCATTAATAACTGCTGGGCTACAGAGTGGTTCTTTGTGGTTTACAGACAACGAAAGTGCCCATAGGACTAAAGAAAAAGAACCAGGCACTTTCAAATACATTAAAAGTAGAATTCTAGACAGAGTGAAAATAAGAGAATTGCTTGGAAAAGCTTTGAGAGAAAGATCTAAAGCAGAGAGATAATGAAAGAGAAACATGTGACTATAGATTGTAAAGACTAAGAATGTACATAGACAGATATGGAGGACTGTACGCTGAGAAATGACCTGACATTTACCTTCTATAGTCTTCAATAAACAACAGAAGGGATCGAGAGACAGGCCCACGGAAAAGGCTGAGTGAGAATGTTACCATTGAGCTGTATAAATATTGAACTGGTCCTGGGCCGTGCTCCGACACTGGGACAGTCAAACAGCACACCACAATCATTGGTGCTTTGCTCATGCATAAAGATAATATTTTGATTCGGATCAGATTTAGATAGTGGAGTGGGTCTTTCAACATGCACCCATGCAGATCAGTTTTCCACCAATACCTTTTTTTTGTGTGTCTTACAATGTAATTTAGTAGAAAAATAGTGTCAATTGTGACTTTTTCCACATCCTTGTGCTACAAATATATATATAAAACATTCTCACCAGATTTACTGTGGACTGATTATATACTACATGACTTGGATGTAGCATATTCAATTCATCTTGGTCTGGTGTTTTATGTTTGTTTCATGCAGGAAGACTTTGTATGCAAGTGTAAAATAATGCTGGTAACTCCCCCTGTGCTGATGTGTTGTTTACACTCCTAGGAGAGTGTAGAAATGACTCAGCAGAAATGCCTGGCGTGGGTTGAACTCTCACAGTGGTCATAGACACACACATATCACCCACTCCACAAACACTATCACACTTTCTCTGACCACTAGCACCATCATGTCAGTTTTCTCTACTGTAATGTCTCATATTAGTACACGGCAGAAAAAGGCCATCCTCAGGCTCATATCAACCTCCTGCAGGGAACACACACTAAAGCACAAGCTTCTCTTTTGTCATCAAGGCTGGTTTATGGAGATGAGATTTTTTTTTATTTGTATTTATACCTACCAGACACCAGTGACACCACAATGCACTAATGAATGTACAACACAAAGGGTGGAGGTGCACTGTAAGGATCTGGAGACAGAAAAAAACAAATAATTAATGTGTATGTTGTGTGAGATTAGTTACATAATGTTACACTACAGCTTCCACAACCATGGCTTAATCTTGCTATTAAAAATCAACAACAAGGTGTTTCGCAGAGCTGACCCATCTGACGTCACACACATACATTAATCTGGGGGTGTGTCTGCACCTTGGATGGTTGTTGGTTGTGGCTCCCACAAACGTCACCTACACCTTCTGTATTCCATGCTCCTATGCTTTGAAGCAAGAGTCAAATCACATTACAATGTTCCAGCTCACTAAACTGGGCATTATTTGAAAATGTAAAAAAAACACATCTATACATGACCAGATAAGAATCCGGTACTTGCATGAAGAGACAACATTAAGTTTAAGATCTCTTCTATGTCCCAACTGCTGTAGGCCTTTGTATTTTGACACATGTAAACAAAACAGTGCCTATAAATGAACCTGCTGTTCGCACCACCTGCTGGTGTCGAACATGTCATGTTAGCATTAAACTACAGTGACACGATGCAACTTTGTCTTATTAAAGCCATTCTTTATTCTTTGACTGGAGTGAAATGTAAACTGTCTCCTCATTAATCTGTAAATAATCAGATTTGTTTTAGTGTAGACGGCCATCAGGGACTAACAGGAAATGCTATAATGTGTTGAATAGATGCACAAGGAGTTCGACAGCGCATATGGAACATCTGTGCTCTTAATTACACAGCTCAGAAAACACAACAGGTTATGTACTTTAGAGTTTTTTTCATTCCTCATGGAAAAAAAACACAACATTTTATCATATGCTGTAAACCAAACACAAATAAATACATTTCTGTAATGTTGTAAAGATCCTTTATAGATTAACTGCAGTAATTTGTCCCAATAATCTTAGAAACACAAGTTTAAAGGTAGTGTCTATGCGTTAATCCCACTGTCTGTCATGTGGGGTAAAGTTACCATTAAGAATCTCTGTGCATTGTCCTTGAGGTGGCATTTCAGAAAGAAAAAAAGAATGAAATCAAATGAAAAAGAGACATTAAGGGCAGAATAACCTTTGGTACAAGCTTCAAGGTGCTAACTCCCCATCTCCAAAACATCAAAGCCATGCTTGTCATGGTCACAGCATCCATCCTTTATAGTATATAGCTGCTTTTGCTTATATTGCACAGTTATACCCTAAAGTTAAACCATTTACATAAAGATAAAGGTCAGAAGCTATGTAAAACTATTTACTTTGAACTCATTGTGGACATGGGTTCATGTCTAGATACTTCCTGTCACAATGACATGAGAATACAGACCTCGCTAAAACAATGGACTGAATAAGGACATGCTTAAATGACCCACGCACATAGTGTGGAGAGGTTTGAGTTCTTATTTTGCCACAGAAATTTTTGCCTCCTGTCTCAACAGTGTGTGCCTGAATGTTTTCTCCTCTGGCTGGTACTTGTCAGGCAAAGAAACAAACACTATCACAAGGGAGTAAAGAGGGGGTTGTGACATTTTGCAAAAGCGCTTTGGAAAATACACAAAATACACAGAATTATATCAAACTTTCATAAATTTTCTCCTTTCCTTGCTGTCACAGATAGGACCAACTTAAATTGATGTTTACCATGTACATTTTATAACAGTTACATTTTTATATACTTTAATATATATATATATATATATATATATATATATATATATATATATATATATATATATATATTTAACCTATACTATAAGCATAATTACCAATTACCACAGAGTCTTGACCACTGTTGGTTTATTAAAAGCTTGATTCATTGAAATAAATACATTAAAAGGTATGGAATTAATTGTTATATATTACCTGTACTGTATTTTACAAAGGGACATGTTAAAATATCTTGTTGATACAATTCTCTGCAGGGCTGTGGTTTGATGTTTTTTCTCAGTCAGCAACCTGTCGAGTGTGAGCATCTGCTGCCCACAGACAAAGGCCTGAGGCCAGACGACACGCAGGGCTCAGGCCCAGGACTGCACCTGACGCCGCCTGCCAGGATATAAAGGTAAAAAGTCCCCTCAGTTCTAGCTAGGCTCTTTCTCTGGCCAAATGTGCTCACTTTAAAAGAACCTGCTTTTATTCCCTAGCCTGCATTTCCATTCTCAGCCTGTTGTTCCCTCTCTAGCACTGCTTGTCTCTCCAGTCTCACCTCTGCAGGTGGCCCAACAGCTGGCTGCAAAACACAACACTGTGATCCAGACAAGCACCTGGACAAAAGACGACAAAGCACAACAGCCGCAAGAACAAAGCAGAGCCAGAGGTCAATGATTGTTGTTATGGCTGTGTTATAAAAACACTTCAAACAATTTTCCACTTATACACAATAGAGTAAGTCTTGAACATTATTTACTGTTCATTAAGACTGCATCTGTCTCACACATGTTAATCTGTAGCCAGGCTGCATACTTCCTCCTCAGCTAAAGCCAACAGCCGCTGCGCTCACTGGCATCAGAGTTGGTTTTACCTCACTCTGCTCTTCAGGACACCAATCCTTCACAGTCCTCAAAGACAAAGGACACAGAGTTTTAGAGTTGAGCTCAGAGCAAAGTAGAATTTATTTGGTTTATTTTAAATTTTTTTTTTTGGTTTAGTCTTTTTCCTTTTTATATAAAGAATTTGTTTGGTCCATATCGATCCGAGTTCCAGGGGGTGGGACAAAAGAATGCAAATTAAACAAATCAGACAACTGACATAAGCAATAAATAAATGAGACTAGTTTCACTTCTTTATGAGTCACCGCATAAAGCCTTTATAGATAAACCATTATAATTGGTCAATGTTGTCAATGTTATTGGGCTTGGGTGCCTCCTGTGAACAAGCGTGCTTTGTAGTTTTGGGTAACTGGGTTGATTAGGTAGTACATTCACTTGAAATATTTGGGTAAAATACACATGGTGGCGTTTTTGGGTTTAGTTCTGAGATATTTCAAGAACCATAAGCTTCACTTTTTGTGCTGCATAGTGAATTAAAACAAGTGTGGGCTAACGAGGCTTGGGTGGAAGTCATGTCATGACGAAATTTCTTTAATATCAAAAAATTATAAAATGTAACAGTGGTATTAAGATTTAAGCCTACTTCATGTATCCTCGTCGGTCTTCATGCAAGTGTCACCTGCTTTTGTGAGATTCCTGTTTTTGGAATATGAATTGTGTTTATGTACTTGTGATTTACCAAAGCTTTAGCAAAACATTCCAGAATAATACTCATACTCATCAAGTGAGTATTAGTATGTGTACAGAATTTTGTGTATGCAAATCTGTCTGTGCCTTAATGTGTGTATGGATCTTCATACTTTGTGTGTGTGTGGGCAGAGGTTAATTTAGCCCAGCAGAGAAGAGCCCTTGATAAAGAGCAGCCTGATCCCTGTTTAATTACCTTCCGTCTAGGTTTCACTGGCATACACTGGGTCAGGGGTTTGTGCCTGGGTACGTGCGGGGAATGTCTGAGCATGGATACACACACACACACACACACAACACACACACACACACACACGCAAATGCTCCTCTTGACTTTTTAATGTCTTAATATGTTTTGTACTTTTGCTTAAGTATGTAGTTTAAAGTGTGTCCCTGAAACACACTACACGACTGAATCTTAATAAAACTGCACACGTCCCTATTTAGTCCGTTTTGTTCATAAGTAAATGTAAATTAGTATTAGTATTCATGCTGTGTATTGTGTAAACTCTCCCACAGTTTAGACTAAAGCATGTATATGTACCAAACCAACAGTCTTCATAAAGCAGCAGCCGGCCCCTCCCTATTCCTTCTGGAGAGGGACATGGCCTCTGAGTGTGTCGCTGTCGGCAGGACCAAAATAATGTTAATTTAATTAGTCCTAATAAAATGACTGAGTGCAGCGAGCAGCGACCCGTCACAGCGGAGGGAAATGCTAGCTGAATTAAATGACTACACGCCGACGAAGCTAATAACATAATTACGCACACAAAAGCTTGTCTTGTCACAGCTAAACACTGCTGGCAGAATGCTAATGGTCGTTTCACGGGGCCGTTCCCTCTGATTGCTTTTTCTTTCATCCCTTCATTTATTTGTGTAATTAAGCTGATCATGAGAAGGATAAGCAGGAGATAAAGGACCATCACATGCTACACAGCTCCGAGTGGAGTCATGTTCAAGTGTACTGAAGAATTACTCAAGTCACTAATGACACTGTTATACTAATGAGAATTAGCATTTGAATAGTTATTCAAAAACAACACTTCATTCAAATGTTTTTCACATTAACTAAAATAACAGAGCAGAAATAAGCATTAAATGTTATATTACAGCATACGACTTGTTTGGAGAAAAGCTAGGCATTAGATTTATGAAGATGTCACAGAACGTTGCTGGAAAATTGCCAAAACAATTGTCATAATAGTCATAACTATAAAAAAAGTAATGTAAGAACTGTCTTTTCCATTAAAATCATACATCATAGACTCAATAATAATGTCACGTCTGCTCTATGAATTGACATACTCATCAAGCTTGTATAATTCTCTTGGTGTCATTCTTCCAGACTTAACAAATGAGATGTTCCAAAACATGTATTGAAATGTTTCCATGTATCAAAATCAAAGCGCCCTGCTATTACCGGGCGCTCCACTATCCCTGTCTGTTGCACTTCATCCATTTTTTTATTTTCTTTCTGCTTCCCTTTCTCTGTCCTTGAGCTTAAAAATGGAGCGGTGGGCAGCAGTGAAGAGAGACACATATTAGTTTGACACTCTGTAACATCTCTTTGTTAGTAGCAAACTCATTCAGCTCGGTGTGTGTCCGTATGTGTCTGTGTGTGTGTGTGTGTGTGTGTGTGTGTGTGTGTGTGTGTGTGTGTGTGTGTGTGTGTGTGTGTGCGTGTTGATGAAAAACTCAGTGAGCCGACTCAAGGCTGAAGCTGCTTATAAAAATCAGTGAACTATCTGGCAGATTTCAATGAACATAAATGAACATGTGAACAACAGAGAGGAAAAAAAATATCAGAATTGATGTAGGAGACTAACTGTTGCTAGGCAATTTCAGTAACCTTGGTTCAGGTTGATATAGCTTTTACTACAAAGAACTAAACATGCCAATAACACAGTTACACATGATGGTAACACATATATGACAAAGTGAAGAGAATATGAATAAATGAAGTGAAATAATGCAGATGTTTGACATAAAGTCATTAGATGTTTTAGTTTCTTTTCCTATTACACCACACACTTCATAAGAATAACTATTATCAACAGTTATTGTAATCAACTAGACTGTTTTAGGTTTATTGCAAGACAACACAAAGATAAAGAAAAAAACTTCATCACAAATGTGCTGTACATTTTAGCTTTGCAGCAGTCAGAAAAAAGATGATAGCAACCTTGATGAATGCCAAATTTAACAACAGACTTTCTTATACCCCTTTCTCACTGACCAAGCTCTGTGCCAATCCTGGTTCCAGCTGGTTTGGTTCCACAGTCTTGAACATTATGACTCTTTGTTAAAATGGCCTGTGTTCAAACAAGTTTGAGTGGAAATAAGTGTTTACAGCCGTACATCATCATTGAAAGGATTTGATAGCCCACAAAGGGTATTAACAGACATCAACATAGCATAGCCCATGTGATATTTTATTCTTTTAAGCCAGCCATGTAACAATCCACTGCAGACGGTAAGTGCACAATAGCCTTGAACAGTATATTAAATGCAACATATGAACATAAACTGAGTCAGTTAATAAGTAATTTATGAGACGTAATGATATGTTTTTGAAAAGCATTTTTAATGCAACTTTTAGCCCAGAAATATATACTCTCAAAATCAATTAGGTGGTTCTTAGACATGAGACATGAGATCGGTTGAATCAGGCCTATCTCACTGACATGGTTCCTTAGCTGGACAGAGACCTCCAGTGTAACTTTCCTGTCCTTGGGAGAGGGACATATCACCAGATTATGTGACTGACCCACTCCTACCACACTAGACATATGAGAGTAGGTCCAATACACTGGACCCTAGCAGAGTCGAATTTGTAGAAAATATGCTAAAATCCTTTTATTCCAACTTTTTGGATAGTCTCGACTTGTAAACAATATTGCGCCGATGACAGGGCACTTTCACAGAGAGGGATCTGCGCCCTGTACTGGCTAAAAGTTATTTTAGCTATAATAAAACTAAAAAATACAACATGACACCAAGGTTCACAAAGAGCAACCAGCTATTGTTTGTTTCTGATTGTGAACTAAGCTTTCAGGTTTCAAACACAGTTTGGTTTCAAACTGGTTTACAATTAGGTTTGTGAACCAGAACCGACCAGTGTGAAGGGTTATAACAATACAGAACAATACAAACATCACCAGAGTCCCCAATGCAAAAAAAAAAAAGCTCCAGAGGTGACTGCAGGTCTCACAAAAGAAGTGACCAAAGTCTTACTAAAACATTCAGATTATCCATGAAGGTTTGAATTCAGCTCACACCACACTCCTTTGCTCTGCACACATTATCACACTCCGTCTACTTCCAGGGTGTTCCTTAACCTGCGTCACCTCCATCAGTCACTCTGGGTAATCTTGTAACGTCATTCTACAAGACAGATATGTCCCAGAACACACTCCAACATTAAAATGCACACAGAAACCCCAGCAGTACTTGAAGCTAAGAATTATTCTAAGTGCTGTTGCTGGACAAATTGAAGGTCCTGGACTCAGTCCTCCCTTTTTAGCTTGTGGCCTGTGGAAAATACGTTTTATTTAATCTAAAGGCATTTTATAAAGGTTCAGTTGTTGGACATAGAGGAGATATAGGGGCGTATATAGACCAGAATCTTATATTTAGATGCAAGAAAATCATTTCAAGCTTGATTTTTTTTCCTTCTAACTGAGGATCATAGGCAGCATTCCTTTTATAAATGTTTCCTGATGTCTCTTCCATACTCTAGCCTTGAATTTAACTCACCTTGTCTTAGTGTTGGTAAGAATGGTCTCTCTTTTCCAAATGTCTCGTTCTTGTCTTTGTCCAATTACACTCAACCTGGTCTTGGTTAATACAGTCTTAACTCGAACACTTTCTTTTACTTGTTCCATTCTGCATTTTCAACTTTTTTAAAAACCTGATTGCCAGCAGCTTACTCTCTAAATCTTCCTAAATCACTGAGTAAAAACCTCACTTTCTTACATTTATCTCTATGTACCTTCTATCCGTCTCCCCTTTGTTCCCCTTTTACCTTCCCCTCTGTTCTCCCAGTTGGTTATTAATGGTTTTAATTTACAGAGAGGAAAGACCTTGGTGCCCACAGAGGCGTCCCCTCTGCCTCCAGTGTGTGTTTGTGTGTGGAATAGATGAAAAAAGGGAAGGTCTGATGCTCAACTCTGTGTGGCCGAGCAGCAATAACGCTTTGTCTTCTTTAACTGTGCCGCTTCTTCACAGAATCCAACGCTGTTCTTTCTTGAATACAACAGTGCTGCTCATAACGCCAGACATTGGTTCTGACGTGGGGACCATAAACACGCTGATGAATGCAGAAATATCAACATTTCAGGATATGGCAACATGAAAGATTACCCAAAACATCTAAGTAAGTGGCTAATTGGACTTCTGTGTTTGTCTGAGTTTACATGCACAAGAGACCATCAAATTATTGAGTCCAAAGCGCACATATTGTTTTAGCATTTAATAGCTTTTGTAAACTATACTAACATCAAACAACAAGATTAAAAAAAATGCATTGACAAGTGTGCCTTACATGGATTACATCAAAAGCTGCATGAATTATGTGTCTTTACTCGGTCTAACTAAGAGAAATCTGGATTACTGTCATTTGAGGTGGTCAATGATCCAAGTATAGTAGGTATAACTGTATAAAGCAATAAGGCAGTAACCTCGTTTAGATGTAAAGTGCTTGTAAAAAAGCCAGTCATAATGCCATTTTTCAGTGGTGTTCAAATGTTTAGTGGACCCAAAGGTAGCATTTTTAATATATCACAAAATATAGGCAAGTGAACAGTGATGGTCACTGTATGGTAAGTATAAAAGAGTGCTACAAGTCTTTTAGCCTGTCTTCAAATGTTTGGAGGATAAAAGCGAGGCACAACATAATCATTAAGTTTATTCAAGTCACTTATTTGAGAAAACTGCTAATGTTAGCTTTCCTGGTCATGATGAGATTCCGTATTTTGTTTTATATCCAAAGTATTGCCAAGAGTTTTACAGATTTTGACGTTCAGTGGAGTTTATGACAGTTTTATGACATTTGTTTACATGGCTGGCAGTGTCACATAATAGCAACATTATCTGAAACCTTTCCCTATACAGTTCACTATATAATATATTACATAATATACATATTATATATTAGAACCCTGTAAAGACTGAGGGATTAGGAAGTGGTTTTGAGCAAACAGTTCATCTAACAGCCGCAGTTGTCATTATCCATCAGGACTTTTTGAAAGTTTCATAGTCACTGTTAATGCTAATTTAAATTTTACCTCTGCAGACTGCCCTGTCTCTTCTAGAAAACTGCTTTTCTCATTTCCATTTTGTGTTTCTCTGGTCTGCGCTGTCTTCCAGTATTTCCATGTTTCGCTATTATCGCCTGCACGTTATTACCTTCACATTGTCTTCTCGGGCTCTCTCTATCCATCTCCCTCTCTTCCTACCTTTCTCTCGACCCAATTACTTCAGGATTCCTTCATGTTAGATGGCCACACAGTTTTAGATCTTTGTCTTTTTCTTCCTCTAATGCACACACACAACTCACACAAGGTAAGAGACACAAAGCTTCTGTCTGGCGCACAGGAGGGGGATATCAAGCAGCCGTGCTCACCATTAATATTTTACTAATATGACAGTTGGATATGATTCGATTTGATGTGTGTACAAAAATATGTGTGTGTATATACGTGATGTGCACCCATCACTTTTAATGAGGGGAAACAAAGCATATGGAGAGAGGCAAGGTGTTTTCTATTGCTTTTCATTTTCTTCTTTGAGTGTGCGCAAACTGTATATCTGCCATGTTTTATGTGTCTGTGCGTGGACCATGTGAACTGAATTGACGTTTGCGTGTTAAAGGTGCCGTGAACAGGGCATTGCTAAAACAACAGTCGAGGGGGTTTGTGTGAGAACCTGATCGCTGCATGTCAAACGCATGGTGTCGAAAAGACAGATGGGTGATGTCTTTTCCTAACCGCAAAGTTTTTTGAAATCTTTAAGCAGACTGGCATGCTGGCTAAGAACACTTGATTATTTACAGTAAAATCCTGAGGGGAGTTGTTACACTGGGCGGAAGGTTATGTGCACACACATATGTAAAATGCTTTCCACCTAAATCACTTAATAAATCTACAAGAGCATTGGGGAGTTGCTCTGCTTAAGGGCATCTGAGTATCACTGGGGTGTGTAATGTTCGCTTAATGAGCCCCTGATGGGGGTTGTTTATCGAATCAAAACATCTTTTCCATCTTTTATTCTACTAAGTTTCCCAATATACGATGATAATGACGCTATAAAGAATGTATGAAGGCAATGCAGGGATATTAGGGCTGTGCACCTGAAAAGAAAAAGTGTACTCTGGGTGTGTGTGTGAGAGAGAAATTAGCCTGGGCAGTCTGAAGGCCAGACACTGCAACAAAATGAGAGTCTATGGTTCTGCTAAATGTCAGTGTGTGTGTGTGTTCAGTCCCTCTCGTGTGAGGCTTAAACTCCTCTTAGCCCTACACACCCACAGACACTCAGCTCATTAGGAGTAGGACATGACATTTCTGTAGAAGAAAAGAGGGCCGATGACAGGGACTTAAATTATAGTTTTGATCATTCATACTTACTAGCTATTTATAAAGGGTTGAAAGTGGTGTCAAAAAAAGTATGGTAAAACATGAGTCTATGATACACTGGGGGAAATGTAATAGATATTTCTATTGCAGACTTATGATGGATCAGGGGCATGCATCGACACATGAAAATGTAAAGTCACATGAGTCGGAAATAGCAAATATGAACATGCCTCTTTTCTGCCCATAGACTCTTGGATGCATTTCTTGACCATCCCTGCGTAGATGGTGCAGGCAGTGCTGCTGGTGTCGCCTGGCAGCCGGCTGCTGGTTAATCACTGGGATAATGTCACTAAGCTGATCGGTTACTTGTGTCATTTCACCACCGGATGACTGGTGACTCATGATCCATTTATCTGCCTGTGTGTTGGGTGCTGTTGGGTGTTTCAAAGCAGACCATTTTATCCCTATGCAATGTCAATATTAGTGTAAAAAACACATCTTCCAGCTGCAGCATTTTCTGCCAGACACTGCCCATAATTGTAATGCTTAGCCAAATTGCTATAATTATTCTGTTCAGCGGAAATGGGAGCACGCAAAAAAAAGGGCACCACAACTGAAAAAGACAGCACATTTTATGATGGCCAAGGCACTTGTTAAACTATAATGTGAGGTTATATAATATTTTTTGTCTTTTTGTAAGTTAAGCAAACATACAGTAGAATGTCTGATGAATGTGTCATAAGTAAACATTTATTTGGGTGTTAAGTTAAGTTCACAACTGCCCCAAAACAATAAAAGAATAAAACAAAAAACAAAATACACTTGTTGTTGTGTGGGAACTTACAAATAATGGAACTTAAGGGTTCTGGGGACAACTGCGAAACATGCAGAACCCGAGTTGTAGAAGAATTCCGGGCAAGATCTGAATACATTTTTATGCATTTGATTATTTTTCTCTATTGCTCATCTTTTCCCTTTGATGTAATGTGTTTCTTTGCACTACTTTCTTTGCTGCAGTGACTGCTGACAGCAAACCTGACATACAGTATGCAATTGTATATTTCCTCTGAGGGACATTTACTTCACTTGTGAAGAGTGTCACTGTGAGGGAAAAGACAGGGGAGAAAAGGAGCAGCCTCCTTTCCACAATGTTTTCATCTCCATTCATGTATGTCCTCTCGTCTGTCGCTCCCTCTCTGTGGCCTTTCCATTGC
The DNA here is from genome assembly GCA_024416835.2 of Perccottus glenii. Taxonomy (NCBI): domain Eukaryota; kingdom Metazoa; phylum Chordata; class Actinopteri; order Gobiiformes; family Odontobutidae; genus Perccottus; species Perccottus glenii. Next base: position 13,829,014 of record CM044563.2, on the reverse strand, counting down.
ATTGATCGATTATGCCAACCACAGAAAAAAGAATAAAAACACTTGGCAGATGATAGTGTGGCAGGTGAAAGAGAGCTCATAAGGATGGATTTTAGAGAGAATCGAAACAAAGAGAAAAGCAGAAATAAGATCAGCTCTTTTAAATTCAACGAAGATCACCACAGCCTTTAACAGACTTGTTAAGGGACACAAGACTATCAATGCAGATCTTTTTTACGCCTGATATTCAAGAAGGCCTTGAGCCAAGAGCACTGCTGTTGCTGGGTAAGACAGGAGAGAGAAACTGGTTTTAACATTTCTTTTTGGAAATAGAATTTTTTCGATGGGATGCAGCACAGAAATAATAGAAGAATACAACTCAAGGAACTGAAAGCTTTAAAATTATACAGGGGGTATGTGGTTAACCTGAAAAGTAAAATAAAAAAGATAAAATATGTACAGTATTGTTCAAAATAATAGCAGTACAATGTGACTAACCAGAATAATCCAGTTATTTACAGTAGTATATTTTTTATTGCTAAGTGGCAAACAAGTTACCAGTAGGTGCAGTAGATTCTCAGAAAACAAACAAGACCCAGCATTCATGATATGCAAGCTCTTAAGGCTGTGCAATTGGGCATTTAGTTGAAAGTCCCCAAACACACTAGTAAACAAGCAAAGTCTTGGTTCCAAACCAACAAAATTAATGTTAATCTGTGTTTCTGAAGCTGTTTCTGAAGCAAAACCAAGAAATGTAAATGAATTGTGGAATGTTGTTAAAGAATCATGGAGTGGAAAAACAGCTGAGAGGTGCCACAAGTTGGTGCCACACAGATGTAAAGTAGTTTTAAAAACTGTGGTCATACAACTAAATATTAGTTTAGTGATTCGCAGGATTGCTAAACACCTTCTACAAAGTTGAATGTCAGCATTTGCTCACTCGACAAATTGCAGTCAGGTCGAGACCCCGATGAGGACGACGAGCGCAGATGAGTTTCCCTGACAGTTTCTGACAGTTTGTGCAGAAATTCTTTGGTTATGTTGCAGCAGCTGTCCGGGTGGCTGGTCTCAGAGGATCTTAGAGGTGAAGATGCTAGATATGGAGGTCCTGAGCTGGTGTGGTTAACACATGGTCTGCGGTTCTGAGGTACGGTTGGATATACTGCCAAATTCTCTGAAACGCTTAGACGGCTTATGGTAAAGAAATGAACATTCAATGCATGGGCAACAGCTCTGTTGGACATTCCTGCAGTCAGAATGCAAAAATGAACACTCCCTCAAAACTTGACAAATCTGTGGCATTGTGCTGTGTGATAAAACTGCAATTATCATGCTCTCTAATCAGCATCTTGATATGCCACAGCTGTGAGGTGGATGGAGTATCTCGGCAAAGGAGAAGTGCTCACTAACACAGATTTGTGAACAATATTTGAGAGAAATAGGCCTTTTGTCTTCATAGAAAAAGTCTTAGATCTTTGAGTTCAGCTTATGAAAAATGGGAGCAAAAACAAAAGTGTTTGCGTTTAAATTTTTGTTCAGTATATATATATATATATATATACATATATATATATATATATATATATATATATATATATATATATATATATATATATACATATATATATATATATATATATATATATATATATATATATATATATATATATATATATATATATCAATTATGTGTGTGTAACCTTTTGAAAGAAGAACTTGGCTGTTGGGTTTATTTCATTGTAGATCTGCCACAAATATCACCGCACATTACTGCAGACAGTCACTCACACTCACTTTATCTACGGGCAATTTTGATTAACCACCTTACACATGTATGTCTATAGAGCATGTCTGTCATAAAGTGTTAGCCTGGGAATTGCGCTGGTTGTACCCTGCCAGCAACTGGGATAGACTCCAGCCACCCACAACGTTTACAGTGTAAGCAGTAGAAAATTAATAAATCCATGACTTAATATAGCTACTCACATGCATCTTGCACATGCATTTTCTACCACAACTTAGGCAATTCAAATGGCAGATTTATTTAATGTTTACCAATAACCACTTTTGGTTGGGTGATTATTTGCCTTGTCCAATTAAAATGATAAGACACATTTGTTCTTGTTGAATAACCCTTACAGAGTATATATTTCTGTCATATCAACTTGGTAACATAGCTTCACAACCTAATGCTAACAGCTTCTGCTCTGGATGGTTTTGGATTACAAGCTTACAAGTTGACAATTGAACAAATTTGATTTAGGCTTAAGCAAAATGGAAGTTTCTTGTTTCTAAATTGTAAGCACTCTAAAGAGTAGCAAGCAAGGAATCTTTGATTTATTCTTCCATCACTGCTCTTGTATCCTCTGATGCAGCGAAGCATTGTATCTGTATATTGTATGCAGCTGAATAGAATATTTATCCTTCTAAAAGCATTCTATGGTATGCTCCATCTTCAAGGTCTTTCAGTGAGGCATTTTTCATTACACTCTCCTCCTTCACAAGGAACGTTTCTGTTTAAAAGGCTGATGGGAATAAGACAGACAGGTGAAGAATAATGAAGTATGTGCGGCTAGAGTTTATAAATCTTGACCTAGGCAAAACAGGAAGAGGACAACCACGGTGAAAAGCTGTGCAATGTAAATTACAGGAAGGCATGGAGGAGACAAGACAGATATTGAGAGAAAGAGACAGAAAGCAGAGTAAGCAGGTTCGGTGCCTTTTATGCTAATACGTGTCTTTGTACCTATGCAAGTGAAATGTAGTCTGCTTTGTCCACCGTGGGCTACTGTAAAGCACAGAGAGTGTGTCTCAAACTGCTCACAAAGACAGACCCACAGATTCAATCACATGGCCTTTTTTGGGTTGGAAATTTGAATCTAGATCCTTAATCAATCGGCCATATAGGATCCCCACAGCTCTAGTAATTTAAATGACTTTATTCAGGATCACAAAGACCACCCACCAATTAAACTCTCCGTGGAGGTACAGCGATAAATGTATATTTTAAAGGTCAGCTGCTTTAGGAGAATGCCACAAAGGCACAACAGTCCTGCTTCCTCGCTAAATATTCCCGTGCTTGTGCAAAGGCAAGGAAGGCATAATGTTCTTTACTAGTGAACATTCACTTTAATTCTTTTGGTGACTGAAGTTGTATTTAGGCCTAGTTGGGTAGGGTTTGGCTCAGTCAGGCACTTTCAATGCAATGCAATTAGGTGCAATTGTTTTCTGGAGAGCTAGCAGTTGTTCCTTTCCATAAACAATACTGAATCCATGGCAACATATTTCACCTGACACTGTCTCCATAAGTCTTAACTTAAGCAGAGAAATGATCAGATCACAACAAGCTCTATCTAAAGACAAGCCTAACACCTGAACAAACATATATTCTCTCAACTAATAAAAAAGTACAACAAACTGCTCACACTGCCCTTCATGGCATTTGAAGGCATGATTAGATTGGTTGCCTTGAAAAATATTACATAGATAATTAGCAAAATGAAAAGTATCAGGGGCTTGATCTGAACCTCTCCAATGCATTCTAGTTATCGACAGTAAAAGGTGCAGAGGATAATGCGTATTGTATTTATAGATGTTTAGGATGTTTATTTCCCAGGGAAAGTTCCAGTGACCAGAGACAGCAAAGTACATTATTCAATATACTATTCAATATAAATAAGAAAATGTTAAAAATCTTACATTTACATTTGTATTTAGTCATTTAGCAGACGCTTTTATCCAAAGCTACTTTCGAGTGAGGAAAAACAATGGAAGCAATTTTAACAACACAAGGTACAAAAAGCATAAGTGCACAAAAAACTAGTCAGTTTAAACCCAGCGCAGTATACAAAGCTATGGATGAAATTTTTTTTTTTTTTTTTTTAAAGAAAGGAATTGATAGAAAGGAAGTAGGACTCAGTGTTTGTCAGTCAGGTGTTGACGGAAGAGATGTGTTTTCAGGTGTTTTTTAAAGATGGCTACAGAATCTGCTGATCTTGTAGCAGCAGGTAGATCATTCCACCAATGTGGAACAGAGCCAGAGAAGGTACGTGAGAGTGATTTTGTACCTTTTTGGGACGGTATCACCAGACGTTGTTCATTTGCAGAGCGCAGGGATCTCGTAGGAACGTAGGTCTGTATTAGTGAGTGAAGATATGAGGGTGCAGAACCAGTGGTGGTCTTGTAGGCCAAGAGCATAGCTTTGAACTTGATGCGGGCGTCAACCGGGAGCCAGTGTAACCTAATGAAGAGAGGAGTTAGGTGCGCTCTCTTCGGTTCATTAAAGACCACTCTTGCCGCTGCATTCTGGATCAGCTGCAGAGGTTTGGTTGTGCAGGCAGGGAGTCCAGCCAGTAGAGCATTGCAATAAACCAGTTTGGACAAGACAAGAGCCTGGACTAGAATTTGCGTAGAGTGCTCTGATAGGAAAGGTCTAATTTTGCTAATGTTGTAGAGGATGAATCTACAGGACCGGGTGGTGCTGGCGACATGACTTGTGAAGTTTAGCTGATCATCAATTACCACTCCCAGATTTCTGGCAGTGCTGAACGGTGTAATGGTTGATGGGCCTAGTTGAATGGAGAGGTTGTGGTGGGTCTTTGGATTGGCCGGAATCACAAGCAGTTCTGTTTTTGCAAGGTTCAGCTGCAGGTGATGGTCCTTCATCCAAAGTGAGATGTCACTCAGACATGCCGAGACGCGAGCAGAGACCGTTGGATCGTCAGGTTGAAATAACAGGTGGAGTTGAGTGTCATCTGCATAGCAGTGATAGGAAAAGCCATGCTTCTGGATGACAGAGCCGAGGGATGTCATGTAAGAACAGGTCAATCAGACACATGTATGTTTGCATCTAAAAAAAGTGAGATCCAACTCCATAGAGACACAGGAAGACTTAGCACTGCCACATTTTTAGATTGACCAGACACCAGAGTTCATTAGTGTTCCATAGTAATGTAGGTGCAAGTTGGTTTGTATGTGCATGGATTCATAGTATACAGTATTTGGCTACTGGTTTGTGGTGTATAACTCAATTAATGCTGGGCACAGGATGATTTAGTGCCATGTGCTCAGTTCAGCTTTGCATATCAAATATATCCTTCTATCCATCTGGGTCACTCTGCCTGTATCACAGACCTTGGATTTCTCTGGCTTTGTGTTCAGTGAAAAGGAGGAGAGCATGAACAGGAGAGGAAGAGAAATCAGAGGCCGCACACTGCGTTGTGATGAGGATTGGCTGTGCTTGCTGCCAAAACCATGGCAACACATCCGTGTTACCTTGAACCAGCCCAAAGGAGGCATGCCATTGCAAGCTAAGTTCTGTAGATGCACAGTGCACGTTTAGAAGCTATAGCTTTGAAACCTGATATAAAGTTATTTAAAAGTTATTTAATTAAAACTAATTTAAATTGAAATACCCAGTTATTATGAGTCAATCGGTCTACAAATATGTAATTTTCTCCTATTACAAACAATAAGCTCATTATTAAATGTTGAAAACTCTTTTAGCCTTTGGAGCCATTTAAACCAATAGAAGCTAAAACAGCTCATGTTTACAGTTTGGACTGACTCTTGAATCTTAAGTTAATTTCTTATTTCACAATAAAAAACTGTGATAAGCTGTCATAGCTAAACAATACATTGTTCTCTATGACCAGTAAATTTTAAATAGAACGGCATTCAAATTAACCTTATCAGAATGCACTAAAGGTTTGTAAAATGTGAATGAACAATGTTTTGAAAATGTTTTAATAATATATTCATTAAAACACGCTTGTCTATATACAGACTTTTTGTAAATTATTATTTGGCTTGAGCCAGCTGAACCGGAACAAATTCATTTCTGGGGAATGTATAGAATTTTTTCTGTTGGTATGCTCTTTAACTACTTACTACCAGCTATGCAATAGTATATCATCATATATTAAAAAGCAAGAAGTTTTTCGATTGGGGAATGCAGTGTGTCAGGTCTGTGTTTGTTGTTTCTGCAGATAAATTTACATTTACATTTATTCATTTAGCAGACGCTTTTATCCAAAGCGACTTACATTACATTACCAGTGTTACAGTCACTGGAGGCAAGGTGGGTTAAGTGTCTTGCCCAAGGACACAACGACAGTATGAACTGTGGGGCGAGCGGGAATCGATCCTACTACCTTCCGGTTGGAGGATGGCCGCTCTACCACTGAGCTACTGCCATCCCCATAATAAATAGATAAAATAATAAACAGATAAATGAGTTTCAAGATAAAACTTTAAGAAGTAAAAAAGTTTAACTGGTAGTCTAAATATAGTAAGATCTTGCACAAGGAGTCTGTATCTAGACAGTTCCCAGACAAGACTGAATGTGCATGAGTACACAAGAGCTTATACACGCTAGCGTGTGTACTTCTGATTGGCTGCAACTATAGAGGGGGCTCTCTGGTTTAAATGGCATTGCATGGATTTTATACAGCGCTCTTCCACCTACTAGGCACTCAAAGTGCTTTACATCAAGCTTTCATTCACCCATTCACACACACACACTCATACACCACTAGAGGCAAGGTGTATGAGTTCATACACGAGAGTATGAACTGGGGAGACCGGGAATCAAACTGCCAACCTTCCGGTTATAGGACACCGCTCTACCACTGAGCCACTGCGCCGGTTTAGACTTTGGAGTCCCCTGCGGCGAGCATACATTGTCAGGTGATCATCTGTGGTTGTCATGGTAACAATCGTAATCATGTCAGGGTCACCGGGGGCGATTGGGGCGCACGTAACTGTCACACAAAACACATTGTTCTGTGTTTGTCCTGTTAATGCAATGTTGCATGCAAAGCTCTGGATATGATGTGCTGAGCTTAAAAATAATGAATGCAATGGCAGAGATTTTACTTTATTATTGCATGTGTAAAGCCAGCTTAACTTTGTAAAAGTAAACATAGTATAAGTGCATGGTTTGACAAACACGATTGTGTTCATTACCAAGTAGTCAGGCTTGTTTTGGATCAAACTAAGCTACATAAGTGTTGTTTATGTATAATTAATATACTGTATGCTGAATTCACTGGTCAAATGCTAAAACCTTTTGCCCAGTGTGTCAACTCTTTGCTTTAATAAGCTTTTGTAGTGGTCCAGGTCCCGCAGTGCCAGGCCCTGACATCACAGTGCCCCATCCACATCGAACAATATACAACATTTAAAGCAGACTCTCAAAGAGCTTTACAAATGGGTATAATTAGTAGCACAGATCAATAAGACTTTAAATGAAAAACACTTATCATTCTAAAGTCCCAGTCTGTGAGCAAACGTCGGTCTTGGCTGACAACTTGTAAGAATGTTTAGCACATTGTTTAGTGAGTGTGTGGAGGTGTGTTTCCCCTGCGGAGACATGGGGAGAGCTGGAACACCATTAGCTGGGGTCATGGGGAGCACTTAACACTGACAGAGACAGAGTGAGGGAGCAGTCGCAAAGGTGCACCAGTGTATAGCTGAGGTTATAGGAGGCTTTCATGTATTTGTGAGGCCAAAGTTGATTCTATCATTAATACTGCAGCCTGCTGGGATGGGGGGGTGTCTGGGCCCTTTGAGCTGACACATACAGCTGTTTTGTTCTCCACGGTAATTAATGAACAACACCTGGAGCTGCTCACATGTCCTACCCGCTCCTGCCATTAAACAATACCTATGAGATTGTTCGTTTGACATGGGAAGTCAACTGAATTATGCGCCTGCTATTCAAGTAGGAAAGAGTGACAGAAAACAGGTGCTCGATGACTATAAATAACATTGATTTTAATTCTTATTTATTTACAGTATTATCAAATTAAAGTTCTTATTTCACTTTAACCTTTACTTCAAGATGACCTGGACGACTGAGAACCTTCACAGACAGGTCATAACTTCTTAACTGATTGACTGATTATATTCTTTTGGTCAAAGTTTCCTCTTGTTTCCAATTTTATTTGAGGATCAAAATTTTTAAAACTATATAAGGGTAAAGGAATTGCAAACCAGAGGTCACATTAACTGAATATTTTCCGTCACTGACATTTTTTTTTAGCAGGGACGGAAAAATCTGAATGCCATCCGTCATTTTGATGATTTATTCTGAGGGTGAGCTATTGTAATTCCTACTCCTGACCAGTTGGTGGCAAAAGTACATAGCATCAATTAGCAATTATCTTGAATTGTACTGTTTTTGTCACGCTGCCTTCAGTTGCAAAAATGTCACAGCAGCTGAGTGTGAGTAGTTTTTTCAAACCACAAAATAGTTGTGACATTGTTAATAAAAGTGAATAAAGAGGACATGATGCAGTGGAGGATGAAGGAGGACAAACCGGAAACACTGAGCAAAAAGGGTAAAGAAGAGAGAGTATCATGTTCAGTGGGAACAGGAGTTTACGTGGCTGAGGTGGGAAGTAGAAAAAATGTTTTGTGACATCTGTAGAAAAGCTAACACAAGTTACGGTGACAACAACAGCGACTGAATTACGTTCAGTTCATTTTTGTTATTTCCTTTTGTCAGAATCATATTGTATAATATACTGCGTTCTCAAGGGTTCAAGCACAATTTCTTAAAATGTGAATAAAACAAAAAAACATTATAAGTATTATTAAAGTACGAAAATTTAAAATCTCAGGTAATAATAGAGTAGGACAGAAATTATACGACTCTTGAGAAAGTCTAGTGCGACCTCTGTTGCAAACTGAGATGTTATTTATGTGATGGCAATGTGGTCTTAAAAGTTGAGACTTTTTACTTTTTGGGGGGAATCTAGTTAATCTTAATCTTGCACTGCAGCTGGATTTTTGCCAGATGTGAGTTTAAAAATAATAAATCTTGAACTGTGCAAAGCAAAGTTTTTGCAGTCGTAACCCTGGCTTTCCCGGCTCGTTGTGACCAATGAGGTGGCAGTACTGACAGGTCTGGTGAACTTTTGCAAACTCCTTCAACGGGAGACCTCTCAGATGGTTCTGTTGATGGTTCTGTTGCAATTCGTCACACTTCTCTTTAGAGCTGGGTGCTATGGCACCCTGCAGGAACAAATGGTGGTTAATGAACAATGTGAAAATATGTCTAATAGTACTTTCACTAAAGAAGAAAAAAGTTTGTCCTCTCTGGGCAGTTGTAGGAATAGGCTTCAATGGAGCCTTTTTCAGAGATAGGGGAATGTGTTATTTTGTGTTATTTTAAAAACATTTGTTCAACTGATGTATTCCATTTTGTTGAACTGAATTCTACACATTTTACGCAATGCAACTTGATGCAAAGAAATTACAGAACGTTCTGTCTTAAATTATACAGTTTGGCAGTGTCAAATGCAAGAGCCTTGAGGATAAACTATGAATAATTTCCTTCTCTCACATATGTATCAGCAGTTAAAAAAAGTATCTTAGCATTTAGTTATGACACAAAATGCAACACAATGCATGCCAATTATAAAATTATAGTCACCCACATATCAAACCGTTGGCTTTCCTTGTTTTTCCTGACACATGATTTGGCGTAAGCTCAATAAAATGTGGTTGGGCAAAACTAAAATACAACCGTGATCTTTTGCAAAGGGCCCAAGTTGGCATCATGCCTTGTGTCTCATGTCTTATACGTTTAACAAACTGTCCTGACTGTACAGAAGCAGAATGGGGCCTGTATTAACACTGTGCTGTTAGCTGTGCACATTGTATACATGGTGTTGGAGGTAGTCAGAACACCTGCTGAGGCCACATGTTAGTCTCTCATCTGCCTGTACACAGATCAATATGACCTGCTGTTTTCCTTCAGGCCACATGAATGCACACCACCAGGACATCACAGATAGTCATATTCAATTAAAAACATATTTAAACACCAAAAATAAAAGGGATGGAGCGAAGCGCAGTGCAATGTGGATAACCAACTGAAATTGCAAAAAAAAAAAAAAAATCTTCAGCAAAATTAGATGTGATATTATGACTGATGGGCCTTTCATTACTTCCCATTATTTGTAGGCCCCTGGTGGAAGTAGGAAGCTGTCCTACATTAGTTGAACATGACCTAACCTACGGTTGTGGTGTGACCCCATGTAATATCACCTGCTTACCTCAGCACGGGCACATGTGCTCTGTGTCTCACCGCTGCACTGTCATGAGCTGATGAGTCAGCAGTGTCATGAATCGTCAAACAGTTAAAAGGGTTTATCACCTAATCAGGATCTTTTACATAACGATTTTAGGGAGAGTGCGAGACAGGACTGGAGGTGCAGAGTAAAGAGGAGCAAGAACAGTATCGGGATGGACGGGCAGAAAGCTGTGGAGGCCAGAAAAACAAGCAGGTAATAAACAGATCGAAGGAGAGCCTAGAGAAAAACAGGCGGAAAGCGAGACAGTGGCACAAAGGGCTCGAGGCAAACTCAGCATGAGCCTCAGAGACGAGACAGTGACAGGCAGAGGAAATCAACACAGGAATCATGAGAAAGAGCCTTTAGGAGGGGAATGGTGGTTAAAGACATCAGACAAGAAGTACCAACTGAGGGAAAACTGAGACTGTTGAAAAAGAAACCCATTACTGTGGGAACAAATTCTGTGACAGTGTGAAACCAGGGTCAACTTCATAATGCTGTAAATCAGTCACACAAGATGCTGCCATAACTTATGCTAAAGGTATTCTAAAGCACATATGTAGACTATAGATACTAGAGTTATATGCAGGATTTTCATAAAAAAGTGGATGAATGCATCTGTTAACCCCTCTGCTTATATTTCATCATTTTACTCCAGTGTTTTTATGTGAGGGAAGCATCACATCCCACAAAAGAAAAGGGAGCTCGTTCAAAAGCCAGAGCAAACCTGAATTTGAGTTTTTGAGCACTTAAAGAGAGAATAGGACATAGGACTAGCCTATTATACCTTTAGTTTATGGAGTTCCTTCTTTTACATACTTTGTATCATATTATTTTAACTTAAGGTAATTCATAGGTTGTGGTTCACAAAATAAAACATTAGGACAAGAAGTATGATGATATATGGTGGTTCAACTAATAAAGGACACAAAATAAGCAAAGACTTAAAAAAATATGTATATTCACACACTATGATATTTTCCTGAAGACCACAGCGCCTGAAAAATGGCTGCATGTGAAGCATTTTGTGACTATTGTCTGTGAAAGGTGCTATATAAATAAACTTTTATTTACTTTACTTACTTACGCTACACTATTGCAGTGGTTCACATGAAGGAAATATTATGTGTGCTAATCCTCTTTCATGCTCTCATATTAATTAAATGTTAAAAATGCCATTAAATGAAATAGTGTGCACACTTCTTGCATCAACATAGCACACTTCTGGTGCATCAGTATACATGAACCGTACATGTTGTGTGTTGCATTATGTTGAAATGGAGAATTGGACATGTATTGTTTTTTGCCACATTTAAAACAGGTAGTAACTGCGTTTGTCCAGTGGTTACTGTCAAGACAAGGCCATGTAAATCTATCAGTACACAGATGGATTTGGAAAATTCTTATGACAGAGAGAGACATGAAGCGGAGACAGATGATTGAGGCGATGAGCAAGAGTATAGAAAAGAATGATGAAGATGCGGCAGAGGAAATAAAATAAGCAGGAGAGATGGCTGAATTGGCTGTCAGAGCGCTGCGGTCTTTATTACTTTTTCTATAGAGCTGTTTGGATGGAACAAAGGCAGTGTGTCTTCAATGTGTGTGGCTCTTGGGTGTCCAAGGCTGCCAGCAGCCTGCACGTGTGTGCTGTGGACACACATACAACTCAGGAACAGGGTGCTCAGTGCTGCCGATGGGCTCTATTCACTGCAACCCAAGGCTCAACCTTCAGCTAACAGAAGAGAAGCACAAGGCCAACAGGACTCAATAGAAACACACACAGACGCAGACAAGTGTACGAGTCATCCTACGCCTCTCTTTTCTCCCTCCCCACATCTCTCCACCTCCATATTTTTTATTTTATTATGCAGTAGATTATCTGTCTGTCTGTCTGTCTAAAGTGGAAATATACGTACTGCAGAACTTGGTGAGTAAAGCTGACAACTTACCCATAATGCTCATGTAAGTATCAAGTAGAGTGAAAATTAACTTGAGAGAGTAATATGTGGTAAGGCTAATTATCAAAGTTCTTTTTTTTTAACGTACAGATTATTTATTGTTTATCAAAAAACAAATTTTTGGTAAAGTTTCTTAAAATGTAGCACAGATTTTTGTTGTGTGCTGCTTTAAGCGGGCAATTTAACTACCGTATTTTTCGGACCATAAGACGCACCCGACCATAAGACGCACCTGGTTTTTAGAGGAGAAAAATAGGAAAAAATATATTCTGAACCAAATAGTGTAATAAAATATTTAATAAAGTATAACAGAATAATATTTGAATTATATGACTGGAGTGAAGGGCATGCGCACTGCTGTGTACTGTAACACCGCCTACTACATGCTATCCTCCAATAGCATACGGCGGTGACACAGTACAGCAGCATCGGCTTCCGTAAGGAAGGTGAGGGAGGACCCGCTGCCGCTCTGCCACTCGGACCATAAGACGAGTTATGTTGCAACTCGTCTGCAACATAAGACGAGTTGCAGAGCGGCAGCGGGTGAGGGAGGACCCGCTGCCGCTCTGCAACTTGTCTTATGTTGCAGACGAGTTGCAACATAAGATCCGCATGGTCCGCAGGAAAAGTGCCTGCGGACCATAAGACGCAGGCACTTTTCCTCCCACTATTTGGTGAAGAAAAAGTGCGTCTTATGGTGCGAAAAATACGGTATGTGTGTTTAAACTGTTCTGTGAACTGTTTTCACAATAATCCAAAATAAAAAATATGGGGAAGAGGATCACTTAAGGCACAAAGAGACAAGGACAGAAGCACGGAAATGACAACTGTCGAAGTCACATATTTGTATATTTGGTACACTGTATATTTTGATTATTGCCAGAATTAAATTTCTTGTATGTGCAACACATTTGGCCAAAATCTGATCTGAACCAGCTGAATCTAATGATGAACCAAAAATCCACCCTTTTCTCACAAAGGAGTTCTTAACTTTAAGAAGAAAATGCCAGGGTCATCCTTGCCAAAAGTAACACTTACCATCGCTAGATCAGAGAGGACATCGAGGGAATAAGTATGAACTGTGACGAGAGCCTTCACCCTATCCCATACCTGGAATCCGTAAGCTCTCCCTACTGTGTGTCAAAACATCTTAAGCAGGCTACAAGACACGTCACAACACCATCACATTACTTTTCTGATGAAGGCTACAGGATGTAGCCAAAACTAGTCAGCAGGTAAATAAACTTGTTTCTGTCTAATCAAAAGAAACGTATTCTTAAGAAAAGTATTCTTCAAGAAGAAAAGCTATCAAGAATGTGTTTTTTTTTTTCCAACCAAGACTCCCGAGGTAAATGCATTAAAAGCAGCACCTTAGCTCTCTCTCTCCCATTAATTCTTTCAAAAGCAACAACATTTTGACGTTTTGGTCAGTAGGCTTTGGCTTAAATGATAACAATACAAACTTTTCATCTTGTTTCTGTTTACCACTAAAACTAGGATGTTCACTTGACTTTTTTACTAAATATAAAGTTTCAAACAATGAGCCAAAACATTAAGGAAATACTGTAAAACAAGACCTAATTCCAGCACAGTGACTACAGTACTTTAAGGCACTTAGTTAATTAGCATAGAGCAATGTGTGTGTGTGAAGAGCTCAAATGGTCTAGTGTCTTCAGAAGCCCATTCATTTATTTCCAGTGGACTTCACGCTGAGTTCTCAATATTCAGTCCTGCACTTCCTGTCTGAGCCCATGTGTGTGTGATTGAGGTAGAAAATAGATAAATAGATGGATAAATAGAGCAGTTTTATCTCCCTGCCCTGCTGGTAATCAGACTTCAAAAACACAGCGAGAGGGTTGTGTTCCACTAAGTGGCAATTGATCGCTGTGTGAAGGGAAAACATGGCCGATAGACATCGCGCACACACCTGTCCTAGCCTCGTCTCATCTCGGCCGTTATTCCTCGTCTTCTACATGACCCCCCTCTTTGTTTGAGAAGTGGGTGTGCTCTCGGCTGTCCTTCTTCAATCTCCCTCCGCAGTGTGTGTCCGCCGCTGCCATGGACACAGCACAAATACACAACCTCCACAATCCCTCTCCAATAACCAGCACTGACTCTTCTGCCTGCAACTTCCTTTCTTTCTTTATCCTCCATTTTCCTTCTGATCTCTTCCGATTTTTAGCAAAACTTGGGGTTCTGACCCTTTTCGGACAACCCAACACGAAGATGATCACTTTTTCAGTTTTTCTTTCTTTTCTGTGTGGAGAATTACTCTGGCCTCTTTTGATTTGAGTTGGATTTTCTGGGGGCTCTGGATGAAATAGGATAATCATAATCATAAGCCCACTGATTTCTACAGAGTTAAAAGGGCTGTGAAGGGAGGGGATTCCAGAGAATGAGAACATGCAAACTTCATCAAACCCAGTAGTATGCTGCCTTTTTTTGTCAAACACACCCAATGTAAACAGCACATACATTTTCTCTTCTTTCTTTCTGCTCCACAAATTTTGATTAACTTTTTTGATTACAGTTTCTTTGTGATAATAGTTCAGTCTTAAATAAATATGTTTGATTAAGCATTGGGTTCAAGGTGCTGCTGCCTTCTTAAGGATTACACTCCTAATAAACACTGTTCTACACAGATTCACCTCTGCTTGTATTGTTTCATGTCCCTCTGGACTCAGTGTGTGGAAAAGCCCTGCGTTTAACTACTGCTGCTAAATGTAATAACACACTTCTTCTCTTCAAGTAAATGCACTGTTGCACCTACTTGTGAAAAGATTAGAGAGCTACTACATACACAGAAGTGAACAATTTACACAACTAAACAAATAAAAAGATATATTTTATGTTTAATTGATTTACTCATTCATCTTCTGCAGCTTAGTCTTGTTAGGGGTCACGGGTGCCTGGCACTTATCCCAGCAACTTTGGGCCTGAGGCGGGGTACACCCAGGACAACGTTCAGTTAGTCACAGGGCTGACATTTAGAGACAGGCAACCATTCACTCTCACATTCATTTACTACAGATACTTTAGAGTTGCCAATTACCCTATACGTGCATGTCTTTGGACAGTGGGAGGAAGCCGGAGTACCTGGAGAGAACCCACAGTAACACGTGGAGGACATGCAGACTCCTCACAGAAAGACCAGAGTCAGCTGAAGAGGCTCGAGTCGGCCGGGATTGGAACTCTTGAACTTCTTGCTGTGGGGCAGGACTGCTAACCACTCTGCCCCTGTGCACCTAATCCCAGCAACTTTGGGCCTAAGTGTTAATAATTAAACATTATTTAATTTAAGTAAGAGTTAAATAATGATTAATTATTACTTTTAAAACTAGGATATTAATAAACAATTATTTCATGTTTCATTTGTTTTTAGCATTAAAGTTTCTTAGCCTTTTATAAAAATATACACTTATGTACACTAATAACTCGTCACAGCTCATGAAAATGATTTATAAAAAAGAAAAAAAGAAAAAAGAAAGTGAGACCCTGTCCATTCCTTATTAAGCACATCTTCTCATTGCTTCCTGCTCAGTGCCCACTTACCAAAGCTGATTTCAAAGCACAGGAGGAGATGTGAGAAGAGCGATAGGACATCACATGTACCACAGGTGCATGTGTGTTATGTGTGTGTGGGTTTGTAGCAGCCATTGTGAGACTGACGCATTTGTTTTCTTCGCCTGGAGCGAGAGGACACACAATGTAGGCTCTATATCTCCTTCCAAACAAAGGACTATGCTACCTGTCTGCCCACACACACCTTAGAGTGTAAAACAGTGGAGTTACGTTTGATTTGTAGGGTTTTAATGTCTGAAATTAATAAGAAACAGGACAAATCTGACAGACTACACCAGGATTTTAAAGTTTTTAACATACAATCCTGTTTTCATGTATTCAATTCATCCAGCAGACAATATTCCAAGCTGGAAATATGTACATAATTTACTGCAATAATACCCTCCGCTGATGCTATTACATTTAATGGTGTTTTTTCATGTAGTTAATGCGTTAGATGTAATATTCCATAACCATATAATTTAGTGGAACACACTAGTTAATAAATCAACAAAGAAGTACAATTGGTGCGATCGTTTGTGGTTATGTCCATAGTGAGGAGTCAGCTCATAATGGAGAAACCATTGAGAAGGCTAATGGAGTGATGGCGGACATTAGCCTTTTTCTAATGTCAAACCAGTAATACAGACAAGGTGAGCTGCCCTCAGAGAAAAGGGAGAAGGTTAAAAGAGAACCTGACCAGGACTTCAACCTTACAATTTTTTACCCTGCTCCGACCAAGAGAGGATGAAGTGGATCTATACATCTTGTGAGCCCGATGTGTGTTGAACATTTGTAAAGAGTAATAACTGTCACCTAGCAGCCGACTGTCCAATCGGGAGATGGACTCCTTTAAACACAGTAACTTAAATGCTACAGGATGTACATAGGGTTTGTATTTGAATGATGAGTGATGACTGGAGGCTTTAAGAAATGATGTTACAACAATGTAATATGTCTCAAGTTTATATTTCAGTAGGAAGAACAAATAAAATAATAAAATCACTTTAATTAACTGTTAATTCATTTTCTTATTTACTTTTCTCTCTTGGTTCAATATTGATATTGCACAAGGTTGAACCCAGGGAAGCACAGCATGACGTCTACTGTTCACTCAGCTGGCAAATTCCTAATGAAGTACAAAGTATATTAACATCCACCCGCTGTGGAAACCAGCCTTCACTGTAACATCTGTTGGAGCAGGACCATACACACCTCTTATTAAAGCTTAACTACCTGATTTTCTTTTTGCCATCCCTGTCTCAGACTTCCCTCACCCCCTAAAGCTGCCTAGTGACCTCTCCTTCTTCTCTTTTATTATAAAAATAAAACCAGAACAATATTTCCTCCACACAATTCTAATACATTACACCAAACTTAAGCTTAGAGCTTAACGTAAACATCAACTTGTTAAACCTTCCATGATTGAGCTCACACAGTATTTATTGGCGTTTTAAGTTGCCTCCCTTTTCTCTGTTCATGATTTTCTTTTTTCAGCTTTTTGGCTATGTTAAAAGACAAATTCAGAGCTGAAAATACACTTTATCTGCAGCTATTTCACTTCGTGGTACGTCAAATGACAAACCATATAGACCAATTGGAGCTCTCCTTTTTGGAGCATGTGCTTTCGCGAACATTGATTGGCCATTTTCCAGTTTTCTGTTCCTGAGTACAAGTTCTCATCTATTAAAATCCCCTATAATAAACAGTAGATGTCATTATAAATGATTGCGTTTACAATATACAATTTGTGGTTTAAACCATTTTCCCAACTAGAAGAAAAAAAAGATCAGGTACGGAATGTTTAAGTGACAGAAGACAAAAATCAATCTTGTTCAAGATCAAAGAACCACATCATTGATAGAGAAATATTACAGGATTTTTAACATGTTTCTGCTAATATTGAAAAATGTCTGCCTGTTTTTTGCCAACTGTTGAAAGTGTAGCCATAATGTCCACTGGAGCCATGAAGGAGGAAATGTATTACATGCCTTTTTAAGTCCCTAGCTCAGTCAGTAGAGTGCATCCCAAATATGCGGGAGACCCAGGTTCACATCCTGCTCGGGTGATTTGCCCAATGTCAATCCCCTCTCCATTTTTTAAATAAAGTTAAATAAAAGCCACAAATAAAGGCCCCAAACAAATCTTGAAAAATACAATAAGAATCTGTAAGGTTTCAACTTTAAGGTTCCACTGAAGTGAAAACACATTTTTGAGATCTCAGATACATGTACAAAAGTGGGATCATTCTCTGTTTGAAGTCAGAAATTGAAGTGTCCTACAAAAACTACCCATCTAAATGAAATATTGAAGTGTTTACAAAATGCTTCCTTCATTTGTGCTGCTCCTTGTTCCCTGTTTTCCTTTCCCTTCACGCCCTCTGCTGCCAATCATCTGCCACAAATTATGCAGATTTATCTTTTTAAAAACATGCTGCATTCACAATTTGCACAAACCCATCCTTCCCCTCTACATTCTCCTCCGCCCTTCCATCTTCAAGTCTAAAAATGGATGACCTCAACTTCATTTAGAGAACTTCACACCGTTTGGCACTTTGACTCTTCTTCACAATCGCTCGAGCTTGACTTGACAGGGAGGTGTGGTGTGCAAGGGTGACGTCTTTGGGATGTGTTGTCCACTTTAATGTGTCCTTGAGTGTCTTTGTATTTTACAGTTCATGAGCCTAGTGTCTGTAACAGAGTGTCATAATGTATGTAGTATGGACAAGATACTGTATGTGTAAAATATGCAAGAGGTTTTTGTGTTGTGTCTAATATCAGACATTAGCGGCACCATCCTTTTGACCTTGACCTGGAGCCATGCTAACGCTTAACATTTTATCAAATTTGAAGGAGGCAGAAGGGTGAGTTGTTTTTCATAAACTGAATGTTAGGATCAAGCAGCATGTGGACCTTGAAAAATCCTATAAATAATTATCTTTAAATTATATATTATTGATCTGAAGGCTGGAGATGAAACATTAACAGTCCCTATTTTGGTCTGTAAATGAAACCATCTTCTTAAGTTTAGTCTGATTCTCACTTTGTGAGATGCTGTGTAGTTCTATAACAATCTGCCCTGACTGAGAGAGATCTTAAACACTCCAATCTGCTCTTCGTGGTATTGTTTTAAGATAATCTTGACAAATATCCTGCTATAGTAAGTTTGGAATGTGGAAGTCATGGTGTGAGGACTTTGACTGGCCACAGAAAGCCTTGGCAAAGGACAGGTGCAATCAGATAAATATGTGGACGGTGAAATGAGAAACATCATCCAATGAAAACCTGAACCATGCTGAGTGATAACCTCATGTTCAAAACCACGGGTCCTTGTGAATAATAACACAACACCGTCAGTATAGTCTTACAACGCCTCAACTAAGCATTGTTAAACTGACAAGTACCACACGTTACTATATAATTCCGAGCCAAGGCTAGGTGCCTGGTGTAAAGAGCATTGAAACCCAAAAGCTGCCTCCTGCAGCCCTGATTAGGCCCAGAGACGGTTAGAGACCCCTGCTTTAATTTCATTTAAAGCAAGTGCTGATTTGCAAAATGTACTTTGCTGTGTGCTGTTTTACATTTAGAATATGAGGAAAATCTGTGTAATTAGGTGCATACTTTTTAAAACTTAAAGTCTTTAAAAAACTTTATCCAGACATAACACCAAAACCCGTTTGTTAAAAAATATATCTATTTCATGTTGCCGTTTCAGCGTTTTAAATTAAAGGTGAATGCTTTGGGTTTCACCAATTAAAATAATGCCAGTCGCCTGTATTATTGTTTTTTGCTGCTGTTGCCGTTTCCCACGAGGATAGCTGGGTAGTTAATTACCCGTAGGGTCACATACGCAACAGTGCTACCCATGGTTCAGCTACAGGTGCAACTAACTAATGCTTTAGAAGAATCAGCTTTAAAATGTGACGAATGCTGAAATGAAGTGTGAGAGGAGCCAGTGATGGTTACAGTATATGCAGAGAGGAAGAGACAGAAGGAGAGATGTAATAAAATGAACAGAGGACGGAGGAGGAGGAGGAGAGAAATGTGTTCACAGCAGGATGTAGCTATGCCAGCCTTCATCCACTCTCGCCTTTTCTGTCAACTTCTCACCTACAAATAGAGAAGGCTTGTGAAAGCATATTTGTTAAATTATTTTAGAGACACTCAGTCCAACAAACCTATTATCTCACCGTAAAGGGACCCTAGTGAAGCCAATTATTTTAGTGTTTTTTAAGCTCACATTTAGTGCAGATGGAACTAAAATGTAAAAGTGTAAAAAACGATTTAGTTGTTTCTCAATAGAGACACATCACATCATATTAAATATGCATCTCAACCAAATTGGACTGACATACAACCAATCACAGTATTGGTACAAAATGGCTGTGAATATGTCATATGTGCTCAAGATTGTATTTGCCTGATATTAATAATAATAATTTTTCTATAACCCCCATAAATCACAGAATTAGAAATGTGTATTAACATTTCCACATAAATGTATATTTCAGTCAGGCTTTAAACACTTCATCAAATCAGGATGACATGAATGTAACATGTGACAGGGATGTGTTGTCATGTGTGCTATGTTTCTTCCCTCTTATCAATAGAGTAATGGATACCAGCCGAACTGCACTGAAGGCTGTCTGTCTGCTCTCCATCACTGGACCTTGACAGCGGGGTGTCAGAGCTCACTGACAGCTGACCCACACGGCCTGCATACATAACTCATAATAACACACATACACATACTTGCTTGAGATTTCTTTCCACAATGCAAATTTTTGCTTCCTGATCTGATCTGACTAGCTAGCGCTCCAGACTTTCATTGTATCCTTCCTGTTTGAGCATCTGTGTATGTGGACAGCTGTGCAGTGTCGTCCCTCCCCGTGGTCAGTTCACTCTGCAGGTGGGCACCCTCCCCTCTACATGTCCTCCACACACTGAGACGTAAAAGATCTGTGTACCTAGATCCTCTGTCTTGACTGAGTGAGACTGAAACCAAGTGTTTTATAACCAAAGACAGAACAGTGGTGGTACCATCTAAATGAACCTGAGAAAGTCAAAAGCAGTTTACAGAGAATGTAGATGTAGAATATGTCGAACATGATGATGAGAACTTAGTAATCTATGTATCTGGTGATGCTAATAGCCAGTAAAGTGCCACAGAACTTCATAAAACCTTAGCAGAGGACATTATGGCTGATTAGGACATTAATCCACTAACCACTGTCACACAATTCTTTTTTAAGTAACTACTATCTGATGACTAAACTGAGCAAATAGAAACTTTAAAGACCAAAGCAGAGATAGACAGAAGAGGAGGAGGAGTGTGACGCACACACATTTCCTCAAACACACCCAACCAATGCCAGTTGCTCCTGTGAGGGCAGAGTCAAGTGTTCAGTTGATGTTTTTCTCTTCCTATGAATATTAATGATTCACACTCTGCTTCGAAACACATCCAGGGCTGATTTCGACACAGCCCAACAAAGAGCCCATACATTAGCTCGCTGAAAATGTGCAATTAAGGAACCAATTCTCCTTGTTTACAAAGATATGAACGTTATGAAAGTGTAACTTGTTGCGGTTCTTTAGAGTGAATCTGCATGATGGTACAGAAAAAGCAAAGTGAACAAAGTGAACTGCTTTCTTATTCCTTATTCAAATAGGACATCATTGGCTTATTCATTTTTTTTTGTTTGCAGTTTGTTAGTTGCAGTTAACTTGTGTTTCAAGTCATTTACACATGTTTTTGGAAGTACATTTATACACTTCATTCAAACTGTTACAGACCAGATCTAACTGTCTGCCTACAAATGGCCTGTTAATAAATTTTAAAATTGACCAAAGCAAATAAGCAACAAAACAAAAACAGAAGTGACAGCAGGAGAAAGCATGAGTGTTGAATCACTGAACCCAGATTTGCAGTCAATTAAAGTGGCTTTAGTGGCTTCATGATAAGACCTTCTCTAAATGGGTGTGTTCATATTGGACAGGGGCCTTATGTGTTGTCCCTCTGTTTACCTCCATCTTCTCACCCTCTTATTCTCTCCTGACTGTGGCTCGTCCTCACTCTGAAATGGCCCGGAGGCAGCCTGCACATCCACGACTGCAGCAGTGAGAGCCGCTGTAATCAAGACTATCCCTCCCCAGAGGCCTCCTGAGAGCACTACACAAACAGCGCTTTATGAAGGCGAAGTAAAGAACATATATCTGCACTGGGATCAGGGAGAAGAACGGATTTTGTTTTAACCATTGCTTAAATTTCTTTCTGTCTGTGTGGCCAATTATTTTTAACAGTAAGGCACTTTACAAACATATCCCACACAAGCGTTTGGAAATCTGTCCCTGTACTGCCTGATTTATGTCACTTTTACTTCAAACCTCATTAATTTCATGTGCCTTGAGTTTCGTCCAACAAGTTTAAGTTTAAAAGTGCTATTATATTTCTTTATTTGTGTCCTCGTGTGGCATTGTGTTTTTCATTTTTATCTGTAAAAAGTACAGTGTAAATCAATCTTGCTGAAATTTGATTCACTTTACAAATAAGCCTTCTTTAAGTTGTAACATTTTATAGTGTTACTGTTTCTACTGAGGAGTTTCACACTGGCCAGGCTCTGTGACGGTTTTGGTTCGAGCTCTGAGACACTCAGGACCTTGGTGTTCTGTTTGAACTGGCCTCTGTTCAGATTAGTTTGAGCAGAATCAACTTTCCACAAACACACATCATAAAGGGGCTGCTCCACACACAGATCTTTTAACAGTTAATTATTTCTGTCCAACCATGTTCCTAACCACTAACCTGACTCTACCAGATAGAGCAGCTCCACAGAACACAGTCTATTCTACAGAACCAACTGGGAGGGAGCCTTTGCAAAAGGTCAGGTCCTGGTTGGTGATTGGATTATCAACCACAGTTTTATCCAATCAGAGCAGCTGTTGTTAACATTTGTAACGGTAAAACGGTTGCTACAACTTCAAACCTAAAACACGCCCAGACCTGTCAATACTGTGATCTTATTAGACACAACAAAGAAAAAAAAAAGTTCAGACCATAAATATGTGGAGCAGGTCAACATTGATTTTTAGAGAATTTTTAAACTCACAAATCCTGCAAGAATCAAGCTACAGCACTGCATCTAACCACTGCAGATGATAAGAAGAAGCCACAGCATGGTACTGTTTATGTAGAGATATGTATTTAGTACCAGAGCTAATAAACTAACTCTAACTCTATGTCAACATACACTGTAAATAAGTAATATTATATAGACTAATATAACAAAGCCTGGTAAAAACAGCAAGTGCGTTCAACACTATCAGGGCGGGGCCGCTGGCTGAAAAGCTGGAAGTGATGCAGGTAGATGCCCCCCTGGTGTCCTGGATTGTGGATTACCTCACTGGCAGACCACAGTATGTGCGGCTGCAGAGCTGTGTGTCTGACACTGTCATCAGTAACACCGGGGTGCCGCAGGGGACAGTCCTCTCTCCTTTCCTCTTCACCCTCTACACCACAGACTTCAACTACTGCACAGAGTTCTGCCACCTCCAGAAGTTCTCTGACGACTCTGCAGTGGTTGGTTGCATCAGCGGTGGTGACGAGAAGGAGTACAGGACTGTTGTGGATAACTTTGTCACATGGAGCGAGAAGAACCACCTCCAGCTCAATTTGATAAAGACTAAGGAAGTGGTGGTGGACCTGAGGAGGACTAAAGCTGCTGTGACCTCCATCTCTATCCAGGGGGTTAGTGTGGATGTGGTGGAGGAGTACAAATACATGGGTGAGTATTTGGACAATAAACTGGACTGGGGCAAGAACGTGGACACTGTCTACAAGAAGGGCCAGAGCCGTCTCCACTTTCTGAGGCGGCTGAGGTCCTTTGACATCTGCAGGACTATGCTCAGGATGTTCTACAAGTCTATAGTGGCCAGTGCCATCGCGTGAGGGACACTAATAGACTTGACAAGATCAAGAAGGCGTTGCATGTTTGTAACAAAAAGAATTTCCCCTTGGGGATGAATAAAAGTAATTCTATTTCTGATTCTGATAATTAAACTTGAAATAAATGACTCCAGGTCACACAGAGGAACCAGCTATTTTTTGAGTCAGGCTAAACCAACTTCTATTTGCTATTTTTTGTGTGAACATGTCAGTCAGTTCACAGTTAGGAAACCAGAAGCCGGCTAAAGTGAAAGGGATAATGGTGTTTTTTTGCTACAGTGTCATCTCTGTATCAAAATTCCACAGTTGTGTTTCCAGTTCCTGTCCTAAAAGGTTAAGTCAAACTGTGGGTGAACGAGGCTAAGCACAGCCGGAGCTCACAACTCAATCTAGTGAGTCACAATGCCAAATTCTACTGCATTTTCACAACTGCACACACAATATTCAATTTTCAGAGATGTTCTAAAAGTAACTGCAGTTTGGCCAGATCTTTATACAAGAATGTGACATAAGTAATATTGGAGTTGCTTTTTATAATATGTGGGATTTAAACAGGATACACATCATCATTTGATGTATGGTACTGTGGCAAAATATTACTTGCACATCATATTTACTATTCAAATAGTACACAACAGACAAATCAATAGCAGAGAACATGATGGACTTGTTCTCCCAGAAAAAGAAGAGGCACAGGAGCCCACTGAAATTGGATATATCAACATCCCAGCCAACCACAGCAGCTTGGATCAAAGCCTGAACGCCACCGCAGACTAAAGGGACTGCAGCATGTGGACTTATTTAAAGTGAATGACAGTGCAGATAGTAGGAGAGACACTGCTGAGTCTGACTTTCAAGATAAATGGGTAAAGACAGCCAATATTGTGCTGTAATATGACACGAGACCTCACAAGTCTGATATAAATGATCTGAGATGAAACGATTACAGTTCATTGCACAACAAAATATATTTATATTTGAATAATGTTATGGTTATCCATGATAAATATCACTTTACTCCTGAAAAGAACTGTTATTGCCCATTTGTAATAGCCTATTAGACCTACAGACAAATTACATTTTCAGAATTGGTATAGACCTACTTGGATTGAATGAATGATGCTGAGTATTGATTTAAGAACTAAAGATGTATTGTGGTCCCTGCAGTAATTTGATCCAAAGACTGCACTGCTTATCTGCACATACCGTTAAAAGAAATGCATGCAAGTAAATGATAAAAATATTTCTGATTTTATGATCTATTCCCTGGATAGAGTTCCTGCTAAATTTATTTAGTTTATATAAATATGGCCTGACGTATGAAGATTACCTATAGTCTGTGTTTGTACAGAAGATTCAGGAACATCAGAAAAGTTTTTTTTTTAAATATTTCCAATATTTGCTGATGAAAATGTTGTCTTCTTTGTACAATTAACATTTCCAGCCATAGAAAATTCTGCCAACCAATCTCAAATAAACAAATGAGGAAGACGTTTGCACTGGACAGTATTCTGTATACACAGATCACACACTCACTTTTAACTTTAAAATTCATTTCCAACAACTTTGATAAGTGACAGAATAGGTGAACAAATATGGGGCTTAAAGCAACGCTATGTAACTTCCATGATTCTGAACTATGATTTGATTCGGAGTATACAATCCCACAGATGAATAATTTTGAGGCCATATATATTATGGTTAAATTTGACACATTGTAACTTTGATAAAGTGCTGTAGTCCCTTTTATGTTTTTATTTGTGAAGTATTCGGTTTTTCATCATCAAAGTGCAGCCGCCTGCAAAAGGAAGTGGTAACAACTAGTAATGGGCGATATGAACGATATGCGATATAAATGATAAAAAATTGGCATACGATAGAGATTTTAATTCTATTGCACTACAACCATGATAATACAATGTTGATAATATTAACATATTCAAAATTTACAGCACGAGCTGCAGCTTGAAACATGGCTGAAAGCGAAACGGAGCTGGTGAAAAGACGCAACATCCATTATTTGGGCGTAATTCGGATTTAACACCACTGTGCAGCAACATTTATACTCTGTAGATGTGTGGCAACAGTTCAGCTTAGAACTATTACTCACTAAAATCTGTTGTACTACCTCAAAAGAAACAACATGTTACTGAATACCAGCTTTGCCAGCCAGTCAATTATAAGCAGAATGACTGCGGGCTCTCAGGCCAACCACTGTGAATTCTTTTGTCAGAAAGGAGAAAGAGAGCCGTAAAGTGGGACCAGTGTAGCCGCAGCTTAAACCAAACCTCGGAGCGGAATGAAAGAGACCATGTGTAAAAGGTCATCACTCTAGAGTGGAGGTCCACGTCTGTTGAAACTAATGGTGGGGTTAATCCATTTCCCGGAGACTAGCATAGCCAGGCAATGCAGCCAAAGAGCGAGCGTGAGAGAATGCTTGCTTTTTAATCTTATAAAACTTATAGATTAAATTAACATATAAAATCTTACACGTTTGTCAACAGAAAAAGTGTGAAAGATCATGTATTGACCGTGCTGTTGCTTTATGCAAGAAGATTGTGAGTTCCTTTTCAGGAATACAGAATAACATTAAAAATACATTTAGCAGTTTGGCTTTCCTTAGGATCATGTAACCTGTTCTGAAATGACAGGTTCTATTATAATTTATATATCTGTAATATATATGCGTTATAAAAGGCTGCAATGTATATCGCAATATGGATTTTTGGCCATATGGCCCATCCCTAGTAACAACCTGAGCATAAATGGGACAGCTCAGTGCAGTGAATAGGTGTGTATTTAGTTAATGCACAAAAACAAGAACAGCATGCACATTTGTGTTTACAAATGCAAATTACTCATCCGTTTTCACCCTACCACTTTTTCGCTTTATGTGTAACTTTTGTCTTTTGTTGTGTAACAAGGTCATGTGGCATGTACATAATATTTCACACTAGAAGCCAGTTTGCTTTGATATAAAACATAGGGAAAGGAAAAGTGGCTCACTGTTTTGCTGTGTTGCTGGTTGAGCATAAATAGGGCACATGGCTGTCAAACTGAGAACACTGAAGGGGCTTCTGTATGATCATTGCCTTCGGTGGTAAAACACTGATATGTAACATGCTGAGCTCTTTAAAGTAAATACAACCATGATAAAACAATTTATAATATTAACATATTCAAAACTTTACAAAGAGCACATGTTTCTGCCATAAAACCTCTGCATGGAACCCCAGTTTTGCAGCCAAGCCAGTATTAAAACTGCCAGGGTTTCCTAACACCACTGTGCGTTCACATTTATAAAGTGGCTCCCTGATGTGTATTTGGACTTCACACATCCCCTGTGTCCAATCAGCTCATCTGACTACGTCGGGCCGCAGAGAGCAGGAGCAGATGCCCACCTGTAATTGGGACGCCAGGTTAGTGTAAATAGTCCAGGTAAACAGATGCTAATTTTGATGTCCAGGTTTGACATAACTATGTTGTGAAAACGTAAGATAAGATAACTTTATCCAGATGCCCCCTTGTTAACCTCTTTTTTTTATAAAACCAGTCTTAGAGCACCTACACTGATATAAGAGAAGTTAAAAAAAATCTTGAATTACTAATGTCTAACAACACAATGACGAAAAATTAAAAGTTTTAGGGACATTTAAGGACAGTAAAGTCCACCAAAGCAGTAATTCAGTGACAGTTTGACCCATAGCACGACTGAAACCAAAGTCACAGTGAAGGTACAAGGCAGCATTAAACTTTAATGTTTGCCATTAATGAGGCACATTTAGATTGACACATAACTAATAAAACAACTGCAGAAAACAAGCTGTCCACAATTTACCTGCAGTAAATAACAGTGTAGTGCATAATTGCACAGATAATATTCTCTTACCCCAGCCTTTTACAGTGCAATCTTTAATGTTTTTGTAACTGTGATTGTAAAAATAAGTTTATAAACTATGGGGACCAAGAATATTATGGATGTTCTACAATTTAGCTATTTAGCTTTATTTTATAAAAGATCTTGAAAAATCTTGAAGGATTTGAAGGGGGTGGCAGAAAAAGGGATCCATTATTGAAACTAGTGTTCTACAAGAGACATAAGTGACAAGTTCTCATGACTATCATTGTAGGCCTGGGTAATAAAAATGTAATCATATTTATGATTTGGACTACTCCCAATAAGCAGCCGTTACTCCAGCAACAAAGCCTTGTGCAGAGCCAGACAATCCATGATTAACATGGCGTGTTCAAGTTTGAAGTGGTGAGCAATTTTTACTGTTTCGCTTGAACAGAATTAGCATGTTTCCAAAAGGTACTCTCAGATGGACACTAAAATCGTAATTGTACCCAGCCTACTCATACTCCCCATTTTGTTTTAGAAGATAGTGAGAGTTAATGTGGGTATTTTAGGGAAAATTTGTAAAATAAATAAATAAATTCTAAATGTGAATAATTAATATAATATCAACCAAATAACCATTAAGTTTAAAGTGTGTTAACATGAAATTAAATTGTTCTCATAAAATTAAGTGTTCATCATTTACCTTTATGGCCGTCATCGAGTTTCCTTATATCATTATTATGCAGATACTGACACTACATGCTGTAAAGTGTCAATAGTGCTGTTGCAGATGCTTATCCAAGATGCCAACATTTTGCTAAATTATTTTACTAGATGGTTTGCACCTAACGCAGTGGGCATAAAAGGCAGAGACATGTTACTTCTGGTTGCTATTGGTGGGGAAGGGCAGCGCTTATCTCAGTTGTCGTTGTGAATTGCTGATGTCATTTATGAATTTCCACAGATGAATAAAGTATACCTGTGTTATAGATTGCACTGGTATTTATTGGCAGCGAGTGACATCATCTACAGAAGTGGAAAATGTAAGGCACAAAAGTTCAGGAAGAAATTATTAATATAGATCAGTAGCATTGATTTACTAAATGTGAATAACGTCAGCTGGTATTTAAGGCCCAGGAGAAGCTGGTTTTAATGTCTCACTCAACACAGTATCAGACTATGTGTCATGTCACCACAAGAAGAAAAACACAAATTATAGACTAAGTGTTGTTAATCATAATTGCCATTTTCAAATGTCAAACAATTCAAATTTAATAAAAGTAAGCACCATTTAGGTTACCCTGCCATGATCACTCTTCACTTGTTCTTTCTTTACATTTGTCTTTACTCCAATTGTGTGCGCCTTCTTGTCCTTCTCGCTCCTCACCCCTTCCTTTTGCAGCCCCCTACTCCCCCTCTCAGTGTCTATGCTAAGTATTGGTAATCACATTATCATGCACTACCCTATGAAATATAGTTTCAGTGACACCAGAATATGTGTGTGTCGGTGAGTGTGCAGTTGATGATGGAGAGGCTGTCTGTGTTTTTAATAAACACAACACTGCGACGCTTCACTCGCTAACTGCCTTAGCATCGAACTTCACACACGGAAGTGCAAACACACACACACGCACAGGCATCTGCCAAGACTAGGCTCAAACTTGTGGGGAATTTATGTACAAATAATTACTTTTTAATAGCCAGTAATGTGATTTCCTGCCAAAGAAATATTCAAATGCTTCTCAGGCAGTCCAGTATATTATGCGCCTGGAGCTACCAATGCGACTTAGGGGAGACGGCCCGGGAAAGACAGATTATTGTTTGTGTGGTAATAATTATTTTACCCTTGTCATCTGCAGAGGAAAATGGGAGATAATGCCTTTGTCTCTGAGTCTCATTCCTTCATTTTCCTCCTTCACTTTTTTTTATAAGTTTTTATAAGTCTTGCTTTCAAGCTTGACTTTAAGGTGGTAATCTAAACTTTTATCTTGAACATGAAGAAGGAAAATTCCCTCTGTCCAACCAGCATTTAGGCCATGTCCTCTCTCACCATACATCTTAGACCAGCTCAACTGAGCAAACACAGTAATCCCAGCTTAGAGCTAGTTCTGGGACTGATCGGAAGTCTTTATTCATTTGGGTATGTCTGGAACACCTCTCTACCACTTGTTTTAACTATTTGTATTTCAGATCTTACTCGTGCAGGCAAGATAGATTTGCTGCTAAATCAAGTACCTCATCATCAGCATTACCAATAATATTGTGACCACTGTGCTTTTTGGTCTCACATTCCATCCCTCCCTATAACTAGACCCTAAGTTACTCCACTTAAGACAACTACTCACCTTTACTCTTCTAAAGGTGGGTCACTTTCTTGGGACAGGTAGTTATGTATATTTAACTCAGCCATGGAATATCAGATTCTCATTCCTGCCTTCATACTCACCAAATCACTGCAAAAGAAAGCTGGGGTTCCCGGTCTGATGAAGCCAATAGCACGACAGCAACAGCAGAAATGAAATCATGTTCATTTTTACATTTTAGTTTATGGTCATCAGGTATAAACAGGTAAATAAGAAAGAGCCTATGATGACTTTTCTGTGCGGAAGTTGTTGAGCTCGCACCAAATCATCATCTTCTCTGATGAGTTCCAGTCGCTTTGTGCTGGATGTATTCCTCACAGTCTATTCTATCTATCACCCACTGTTACAACTGTGTAAAATAAAATCAATATTGTATGGGGTCTGTCAGGCTGATCTTCGGTTTTAATCCAGGTTTTGATTGTGGACCATGTCGATAGTTATATTCCAAAAGTAACCTATAAGTCCAACAAGGCTCAATGTTTTCTATTTTAAATCTTTACACTTGACTTTATACATTCACCAAGCGAATATATAAGAAACCAAGTAATAAAATAAAAACACACAAATTTCACCACCTGGCAGCACCTGCGGCCGAATAAAAGCTGTAGACTTTGCAGTTTTGCCACAGAAATACAATTGACTCCAAATCTTATATTGAACATAAAAAGTACTTGTAACACTGCTAAACTGCTTCTTTAGCTGCGCATCTCTACTTTCTTCAAGCTCAAGCCTAGCTGAGGGTTTGCCATGGCAACCGCTTGAAGGCCATGAGCGGGCGGGGTGGCGTGAGTGACAAAAGAATCATGTGCAAGCATTCGTTCTGTCAGGTACGAAAGGAATGTCTGCCAAACACTTTTCCAAGGTTGAGTTTTCTATTGAGTGCTGTGCAAAAAGATTAGGCCAAAGTTCTTTCTTCTTTGACAAGGTGTTTTTTTAAATATCGTTTTTGGTGTTTGTATTTGCAGTCTGCGCATTTCCAAATAGTCATAGCACAAGCATTTAGAAGGAAAATAATCCAAGCTAGTCTACGCCATGTCATGGAGAATAGTATAAACTAGACAGCATTTACGTATCTCGCAGTTCCAAATCAAGTGTTCCTTGTTTTGCTTCACACCAGGGTTGTCAGTGTCACAAGAAAGTGGTGGAAGCAACGTTGAGAATTCATTTTTTGCATTAACAGCTGACACCTCTCTACGAGTTCAAGTGCCGATACCATGTGCATGTGAGAGTAGATGCATTCATGCTAATCTGAGTGTGTGTGTGTGTGTGTGTGGCCTACTTAATGACCTTTGGAAGGATGAGTTTGCTCAAAATGAACCTCAGGGTGTCAAACCCATTGTGTTGAGGACAAACTAACAGCGCACGGCCTGATCCTCACAAATGAGCAATTCAGATTTGAGCACTTGGACGTATAAAGAAAGAAGAGGAGGAAGAAGAGAAGTAGGAAGGAAGCATTGACAGAGAGGAAGGTGTGAAAAAAGTTTTCCAATCTCAGTCTGAGGTCAAAAGCACTGATGCACTTTGCCTTTGTATGGCAGAGATAGAATCTAAGTAAGTAAGTTGTTGTTTTTATTTATTTTTTATTTTTTATGTATTGCAGCAACCTGGTCCTGTGTATTATAGCTACATTTATGTGTCTTAGTATCATGTGTGTGTCCGAAGCTAGATGTGAGGGTGTATGACAGGCTGATAATAGGGCTCACTGTGGGCCCTGACGTCTACCTGGAAACAGACTGTATCTATCTCTGGGGAACAAACACACACACACACACACACACACACAGACAAAAATCTGTTACAATGACAGAAAAATATGAGGCAAGCCACAAACTCACCATTTGTCACTATTTTGGGGCGTTTGGTGTTATGTTATTGTGATGCTGGTCTGTCTGTTTCAATGTGGTTCTTTCAAGCCTAGAGTACGGTGAGACGCCATATTAAGAACTCAAGTACCAACTACTTTCAAAATATAAGTCAGCAGCTGAATATTTAAATCGTATTTTATATGATTTTTTACCACACACTGTATTAACATGCCCATGACCATCTTTTGGGTTCTGTCCTAACAGTCCAGAATGATGGCTTTAAAGTGTTACAGCCATAGATGTGAAAAACCAAGCACACATGGAAAAAGCTGAACCAGAAGGACTCCTATCCTTTTAAATGCCGTTGTTGTTCGAGCTGTTGAGGTATTTTAATGAGTTGAGATAATGTCTTGCTGCCTGAACACCTTGCTGGACTAAATATGAATCATCTGCATGATCTCTGCACTTTGTCTCTTTGTGTGTCTTGAGTTGTCTTCTCTCCTTAATGTCAGTTCTCCTTGACTTTCTTTCATTGTGGTTCAAGTTCTCTAATTTCCTGCCTCTTTTATTTTATCACAACAAGTTTCCATCTTCCGCTCCACCTGTCTCCATATCCTTGTCTTTTATCACTGCTTCTTTCCTCCTCATTGCCTTATTCTCTGCCTCTCACTAATGAATCATGTTGAAGTTTTGCTTTCATACACTGCTGATGGAAGCCCTCTGGCATGTACACATATTGCATACATTCATCAATGCTACAATACAAGCTCTTCTCCACGGACACGCAAATACACCCAAAGTTGGGCGAATAATGAGGCATCTACTTTGTTTGTTTATGAATGTGTGCCAATAGAAATTATTTTTTACTTTTTTTTTGCACATTGTGGCTAATGAGAAAGTCTGCATTGTCTCACACATCTTGGGCAAAGTGTCTATTATTATGTAGTTTGTTGTTATCCTATTCCTCCAAATTGTAAAGTTCTATGGCCTAACTTATCCTAATCCTAATAACGGATACACAGGTTAACAAGATAGATCATAATGTTTGATTGCTGTCATATCAGGCAAACGGGATGACAAGACAAATGTTTAGAATGGACACCATACCATGGACCACAGTGCAAGATCCTGCAGCACAGAACTTGCTCTTCAATGACCTCATGTGCCTGAACGACAACCCAAACACAGTGCAAAAAGACCACTGGCCTGTCATTGGTTACCAAAAGATTATCAAGACTGGTATTCATTCATTCATTTGATTTCTTCCGCTTCTTCTCATTAGGGTGACTGGAGCCTATCCCAGCAACTTTGGACCTGAGGCAGACAATGGCCAGTTAGTTTTTTGATTTAGTTCCTAATATAAAAAATGTTCTCTTCATTTGAGTTCTTTGGGTATTTACTAGTTAAACAGTACATGGCAATAAACATAAATATCTCAGAGTGAACCTCCCGACAAATCCCTGTTCAGTTGCATTGTTTAAAAATGTACTTTTATTTAGTACTGTGACATGAAAAGCCCTGCAACTAACTTGCCATTGTCCAGGGTGTACCTCGCCTCAGGCCCAAAGCTGCTGGGATAGGCCCCAGTTACCTGTGACCCCTAATGGGACTAAGCGGTAGAAAATGAATGAATGAATGAATGAACATGAAAATCCTTCACTACCATATGACTGAGTCAGCAGAAACCTGGATCAGGGTAAATGTGTGTCCTTTCTTTACTGTGTGCTCCACAAGGCTCAATACTATTTACTATATGTCATTACTAATTCATTTTATCCACTTAATAAATCAATTCTAAACTGCATTTCCAACACTAATTTTATAGAAATTATTAGACCAGCATTAGACCAGATGAGCCAAACTCAATGTCTACATTGGTTACAAAAATTACAAAAACCCTGGATGACATGTTTTTGTGTGATTCTGTCTGATTTTGTCTGCTAAATTTATAATGCAACAAAGCAACAGTAATGATGTTTCTGTAGTTTACTGTATGTTAGTCATAAACCTTCTGGACCCAAACTGTAATATATGTAGTATAGAGAATATAAACATCCACAAAGGTACAAGAAACACCAAATACTGTCTAAACTTCATTTCTCTGTAAAGCATGTCTGTGCTTTTATACTATCTGAACCACAGATCATTGGGCAGCTAACAGTAGCCATCTGTGACATCATCAGCAAAGGACAGGTCAATACTAATGAGGTCAGTGGTAGGGATGAAATCTGATAATGCCCCCCAGTTCATAAACAATACTATTTTTATTAAAACCTTGTGTGTGCTCACAAAGCCAAGTGACAGGAGAAATATGAGCATTAGAGAAATAAACCAATGCATAGGGAGCAAAGAGTAAAAGAACATTTAAAAAAAGTTAAGTAAGTGCTGTGAAAAACAATGAGCAACAGAACAAATGCAGAACCATAGAGCAACCAGATATTAGTAATTAAAACAGCGGATCACAGTTGTCCCCATCAGACTTGGTGTAACAAACCATGCATCCGGCTATTACGCCGTATCAGAAAGAGAACAGATTCAAGCATGACAATCAGCCAGCTTTGGATTACAATTACAGGCAGATCACAGGTGCAGCAACATTACACAAGTTCATTGGCAGCTGACCAATAGGGGGCGCTGAGGTGCTGCCCTCATCAAGATTGAGGAAGGCAAAGGAGAAGTATGACCCTCATTTACATTTACATTTATTCATTTAGCTGACGCTTTTATCCAAAGCGACTTACATTGTTCTAATGTAATTACCAGTGTTACAGCCACTGGAAGCAAGGTGGGTTAAGTGTCTTGCCCAAGGACACAACGACAGAACTGTGGGGAGAGTGGGAATCGAACCGCCTACCTTCCGGTTGAAAGATGACCACTCTACCCACTGAGCTACTGCTGCCCTCTTAAACAACTAAGATAATGCCAATAAATGGAATGGAAAAGGAACTTGGATCATATTCTAAAATGAAATCAGGAAGAATCAGGATCAGGCAGGTGAGCCACTGGGAGCAATATTCAGAGCATTCCACTGATGTGATGGACAAATTCAAAAACACACTCAAACGGAAAGGAAAATAATGGTAGACAACAACAAACACCAATGCAAAATTTAAAAAAAAAAAAAAAAATTCTAAATGAAAAATTTCAGTCAAACATTTTTAAGGCAGTGATACCATTACAGAACTTAGACCTATGCTGAATACTACAATTTTTCTGTCAAGCTGCAGAAGTAGCAGACTTGAGCAAACATTCAAATGTGCATAAATGACTGATGACACAGTAATTGTACCACTGTGTGAAAATGTTGGAAATTGACAGCACATTTGTACGAATGTGATATTCAGCCATCTAGAATTATTTTGGTATTTTATACAAAGAATCAGTCTGGTCTCTGTGGTTTTGAGTTGGATTTCCAAAGGACAGTCCACATAATAGACATACAACTGATCAAAGAAATGCAGCAATGAGTAAGACGGTCTTTTTTTTAGGTAAATTGTTATGGCTCCTAGCGAGTCAAATCTCTGTTTAGGGACAACAGACCCATGTCACTTTGCAAAGTATAAAAGGGTATGGACGGTATAGGATATGGAATTGCTGTGGGAGATCCGACTAATTCATAGCAACAAAGGTTATATGTCTTCCATCCACCATCTGATTGTCTCCCATGTCCAACAAATTGTGACACGGCAGCTACTCAAAAAGACATAAACCAAGTGTAAAAAAAAAAATCAAAATATAGCATGAAGTGAGGTACAGTCCAGATACAGCTCAGGTAGAAATATCATTATCCACAACATGCACAAACACACTATTTTGACTTACACACATATACTGTATGTGTTGTCCTGTTGAGAACAACCACAGCTTGTGGCAGCAGTTCCTGAGGCATCTGTTGCCCACTGAGCAGTCTGCTGGAGCTGCAGTCAATTATAAACACATTAAACTCTGTTGCCTTTAATACACAGTGACAGAAATATCTATACGTGACAGAGCTCACATAAACAAGTCATACACACAGCACAAGAGCACTATATGCATTATAAAGACTGTAGAAAAGGAAGTGATAGAAAGTCAACCTCAAGCATGTTGCATTACGGGTGTCAATCTTTAAAAGTAATCAAATCTTTTCCAAAACACTGGGCTGAACATACATTCACATTTGATCTAAAAAAGGTTGAATCCAAAGCTGAGAAAATCGTAATAATATAGTTATCTTATAAACTCAATTTGCTGAAGAAGCCTCTTGTAAAATCACAGGCTTGCATCAAACTCCCAGCAGAGCCCTAAATGCTAAAGTATCTGCTCTTGAAAAAGCCGCTTTTGGATAAAACATAGCTGACAGAAAGAATAGAAAGTGAGTCTTTCTTCCATTAGAGAGCCGCCGCCGAGAAGCTGCGTGGAGGCGGACACGTAAATCAGCTCATATCACTCTCGCTGTGCATATTTCATTATTCAATGTGTGCGATTGAGATGTACCGTTTGGGAAAATCTTCCACCTTTCGCCCATTTAAGTGTCTGACAGCTGACAAACAAGCACGGCTCCCTGTGAGAGTGACTGACAGCAGAAAGAATAGGCAGCGTATCCTCAGATATGTACAAAGAGACAGTTATCAAGCATGTAACAGGCTTGGTGACACAGAAGATTAAAATTTAGACGACACAAGATTACACGTTTGAATGAGAAAGTCTTGAAAGTATACTCTTAGAAAGGTAAGTGCAGTTGGCAGCATGGAGGTGGAAGTAGTGGGTGGATATAATTTAAGACAGCCTTATGATCAGCTTCCTGTCAGTCCCTGTGTGTTTGTGTGTGTACGAGAATTGAGCGTTGAATAATCTGATAATACTGTCAGTCACTCCACCTGTGCTGGAGGGCCCCGGTTTCTCGGTGTATATATGTGTGACCTCAAGACTAGTTTGCTCACTTGTTTCCTAAATCCTCCAGTAAATAGTGAAGAAGTGTTTTTGACAAAGGAGACAGCCAGCTGGAGCCAAGTGTCAGGCTGCTGTCAGTCAGATGTCAGGGGCGCAACATCGCAATGTGAAACTAGTTCAGACCCCGGTCGTAACCCAACAGCTACTGCAGGACATCGCAGAGTCTTGAGGTTCGACGAGAATGCCATGTTTCTTGGATAATGCAGCTATATGCAGCTCAGTGTTCCACTTTGTAATAGTAAAAAGCAAAAGTAACCAAACTTTTAGCAACCAGCATAGGTATTAATCATACACCCCTGAATGCAGATTGGGGTAGCACTCACTGTGCTGCACTGTGGGCGGTTCAACACATTCACTCTAGATTTGCAGCAGGTAATAAAAATAGAAGAAGTGTAAATTACATTGAATGCCACACAGTTATTTATTATTAAATGTAAAAAAGCATTGTGTATTTGCTTAGTTTAGAATAATTCCCTGATGACAAACTAAGCCCCACTGGAGGAGAAGCACACTTGTGTTTCTTTTTGAGCATCAGACCTATTTCCAACTGGAAATCGAACTGGCAACCTTCCCATACTTGGACGAACTGTTGCTCTCTCCAGGCCAATAGACTTTATATAAAAATATGCTGCATTGTCCACATCGGCCAGTTGCCTCAATGTGTCTGCCTCACTCTGTTTTAGACCTGGCAGCAGGACTAAAACATAGACAAGTAAAAGAAGAGGAAGCTCTTGTTTCATGCATGAAGGCTGTGAGCGCCTTGTGTATGGCAGCCCCCCTTTCTGTCCCAGGTGTGAATGTGTGTGAATGGAAGCATCATGTAAAGCGCTTTGGGTGCCCAAGAAGGGTACATGGTTTTACAACAGCACTACCAAATAATGTCATAATTGTCAAACAAAAGTAAAATCAAATGGCAAATATTACTTGTGAAATGTAATTCCGCGAGACCTGGTTTAGATTGTGTGCCGGTTGAAGCACAGGACTGGCATTTTCTTTTTCGAAAGACGCAAAATTCAGCTTTAAACTACTTGTTTACCTCTTCAGTCAGCTGAGTGGCACGGTCATTGATGTGCATTCAAAGATCCTGTCCAATCCTGGCGGTGACGTTGACGAACTTGCCAACAGCCAATGTGACATCCATGTACTGTATATAGTGTCTATTTATTAATTTATTAAGCCTTTTTATTAATTTTTATTATTGTTTGTTTAGTCTTGCACAAAAACTGGCAGTAACAGTTCCCAAAACTGTTAGGCCCACATTTACAGTAGAATTATAGGTATTTGTGAGATTCAACCACATGGGGAGGTCAAGATTGTCCCCCTGAGCTGCAGAAAGAGACAATTGAGTCATTTAAAGTATGGGTCAGGCTGTAGGACAGTTTATGTATGGACATTTAGTCCTTAGTTTAGACCCCCCTCTTTCTTTATACGCTCTGCCACCACATGCTATTTCTCTTTTTTTCCAAGGTAACGTGGTCTCACATGTGAACATGCATGGTGGCCAGACTAATGGCTCTTGTGATGGATCAGGCCTGGGACAACCCATACTCCCATATCAAGTCCAGTCCAGCTTAGTCAAGACCTTTATTACTTGTGTTGCTTTGCTTTGTACTAAGTAGGTAGTACTAACAATGTCAGTTATTGATAGTGTATTTTAGCAATTATTATCAGGTCAATGATTATCTTTACTATTTTATTTTTTTAATAAATCTTGCCTTTGCAAAGCTGTACACATCTACAGTGCACTTTCTCTTGAATGGAAGGGCAGCTGCAACTACTCTTATGTGTCCCAGAGTGCTCGCAGATATAGTGTGTTGGGCTGTGTGTGGCTAGCGTGTGAGACAGAACACAAGTGTGATAAGTAATATGGCAGTGTCATAGAGTAGGCCGCTCTAACCTTTATACAGCTCTTTACTCTGTCACTCGAGATAAAAACACACCTCCATCATTTGGAGGGAAGAAGGCTGACAAAAAGAAGGAGGAACAAAGGGAAAGGAAAGCTGTAAAGCTCAGAACATATGCAATAAGACAAATTGTTTTTCTGACATACTAAATTACAGAAAGAAGACTGAGAAAGTTAATATCTGAATCTTACAGTTGGATTTAAAGGACACATATACTGTAAATAGCTTTGAAAAATGCCATAAAAATGCAACTAGTTACTATCTAACAGCAAAAATGAGAACAAGACAAATGTTAATTCTCTATAGCATTATGGAACCAAACCAAAAGAGTGGCCAGTTTTCAAATTTTTTTGGCCTTTTTGTCTGTTACTTGTTTTGGTATAAATTCTTAAAATACTATGCAATAGTTTCCATCAGTAAAACAAAGCAATATTGCAGTGTCTATAAGGGTATGTCTGAGGACAAGTGCAGAATAATCTAGCAAACAAATGCACATATTTTGGTACAAGGCAAAGCCATAGACACAGTAAAAAGTGTGGTCTCTGCTGCACCAGTCATAGATTTATATCTTTCTTCACATTCAGTATTGGATTGACCTTTACCCCTTTTTACACACCATCATTCTGTATGTCACTTCTAACATGTCTAACTTGTTTTTATATATATATATATATATATATATATATATATATATATTTGTGTGTGTGTTTAATACACAGGTACAGTGCATTATCCTACATCAATAGTCTTGAAAAAACAATCATTTGCCATCTTTATGCTATTATTGAACAAAAGAGCAGCTAACATTATGCACAGGCTACCTGTTTGCTTATTTGCAGTACAGTACAGCCATACAGTACTTCTGTAACATCTGACATATATTAAAAACATCAAAAACATGTTGGGCGGCCCCCTGGTGTTGCTGCCGACTAGGAACTTCCCCCACAGGGATAATAAAGTTGTTTCCCAGCATCTTACAGACCAGTCTACAGGGGCTTTGTCAGTTCTAAAGTAGAGTGATACCAACCCAAGCCATTCAACTGCTTAATAAGACTCATTATAATTTTTAGCCGCTTGTTGGTTGAATACCTAGTTAAACCATTCCCTCTGAGGGATATACAATAAACTCCTCTCACAGACCAGTCTACTTTAGAATTGACAAAGTCCCTTGGCTTGGGGACAAAACGTCTTCTGTTTCCAAACTATGTCCAGCTGCCTTCTTTTTTAAAACCCTTTAGTGTTATGACTACCTGGATGACTGAGAACCTCCACAGACTTCTCAATTGTCTCTGTATCTGGCACGTAGGTCTTTCATCCACAGGGACCTGCCGTGTTCGGTGAGCGTCACAGGGATACCCTTCATGGCTGTCACAGTAACTGGCATCAGTTTGTTCCAACAATGAAACATCAGACAGAGCTGAGCCGTGTGATCAACAGTACAGCTGAGTGATCAAAGCTCCTCCAAAATCACAAACACGGGACGCTGCATGTACCAAGCATCTGTTCTCGTGGCTCATAGAAAACTTCCTGCCACCTGCTGTGCACACATGAAATGCTATTGGCTCTATTAGCCAATTAGAGACATTACAGAGTAAAAATACTGTGTCTAATTTGTTATTATTTGGGTCCATTGAGTTATTATGTTAGCATAAAGCCTAAGGGATAACATATTTAGCCTGTTGTGAATATGAGAGCATTGGCAAATCTCTTTCCTCTATTGTGCATTAACACCTGTGCAACAATGTTTTAATAATCTGCAGCCTGACAGTATATTTTCTTTCATCAATACTAATACCTTGTGGATTGGAACAAGCGATTGTCTTCAGTATGACCTTTAGCCTACTGAAGGCATTGACATTCGTCAGCCACATGACAACACTCTGAAGACTGTGATCTTTGGAAAGATTTAACTCCTGCCAGAGTAACAAATTACTTACATTAGAGACATAGGTTTTATTCCTTCTCATATTTCGGTTACTGTCTGTGATAATTCTCTTTTTCTTTTACTGCAATGCAAATGAAATGGAGCTTGAAAGACGTTCTATTGAACACATCTGTTCGGTGCCCACATGTTTGTCAGAGGAAGAGGAGGTGAAGAGCAGCTTTGTCCTACAATGATAAATGCATGTGTCCCAGTGCCATCTAAGACAAGTCCAACTCACACTGCCCACTATTCCTCTAGTTCATATTGCTCCTGGTCTAATGTGGACCAAATGAAAAAGGAGCCTGAGCTTATTGAAAGAAATACACCAGATGGCGCTGTCAGAGGACGCCGTATAAGAGCTCAGTCTGGACTGATGTTAACTTTGTGACAGAACCACAACAATAATTGAGACTCAACATGAACCTGACAACATAAGACATTTTATATCCTCATTGCTTCATCTTTTGCTCATTTTGTTACATTCCAACCAGGGCCGGATTGGGACTCATTTTCAGCCCTGGAGTTTCATGCCTTAGACCGGCCCACTTTAGTTCCCGACTGACTATATTAAAATAATAAAATTAAAACCTAAGAATATAAGTCTGCAATAGGCACATTGTTTTCTACAGTATTTTTGTTTACAGTCCAAATATCTTTAAAAAAAACTTACATCAAGATTTAGTGAACAAGTATGAATAAACACTTTAAAATTGAGTCATTTTTTTGCTTAAAACAAGTTACATTATTTGCCAATGGGGTAAGAAAAATAATTGTTTTAGTTTTAGCTTTTAAGCAACAAAAACCAAAAATCACTTCATTGTTTTTTTTTCTCCAGAAA
This sequence comes from Perccottus glenii, assembly GCA_024416835.2. Taxonomy (NCBI): domain Eukaryota; kingdom Metazoa; phylum Chordata; class Actinopteri; order Gobiiformes; family Odontobutidae; genus Perccottus; species Perccottus glenii. The sequence goes on along the minus strand of CM044563.2, from coordinate 13,787,883 downwards.
ACAAGACATAATTTCTCATGCCATTTCACTTCTAAATGTATCTTGAATTAAGAATATTTAGATATTTGAACTGGAAACAAGTAAGAAAATGATTTTCACTGAGCAGGGCTCTTCATTACTATTATTTCTTCTGAATGACAATCCTACCTGCCCATTCTGGTGTGTTGGGCTCATGACTGGTGCTTGGGGACGTTTCTGGGCCTCGCTCTTCACTGTTGGCAGCAAATGGTACTAGAGGCGGCTGCTGCTGAAGAGCTACAAGAAAAACTTTGATACATGAACGGTGGTTTACATACGACGTTGTTTTGCACGGTCGCTAGCATCTTGCACTGCTCCTAACTACCTTAACGTTAGCTTACTTACCCGCCTCGTCGTCTTCGTTTGTTTTGTTGAGAAAATATGTGCTCAGCTTTTGGCCGCGTCAGTTTCCTGTAATGTGGGAATGAGGACTCAAGTGCGCACAAGACAGTGAAGGTAAGTGATACTTTATTAAAGTACAGATAGTGATAGGAAGCTGGAGAGACAGGCTGAGAGTTGGAGTTGAACCGTGAAGCTGAACCGAGACCTGGTGCCGAACCGGTGACTGGAGACCAAGCTGGAGAGCTGGGCTGAGCGTTGGAGTGAGCCGTGGAGCTGCGCCGAAGCCTGGAGCCGAACCGGTGACTGAAGACCAAGCTGGAGAGCTGGGCTGAGAGTTGGAGTGAGCCGTGGATCTGCGCCGGCCTGAGCCGAGTCGGTGACTGGAGACCAAGCTGGAGAGCTGAGCGTTGGAGTGAGCCGTGGAGCTGCGCCAAGCCTGAGCCGAACCGGTGACTGAAGACCAAGCTGGAGAGCTGGGCTGAGAGTTGGAGTGAGCCGTGGAGCTGCGCCGAAGCCTGGAGCCGAGTCGGTGACTGGGGCCAAGCTGGGTAGCTGGGCTGAGAGTTGGAGTGAGCCGTGGGGCTGCGCCAAGCCTGAAGCCGAGCCGGTGACTGGAACCAAGCTGGGAAGCTGGGCTGAGAATGAAGTCCAAACCTGAGACTTGGAGTGAAGACTGGAGAGAGGACTGAGACAAGAGCTGGAACAAACGCTGGAAACATTCACACAAAGTATGCTGAACGATCTGGCAGGGAAGAGGTGGACAGGAGAGGTTTAAATACCTCACTGATGGTAATAGGCTACAGGTGCTTGGGACAGGTGGCAGTGATGAGATGAAGGAGAGAGAAGGAAAGTGGAGTGGATCCTTGAGAGACACGGAGGATCTGACAGAACCCCTCCTCAAGGAACGGCACCGGACGTTCCACCTGACTGCCCGGGTGTGAAGAATGGAAGTCCCTAATTAACTGTGGATCGAGAATGTGGCGTGCAGGAACCCAAGAACGTTCTTCTGGGCCATACCCTCCCAGTCTACCAGGTACTGAATGCCTCGACCATGACGCCTGGATCTAAGGAGCCGCCGCACCGAATATGCTGGAGCACCTCCGACGAGCTGGGCGGGAGGCGGGGCCTGGTGGCGGGAACCAGAGGACTCTCGAAGGGGCTTGATCCTGGAAACATGAAAGGTTGGGTGAATCCGCATAGACCGAGGAAGCTTCAACCTTACCGCCACCGGGTTGATGATCCTCACTATAGTGAAGGGACCAATGAATCGTGGAGCCAATTTCTTCGACTCCACTCGGAGAGGAATGTCTCTGGTGGAGAGCCATACCCGGTCCCCTACCTTGTACTGGGGACTCTGCTTATGTGGCGATTGGCCGCTGTCGAATACTGGGTGGAAGCTCGCAGGAGAGCCGCACGAGCCCTGTTCCATGTCCCTCTGCAACGCCGGATGAGGGCTTGGACAGATGGGACATTAGCCTCCCTCTCCTGGGCAGGGAATAGTGGTGGCTGGAACCCGTGACGCACTGGAAAGGAGATATTCCAGTAGCCGAGCTCGTCAAGGAGTTGTGGGCGTACTCCACCCACAACAGCTGAGAGGCCCAGGAAGATGGTGTTTGTCCAGCCACACACCTCAAGGCCGACTCCATCTCCTGGTTCAACTGTCCGCCTGTCCATTGGACTGCGGGTGAAATCCAGAGGACAAACTGACTGTAGCCCCTAAAAGAGAGCAAAACTCCCGCCAAACTGTAGACGTAAACTGGGGTCCCCGGTCAGACACAATGTCCATTGGTAGTCCATGGATCCGAAGACATTCTGGAGTACCAGTTCTGCCGCCTCTTTTGCTGAGGGCAATTTAGGCAGAGCTATGAGGTGAGCCATCTTTGAGAAACGGTCAATGATGGAAAGGATCACCGTGTTGCCATTAGATTCGGAAGACCGTAACGAAATCCAGGGACATATGAGACCAGGGTCGTCTGGGAACCGGAAGTGGCCAAGAAGCCCAGATGGAGCATGATGAGAGGGCTTCTGCTGGCTGCAGACAGGACATGCCGTGACAAACGCCGAACATCCTCTTCCTCCTTAGGCCACCAGAATCGCCGTTGGAGAAAAGAGAGTGTCCGCCGTATCCCGGGTGGCAAGCTTAGTCGAGACGAATGGACCCACTGAAGAACCTCCGACCGCAGACCCGCAGGAACAAATAGTTTTCCTCTGGACAGGAACTGGGGACAGTAATGGTGTTCAAGGCTGTTTTAACGCGCTCTTCAATGGGCCAGGTGACGGCTGCTACCAGCTGGGATGGAGGTAAGATGGAGGTCACCTCAGAAGAGGTCTCCTCCTTCTGGAATTGCCGAGAAAGGGCATCAGGTTTCTGATTCGGGACCCTGGTCGGAATGACAAAACAAAATTAAATCGAGTAAAGAACAATGACCAACGAGCTTGACGAGATGTCAAGCGCTTGGCTGACCGGATATATTCCAAATTCTTGTGGTCAGTCCACACAAGAAAAGGTTGTTCGGCTCTCCAGCCAGTGCCGCCATTCCTCCAAGGCTAGCTTAACCGCCAGCAGCTCCCTATTACCTATGTCGTAGTTCTGTTCAGCGGAGACAGGCGAGAGACAAATAGGCACACGGGTGTAATTTCTGGTCTGAAGTGGAACGTTGGGACAGAACTGCGCCTATTCCCACGGAAGCATCCACCTCTACGACAAACTGGCTACCAGAGTTTGGGATGATAAGCACTGGAGCTGAAGAAAACGAAGCTTCAGGTCCCGGAATGCTGAATCGCTTCGCTGGACCAGATGAACGGAACCTTAGATGAGGTAAGTGCTGTCATAGGAGCCGCCAAGGTACTGTAGCCACGGATGAAACGCTATAGAAGTTGGCAAACCCCAAGAAGCGTTGCAGTTGCTTTCGACTGCAAGGAGATGGCCAATCCAATACTGCCGACACCTTGGAAGGGTCCATCTGAATCTTACCCTGGGCGACAATGTAACCCAGAAAGAGACGCTATACGTGAAATTCGCATTTCTCAGCCTTGACAAAAGCGAATTCTCCAGCAGGCGTTGAAGGACTGACTGGACATGATGAACATGCTCCTTGTGATTCTTGGAAAAGATAAGGATATCATCCAGATAGACAAATACGAACTTGTCGAGCATGTCCCGCAACACATCATTAACCAGGTTCTGGAAAACAGCGGAGCATTAGTCAGTCCAAAGGGCATCACCAGATATTCATAATGGCCTGACGAGGTGTTAAATGCTGTCTTCCATTCGCCCCCTCTCGGATACGAACCAGGTGGTATGCATTGCGAAGATCCAATTTGAAAACACCGTTGCCCCTCCAGGAGTTCAAAGGCGGAGGCCAGAAGGGGAAGCGGATACCTGTTCTTTATGGTAATCTCATTAAGTCCACGGTAATCAATGCAGGGTCGGAGAGTCTTGTCTTTCTTCCCCACAAAGAAAAACCCCGCCCCCGCTGGTGATGAAGAAGGTCTTATTATTCCGGCTGCTAACGCATCTTTGATGTAAAGATCCATGGCCTCTCTTTCAGGAGCGGACAATGAATATAGTCGGCCTCTAGGAGGTGAGGTGCCAGGAAGCAAGTCAATAGCACAGTCATATGGCCGATGCGGGGGTAAGGCTGTGGCTTTGGCCTTATTAAAGACCTCCTTATAATCCTGGTACTCCCTGGGAACGTTGGCCGGCAGAGAGGATACAGGTGTACCAGGTAGTGGGTTGGGTAATCCCGCTGACTGAAGACAAACAGAGTGACAAGAATGACTCCACCCCAGTATTGCCCCAGTGTCCCAATCAATGTGAGGATTATGGCCACCAGGGGTAGCCCAAAATTAATGGAATCTCCGAAGACTGAATTATGAAAAATCCAAGCGTTTCTTGATGGTTCCCAGAGATCAATAGAGTCACGGGACTGGTCCGGTGGGTCACGGTACCCAGGAGGTGTCCATCCAGGGCCCGTGCAGGAACTGGTTTGGGTAGGGGAACTCGTGACAACCCCAACTGAAGTGCCAAGGTCTCGTCCATAAAACTGCCGTCTGCCCCAGAGTCAATGAATGTAGTTAAAGTCTGTGGGCCCCAGGAAGCAGCAGCTGGACATGGACAAGCGGGCGATTGATGGAGGAGACCCTCTGTAAGACTCAACAGTACTCCTCCATCTACTGCTGAGCCTGTCCTTTTAACGGACAGACCAATGCAACATGGCCCGGGCCCCACAATACATACAAAGGTTCCTCCTTCGACCGTAGCTTCTCCTCAGGAGTGAGATGAGAGCGCCAATTTGCATGGGTTCACTGGAATCTGTTGTGGAACTGAAATCTGTTGTGATACAGAGAGCTGTGGTCGCTGGGGTCAAGAGGAAGATAAAGAGAACTCCGGGTAGCCCGCTCCCCTCGACGAGCTCGGACCCTCTGATCAACCCGGATTGACATACGGATTAAATCATCCAAGTTTTCTGAAGCTCCGAGAGGCAAGCTCATCTTTCATGTGCTCGCCAACCCGAGAAGGAAAGCCTGGTGCTGTGCAGGAGCGTTAAATCCACTCTGCCGAGCAAGCGTCCAAAGTCAATGGAATAATCCGCCACTGAACGAGATCCCTGTTTTAGTTGAAAAAGGCCCCTGGCCGCCGCGCCCTCCTGATCCTCAGCGTCAAACACCTTCCGGAGTTCAGTAGATAAGGATTGGAAACTAGAGCAAGCTGGAGTACCTCTCTCCCACTCTGCGGTTCCCCAGAGACGTGCGCGCCCCGTAAGATGATTAATGACAAATGCCACCTTGGCTTTTTCTGTGGCAAATGTGTGGGGTTGCAGAGCAAACAGAATTGAACAGTTAACCAGAAAGGGATTACAACCACCTGCCTCTCCGGAGTTCTGGAATCCCGACCGAGGCTCCTGGACCGAATCGGTTGAACCACCGGGAAACAGGATCTGAAGGTGGAACGGAGACCCGACTCTCTGTGGTCTTCGAATACTCGATAGCTGAGAAGTCAGGAGATGGATCTGATTTGACATGGCCTGGAATGCGTCCTCCTGTTGAGTCACAATCCGCTGGAACCCGGCGGAAATAGTGTTCATTTGGGCTTCATGATGCTGGAGAGTTTCTTCAATGAGGGTAAATCGATTTATTACTTTCTCTGCTTTGGCTGAGTCCATCTTGGCCAGATCGTTCTGTAATGTGGGAATGAGGACTCAAGTGCGCACAAGACAGTGAAGGTAAGTGATACTTTATTAAAGTACAGATAGTGATAGGAAGCTGGAGAGACAGGCTGAGAGTTGGAGTTGAACCGTGAAGCTGAACCGAGACCTGGTGCCGAACCGGTGACTGGAGACCAAGCTGGAGAGCTGGGCTGAGCGTTGGAGTGAGCCGTGGAGCTGCGCCGAAGCCTGGAGCCGAACCGGTGACTGAAGACCAAGCTGGAGAGCTGGGCTGAGAGTTGGAGTGAGCCGTGGATCTGCGCCGAAGCCTGGAGCCGAGTCGGTGACTGGAGACCAAGCTGGAGAGCTGAGCGTTGGAGTGAGCCGTGGAGCTGCGCCGAAGCCTGGAGCCGAACCGGTGACTGAAGACCAAGCTGGAGAGCTGGGCTGAGAGTTGGAGTGAGCCGTGGAGCTGCGCCGAAGCCTGGAGCCGAAGTCGGTGACTGGGGCCAAGCTGGGTAGCTGGGCTGAGAGTTGGAGTGAGCCGTGGGGCTGCGCCGAAGCCTGAAGCCGAGCCGGTGACTGGAACCAAGCTGGGAAGCTGGGCTGAGAATGAAGTCCAAACCTGAGACTTGGAGTGAAGACTGGAGAGAGGACTGAGACAAGAGCTGGAACAAACGCTGGAAACATTCACACAAAGTATGCTGAACGATCTGGCAGGGAAGAGGTGGACAGGAGAGGTTTAAATACCTCACTGATGGTAATAGGCTACAGGTGCTTGGGACAGGTGGCAGTGATGAGATGAAGGAGAGAGAAGGAAAGTGGAGTGGATCCTTGAGAGACACGGAGTGGATCTGACAGTTTCCAAGCTTTTTTTTTTTTAATATATATATATTCTGGCCTTTTCAGCGCCGCCTTGCGCTTTCTGTTATCAATTTTTTTTATGCGACTTTTTATTTTTATTTTTAAGTAACTTGCAAGGGGCCGTGTCAGGGGGCGGGGCCAGGGAGTCAAAACGTCATCATTGTCTTGCAGGCTCAATGACTGTAAAAGGGCTGCACTTTGCAAGAAAATATTAAATAAAAGAGTGGGGCTGCGGTAAAATAATAAATAAAAAGAGTGCGGCTGCGGTAAAAAAAAAAAAAAAAAAAAAAAAATTTTAACCCAGTCCCATGACAACAACGGCCTCGTGGCCAAACAAACGTACCGGCCCACCGGGAATTTTCCCGGTGCTCCCGATTAGCTAATCCGGGCCTGATTCCAACAAACATTACCTTTTCTGCTCTAAGGATACAGTACTGTAAAGTCATTTTAGGGTTCTAGTCACACTTTATCATCCGACTAGCTTTAATATAATAAATGTACATCTCAGTTTGACCTATTTTACTGTGGTATAATTTATTATAATATAATATATAATATCATTATGTTATATATATATTAATAATAAATGTATCATACATTACATGTGTACAACAATTATCCACAGCAGAGGCATGTGATAAGCTATTGTGGTTCTTATTCATGGAAATATCACATCCTTCAAATGGCAATGTCATATCAGAATATACCATAATAAGGCTAGAAAGTCCACAGGAAACAGCTCAGGGTTGAAGTTAATCAGCTTTAGTTGATTCCAACAAAGTCAGTGGAGCAGGTTTGCATGAGCAGTACAAAATGAGTGCACTAAAATTAATTAAGAAGCACTCACTCAGGAGGCAGGAGGAACCACACAGAGCTTTGGAAATGTTTCCCTGACTGCTGATACAATCTGGAGCTGTCCCGCTGCATGACACCTCACAGTTCAGAACACAAACATAAACCAAATGAGTATTAAAAATTTCTTTCTTTTTTGTTCCATGCTTAGAATAAGGGGTTGCAACCATGTTGTCATTTCTGGTATGACATCTTTTGTTTAACTAAAGGAAAAAGCTGACTTCCAAAAGCATTTAAACTAAGCGTTAAACTGCAGTAAATTAAATGTCAGTGGAACAACTATAATTACTATCAGCACAAACCCACCGACCACACGAGGTGTAAACAGTATTAGACGTTAGCATCTGGGGTCAGCCGTGTTAGTTACATCAGCTACTCAGACTCAATGTTGGTCATAGACTCGTCGTCTGTTTGGCAAGAAGGGTTCTGAACTTCTTTTACACATCTAAAACCATAATACAAAGATACATCACATATTTTCAAATGAAGTTTTTTGTTTGTTTGTTTTTTTATGTTGTGGTAAACTAAGACAGAAAAAGAATAGCTTACACAAACATGGAGGAAAAATGTTATAAAATGTTGTATGTTTTTCTGAATACATAGAACACACTTGAATGTACACGAGGGTCCAACACAATATACATGGAATTAATTTGAACCTAATATGACACATTATCCCAGTGCGTGGTCCCAAATATGGAACAGGACATTAATTGAGCTTAAAAACTAGAGGGAATAGAGTGGGCTTTGGGGGTGACAGGGGAGAGTTCCAGATGAAGATTGTGAGGGTTAAGAGACAGATGCAAAGAGGGAGCGAATGATGCTGAAGGGAATAACAGCGAGTGATGCTCATTAAAACTGATTATTAAAGCAGCAACACTGTTGAGCTGCATTCAAGCATAGCTACAGCATCCCAGCTGTGTGTGGTTCTCTCTCACACACACACACACACACACACACACACACACACACACACACACACACACGCACTTACACACACACACACACACACACACACACACACACACACACACACACACACACGTGCTTATACACACACACACACACACACACACGCAGTTACACACACTTACACACACACACACACACGCTTATACACACACACACACACACACACACACGCAGTTACACACACTTACACACACACACACACACACGTGCTTATACACACACACACACACACACACACACACACACACACACACGCACTTACACACACTTACACACACACACGCACTTACTCACACTTACACACATTTACACACACACTTACACACACACACACGTGCTTATACACACACACACACACGCAGTCACACACACACACACACACACACACTTACACACACTTACACACACGCACTTACACACACTTACACACATTTACACTCACACTTACACACACTTACACACACACACACACACATACACACACACTTACACACACGCACTTACACACACTTACACACACACACACACACACACACACACACACACACACACACACACACACACACACACACACACACACACACAGCTGATCAGCAAAACAGAAACGTTCATGCTCGATTGGTTCACACTTGTTCCAGGGTGTTACGTGTGAGTGAACAATGCTGTTGTGTTGTTCAAGTGCTGAGAAAGTGCACTTGCAGGTGACAGAATACATTCAGCCAAGAGTACACAAAGCAATATGGTGAAGTGATGACAGTTTATTCTGTCAGAAGCATTAAAGCTGAAGGATATGTTGGTAAAGAAATCTAGGCTTGGTCCACTCTTGAGGAGGATTCCAGCTCAGAAAAGTAAAGGTTTAACCAACAAAGGTGAACCATACAACAAACCACTACTAAATTTTAAGGAGGACTAAATTTTAAGGGTTCCAATTTTAAAGTTCAAAAAGTGAGAACTACAGTATGTTAGCCACATTGTTTGTTTTCAGTCACTACAGGCAGTTTAAGGTATCAATGGGATTCTTCAATACTGCTGATTAATCCAATCTTTATATTTTTTTAATAATTTGAAGCATTTTATTGGATCACAAAAGCAGTATGGATTTTACCATCTAAACCATTGCTCTACCTGCACAGAGCGATGTCTTTACTAACAGGATTAGTGCTTGGGCTGAGGTCAGATGACAGAGGGCCAGTATTAATAAGAAGGTCAGACATGTATCAGTCAGAGCACATGAGACAGATGTGTATTAGAGGAAGACTGAAGCCATCTTCAATCGTCCTATATTATTATCTGCACCATCCTCCGAGTCACACAGATGACGGATTGTGTTCAAGTCTCACTCCCAGACAACATATTGCTTTCCCTGAACTATTAAAAATAATAACAGTTCCTCTAAGGACCAGGGCTATATTCAGAGTCTGGAATTCATTACTTCGATCAAACAAGCTCTGTTTTTTCAGCAGTTAAAATAAAAGTGTAGATGTTTCAACTAAACTGGGTTCAGCATCACATTCCAAACCCAAGATCTGCTTTCTTCACATAGTGGGCCAATGTCAGGGGTGTTAGGACACAAACAGAACTGCTGCAAAATTTGATAAAACTAAAAATTAATCACAGAACCATGTGTTATTTACACATAGATTGCTGCAAAGTAGTTAAATGTGTTTCACTTGGCAGCTGCAACTGCGATGGAAGGAGGGGCACACACACATACAAATATATATATACACATTAATATATATACACATAGTTAATTAATAGATCTACAGCTATTTAGTACAAATTGCAATTAATCCTTATTCAATTAAATCTAAAACATTTTAATTATTGAATTCTTACTTTAAAAAATTATTGGATTTATTTTATTTTATTTTGTGCAAAACAAGTAAATTAAACCAAACATTTTTTTCAGTGTACAGATAATTCACACTGAGCTATTCACAAATCCTTTTGGACACTCATTTAGTAGATGCTTTTATCCAAGGCGACTTACATGAAGCTTCCATTCACCAGTGTTACATTTTACATTTACATTTTTTTGTCATTTAGTTGACGCTTTCACACACCCAGCAGACCCACTCCCAGTGTGTAACAGACTGTAACATTATGTTTCATTATGTTGTTTAATTTGCTGTTAAGGTAAAGCAACTTTATTGCCATTAGTAATCCACATTTTCTCCCTTCTCCCTTCTCCACATGCATGAGAATTGCACCATGACGTACAGTCTCTTTCAGATCAAGACTTCTGTTTAGAGGATACATGCTTGCTGCAGGTTACATTATGTACAGTATGTGTGTCTTTCTTTTTTTTACTGAGTTGCCTTTTAATTAGTATGTACTGTTTGCACTCTAGAACTGCAGACTCATATATAAAGCCAGACATCAGAGATCATCATTATTCATCAGCAGATCATATTAATCATCCTCTCGCTTGTGGACATAAGCCGTCCCTGTGCTGTCCTTTACTTTCTGCCCACTGCCTCCACTTAGCTCGCTCTGGTCCAATTGACCCTTTGCCCGTCTTTGAATCCCCGCTGCTGCCTGTTAACTTGAACAAGCCATTACAATGCACACACAATTGGTGCCAAGCGTTTGGTATTTGCAGTTACATTATTGGCTCAGACAGAGGGTTGATCCATGTGGAAAAATGAACTTAAACTGCGGCAGATAATGGTCAAATGGAAGGATGTCAAACACACACCATGTACTTCTGTACTGCACATGATCTCAGTTTAACTTAACTGAAGAACTGGAAGTTGTTTAAGTGAATCAGAGAAGGACGTGAGCCACAATCAAATCTAAAACAGGATGAGGTGACTCCAAAACACACAAAGAACATGGCTAAACTTACGCAACAACATCAACCAAAATTGCATAAAATAATAATTATAAAGAAGTGATGCAGAAAGGACTTCTCTTCTTACCATGAGTACATGTACTTAATATTGTTCAGCAAGGCCACAGTAAACCCAACCAGCACTAATGGATTTCTGTTGTAGAGATACACTTTTGTGGCAGGAATTTTGATCATTTGTCATTTTCTGAGCTCAGATCTAGAACTTCCTCAAAAGTGTGTCTGTGTTTTAGCCTTGTTGTTCTGGCTTTGAGGCGGCATAGCATAGCATAGCTTTGCCGTAGCACAGGTCACTTCCTGGGGTCATCACACAACTCCCGACTCTTCTCACAAGAGATCCTTGTGCAGGCCATTTACCGTCTCCATAAGTCTGTCAAAAAGTGAAGCTGAGCTAAGATATAAGTGCTTTTTGAAGATATATAGTTAAAATTCTATTTATGGTAACGTATATGCTGTAGAAAGTTTGTATTTGGATAAGTGACAATTATATTTGTATCACAGCAGGGTGAGTAAAATGAGTCGAGCTGTTCAAATTAAGAACACAAGACCAAACAAAGGCAGACCCCAGTGCTTTGATCTTTTGGTGTAAGAATAAGACGCAGAAAGGTTTACAAAATAATTGATGTTTTATTGTGAGATAAAGAGACCGGGTCCTTTTGTTAATAAACCATCTATTCACAAGTAAGCCATAAAATTTGACTTCAAAAATCTGTGTAATGTCCCTCAAAACTTCATTTAAATTGTGACATACTTTTTTAGACTTTCCTTCTAAAATGCACTTGTTTTTCCTTTGTTTTCTCCCATACACAGCAGTTGTAGTAAAGCACATGTTAAAAAAAAAAAAATGCAGTGCTTTGTGGGAATAAAAAGGTGCAGACACAACAAAAGCTTTTGTTGAGGACAATATGATGTGGAAGAACAGACGAATGCCATGCGTGCCCCCCTCTATGTACCCCTCCTTCCTCCGTCCTCTCATCTGTCCATCCCCTTCTCCTTTTTCCTCTCTCCTCCTCCATCCTCATCTCAGCTCAAAAGGTTAGTAAATGTCACACAGGAGTTGTCATCATCTTGAATGGCATCATCTTTCTTCATAGAAACACTGTCTCGCCGCATGTGTGTGTGTTTTGTGTGTGTGTGGACAAGTTGAAGGGAATACAATTGAACAGAATGAAATGGAACAGGATATTGGAAAAGGGAAATGACTGCCTGCAACAAAGGCCTGACACACACACACACTTGCATGCACAGAGCCTTGAAATGGAGCAAGAGAGTTTATATTTTCTTATGAGATCCCTTTATTCTGTCTACCACTATGTTGTGCAAAAACAACCTCCAAGAACTTCATCTATATCCTTATCCCGACTCTCGTCTACATCCCGGTCTGCAATTGCCTCTCGATATATTTTATGACTAATAGAAGGAGCAGGGCTTTGTTGTGATGACAAATCCCCACACTCAGACAGTTTTACAGCCTCTAAAGAGCCCCTTGACAAACGACTGGGCCGTAAAGCTAATATTGTAATGTTGTTGTAATGGCGCATGTGTATGTATGCATAAGTAAATATTTCAGAGCTGTTAAGTGTGGCTTATCTCTGCCCATTAGGAAAGCGCTCTAGCATCAGAAACAAATGTCAGGACAACCAGGGATGTGCAGGCAGAGACGTAGAGTGGTTTATATGATCAGTATTCCGGCATGCATATGTTCTGTGATATATACAAGGATGGAGACAGTGCTAACGCCCATGAGGCAATTGCACAATTAAGAACACAGGGTCTGGATGCTTTAGATTTCTGGTGCAGAAATTCTGGAACCACGTAGCATCAAAGACTACAAACCTAAATCTGCAACAAAAAGGGGAGCTGGGCAGGAGGACATGGACAGTGGCAAAGTGGTTCACATAGTAAGAGGATTCAATTTGTGTTTACAACAGGGAATGTCTATGTGGAGTTTGCATGTTCTTCCCCCTGTTTGTGTGGGTTTTCCACACCACCACTGAAAGGCATGTACACCAGTGCATGTAACCATACAGGCCTAAGAATGGGAGATGGGAGATACCCGGGTGCTTTCCATTCCTAATCTAACTTTATATCACTATTATTTTCTGTTGTTGTATTCATCCAGTGACACTACAGCAGTGGGGTCAGTAGGTGTGAATGTGCAATCAAACTCGACCAAACAAGGGAACACTGGTCCACCAAAGAACTGCCACCAAATGAACCCTGGTGTGGTTTGATTTAAGTCAGAATGCAAAGCGGACCAAACAATAAAACAAAGGCACATCTAATACAAAATAATGTATAATAAAGGCCTCTGAGTGTAACTGCAGCTGCAAGCTCACGTAGTATGATAGTAGCATGTATGATAGTTTTCCTCTTTCTAAGACTATTTCTAAGACAAGATGATTCAACGCTTGGAATATGGAATAAAATGTAAAACTTGACTATTTTTGCAAAGTAACTTGAGTCCATGTTACTCTCATGTGAGACAGGGGAGCTTTAGCAGCAGTGGAGAGCTAAAAGTGTATGTAACATGATGTGAATGTAGTCTAACTGCGTGTGTGTAGGGTTATTTTCTGCCTTAATAACGCTGAAATGCTGGCATCGCAGTGACAGTTACAGGACGTGTCGTGGTAATTCGGGATAAATGATGAGTGCAGTTCTTTGACATGTCACTGAGGTCTCTGCAGATGTGCTCCCCTCATCCTTCACGGCCCTATAGTGCATATGTCGTGTACCTTTTCTTCTTTACTCGCCCATAATCCCCTAAAGTCCCCACACCATTATTTCCCCTGAGGGCCGCTGAGCGCACACCTCGGCGGGAACGCATTAAATTCAAGAGTTGTTGACGCACGCTCAATGGAAAGCAATAACCTGCACAGGGTCATTTTTTTCAGTCTTTCCTTTCATTTTCTAAGGCTGAACTGAATTGCCTTTTGGTGCTAGAGTGATTATGTTCCGTTTAACATGGGAATTATGAGAATTACACACATAAGCAGAGTGCAGCATGCCTCGACAAGATTAAAAACAGCTGCAGTGGGAGGCGGGAGACAGACAGAGAAACAGTGTGAGGTGAGACAGACAGCTGCTTTACGGTTTTAATATGAACTACTGTTGCCTGAAACTGTTTAAAGGATGACTTAGGTATTTTTGTCTTTTATCACCAGTCCTGTGTGCATTGGGTTTCTGCTTGAAGAATAAGTATATAGACATGTCTGCAGCAAAATATTGAAAATATTAAAGTTAAATTAAATTGAAAGTGAAATAAAATATGAAAAGCAACAAAAGCATCAAAGCCATGCACTTGAATAGTTGGAGGTAAGGCTTACCCTTGTGAGTGATGATCTTATTCAGAAGTGCTGTATCAAAAACATGTTGCTGGATATTTGTTCAACATGTATCTAAAATGAATTCTGCAGTAGTGCTACTCGATGCTGCTGCTGTGTCACTGCTCTCACTCAAAGAAAGGGTCCTGTCTGCAATATCTTATAATTCTAGATTTGACCACATTCTGGAACTCTTCAGGGCATGTCGGCAATGGCGATAGGGTCACCAGATTGACAGCAGCTTATTTAAACGCTAATATATATATATATATATATATATATATATATATATATATATATATATATATATATATATATATATATATATATATATATATATATATATATATATATATATATATACAGTATAGTACAGTATATATTATATTATATAACGCATAGTAATATACATTAACTGTTTAGTGTCAAACCAAGACTGCCACTCTACAGAAGCTGAACAGAAGCTGGGTGCACTGTGTTGGCAACACTGTGCACCATGGACACAGAAAGGTGCTTAAGAAAATACTACATCTTTTCTTTCTTTATCTCATTATATCAAGGGCATTTTGATGGGTCCCACATGAAATATGGAAGAACCACTCTTTTATAACTGCTTGCCAAACCCTTCACACACAAATACATAGAGTTAAAGAAAGTTGTAACATAGCATGTTGCATATTTTCATGTGGCTAACAAAGACAATTAAAAAATCATACAAATAGCAAGAAGCAATGTCTAGGGCAACAATAAAATGCCTAAAAAGAAACATTTCATTTCATATCACTTTGGGCCTTGGTTTAATTATTTATCCTTGCCTCATTTCTAAACAAAAAAATACTCTGGTTTCTGTGGATTTGAGTTGGAAGAGCCGAAATGTACTGTGCTCTGAAAGAAATAAAGTGTGGTCCCTGCTCTATGACCTGTGAATATGACAAATATGGATGTTGTCTTGTGTTTCCATGTTGCCAAAAGTTGCCTGGAGGTAAGAGAGACAGAGACCCAGTAAAAGCCTCTCTGCTCAATCTGATTTAGACCAACTTAATTACCACAATCAGAAGAGCAGCGTTTTCCAGCCGCCGGCACAGGACAGTTCATTACAGACCCTCTGCTGCTTTGTTACCCCAGCAACTCCAGGGGATCGATGTGTAATGCACTTTTTGTTTATGGCGAGAAAAGGGGAGGGAAAAGGACAAACTAATTGAGCCTGTCCAATGATTATCCAGATAGCCCAGTGGCTCCTCGATGACGCCAACACAGACATCCTAGCTTTGAGAAATTTCCTCTCAAGTTCCTATCTCAAGATCATTTTCCAGGACTTTTCCAGGAAACGGTTTGTAGAGAAAGCAGAGGTAGAGGCATTGGCAACCATTATTACACAAACTGTGCATGTATTTAATATTTAATGCAAATATTAAGTAAAATATGTTACCAATCAAGTGTCACACACTTCAGACAGATATTGGTTGCCGGCTACACACAGAGTAGAACAACACTGTCGAATATTGTAATAATATATTGTTAGTATTAGGTATGTAAGTCTATTTTCAAAGGTGATATGCTTTTGAAGAAAATGCTGCCATCACTTCTTCTTGTGTTTAATGCCTGTAGCGTTTTATGCTAGAGGCCACTGCTTGTTTTCCTTGTGTTGGTCAAATGCTGAACTAGAGAGATAGTTTTCTGCTCTGAGATGTGTGATTGGTCCCTTCGCAATGTCAATCAACTTATTACATATAATACACTATTTTCACTAGCATTCATCTGCTGCTTGATTGAAACTGAATAAAGTCAAGCTGTGAATTTTGAGATGAAGTTTTTTTGTAAAATACACATCATTTAGACATTTACTAAAAACACAGAGGAGTTTTGGGTCAAGATTTTCATACTACAGTTCTCTTAAACACTAGCATTAGCTGAAACAACGTTCAGTGGGTAGGGCAAGTGAATCCAAGCCCACAAGCACAAATGTTGAAATGTTTAAATAAACAAATAGACGTTTTGGAGTGGTTGTGTTAGCTGAACTTCACTGGCTTGTAACAACCAATCACAAAAGACTGTCCGGCCCCTACTTTCTAACATTAACAAACCTAGAAGAGGCGGACACACCCTTGAGGCTCTCACAGTTTGTAAAGTACCACTCACACATGGTTGAAACAGGGCTATACAAACTAAAAAGGAAATGATTGTAAAATTAATCAAAACATGGAAACAAGCCTATGGCAAAATGTAAGAATTAAATACTTTTGCTCAAAGAATCTAAACCTGTCAAAGTACAGGTTAGTTTGGTTAAGTATTTTCCAAGACCAAGCACTGGAAAACAGAGGACAGAAGTTGGACTCTTTATATATATACTCAGCAGGTGTAATTGAATTTCACGGTCTTCCTCTTTACGAACCTGTAAAAAAAGACCTTGTGACTGTTAGTCAAAATAAACACAGCTAATATTGGTGTCGCTTACACAGTAATTACAAGCCAATCTGCAGTGTCTCGCCTCTTCTCCCTTTAATTGCTCCTCTCTCTTACTATCAACCCCCACACACACACACACACACACACTGCCCTCCACTCCATCCCAGAAAGCCTTCTCCTCACCGCACAGACATTTGAAGAATTAGCCGTGCTAACGTGTGCCCTAATTGGCTGTCACTACGCGCTGGAAAATGTGAAGCCACTTCCTCGATATAATCATGTTTACACACGAGCGCCGGGTGCCAGACTGCTGGGCTTGTCTCTATTGCGCTTGTTTAGAGAGTAATTTACTGTAAAATTGGCTATGATAGTCAGTCACAGAGAAAGAAGAGCAGAGAACCAGCTCAGCGTAAAATGGCTGTTGTCGAGGCACAATAACTTATAGTTTGCAGCACTTTAATCCTTGCTGTTAATTTAGAGGAATGGCTGTGCATTTAATAGAGTAGAGTATCATCAGGTGAGCCTCATTATTACTCACTTTTCCTGTGCAAGCTCATACCAATACAGCATTTTGAAATAATGTATTGACTGGTACAACAGGTGATTTACAAAGTTTCATTATGAAATATTAAATTAATTTTATAAATAAATGCATTAGTTTAAGGGGTTATATGTAAGTTTGACATTTAACAAAAGAATAACATTGTCTTTGTTTTAGGGGCCGTTTACGTGACATCAGTAGCATTTTCAAAATGCTTTCCTGTGAATATGCTGTAGTATGTCTGCCAGACCACTAGGGGCAGCTTGAACCCTCACTGCTAATTATGCTCAAGTAGTAGAAATGGTGGAGGTTAAAAAGCATGAATTTTATACAGCACTTTTCCATCTAGTAGGCACTCTAAGTGCTTTACACAAGCTTCCATTCACCAGCTGGAACAACCTCTGGAGGCAAGGTGGGTTAAGTGTCTTGCCCAAGGACACAACGACAATATGAACTGTGTGCAGAGCCTGTATATCCTTCCGGTTATAGGATGTCCGCTCTAGCCACTGCGTCCCAGGGTCTACTCTACTTTAAATCTGTTTTTTTCTGAAGCCTTAGTATGGATTGTGTACATCTAATACTAATATATTTTCTGTTGTTGTTCCCCTTCTGTGAGTGTCCAGCAGCCAATAGCTGGATGTCATTGTCTACAAAGTTTCCACTACAACACAGGGGGTAGCATTCTCAAACCAAACACCTATGCAGCTGTATGCCATAGTTTCTTTTTTTAGTAAGTAGTAAGTATTGCAGTCACTAACAGCTTATATTCACTGAGACTGTTATTTACTCTGCTGTTTTTGAAAGCTAATCTAGTCCTGACCTGCAACCTTTAAAAAACTGGCTCTGTTTTTTTTCTTTATTGAAAGCCTGAATAAAATTGTCAGGCAAAGTTTGCTGTTGCAGCAACGTTTTTTTTTTCTTTGTGTGATAACCTCACTACAATTCCCTTCACACTGTACCACTGTTGTATTAACTCAAAACATAAAACACATCTGTGCTTTTACACTGTGCTCTTATCATTTTTATACTGCATGTTAATTTAGTTTATAGAAAAAAAAAACTATCACAGTAAAACCATAAGTCAAAACTACTTCCAAATGCAATTGGATAAACATACAACCAATCAGAATGCAGGGGCAGTACCAACATATGCAGAATCAATTCCTTCTGGACTGACACAATTTGAAAAACATACAACCAATCAGAGAAACAATGACACAACCATTCCGCTAAAGCCCGCTCCATTTTAGCTAAACGTGTATGATTGGTCAGATAAATCTTTGGGGAAATTGGTTTAAATGGGACCCATTTTCTTCATTAAGAACGTGAATGGGTCTAGCTGGCCAAGCTAATGCGTCAACTCTATTTTAAAAGTGTTTTGTTCAGTGTGTTAACCATGTGTGACCATTGTTTGCAAAAAATTAAGATGAAGTGAATGTAAGTATTTATTTTGTTAGAGACCAGATGTGTCTATAATGATAGTAGAGTGTTACAAAAATGGGCAGATGAAGAGGAAGATTGGAGTAAGGTTGGGCATAAATAACAAAAGAACAGAGAGTGGCCTAAGGAGCAACATAAACTTAAAGATTGTAACTAAAGGAGTTGCAAAATTGTCTCCTCACCCAATTATAAAAAATAAATTGAAAAAGAAATAGATCATAGAGACTGACTTTTGGGGCTTCTTTCTATTCTTTTATCATTCTAATTAGAAGAGATAACATAATCAAATCAAATAAAGAGCAACATTTAAAAAGGAGAAGGCCCATCATCTTTTATATGTCACCGCTTTCCTTCAGCATATCAGAGTTCGGTGTCAGAATGGTCGAGAGGGTTTCTTCGAGCAGCATTTACATTTTATCTCATTTTAAGGGAATCTTCTAGAAGTGTCAGAAATATTCTACAGTAATAGCATCTTCATTTGGAGACACTGTGACCGTAAGGCCAGCTCTCCCAGGAACACGTTCCTTATTTACCAGCCTGTTAATTCCCATTCCCAGCACAGCAAGGGACGGGGGCTGCGAGCGTGGGAAAGGAGGGAGAAGTCTTGAGAAGTCTGCACACTGTGAAGTAGACCTGACATTTTTCTCCTCTAATTGTGTTTTCGTCTCATTTTGCAGGACGGTATGTGCGTTTATTTGTTGCTGTGTGCGTGTTTGTGTGTGTGTGCTGTATTTACTGTGTGTGTGTGCATCCAGGCATATTTATTCATCTCTGTGTGTGTACAAAAACAGTGTCTATGCTTTTGCCAATTAGGCACTCAATGACAGGACATGTGGTGAAGCAGCTATCCCGGCCGATTCATGGATCAGCAGTTATGGGAGAAAATTTCAAAAACTGGATGCACATGCACACACACACACACACACACACACACACACACACACGCAATGAGCTTGAGTCATTGAATATGTGGAGTGTGTGATGCATGTGTCGTAGCTCAAACAGCAGGACGCTGCCTGTCGATGCATCATGTGGCGACAGTTATCCTCTGACTGTCACAAGTTCAACCAGTTCTGAAAGTGACATATTTAAATTATACATTAACAAAAACTGATTTTATACATCACCCTGCCATTGAGTTTAAATAGAACATGCTGGAAACTCACTTTGTAATTTGTCTCATCACTGTGCATGAGGCACTTATGCCTGTTATTCAAGGGATGACTCTTAAGTATCTAGTTCTAATGCTCGGTCTGAAAGCGTGTTTTCTGCTTTAAATCCAATCATTCTTGACGGTTGGTTGTCTTTGAGGAGATCTGCTCCTGTCTTGCTTTAGATTTTTTATCTCTTCTGACCCTCTCCAGTCCACAAACCCCTCTTGGTCTTCTCAATGGATGCTTTCACTTTTCCACTAAGGCCAGGAGCTTTCTCAAAGAATAACACCAATAATTGGTGTGACAATGTTGGTGGACTTTGAGATGTTGCATTTTGGTGTAATTTACTTGATGTAAAGTAAGTTCA
This sequence comes from Perccottus glenii, assembly GCA_024416835.2. Taxonomy (NCBI): domain Eukaryota; kingdom Metazoa; phylum Chordata; class Actinopteri; order Gobiiformes; family Odontobutidae; genus Perccottus; species Perccottus glenii. The sequence goes on along the minus strand of CM044563.2, from coordinate 13,767,603 downwards.
TTCATTCATTCATTTTCTACCGCTTAGTCCCGTTAGGGGTCACGGGTCACTTGAGCCTATCCCAGCAGCTTTGGCCCTGAGGCGGGATACACCCTGGACATTGGCCAGTTAGTCGAAGGGCTAACATTTAGAGACAGACAGTGACAGACAACCATTCACTCTCACATTCATTCACTAGGGACACTTTAGAGTTGCCAATTAACCTATACATGCATGTCTTTGGACGGTGGGAGGAAGCCGGAGTACCCGGAGAGAACCCACGGTAACACGTGGAGGACATGCAGACTCCTCACAGAAAGACCGGAGTCAGCTGAGGATGTTTGAGTTGGCAGGGTTTTGACCTCTCAACCTTCTTGCTGTGAGGCAGGAGTGCTAGCCATATGTAGCATATCAACTTTCACTCAATGGCATATGTCAATGTCAATACAGAAACAATAGTAAACACATGATTTTTGTGTTCCGCCATAATGTCACGTTATCATTCATGAAAAACGATCTGGATATTACTACAAAAGTACAAATGTAATGCTGGTGTCTCAAGACAATTTTGTATTTAATTGTAGCATAACTGACCACGTGCTTAACACTGTATATGACTCAAGCATTCGATGTGTCTGGTGACCTCTTTCAGTGGAAAACCCTCAAACAATTAGGCAACACACAGAGTTTGAACAAAATGGCCAACAGCATTGTCCATTTCAACATGCCTCCAGCGCAGGGGCGAAAAGAGAGGTCAGGCAGGTCTCATCAGTCCAACCCCGGCAGACCTGGGCCTACTGAGAGAGACACAGCGCACAACTAGACCATGCACAGACTACCAGATGTTAAAATAATGGCTTTAGAGTTTAGAGTTTTGTGCCACTTGGCGTTGACTTAGGGATAACACAGAGTTTTACCGGCACATTTAATAAAGAGGCAAATACTCCACATCTCTTCTTTTTTGATGATTGATCATTTACCATATGACTGTGAAAACTCAATAAAGTCTTTCTTAAATCCATAAGCTTTGGCTCCATTTCATCTTTCAAGCATTAGGACATGTTTGATTTCCCCACCCCTCTATAGACCAGTCTTAAGGAAAATCATTGGGCACTTTAATTAATCTTTGCTAAATAAAATGACATACATTTATCTATATTTGCTAAACACAACTCATTTTACTGAATACAAAGTCGCTAATGATGCTAGAAATATTATTTGCAAAAATCGAGACCACCATCACTCACTATATTTAAGCACTGCGTTGGCCCAAATAGAGCAATAAAAATAAACCACATTAATGCACCACAGAACATCCAAATGACTTTTTAAAGAAATATTTCTGAACAAACTATTATCAGGACAGCTTGTCTTACTGGCACAGAAAATGCATGCACAAGTTAGTTTGGAAGGAAGAGAGAGATTTCTCTTGTCATTTGCCCAAATACATTAGTGTAAAAGGTCACAGCTGTTTTTTACCAAACCATATGTTGGATAAGGAAGAAATCTCTCTTTTGTGTTTGCTTATGTAGCCTAAATGTAGAGGTGAGTACAGTTTTCTTTCTTTCTAAAGCTGCTGATTCTATACTGAGTGCGTTCTAATGGTCACCCACTGGACTTCCTTCACATCAATCATCTCTGCTGTTCTCTCTTGAAGCCACGCCATATGGCAACTCTACCACTCGCTCTTTTTCTCCGTCCTGTTTGTTTTCTCATCTGTCTGCACTCTTCTTTATTATTATATTCACACTGAAGACATTCTTTCTCAAACAGATGAGAGACATGCAGATCATTCCAAAGCAAGATGAAAGAGGTCCTGGTTTGATGCAATTACCAAAATCACCTCATGGCCCTGAGGTTCCTCTAGGAATTGGGCAAGGTTTTCCAAGGACCACAACAGTCTGTCAAAACCCACTGTTGGATGCTCCTTCCAACTAGGTGCATGATGTCTACCACCATCTGACAATATCCTTGGTTGAGGTCAGCACAGCTCCATCGCCACTCTGCGCATTGAGCGATTGAGTTCTTCTTGTCATTCACCATCTGGCAGTCTGAACAAACCTTCTCAGGACTGGCCCAAAGCCCTGTTTTAAGGCTTTATTGAATCTCTCAATCAATTATAGCTCGGTTAAGCCTTCACAGCTGGAGTACCTACTGTATGTTGTCCGAGTTTACATGAACAAGAGAGAATCGAAGTACTGTGTCTGCTCGGGCTAATGCTGCATTTATGTATCCTAATGGTTATTTTACTGATTTTTTGCAACATAATTTTTAATTTGTTAAGATACTATTGTTGAATTTGCGGTAAAATTTAAGTGTCCCAGTTTTTAGGTTTAAAAATATGGTCACCCTAAGCGTTAAATGCTAATATACCTGAGTTATTAGTAAATATCAACAGTAACACACTCACGGGAACACAACAAACTAAGAACGTGTTCCTTAATCTGCAACTGCAGTGTCCGAAGCCACTTAAACACATCAAACCCACTCTGGAGCATGCTCAGTGCACTGTGTGACCTTAATTGGAGGAAGCTGCATAAATGCGCCAGTTATCCGACAACGTCCTGCACTATCATGAGGGCTGTTGCTAGAAGCCAGTTAAACAAACTTAGAGTTGATAAAACCAAACAAATCCAAACTGGGTAACTTAGGGTTCATCTGTTGCATGACACTGCTTATCAACTTTCTCTCAGGTTTAAACCCCAGTTTACTGTCTTTTTTTTAAGACAGTAATTGTAATTGCGTCACTCTGATGATAGACCAACCCTCAAAACCAAACCACTTTCTGGAGACGGAAAACTCAGAGTGTGCTCAAACTAAACCTGTACTTACCTGGATCTAAACCTAAACCAGCTTCTAGCAAAAGGCCTCAGGTGTGTTACTCCGACTGTGAGCAATTCAAATGACTGCCAGTCAAGGTGTTTACATGTAGATTAAAGCTATAATTATAATTAATTGATTAATTAATTATAATGTTTATGATGCTTCTGATAAAAGTACGTAAGTCAAAGTGCTTTACAGTCTCTTTTATTGGTCCAATTAATCACATTGACATAATTACACCTTGCCTTTGCAACCTAACATATTTAATGCACGTCTTTGTGTGCGATTACTGATGTGCTCTGGTTCTCGCAGAAGGCTCAGCAGACCGGGCATCTGTCCAAGCTACACACCTGCTGGACACCATACAACACATTAGTCTGCTGCACAAGGTGCTCACTGCAGCAGCTACTCCCGTCTTCACGCTCCTCTCATCTAACCCACCGCTTGTGTTTTTAACCACTGAGGATTTTCTCTTTCCACTTCACTGTTCTCCTTCGCCATTATTTACCTAAATTTCTAAGCACCTTGGCACAGCCGAAATATCTACCATTGTGGCAACTGATATACAGTATTATGATTAAAAACCTGGTCTGAAATTAGAAATAGAAGCTTTAAATATGAGTATTCACATATTAGCCACATCGATGGTTGCCTAATGCTGTTGAGGCATATTTGCACAACCATCTGCTAAAATTAGTGCACATTAGTTTACATTGTACCTGACATGCATAGCCACTCTAAGGAAAAGAGCTACCAGTGCACCCTTACATAATCCTAATGCTAATCCTGTGCTCTTTAATATAAACTGTATTGTTTGGATTGGTTGTATTCCAGCATTGAGAAGTGTGTCGTGTTGAGGATTCTATAAAGTGACATAATGGGATATTAGAGTTGTATTAAGTGGAAAATCACCTTGAGTGTCCTATCACACACCTGTATATTATCACCACTGAACCGTCTAATCTATGCTGCACAAAGACTTAATTTGTGACTCTTCCATGTCTGCATAAAGTATTTTTTTTTTTTATTTTTTTTTTTTTATTTTTTTTTTATTCATTTAGCAGACGCTTTTATCCAAAGCGACTTACATTACATTACATTACCAGTGTTACAGTCACTGGAGGCAAGGTGGGTTAAGTGTCTTGCCCAAGGACACAACGACAGTATGAACTGTGGGGAGAGCGGGAATCGAACCCACTACCTTCCGGATGAAAGACGACCGCTCTACCCACTGAGCTACTGCCGCCCCGCATAAAGTATTTTAAATAGCTTAGGCCACTTTCAGTTCAGGCACAGACATGATAAATTGATGTGGCCATCCTTAATGCAAGGTGCTAAACTGCAAAACAAATACTGACTGTGTTTTGAAAGATTGGAGTGATATATCAGCCAATCACAAATGCATGGCTCTCTAGAGGTACTACTACCATTGAGTGACAGAGGCTTCAAAAATGTACATTATGGCTTTGGCCTTTGATTCTCTTTTTATAAGGCAATTATCCCTCCAGAATTGAAGGCAATACTGTAGTTTACTTTTATGGTTTTAGGAAATTGTTTTATTATTTGGTTGCAAATGTATTCTTGAACAGACTGAGCTGAGGTACAGAATAATGATTATACATCATCACATTATCATGCCAAACAGAACTTTCTAGATAGCCAAAGGCTAAACAAATATCTCAGCAGCAGTGCTCAGTATATATAACCATACATATCTGAAGTGAACAAAACAGAGCACACAGTATGCACGTCCTCTACTGCTTAAGTAGCATTGGCAGATGAACAAAGCAACAACAAATAACTGTGTATTGCCCTGATATTTGCTGTGCCCACGAGAATAAATAGGAGGGCAAGAAAATTGTGAAGTAAAGAGAAGCACTATTTGCATGTGGTCTGCAAGCCTTGCATAATAAATCACAAGCTGAAGAGAGACACAACAAACAAGAAATACAGAAAAGAAAAACTAAACAGGTAATCGCTAAACCTGGGGAAAAAAAACAAAAAAACATTAACTAAGTATTAGGAGCTGTCCTACATCTAGATTACGCTTATTCAAATTGAATAAATTGGGTTGGTTGCAAGTTTAAAACAGAAAATATATGGTCAGTACTGTTATTATTATATTATTTTTATATTAAAACAACAACAAAAAAAGAACATGTTTCTTTAAACAGATGCAGGCCATAAATAATCATGATATTCTCACTTGTTGCCATTTGGGTCTTTCTTTTGGACTTTCTCTATTCCACTGCCTGACCAATAGGCAAATGGCAAACTTCTGTGGGTCTAATTGGACTTCCAGCCAGTCTTTTCACTTTGCAGATGAATTAAGTCTACTTTAGTGTTGTTTTCTCTTTGTCTTTTTATAGATCACCATCAGCGTGAATCACATGTGGTTGTCCAAACTATAAAGGTCAACAAATCATGTTGATAATATGAGGTTCCATGTTGTTGATGATGTGGCAGAATGTCATTGAATGTCATTGTGTTGCTTATTGCACCTACCAGTCCAACGTTTCTGAGTTTCATTTGATCGGTAGGTTGTGTGCGTCTTGCCCCATGAGGTTATGTTCCAGAGGGCTCCACACTCTGTATTGTGTGTTGACCAGCAGCAGAGCAAGCACACAACATGTTTCTTGAACTATTCCCCTGGCTGTTGTCGGTCCCAGACAGGAGTGCACGCCTCAAAGCTCTTTCACACAGGTGGTTCCTGACACATACATACTGCTCGATACAGAAGGCGGACACAAAAATCAAACACAAAATATGTGTTATACAAGGACGTAAGCTAGCTGTAGATCCCAAGTCAGTCATAGCCTCCAATGATTTTCAAAGAAGGTTGTTTTACATGCGTAAAAAAGATGTGACTGCCCTTGTGAACGCACTCGTGTTTTATGTCATGTTCCAACATGATTATTTTGACCAAGCCAAAGATTTTTAGTGACCATAGGCTGTTTGTATTGTTTTTTTACAGTAAAGTATACTGTTAGGTTGGTAGGGAGTAAAAGTCTTATCATAAGAAAACTGAAACAGTACAATATCCAGTCATTTAGAAGTTACAGGGGTAATGTTAGCTGTTTATCAGATGTCTTTGTTCTTGGGTTAAATACTTATTGGGCCGGATGAGATTTTTTTTCCTGGGTTAGGGTGAAATTGGCAACAGGGACCGTATTCAGATCTTATAATACATCCACAGTCACATCATTTTTCCAAACTGAGCAATAATATACAGATGGAACCAAGTAAAAATTCAACTTTTTGGGAAGCAAGCTTTATAAAGCAACTCATTTTTCTTAGTTTGCCTTATTTAAATAATCTCCATTAAGTGGCATGTATGCATTGCCTTAGACTGTCCAGGATACTCCCAGACTAAGCAATTTTTGTAATATGGCACAATGTGAATAAAAAAAAACATGCTTGTTTAAAAGTCATTAAATGATTAAAAGATGTTATGATTAAAATATGTATTTTCTCATCACATTCATACAAAACCCAATACATACGCAATAATATGTGACAATTCTAATCTAATAACTAAGTGTTTGTATTATTAAAAACAAAGCCTGTGATATAGATCCCCATACAGCATGTGCTGCTGGAAACTGTCATTGTTCATTATGTGGTGATCTTTGCTCTGTATTTCTATCTATATCTGTGTTTCGTGGTCTCACATCTGCACTCCCCCGTCACCTCGACTCATAACACTGAGTCAACACCACCTCGCTCTCTCTCTCTTCTCACACACACACACACACACACACACACACACACACACACACACACACACACACACACACACACACACACACACACACACACACACACACACACACAGAAAGTGAACTGTCACACTTTCAATCAGCTTTGGTGCCTTCTTGTACCTGTAAATGTATATATTAGTTTTTCTACTGTCTGATATTAATACAATGAAATTGTCAAACTGTGATCTCAGTGAGACATAAGTCATGGTGGTTGAGGAGGAGGTGACAAGATACATGAAAGGATTAATTATCTGTGTAGATGTTGCTAGTGATGTTCTGTTACATGTTTTTAAATTGAATACATGTTTAAAAATAAAAACTTACAACTATGGTTTAATCAATTGGACATCTGCATTTTTAACTATCTAATCTGCGGTAACTATCTAATCTGCAAACTGCACACAGTGCTGCCCTGGATCTTCTTGCTGTGAGGCAGGAGTGCTAACCACTCTACCACCATGTTGTTGGAATTCTTGTCTAGAAGGAAAGTTGTATCTATATTTTCATTTTTCACAGTTTACTAACCATTCTTTGTACATAGTAATTGTTTTTTATATTAATATTATTAAAATACTGTTTGAGGACAAACAAGACTAAGACAACTAGGCGTGTTGTTGTTTGAAAGACAATGGTTAAGGCAAAAGGGAGGCCCAGAAGGGATTCGTGTCAGGGGATCTAAATATGGCAAGATCAGGCTGCTGGGATCTGTCTGTCTTTGAAAATGGCCGACCTTGGCAGAGCATGGATGCTGGGGTAAAGGTCAAAGGTTAAAATATTGCTGGTGTGTTCTTTTCCTGTCACTCAATTTTTTTTTCTTGGTGACTGTCTATATTCCTCATGCCCATCTGGCCAAAAACAGAGGGGGGCATGGGGTCGTATGGGGGAAAGTGTGTGCGCTTTTGGCAGCTGTAAGGCCAGTGTGTGCTTATTTCCATAGAGCTGAAAATATAATGCTGCATCAGAAAACAACTGTCAGCTTTCCACTGACATTGGGAGCAGAGGAGAAATGCAGAGGAAGAAGGTGCACACTGTAATGTCTCCTTTGCTCTGCCACAATCAGATTACCGCTGGAGGACAAGGCCCCTGGACAGAGCCCAGCACACACAAAAACACACCAGAACTGCACACACATATTTAGTTTTATGGCACTGTAATATTGAGAAGTGTGAGTTTCTCTCCACACAATTTTAAGAGAATTATCATCTTTCTAAACAAATGTAATATGCAGCTATATTGTATTGTAGAATACAATGCCCTGTGCTCATTTCTTTCATACAGACATGAAAACAGGAGTGGCCATGTTGGAAGACTTGTGCATTCACTCATACAAATCTAATTTTACTGAGCAGCGGGGTATGGGCAGAGCGGAGTATGGCGCTTAATTAGCGCCAGCATTTACAACACAAAGCTGGTGGACAAATGGGCTGACTCCTTTGCAGTAAATGTCTACTGTTGATATTATATGTGTTCGAACATGTAAGCAACATCAAACAATGGAAAATAATGTACAAACATGTACAAGGGTTCCAAGCTCCATGCACTCAGCTTACAGAACCAGCCACACAGCATACATCAGCCTGCAGTTCTTCAGCGTCAGAGTCTTGGATTATCCTTGAGAGGATCTTCTGACGTTGTTCACGTGTGCCAGACCCCAGAAGAGTACAACAGGGCCACCACAGTATAATCTCGGGGTGAGAAATTCTAGCGGTGGAGCAATGGTTACCACTGTTGCCTCACAGCAAGAGTGCTCCGGTGGGTTTCCTCCAGGTTCTCCGGTTTCCCCCACTAACAAAAACATGCTGGGTGCCCCCTGTTTTGAAATAAACTCAACATAATTTCAGACTTCAGCTTCTGAAGCTACAGCTGGGGCCAGTAACAAGCTGTGCAACAACCTGGGATGCCTTACAGTATGGGACAGCTTGGGACATACAGTATGTCAAAGTATTATGCCACAAAAGGAGACTAAAGAATATCTTGTTCGTTGGAAAAATAAAACTGTATATTATATAAAGAAGTATCTAAAACCGAAAAAATTCTGTTTGTCAAAAAATAGTCCTTGAAAAGAGAATGATACAAACTTAATGTTGAACCTGACCATAGTTTTCTCTGCAGTGATTCATAGAAGTGACTATTTTTTTTTAAATAAATGTTAAATGTGCCTTTGTGAATAGAGCTAAATCTTGATACAGTACATTCATCATCTTTTTCTCAATAAAGATTGTTCATCTTATTGATCAGAGGCCAGGATGTGTGACTGTACAATAAGATACTGGCTTACCATGCTTTAATAATTTCATTGAATTGCAGTCTCATCTGTTTTAATTTGACAACCTGCCACTAAAATAGTTATTTTAGTATAGAATGTGCTTCATGAGTTTTTTGTTACTAAAAAACAAGAGTAGAAGTCTGAACCACAAGTCACAGCACAAAAGGAGTTTGTTCAAATAACCCTAGCACCTAGGGTAGGATTAATTTAAGGTTGCCTTACCAAAAACTTTTTCCCTAACACTTCCAGCCCTTAATTTCAACAACATAGTAATCAGTTTGTCTGAGTTTATAAATAAAAAGTGAAACTGAACCAATTTGCCACTGCAAAATAATACAATCCACAATTATCTCTGCTTCCTTAAACGTTGCATGAATGAATTGCCTCCTTTTTGTCTATGTTTTTCTTGTTTGTTCTGTTTCACTGTGTAAGCAGACAAAGTTAGTGCGGGAATAGGCTCTTTCACAGCAGAAGTTTACACTGCCATTCATCAACAAGATGTGTTGACCAACACATCTTTTCCCTTGTTTAAAGGAGGAAGCAGACCTCAATACATGTGAGCATATGATTGGCCAAAGCTTGACATGACAGGCTGAACATTCAAATCCCTGATACTAGATGACGTCTTAAATTATCTCTGAATGTTGACTGCAGATTGTATTCTTACCCAATGCTAACCTTGTAGCATTCCTTAGTAAAGCTTGAGACTCAGTGTGCAGGATGTGTTCAATAAACTCTCATCACCCGTACACCACCCGAAGAAGTGGTGCATGTGTTATTCTGCATCAAATAGATAGTCTACAAAAGTTTAGTGAAGTTTTGCATGTGCTAATGACCAGCAAACAGACTGGAACTTGCCCCTGCTAAAGAGAGATGCAGGCAGTTACTGTGAACACTTATTTTACAATTAAATTGAAGTATACCTAACTTCCATGGTTTATGGGATAAGCCCTTTAGCACTTTACAGGAGAATACATTATTTGTGAAAAAGGAGGTATGTTTAATTGTTTTTAACAAAGAACGTTATCTTTAGAAACAAAGGGAGCCATAATGTAACACCTTATAATGTAACACCATCCGTTCTGACCACACTGTGTTCTAAACCTGAAGTTATTTTTACAGAGCAGCAGATCAAATGAGTCATTTGTTGGAATTTGTGTTTGGCACACAACAACAAATGATGATATAAGTGTTTTTGGCAACGAGTTCTACTTTACATGAGAGCAGTATCTTGCTGCTCCTTTTTGGTGTACAGAACCAAACATCTTTCATACACTCAATTGTGAACTAATCTAGAAGTAGGTTGAGTAATTTTTTCATTTAGTAGTATAAATAGACACTAAACAGAGTGTCATTAACTATAGAACAAAGCTTACTGTCACTCAGCTACATTTTGGTAGATACATATATTCATTTTTCCGCATTTGTTTTTTATTGGTTTGTGGTTTATTGGTCCACTGCCTGGTGGTCACAAGCCGCATCATGGTTAACTCTATATGTTTTTAGAGTGTGAAAGCAAGCTACTTTTAAATAGTGTTTTGTTTTTTTTTAAGTAAAAGTACTTCTATTGATCTGTGAAATGACACGAGAACAGGACAGAAATGAGTGGCAAATGGAAGGATCATCAAAGGAGACTGGGGACCTTAAAAGAGGGTAAAGAGCAAGCTGATAGAAAACAACAAAGAATATGGAGGAAGACAGGAGATAATGTTAATCTTTGCTTGTTATTTCAGCACTAATTTCCCCCCCTGGAGCTCATTAGAGTCTGGAGAGAAACAAACCACAGAAGCATAAACTAACAGAAGTGAAGAGTAAAGGCAAAAGGAAGAAGCTGGCACACTAGTATCACATAAAGCACCGTAGATATTTGGTATTGACTAGTGTTTATTAAATTGAATAATGTGTGTTATATAATGTTCTTTTAATTTTAATTTTTCTATGTAGGTTTTTCTTTTCTTTTTGGCCCTCTGTACACACACACACTTCCTATGTAAAGATTTAATTTGCCATGCTTATATGTGAAAATGAAATAAAAACACTAAACACCAAGCAGTGCATCTGTTCACCTCTTTCCATTTTTTTGTTATTGTTTACTGTTGAAATGGTGGACATAACCAACATAGCACTGGTTTTCATGTTACATATGCTGCATATAAACAGAACTGTTTTACTAATCTGACCAACAAAGGTGCCACTTGGGTATGCTTTGACAACACAAAGTTATTGTATGTATGTTAATGTGCCAATGGTTGGGCTGGATAATGTTAAAATATTCTTCCATTATCTTCCAGTATCTAAACTTTTTTCTGTATCAACATAGTTTCAAAATTACTTTTAACAACATTACATTTGACAGACTGACACAGACACAGTCACATTAGTATCTGGCTCCTGGCTCTGAGCCTACTGTATGCTTCTGTTATTTATTCTAAATTTGACTTTTAACAGCCTTGAGCCAGGGCTGGCTCCAAAAGTGTTAGGATGACTGAAAACACACTGTTTTTTTGCCAATAAGCAAATTGATCATGTTCTTATATCCTTATGATTTCTTATTTTCACATCTGTCAAAACCACAGCCTGCCCATCAACCTCACATCTCCACACACAGCTCACATCTCCAGTCACAATAAACCAGTGTTGTAGACAAGTCACCAGTTTTCGAGTCCAAATCACTTCAAGTCCTTAGCGTTCAAGTCCGAGTCCAAGTCCAAGTCACCAAAAACTAGTCCGAGTCGAGTCATTATCACTTAAAGTACAAGTCCGAGTCCATGTCCTCCAGAAAATTTCAAGTCGAGTCTGAGTCGAGTCATCTTTAGTTTAACTGCAAGTCCAAGTCACTAAAGAAAGGTCCGAGTCAAGTCCAAGTCACCAAAGTGAGTTACAAATCTGAAAACTACGGTAGGCAAACTGATACATTAATTGGGATTTTAGTTGTTTTAGTTGTACAAGCCTTTTTTATTACTCCATTTAATGGAGTTTTGATTGTGGCATATCAGTTAAGACTGTAGCCTATATAGGCCTATATTTTTTTAATGTATTTATTTAGGGGCTGGGAGTTAAATGTGAGCGAATCGTCCGAGTCCAGAACTCGAGTACTCCCTCTCTGAAATAAACACACAAAGAAGAGCAAACTGGGCAAGGAAAGGCTGGACAGAGATATTGTTTGGTTTAAAAATACTCATACATTATGTTGTTTTTGTTTGTTTGTTTTGTATGGCACTATTTTAAAGCTCCTGTCCAGCCAACCATCTCCTACAACAAAAGATGAATGAATGAAAAATGAATACAAATTAGTGTAATAACTTAGAAGGCACTGAGGAGCACCTTGAAGTTAGATACCCAATGCTTACTGGAAGCACACTCAAGCCTGAACTTGGTCTCAGATGTAGCCAGAAAGACTGACTTCAAACAAAAAGCAATTGTACCTATATTTTTTCTCTCACCAGCTGCCACTGACCCAGATTTAGAAAGAATTACATGTAGAAAATGTAGATACTGTCCACTGGGCGGGTTTAATGCAGAGAATGAATTTCCTCACAGGGATATTAAAGATGTCTTGTTTTTTCTAAAGATTTTCTTCTCTGTAGCTCCACGGGCCATTAAGCAACTAATATTTTATTAAAAGGCCAGATACAACATAATACAATACAATGAGCTGGCAAATAAATAGTGCAGACAATGTCCCATACCTGGAGCTTCGAGTGTCTCCGATGTGTGTTCTGTGGGCACAAACAAAATACCAGACAAAGGCCAAGGCCTACAAGTGGGTGTAACAAAAGTAAAAGTACCATTTCAATTTTATTTAATTCATTGGAGCAAAGAAATAAGAAAACAAAAGATAAATCCATTTGTCTGATTGGTAAATTAAAGACTATTTTCATTGTCTAAATATTCACATGTAATTTACAGTCAAGAAAATAACAATTCTTTTTTAGCAGTTCTGACAACGGAGTCCTCTCATCTTTATAGTCATAACTTGGCTCAACCCAAAATAAAAAACAAGAAGCATGTTTTTAATCAGTAGAGCAGAACAGCAGCTTCAAATGTCCACACACAATCACTAGTAAGTTTCTCTTGGAATATTATTTATATAACACTGAAATACAGAAATACAGATAATAGTCATCAACCAGATTCAATTTTCAGTATTAGTATTACCATTATCATCCTCATAATACTGGTAGAAATGGTGGCTTTCATCTCAATATATTTATAGATCCATTTGTATATATACTGTGCGTATATAACTATTTATATGTTAGAGAGTTTGTGGTTGTAAGTTCAGTGTCCAAAGTCCAACATTGAAGAAAAGCTAAGAAGGATCCGTGCCGGGAATTAGTTGAGCAGCAGGTAAGAGACACGTGAGGAATCAGAAGAGACATGGGCTCAGAGGGAAGACAGGGCCACAGTATGAAAAATACAGAAGTCTGCACTTGTTGAACAGCAGAGTCAAAACAAGACGAGAACCTCAGGAGAACGGTGGAATAGAAACAATGAATAAATGAAAAAAATGAGATGATGAATGCAGTTTGGTGGACAACATGAAGTCAGAGAAGATGTTTGGATTACTGATAGAAACATCAGAAATATCACTATGAACTGTGCCACATTTTTCTGTAGGTTTCCAGATCTATCTATCATGACAAGTTAGTTTAATTTACTGAAGATAGTTACTAACATTGGGAAGCAGCAGTAGCAGTCTCAGGTGTCTACAGATTGTAGTGTGCGAGTTTGAGCTAACTAGCTTAACACTGTAGCAATAGTCAGCAAGTACCTAGGACCAATCAACCCCTAAAAACGGTTTGGCTGGAGAAGTCTGAGTGCTCAAGCACAGCACACAAAGCCTAGGCATGGTTTGGGGTAAAATGTGGTGAGAATGCCTATTTGATGGTGTCATTTCTGTCAATAGGGTGTGATATACACAACGCTACAAAGGCAAAATAATCAACCAAGAGCAAAAGGTGTGAATCATTTCATCTCTAGGTCGTACTGCACTCGCCATTAGACTGACAGACACTTCCCATAAACAGAAGGCCACAGAGCTGTGCACAGGTCCAGGTCAAACTGTGTGTAAGCACAGGCCTGCGTGGGGCTGAGTAGAAGGGACAATAGTCCTTCCAAATAGTACAGATCAACTATTGTTGAGTGTGCCCTTCCACAGATGTGTGTTCTGGATTTTGGCAAAACATAGCAGCTAACTTTAAAAAGGTATGTACTGAGTCACGATTGCACAAGTGTTGATTTTGTTATAGTTTCAATGCCACTAGTGTACATATTAGTTGTGCGTACACTGATTTTTGCAGCTTTTTTCATTAAACAACAGAAAAAACTACAGTTGTGCATCTCAAACTTATCATAAAGATTTCTTTATAATGAACAAAGATTTAATGATTTAATCAAACCTGTTTATTAGATATGAATGAGTGAATGAGAATGAATAAGACTGAATGAATGACAATGTGTTCTGGGACAGCCAACTGAAATGTTTTTAACCACAGAAGCATTCCCCTACATTTATTAGACATGTTAGTTCAATTGCTAGTAACTAGCAAAAAAAGACAGGGGAAAGGGGGAATGCAAAAGAAGACTTTCACAAGACATTTGTTTCAAGATCGTACCAAATATTTCTGTGTTAGCAAGTGTAAATAATTTAAACATAAGATCAGCATCATATTTATGGGTTTAAATTGGTCAGCTTTAGGTATCCAGCTTATGCAAAGGTTCCATTCAGAAGACAGTCTGAAAACACTGACTGCATGAGAGATACAAGAGGCTTAGGGATTATGTAACAGGCAGCAAAAGAAATACCAAAGAGCAAGCAGAATGTCCAAGAAAACAATGTCCTAGTCTTTTTTATGCACGCTAGAAACACCACATTAGAGGAAAGGTAAAAGTGCACATGATTTTTTCATCAGTGCTTCCACTGTAAAAATCTGTTTTGGCTTTAGGAAACAGACTGATTCAAAATCAGTGCAAATAGAGCAAACATTTAATAAGAGACTAAACATATGAGTAACACAAGATGAGTGTCTCAATCAAACATTCTTCAAAGCCTATACTGATAGAGATTTGACATTTAAAGGGATGGATGAATGAGTGTGGGATTGGGATGGGTTGTTAAACTTAAGCTTTTAAACACTTGTATAAATGATCAATTGCGCTTTTCAGTAGAGAATAAAAAAGGTTGTGGCTGTCCAAGCTGCAGTTTAAGCCACAGAGAAACAGAGGGAGGAGAGGATGGATGAGAGGATGGATAACAAAGGAAGGGAGGTGAAGAAGCTGGCTGCGAATGCACGGCCTTCCTAATCGCTCTGAGTCATGCTCCTGGATCTATTTTTGCTTTTAAATATCTCTCCTCTGTCCTCCCCCTCTTTATGCAGCGGTGCAAGAAGTCTATAACATCTTTTCTTCCTTCCTCCATCTGCTCTTCATTGTTCGTTCTACTTTCAGCAGCTTCTCCTCCTTTGTCTCCATCTCCACCTCCCGCTCCTCTTCCTCAACCACTCCCTCTACATGGGGAACACCAGAAAGCCAGAGAAGGTGGAGTACTTCCAGCCACCCATTAGGTTTCCTCTCTCCAGTTTGAGGTAGGCCCGGTCTCCTTTCTCCATTTGGATCAGAACCCCATTACTGGCTGCTTCGCGTGTCACATCCTGGTCTCCAGCAAAAGCTGAAATCACTGGCCATCCATTGTGCATCAGGCTTACCTGAAGATGAGAAGAAACAAATGTTAAGAGGAATGGACTCACTATAAAATTCTTGCACACACAAACAAGAAATACAAAAGATAGATTGCACTTTACAGTCAGCACCTTCCCAAAAGTTAAGTGAGCACTTCTTGTATCTTTTTTCAAACACACACAAAAGAAAAACATTGACACTTTTACACACAGTGATCTGACAAACCCACATTCTGTCTGACTCAAAATCTCAATGGAGAAAATGTCTTCATCCTAGAAAGAGACATACGTAGTTGTCAGTGTTTTGTCCCTCCCTCGCCCAGTCAGTCAGACACTGCTTTCATCACTTTAACTTTTCAGCAACAGCAGACATAAAAAATAAGAGTAAATCCTGATTTTGCAAAAAGAAATAGCATAATGCTTCCTGTGGAGCTCACCAAAACAGAAACACAGAAATGACCATTTACTGAATACATACATGCATCCCTTGTTGAGTGCTTGACTCCGCTTAAAAATATCAGTATGCATTATTAGTGTGTATTAAACATGATCTATCCAGTATTCCTAAGGATTAGCACACTTTATACAACTGCATCACAACATATTCACTCTAGAAGGGGTTTGTGTCCCTAAATACGTGGATTTGTTTTGACTTTGCTTCTTTATTCTTTCGCTCACATTCAGTTGTTAAAGAAATATATTATAAACAAACTAAAGCCAGAGGGAAGGTCACAGGTTATCACTCAAAAGGGCCTGCCTCACCCAGATTGCAGCACACGATGTTTGTTCATTATTTCTAATCATAAGCCTGGGCTTTTGTATGATAAATTAAAAAAACAATAGTGCCCTTGAGTTTTTAGACTTTCCCGGTAGGTAAAAGTCCGTAAGTACATTCCTTAAATAATCTTTGAGTAAAGTTGAAGAAGAAAGGACACAGCTTAACTAGTTTTTGCTCATGAGGCTCAATGAAGGTCTTATTCCACACCAACCTCCAGCTCCAACAGTTCCTCTGGTAGCAGAAGGCAGTGGGGTCAGAGCAACTGCAAACACTTGTGTGGGCGCTTTAAGATCAATGATAGCACCAAAAAGGTTCTTGTAGGAAGATACAACTGCTTTTAAAATGACAAATAATGATACCACCCTGTAGCTTTTACTTTGAGAACAAACCCACAACAAATCACCAGTTAGAATGCCTCTTTTCTGTTTGTTTTTTTTATTTAAGCTGCACAGTACATTAAAAATATATTGACACTCTGATGTTCACAAACGAGAGACATTGCAATAAAACATTTGAACTAAAGTATACAGTTATTACTAAAGATGCGCCAATCGATCGGTCACCAATCACGAATGATTACGGCTATAAATAGTGTGATCAGTGCTCGACAAAATGGCAGATCATAAAAAACCAATCACGCACATGCGCAGAACACGCAAGATTTGTCCTTAACATTCAACTCAAATCCATGGCTTCTCCAGCCTGCCATTTTTTAAGGTTTCAAAGAAAGAGTCTAAATTAGCTATTTGCAACGTCTGCAACAAGGATATTCCTCGTGGAGGGCAGCAACTAAAAACACACAACGCGACAAACCTAAATTAGACATTTGAAGGCAAGTCATGTTGTTGGTTGAATACAAGGAGTATACAAAACTAGCTAGCGCCAAGTCCAAGCAACAGCAGCACCAAGACCCAATAGATAACAAACAACTCAAGCAGCTTTCAGTGACACAGACGACAGCAACAGCAACCATACAGCAAAGAGAGAACTAAAAAGCAGCAAGAAATTCCCACAAAAATCATAGAGTTTATCTGCCTGAGCCACCAGCCGTTATCTATTGTGGAAAGCTTCAGCTTTAAGTGACTCATGGCCTTCATGGTTCCACGGTACATGATGCAAGACGTAAATGTTTCACAGCTGTGTGCCTACCACAACTTTATCAAACTGTGTATTTGCACATTAAATTTGCACTAAAAAAACAACATCTGTACAATAAGCTTCACAAGTGACATTTGGACCTTCGAGTGTATGTCCCATGTTAATGTTAAGTCTAACAGCACAATTTATTGACCAGGATTTTAAGCTACACCAAGTTGTTCTTCACTGTTCGGAGTTTGCACGCTGACATACAGAAGCTATTGCCACGGCTTTTGGGGACATGTTCAAGTCATAGGGAATACCAAAGGAAAAGGTGCATGTTATTCTAAGGGACAATGCTCACAATATAGGGATGGCTATGAAGGACGCAGTTTACTAAGTCTCCCGTGTATGGAGCGTGCTGGGAGTGAGGGCATTTTATCACAGCGTACCATAAATGAAATAATAGCTGCTGGACGCCGTATTGTCGGACATTTCAAACATTCACAGTTCGCCTACTACCGACTCCATGCGCTCAGCCCGCCTCAGAAAAGGCTATAACAAGACATCTTAACAAGATAGAACAGTACCCTGTACATGCTCCAGAGAATGATGGAGCAGAAACGCACCCTCACTGCCAATGCAGCTGATTACGATTTACTCTGCATGCTGAATAATTGCCAGTGGAAGTTAACTGCAAATATGATTACTTTGCTTGCAACATTTGAGGAGCTCACACAGGAGATCAGCTCATCAACTGCATGTGATCCCATCTGTCAAAGCTTTAACTTGTCTCTTGGAGAAAATGGCCAAAAGTGACCATGGGGTAAAGATGTCCAAATCCATGCTGTTGGAAGCGGTCAAGAAAAGATTCAGGAAAAGAAAAGAAGTGACATTGAATCTGAGCGTCTGTATGTCATCGCCACAATCCTCGGCCCCAGATAAGCCTAAGTTACTCATGTTTATACTACACACTAGCCTAGCTTTGGTCAAAATAGTAAACAGTTTTATTTATTCATTTTTAAAAGGTACAAAGATCAATATTTCCCTGAGGCACTCAAGCCGCAAGCACATATGCTCCTTAGTAAAGTCCTCTCAGCGTAATCAGAGCCACTGAGCGAGGCCACGGTCAGCCGTGAGACCCCTGACAGATCTGAGCCGCCAGCGAAAACAGCGAGGGTCGGGACTTTGCATGCCATGTTTGCTGAAATGTTGGAGGAAGACATGTCAACTGGAGGTAGTAGTGGTGGTCCTGCCATATCTCAGATGAACCTTTATTTAGCAGAGTCAGTTATGCATCAAAGCTTGTTTAATGGCAGAAAAATAAAAGCCGCTTTCTTAGCTGCATGGGCCGTCTTTTTAGCACAACGGGTATTATTCTTGATGACAAATGCAACAAGCTGTCCCCTCAAAATGCAAAGATGCAAATTTTTCTGAAAAAAACAAAACAAAACAAACTGTCCTTTATGAATGACCAGTAAATGCTTGTGGACAATGTTAGAAACAAAAAAACATTGACTAAGTAAAGGAGAAATATTTATTTACTCTTTTTCAAGTCCTGCAAGGTTGAGAGCTTACCTGCGGATTGGCAGAGATTCTTTAATGGTTTATACCGGTGTTTGTTTTTGAGAAGCCTGGCTGTTACTTGAAAAAATGCCTTTTAAGGAAATTACCAAATAATTAAATAAATTAAACAGTTAAATTTAGTGTTTTATTTATTTTTTTACAGCATTCTTAATTTAGCCCTAAAATACACATTTAATGTGAGCAGTATTGATTGTGAGCGGTATTGGCCAATCACAATTTTATGTGGTTTACATATGTCAGCCTACAGCCATGTGTTTTTTTTTATTTTTGAATTGATTTCCAAAACCTTTACTCTGTTTAAGGGACTACACAGTGCCCAAAGCCAATTTAATTTTTTTCTGGATTGTGTTTTTTTTTTATACACAATTAATTATGTTTATAGTGTCCCAACTCTGTATCTGCACATCCTGGAAATATACAAATGTAACATTTTTGCTAACTGTTGGAGCACTGTGATAAACAGCCCATAATTACACACTTGTCCAACTCATTTTAGCTGATGGTCTTGAGAGAAAACTGTGTGTGTGTGTGTGTGTGTGTGTGTGTGTGTGTGTGTGTGTGTGTGTGTGTGTGTGTGTGTGTGTGTGTGTGTGTGTGTGGGCCGCAGATGGAGAGCCTGTCAGAGTCAAGAGCCCTCTTGGCATGGTACTCCTCTTAATAGCAAACTGAACACAATGGCTCAGACTGCCAATGTGAAGTGTGTGTTGCTGTGAACAGTTGGGGCTGTGAATATGATGAAAACACTCAGACTACACTTAAATCATTTTTTAAATTATCAGGACCAAAACACTGCGCAGGTCATAGTGAAATTTCATTTCCCAATAGTGACTATTTTTGCTCCAGAGGTTGTCTCCTTTGTTTGAATCATCATCATATACCAATGCTCCGAGTGCCAGCAATTATAAATGAATCTAATAGCTTTAGTGTTATAGAGTTAGCACACTCTTCTTCTCCTGTTACCCACAAGAGACAAACCTGAGACAAAATACACAAGAGGAACCTAACTTTTCCTGTTAATTCTGCTTCTTTTTCATTTGCCAATTTTATGTGACCTTTCCTATAGCCTATTTTTTTCTTACCACACTATTCTTTAGAGTTACAGTGGGTGGGGCATCTTTTGACTGGAACAATAGTATCAAACTATGAACTCTAAATTTATCAAATTTTAACAACAACTAAATAATGTACTTATACAGTATGTTAAGAATGAAAAAAAAGCCAGAATTACAAAAAGTCTAATCACAGTGTTTATATAAATGGGACAGACAAGAGTACAGCCCTCTTGACAAATGCAAGGATGGAGATGGACTATGGGAGACTGTGCACTCACTGCAAAAAAATGTAACACTACTACACAAGTCTTAGTCATAGTGTCTCCTTAGAGAGACACTATGGTCACTGGTCAGAACAGCCCCCTGTAGTTCAAAAGAAACACTCTTAAATCTCAATCTCAAACCTAAACCCTACATCCTCTCTTCTAAAATACCTTCTTTATCCAACACACATTTACGTCTTGCAGGCCTGAAATTATATTACTGTCTCTTTGAAATAAAGGCGGTTTGGCTTCTACACAAAGGTCTCCATTCAAAGAGAGATGGTAGAAATGTCACAAAGACTTTTAGTCTGTAAAAACATTGTAAAAGGAACCTATTTAAGACATGGGCATGGGCTCAAAAGCACATTTGTTGCAATGCCTTTCCAATCGTCTCTTTCACACTAACAACAATTATATGTGGCCAGTTAGGCTCGATCAGTTTGTGATGTATAACTCTAATAAAGTTGTGGCACTGGGTTTAGAAGAATGAGGCTATTGTTTTGCACACAGCCTTTAACACACACCTGTATGAATTAAAAGCACATACACACACTGTCAACTACATCCTTACAATTATTAACCATAAATATAAAAGCATGATAATGGGGCAGTGCACTGTCAGGCCTTCAATCGATCTACATTCATTAATGCATAAGCACCAATTATCTGCCTGAGTAAGAAAGAAAACGACACATAAAAGAGAAAGGAAGTAGAAAAACTGTGAAATTACAGCTGAAAGTTGGACAGAAATAGAGCCTGGCGCTGCCAATGGACATAGACATTTCCCGACATTTTGCTGCAGCACTTAAAGCCAGCAAAAGATGACATGCTGTTATTGCATCATCAGATTGTCAGCCATCTTGACAGGACAATCTAGATCTCCCTTTTTCTGCATCTTTTATGTTCTTGGTCTTACCTCTTGAATTGGTCTTTCACCTCTTTTTTCTTTCTGTGTACGTTTCAACATTTATTCATCGTATATACTAGGGCTGCCCCCAAATTGTCAACTAAAGGTTAGTCGATGGGAAGGAGGTTTGGTCGAATACATTTTCATTGGTTGCAAAAATAAAACAAAAACTCATGAAACATCATGTGGTCAGTATGCACATTGAAACTTCATAAAAGCTGCACAGCTTGGTCAGTGTATGACATCAAAACAACGCAAGATCAACTGGAACGTTTTTATTTTACATCACTCTTGCGGTACTTTAAAACAAAGCGCACGTGAGGGAGAGTGTTAACAAGGTTGTTTTGGATCCTCTGCTAATAATTAATCTATGTCATAATCACACTTAAGCTTAAAGATGACCCTAAAAAGACATATTGCAGGCATATCATATCTGCAGGCAAACATTTGCCTATCATTCGACAACATCAAATATGGCTTATCATTTAAAACTGCCACTTAAAGCTCCAGTACCGGATTTTCTGTTGTCATCCCTGTCTCAGACTCAACTCTTGCCCAAAAGTAGCCAAGGGATCATTCCTGCTTCTCTTTTATTAAAATAATAAAACCGGACCAATTTTTCCTACTTTCCTAATACAGTAAACCAAATTGAAGTTTTGCGCTTAGCATTAGCTTAGCGTGCGACTTTACCGTCAGGATTTCCGTCTTGTTAAACATTACTGTTTCTCTGTGTTAAAAACATTTTTAGTGCTGAAAATTTACTTGATCAGCAGCCATTAAACTTAGACTATTATTTTCTTTGTATATACGTAAATAATTTTGTTAATTTCATAAATGTGCAATTATCCGACTAATTGCTTAAATGAAGGACTACTAGTCGACTAGAAAAATCTTTAGTCGGGGGCAGCCCTAGTGTATTCATTATCTGGCTTTATTGGGAAACTTTTTTTGCTTTTCTTTTTGTTTCTTACCATTATTGTCATACAGTAGAGGCTGACATTTTTTTTTGTAAAACCAGTGGATCACATGAATCCCACGGGATGGGAGACAAAATCACTATTACTCACGTGATTGGGACGGGACGGGAAAAAATGTAAGTGGGAGTGGGCTGGACCAGCAATCGAAACACTATACTATACACAGTGGCACCAGGCCATTTTTCTGTGTCTTAAGCCCTGAATGTTTAACGTGTAGCCCTGGATTAAAACTGACGGGAAAATCAAATGTGAGCAGTGCTCACAGTGAGGAGGCTGCAGACTGACAGTGTCTCCAGACTGTTTTGTCCCAGACCATAAATACATCTGCACATTTAAAGCATGTCTTAAATAAGCATCTTGTTCACGTCCAACAGCGCAGAGAAACTATACACACAAGTTCCGCTGTAGCAATGGTAATTTACTGTTTGCAGCAACTCTACACTCCTCTGATTCTGTCAAAATAAAATCTGTCAATTGACAGCAGTTGAAACCACTTTATTTTGATGGAGGCAGAAAAGAACAGAGCATTAGAGCTGCATAACTTCATCCGATTACACAAAAGACAGCTTCCCCTCAACAGCAGCTGATACACAGCAGGTTAAACAGTAAATTAGATTAGTGCCCAGACTGTTCTTTAGAGCTGAACATAAAAGGCATGAATGGACAAAACCAAACTTTCCAAATGTAATTTTTAATAAATCAGAAATTATTTGAGTAGGCCTCTGTAATAGGTGCTTTAGTGTCTCCTCCTGGAGTAGGACACACTTTCAGACTGACAAAACTTAACACAGAAGTGGGAGGGAATGGGAGTCATTCTTCTGGGATTGGAAAGGGATGGGATTTCCCTCGTTTTTTTGTGGGATTGGGATGGGACAAGTTCGTTTTTTGTGGGAATGGGACGGGAGAGGTTTGTAAATCTACTCCCGTGTCACCCTCTATTGTACAGTTGCTGTCTCCTCAGAGACTGTGATACCAAGAGCTGCATAAGTGACGTTTGTGCAGCTAACCCATTCCACTCGGTCTTAGTACTGGTTAGCTTAGAGTTGGCTAGCTAGCTCCTCATATTCATTGATGTGAGTTTCCTTCAAATGTCTAATGAGGCCTTGCTTGTGACCAATGTAGCAAACAGCAAGTTTACTACATTGGTAGTAAAAATCAATGTAGTAAACATTGGTAAGCAGTGTCCTGCTTAGATGCCTCAAATAATAGCAAGGAAATTGAAAAACCGGTCAGATTATGCATTTTGCATTATTTGTTTGGCCATTCAGATAGTCTAAGGCAGATTTAGACATTAAAGACAATAGTTGCCACTTGTGATAATTCAAGTTTATTCAAGTGCACTTATTATGTTATGTTATTGTTGCTAGGGCCCAAATTTAACTGCAGGTCTTAAATTGTAGGTAAAAAAAAAAAAATGAAAGACTTGTATGTTTATAGGCCTAAAAAGTGCATTCAATCACATTTGGATTTGATTCAAGATGAGAAACAATAGAAAGTGTAAATGCTCTGTGTGGAGCTGAGTGATTGGCTGTATGACTAATCAGGCTTTGCTGTTCAGTGTGTGTCCGTCATTGGCTGCTGTAG
Organism: Perccottus glenii; assembly: GCA_024416835.2. Lineage (NCBI taxonomy): Eukaryota > Metazoa > Chordata > Actinopteri > Gobiiformes > Odontobutidae > Perccottus > Perccottus glenii. The sequence goes on along the minus strand of CM044563.2, from coordinate 13,743,869 downwards.
CCAAACATGGTAAAATCAATTAGTGCGCACCTGACTATCATGTAAATGAGTAATTTCAGCAAAAGCATCTTGTTTCTTGTAAGAATTGTTGTATTTACTCTCAATTCTCTGCCACCTTCAGCAACAAAAGGCATATTTTTGGTTTTAACAATATTCATGTTAAATTTAATTACCGTATTTTTCGGACTATAAGTCGCACCTGAGTATAAGTCGCATCAGTCCAAAAATACATCATGACGAGGAAAAAAACATATATAAGTCGCACCGGACTATAAGTCGCATTCATTTAGAACCAAGAGAAAACATTACCGTCTATTTACATGTGTAAATACACACACGAATCTCTCTCCTGGCATTTTCTCAAAAGTTACGTATTTATTATTTCTTAAACATTGTCAACACATTAACTGTGCACCACACCTCATTCATTGTTTTACTGATTATATTTCTGCTAGAGGTTAATACTAGAGTTGCTGTCGTTTTGTGAACAGGGCATTTTGTTTGTGCTAGCTAGCTTACATGCTAGCGGGTTTTTAGCAATTGAGTTAGCGCTTAGCATACCTCGAGTGTTGTGCTTCATTTATTTAAAATCCAAGACCAAGAACAGATATTGGTAATCTGGCAAGGCAAGTTATTCAGCCACAGAACAACAGGCTGAATATGTATATTAACGTAACACATTAACAGTTAGCTACATATTAGCATAGCACTCACTCCAAACTTTCTTTCTGCTGCTCGATTAACATGTTACGCATATTTTACTATCTGCAGTTTGTAATCTGCAGAATAGGATTTTCTTTTTGGTGGCATTTTTGTTTGCATTCAGTCTTTCTCAGTTGTCTTTAAGTTAATATTTCAGTTAACAGTTTTCAGTGGTAGGCTACAGGCGCACTGAGCAGCATAGAGCGCCCTCTCGTGGCTGTAGACGGTAATGTTTTCTCTTGGTTCATTTCTTTTGGTTCATTTCTCTCGGTTCATTTTATCGCACCTGTTCATGTCAAATAAATTGATAAATAAGTCGCACCTGACTATAAGTCGCAGGACCAGCCAAACTATGAAAAAAAGTGCGACTTATAGTCCGGAAAATACGGTACCTAGATTTACCAATGTAAATTGTCTTTATTTTTGTAAATGAAGTCAGGTCAGATCATAACACAATTTGTCCAGACAGTTGTACTTTTCCAGTAATGAAAGGAAATCTCTGCAGCCTCTTTTCCTCTGTTTGAACAGGGACATGCCTGTATTTTTGCATCCTTACATTTGATTGCTTGTTTGTTTGTTAACAGCAAATCTCATTAGATTATGAGTACATTTAAATTGGATTTAAGGATTGGAATAAAATCACACACTTTTGAATTCCACTTGCCAAGCTGGCAATGTTTACGGAGAAAGTACAGAACACTGAATGAAGCAAATATGGGCCATATATAAACAAAAAATATTAAAGAATCTAATCAGGATTCTAATGTCTAACTTTGTAATTTACAGTGCCATGCCATTTCTGTATCAAACATTACATTCTACATGTTTATACCCAGTTGTGTTCTTTGCTACATCTAAAGAGCAGTGGAGGCAGTAGGCAAGTGTGTACACATTACAGAAGCTGCAACAAGAATGTAGCTAAATGCAGCACAAGTAAAACAGTAACCAAGTTTGAAAGGGAACACCAACAACATCACCAAACACAGTAATGACAGCAAAATTGTGTGTCTCAGCACCATGTGAAAGAGTTCTCAACAGCTTGGAACACCTCGTAAGGAGAATGCTCCTGCTTCTGATACTGTTTTTACATCAATCACCGTAGGCTTGCCTCTCACTCACACAAAATTTAAACTTGAGAATCATAATCAAGAGTCTAAATTAGATCTAGTAAAACATTAGTTATTTATTGTATTACTGACGGTGAAATAATTGAGTGTGAGTACAGTAAAAGCCTTTAGAATGCACTGTCTGCACTGAGAGCTGTCAACCCCCAAAAAATACATCCTCGGTGGTCGGCTTCAGACAAATGAACTCCACTATTTCATCCTTTCACTGTTTCTAAAGTTGGACAGCACAAGCACAGATAGGTAGGCGGTTCGATTCCCACTCTCCCCACAGTTCATACTGTCGTTGTGTCCTTGGGCAAGACACTTAACCCACCTTGCCTCCAGTGACTGTAACACTGGTAATGTAATGTAAGTCGCTTTGGATAAAAGCGTCTGCTAAATGAATAAATGTAAATGTAAATGTAGTCTATTTCTATTTTTCTTTGTCAAGCTCCACTTCTTCATCCTGATGGACACACACACTGTCATCAGCACGACATCCATTGTACATTTTCTCTGTGCACCCTAGAGTATGTCCAGGGGTGGGTCCAGAACTCTCTTGATAAATTACAAAGACAAAAAGACAACAGAATAGTTCTTTTCAAGTAGAGAAATGAAGAAATAAGCAGAAGTAAATGAATGTGTAATAGAAACAATAACAATCACATCAGCAGCATGACCCCCAAAGAACAGTGGATGTACGTATATCAGGTAGTGAGTGGTAAGATCTTTTTAGTCTTAGCTATAGCTCTTAAAGTTGAAACAACCCACAAAATCTGACTGGACATGATAAACTAATTGAGCGTCAACTCTTAGTAATTTCAACGAGATGTCAATATTTAACAAGTGTAACTTTACACAGAACCAACCTCTAATGAATGTGCCTAATAAACTAAGCACTAGACTCTCAGGCCCCTAATGGCAGAAGCACACATCCATCATGTGAATATTGAGATAATTAGTTCAACTTTTAATGAATTTGTTTTGTGTCAAACATTTAATTTATGCTATGCAGAAAGTGTCAGATCAAAACTGTTGTATGTTAGCTCTTACATATTATCCACTGTATGTTACACAAGCAATTTAAAGCAAGGCTAGACATTGTCTTCTTTATTTTTCAAATTCAACTTCATCTGAATCTTGAATCTTTTTTTCTAGTCAACATAGTCTTTAGTAAATAAGAAACAAAGAAACATGAGCTGGCACTATAAAGTTCAAAAGATTTCTTGTAGACAGATGCTAGGCTTTCTCACAAAAAGTGTTTACATAACTCAAAGGATAAAAACTTGATCACAGGGCAAACGTGTTATCACTGAAGCCCTGAGGTTTTCTTTTCTCATCTGGCAACAGAAAGGCCCTAAAGCACAAACTCCACAAGTCATTCCCAATGTTCATTTTATTGTTTACCCCTTGTAAAGTTGTCTGCCCAAGAAAACACAGTCATGTAAGTGCATATAATTCCTGCAAATGTATATTTTATTTCCACTGTGATGCAAAAAACTGAGCCTAAGTACAACTAATAACAGCAAGTTTTATTTACAGTAAAACAGTAAAGTGCACAGATCTCCGCTGGTATAAAAAAACACTGCTTTGTGTTGGTAATAAAGTCCAGAAGGTAAATTAACCTCTGTCTCGTACTATATCTACAATTTTAAAACCCCACTGATCAGAGCACTTCTCACAAAGCGTAGTTTTGAGTATCCTTCCTACACCTCATCTGTTTGTATTTATAATTTGTGAACTGACTGTTCCAAGTGTGGGCACATGGCGTTCACTATGCTTTTGGAACAAAACGGATTGTTAAAGAAATATATGCATCCTAATTACAAGGCCATTAGTGAAATGTTCTTTTTTAGCACAAGCATTTAAACAAACCTTTATAAAGAAACTTCCAGCATAAAATAAAATCAGATTGTGTACCACAAATCAATCAAATACGACTGACTAAATTTGAGGGGTAATCATTGAGCCTTTAGTAGACAATTGTTGAGCTTTGTATCACCTACCTTTTTTCTTTTTTTTTCTTTACCCTTTAGTATATCTTGCATTCATTTTCCCGAATCCTTAATACGGCCCTCTCACCTGATCTTAACCATTGCCTTTGCTGCGCTGTCTCTTGCCTCCTGCGCACACCACAGTAGCTGTCTCTGAGGCAATCAAACAGTAGGAGTTTTCCACGCAGCAGATGTGCCGGATGGATGGGAGGATGGATGGGAGGGGGCTGATGTAGAGTGCGCAAACTTCTTCAGATGGGAATAGGGCAGCCTACACCTGTCAGTTTCATGTCAAGTTGTGCTACATTAAGCTGGGAATGAGTTAAATGAGCTTTGTCAGATCCTACATATGCACGCTCAAAGGTAAAGTGGTCCCAAATATTGTTATCATTGTCATTTATCTTTTCTGAGCAAACACTGGTCCTTATATGCTAGACCTGCTCTGAAATACATCTGATCAGCCCAAAGAATAGATCTAATGGTTATGTGACATATTATCACAATGTTATGAATATCATGACAACCTTAATTACCTCTTTGTAAGATATTGTTTATATTATTGTTACTGCTGCCTCCAACCATCCTAATTAATTCAAGACGCCAATAATAAAGAATAAGTAGCAAAACATAATGCCAAAACCCTGGGGGCTAACAGCATAATTACACAATAGTTTAATTTACGAAAGACACAAAGTAATTAGCACTGTGTGACTTGTAAAGCTTCATTGTGTGCGTAAATGCTGGGAAAAGGCGACTTAAGTACTTCCTATTAGTTGACACATCAAAAGACTATTGGAAGTGTATCTAAGGTTCAGGAAAATGAAGTTGTTAAGAGGATGAAGGAACGTCGCACTGCAGGCAATGTGTGTGAATGAGAAGGCTCAACACTCTCATTAGGGCTGAGAGTATGTGTGAATATATAAATATATAAGAGGTAAACACGGAAAAAACGAGAAGAGACATAAAGAATGTGGCTGCAGTGTTAAAAGAGTAGCTGTCCGTGGTGCTGAAAATAAACCTGCATCTGGAGCCCTTCCTTGCGCTGACCACTGCGCTCTCCTGCTGCCACATGCTGGCTCTGTCCTCATGCGTGTATTGATTAATTATGATTGGCTGGAGGAGGCTTGTGCTCATGTCTTACTGCTGTTGTCTCCATGTAGCTACCTGCCAACATGCACTGTGCTTCATTTGGACAACTGTTAAGAGCCACACAGAAAGTACCCACAAATTTGTCTCAGTGCTCAATGAAAGCCATATGAACAGTCACTACCTGTATGGTTTGGCGGTTGTAGACCTTGACTACGTGGAAGTTAAAACTGTAAATCCCATTGCGTGGTGCGATAAAATTACTCCTCTCTTCGTCGAAATTTTTCCCAACATTTACTATAACCTAAGAAAAAACAAACAAAAAGAAAGAAAAATTACACTTTTTAACAAGATGACCACTGTGAGCATAAAACCCCACAAACAATTAATTGAAAGAAACATGCATAAAAGTATACACTTCCCATTGACTACTGCCCATATTTACATTGCTGTTATTAATTAATAATACAACTAAACCCTCCCCTCCCACGCCTCATTATTACATATTTATGGGGAGGAATAGTTTAATGGCTACTCAAATCTACGCTCACTTATTCCCCTGTACGGACTGTTGTCCCGCAGTGCGCGCTCTAATTTACTGATGTGGAGGAATAACTTCTTGCTACTTTTATCTGCCTTTTCCCCTGTCAGAACTCCCAAACTTTAGGCGGAATGAAAGAGAACTTGATCAATTTTTCACATGCAATTTTCAATTATGCATCGCTGCAGCCCAATGTCTGGTTTTATGGAGGCGGCCGCAACGTAGAGCGTAATTGAACGGCACTTTGGGGGAGAATTAACCTTTACCGGCGCTCGGATTGACGCTGCCCCCGTGAACTGCCTTTACTAAATTATTTGGCAAGATGTCGTTCAATATCAAGAAAGCTGAAGTAGCTACCTATCCAATCACCCTAGACCCCTGCACTGACTTCTTCAGCCATTCAATACTTTTTAGAGGGGCACATAGACTCTCCTGTAAAACCCTGCAGTAAGCTACAGCGCCTTTCCGCTGCCAAAGGAACAAAGGAAAGCCGCCCCACGAGCTTTTCTAACCCATGTCCTACTTCTAGAAACCAAAACGCCAACATTACTTGTATTTAACGTTCATTGACGTGTTTAGCGACATTTTTGTGTAATATGTGTCATTTTATAGCACATTCCTTAATTTAGCTTATGTCTCACATCGTGTTAGCAAAAAAGTAAAACATGAACACAAATTATATTAAATTTAACGAAACTCTTCACTCTTTTACTGTCCCGCACATTAGCGTTAGCTGCCCTACTTCTTTGGGTTGCTGCTACCTTTTACCTAGCTTGCTTTTTTACTTTTAACACTTTTAACAAAAACGACAACATAATTAGCACTGTAAGTTAAAAATAACAGGTTTTAGTCACATTCCGCTGTAGTTTCCATTCACTTTAGCTCTTACACACAGTTGTGAGTACAAAACGAGCAGAGCACTCCATAGAAACTTAACAGAAACTACACCACTTTAAAAGAGGGTAACGTTGGTAAACTTGCTTACCCGGTCAAAGTAGATGACCATGGTGCGGTTGCTCATCTCGGAGGGCTCGTGGTTGGTGTTGCGGATGGCGGAGAAGGCCACCTTGGCACTGCCCGAGCGGACGGAGATGCCCAGCGCCGTGCCCGTGGGGTCCGAGGTGGGGTTGGAGTCGCACACCACGAGGCACTTCCCCTCCAGGACTATTGGCTCGGTTTCGTTCTGCGCGCGGGTCGGACTGGCCGCGAGCCACACGGCACCGAGCAGGCACAACGCCAACATACTGGAGGACGGTACACTTCACCGAGGCTCACCTGAACAGCGCTCCGCTCTGGCAGAAACAGCAGCAAGAGTTTCCCGCACTCTCCTCTCTTCGGCTAACTAGCTTTGAAGTGAACTCGCTTACCGCCAACTCTTTCTCCCTCGTAGACTCTCAGGCACGGAGCACGCGCTTATTTTTAATCTCCTTTTGCCACTTCTGTCAAAAATCACCTTCTCACCCCGTGTCTGTCTCGTGTGGCGGGGTTCTCACTTCTTACGAGCGTCTGTGTGACTTGGAGACGCGAGGAGCGGCAGCGGCGCGCGGTGGCGGAGTGACGCGGCAGCACAAGTCATAGCGCGCGCCGGGAGCTCCGTCTGCTCTCTCTCGCGCGCTTCAATTATTCATTTGTGAGAGATGAGGCTCTGAACACAAAAGGCTGGGCGCGTTCTCTTCGTGTGTGTGTGTTTTCTCCTCCTCCGACCCCTCCCTCCCGGTAACAGAGACCTATCAACGGATTAACGCGGGCGCGGCGCCGATACTTTCCAATCAGTACGCGGTGAACGCCTTCTTCCCGCCCCACAGATTCTACACTCTCTTTCCTGTCTGGTATTGAAAAGCATAAATCAGGAGGTAAAAAAATAATATACTACAAAAAATAAGATTTTATTTTAGTGTTTATTTATTTCATACATTAATTTCTGAATTATTGGATTAATTTCATTATGTGAAACAGACATCTTAAAACTTACAATTGCCCACAGTATAATATTCCCCAGTCATCACCATTATTACCATTATCATGACTGTTATTATGAGTCTAAACGAGTGCTTGTTAAATACACTCCAACCAGCATGAAGTCATATTAGCTCTGAAAGCTCAAACTGTGGAAATGCCTCCTTCCAGGTGGCACCCCATAAAGGCAATTATAAAAGAGATAAATGTAAGACAAAATGAATCATCCTTGATTCCATATTAACTTTAAAATAATGTAGGCCTACACAAGGGGTAGGTGCAGTAAAGCAGACCGTAGCAAATGAGCACAACTGGGAAACAAGTCAATGGGGACTTTTGAAAATGTGGCAGGTGTTTTAAAAGTTTACTCAAGTGAGTAGAATTTTACATCCCCTTTAGGTAGGCATCCAGGCATTTTTTGTACTTACAGTAATCCAAGAAGTGTGTATCAATACATTCAAATTTTGCCCAAATGCACAAACACACAAAAGTATGTGTTTATAAAAATATCCGTGTATGTGTTAAGACATTCAAACTAAAGTTTAGAGCTTTCCTTAAATGTCTGAGTTCAGTGCCAGATCAATGTAATAGAGCAAACAGCTCTGCCTCTCCATGTGAGCATGTGATTGGCCAAAGCCTCCAATATAACTGTTAAAATACAATTACAAATTCACAAAATTACAACAATTAGAGAAGAAACTTCTTATTTTTAATAACCACCTAGTAAAGTAACTCTGTAAAGAGCTTCAGGAAGTTACACCATCTATAAAATAAATATGCAAAACAATACACACTGTGATATGTAATAAAATATAGATGGTAGATGCATATGTTAATCTATTTGTCTTTGTCCTCCCTGATGACTTTCTACTCATTCCTCCCATCTCATTGTCTTTCTGTTGGTTATTACTTCGTTCTATCTGTCACCTTTCACGTAGTCATATTTTTTTATTACGGCTCATTCCTCCCTGTAGTCGTTCCTCTGGGCTCATCTACCCGTGTCTCCTCTTTCTTTCCCTTCTGCAGATCTCTCCCTGTGTCTCTGTGCTGCTGTTCTGTCTCCCAGGGGTTCCCTTCAGCGTCTAATACAAGCTGACGCTGAGTGACAGGCCAAAAGGACTGTTCTTAGATCCAGGGCGCATGGGACGAGGCACAGCTACTCCCCAGCGATCTGTCATATGCTCACATCCCGTCTCATACAGATCTTCTCCTTCCACACAACTGTTGCGGTTTTGCTCAGCATATTTATGTGTATGACTTGTGTGTAGGTTTTATTTTGTATAATGGCCTCCATGTTATTGACCTGGGTGAGAGACCCTTTTTTAATTATTAAAGAGTCCACTTCCTTCATAGATTGTATAAATATGGATGATATCCGCCCATTGGTCCCCTTTTCACCAATATTGTCATTACGAATGGGCAATAAAATGGCTGTTACATCCGGGCTTTTTCCATAGTAAATCAATAGTTTTTAGATAGCATAAACAAACATATTAATCAAAAATTCACCCCAGAGTTGTCATGTAATAAAAACTTAGCTCTAGAGACCGGAGCCATCTTTTGTACCAGGCTGTAAACATGAGTTTTACTCTTGTAAAGTCGCCATTGGGTTTCTCTTTATATTTCCGCTTTTGGAGCCTGCCCTCTGGTGGACGCAGGTACCAGTACAGAGGCGGCAGTAGCTCAGTGGGTAGAGCGGTCGTCTTTCAACCGGAAGGTAGGCGGTTCGATTCCCACTCTCCCCACAGTTCATACTGTCGTTGTGTCCTTGGGCAAGACACTTAACCCACCTTGCCTCCAGTGACTGTAACACTGGTAATGTAATGTAAGTCGCTTTGGATAAAAGCGTCTGCTAAATGAATAAATGTAAATGTAGGTATATCGCTGTATTTCGCTGTAAAATCACCGTATGGCGGCGCCCTTACACGAGGACCATTTTAGAGGTTCCATGGGAGAGGCTTGACTTCCTTTTGTCTAATTTGCACTGTAAACCAAACCTTCACACCCAAAAATATTGTCTTTTACATATTTTTTTAAAATTATTAGAATTATTAGAAATTATATTAGAATAAAAAAATTTAAAAACAAGACCGTAAAATGTCACCTAGCCTTTATTGTTAAGGATTTTAATAAATGACAATGTTCAGCACATACAGGAAATTTTGGCCAATCACATGCTCGTATGTTGCAAGGTCTTATTGGTCAACAGAAATGACTATCCATAATTCAGAGAAAAGGCCTTTCTGAATCAGCTCCCTACTCCCTCGTCCTACTCACTTCCACTCGATTTGTGCGTTCCGTGAGTATCGAGGGTGAGTGGCTTATTAGACCCTCCAGCGCGAGTCTGCACCGATACAGACTCAGTTTCTCCGTGTAACACTGGCTTCTGCTGCTCCAGACAAATTAAGTTCTGCGTGCATTGTGAAAGCTTACAGTCCTAAAACCAAACATGTAATATTATTATGTAGGATTGTGAAGTCTAAATAAAATAGGCCTATACAAATAATATTCCTGATCTGGCCATGTACAGTATATTTGCAAATGTCCTTTTCTCATTTTCAAACAACTTTATTCAGGAGGGCCATGTCTTCACTTGGGCAATGATAAATACAGAGGATTTCTGTTCTTCTCAGAGCGAGGAGGAGTGCATGCAAAAGGGGAATGCATGAGTTTGACCCTACTCTGTAATTGGAACTGAGTGAAAGTGGGTAGGGAGTTGTTTTGGAAAGGCCCAAAATGTCTATTCTAGCACTGGCTATGTCTGCTTACACAGAAAATCAGAACCAAAAAAGTAAAAGAGAAAATAATTGTGGGATTGCATTGGTCTAAAGTTTCGAGAAGTTTAAAAGCTCTAGACTTCAGTTTGGTGTAATGTATTATTTTTGCGGTAGTTGTTTGGTTCAGTTATCCTTTCTTTAATAAAATAAAAGCAGGAAAGGTCTCACTATCCTGTTGTGGGGTTGATGACCGGGACAGAAATTTTTTTGGGTAATGTTTTAATGTCAGGTCTGAAACTGGGTCAATGAGAGCAAGCTGCCACTTCACGTTGTACCCAACTTCATCCTGGGTTTTTTACTCAGCTGACCTTAAAAAAAAAACCCACCATGGATGTCATTTTATTCTGATGTCTGTCTATCTATCTAGCCCCTAGTCAGTGACTCACTTTAGCCCTAGACTGATTCTGCGCACTGCTGTCATGATATTTCTGGAGTGAGATCACCAAAGTTCATGTGTTTTGAAGTGAAGAAGTACATAAACACCATCCAATTAAAGACACCCCTCTGTGAACGTAAGTATAAAAAATAACAGCTTGTAATGTAGGGGAAAATGTGGCACTAGTCAGCTGCCATTAGTAAATCTGCTTTTGGGTGTGAAAGAACAAGTCTGACTGAATTCCCACAAGAAATCAGAGTGGTATTTGTTATAGAATTATAGATTTCTTTTTTTTTTTCTTAACTTGGCAGGCCTGTTTGGACATATTGTTCCTTTAGAGTGGGGAAATAGCTTTAGCGGCATGTAATTGTCAAATTACTTTTGAAAGCGTAGCGTAATATGGGTAGAAAAATGACCCCAAGTGTGAGGAAAGTGGTTTACTCTACTGTATGTGTTGCGTTTTATATATTTATTCAATGTGTCCCCAGGTATCACTTTCCAAAGCTGTGCACAATTGACTTAAGGCACAAAGGAGGTTTCTTAACTAAATCACAACGAACACAGTGAAAAGCTGTCCCGTTTTTTTTAAGGGTAGAACTGTGGAAGAAAATTATTTTTCTGTGACTGAGCTCAGCATAAAAGAATAACTTTGCCAACAAAGGCCAAAAATGTAATTGTTATTTAAGTCATCATTTACAGATTCAGTGGAACTCAAAGAGCAATGTGGGTCTGTGGGCCAGCCGGTCAATCTGTCAGTCTGTTTCCATAAAGAGCTAGGGCAGGCTACTGTTACAGCTCAGTAAGGTTCTTTTAAAGATTAAACTACCACGGATGCAACTGAACATACAACTAATTAGGGGGCAGCACTAACATACGCAGAATAAACTGCCTCTGAACTAATTCAATTTGAAAAGCATACAACTAATCAGAGCAACAAACCTTTGCTTGAAGCTCGCTCCATATTGGATTAACAGTTATGATTGATTCTGCCGCTATAAAAGTGACTTTACAATACTATGGTCATAGAATTACAATTGGTGGACTTCTTTACAGGTAAAATTTTACACTGTAGACCAAAACAACGTGGTAGAATAAAGTATCACTCTCAGGTTGAAAATACATACTGTTGATGATACATTTTATCCATTGCAATTATTGTCAAACAAAGACATTTACTTTTATTTTCAAGTCCAGTTTTAGTTAGACTCACTCCACGCATGTTAAAGTACCCACTGTGTTTACTCTTGAATCACCTTTTGTACTCTTAAGGGTTTCCCCGATTTAAATATACTTTGCGTTGTTGTTATCATACTGTATACACCCACTACAGAGAAAGCCCACTTCCCACCTTTTTACTAAAATTACTTAATCTCTCACCACACATTTTGAGGTATGGCTAATTAATTTGTTTGCTTTAAGGCTAGATTCAGGCCAGTCTGTGATCAGAAACAGTCAACACTCTATCAACAGAACTTGGAACACAAATTTACTTGGGGTATTTCTATTGTAACGGAAAGAGTGGAAAAGAATGGAGTGATATTTCCCACCTTTAGATGTCAACTATACATAGGTGTGAAGAAAATGTGTGACTCAAACTTGCTGCAAAACATTTAAATAAGAATCTAAATAATCCCAATAACATTGATATTAGAGAAAATTCAGGTTTCACATTTATTTACAAAACACCCGTGTGATTATTCCAAACTGGCACTATATAGTGACAATAAAAAAGATTTGTGATGTAATGTTGGAAGGCAAAGACTGATAAAAAATGATTAGTTGGTGAATTACATTAGTGCAAATAAATATCCTCAGTAAGAGTTTACAGTAGAACTTAATGTTAACATAACTATCTCTTACATTTTCTTGTCAATGCTGCTATACTTCTTTCTTATGTCTCTTTTCAGTTCTCTGTGTCTTCTCTGTTTCTCGCTCTGATTACTTGTGTGTATTACACAGTACCGCTTTGAGAAAGGAAGGCTACTAAACACAAAAAAAACGGGAAGAGTCCATCGGTGGGACATTACTGAGTGAGCTTTTAGGAGTCACATACACAGCACTCAAAAGAATTAGGCCCAGTCTACTTTTTGTTGCCCTTGCCAAAACCCGCATTGTTGTTTTGCAGATTCTTTTCATCATCCTGAAATCACAGATGAGGAAATACTGTTTACAGTATATGTTAATAAAGCATCTGATGGCTTGGAAAAATAAGTCAGAACCTAAACTGGTTCAATTTGTGCATCTGTGTATTGATCAACAAACATGAAATACTGTACATTTGAGAAACATGAACCTTGTCGGTGGAGTCACTGATCAATGAAGAACTCTATCAACAACCATTCTCTTCTAATAACACCCCTCACAAAAATCACTTTTAATACAAAAGTGTTTATAATATCTGTCTCTTTCAAAAGCTGTGCCAAAAATACATTTACGTTCTGTACCTGTTTTATTGGCTTTAAACATTTGAGAGAAGTATTATTATTCACATCCTCCAACTCCAATATGAGCCTACATGGATTGTCAAGCAACTAATGATAGGGTTGTGGTGTAAGCATTGCTATTTTGTTCTTGACTTAAGTCTTCCAGATTTGTCTTGGTGTGGTCTTTGGCAAATCTTTTAATCTTGATTCATCAGCAGGCTCTGTCCTGATGCAGCAGACTGGTTCAAATCTAACAGGATGAAAATACAGTTGTTCTGGCATAGCATTAATTAACATACACCCTGGCTATATATAGGCTTCTTTTTGAACGGTGGCTGCCATTAACTGAATTATTGTCTGTCAGCACAACCAGCACTTGTGTTGAAATAATTGTGTTGACAAGACATTGCTGGGTGTTAAGGTTGCTTGGTGTGACAGTCGACTGTTGCAAGGTTGTCACGTCCTCAAACAAGTCCTCCACAATATGTGCTGAGTCATTTTTAACACTGCTGGACTTAGAGGAGAACAGTGGACGTCCAAATGTCCAACACTTTTAACATGTTTTCGTTTTTAGAACATGTTCATGTAACATCTGCCCAAAACAGAAACTACAGATGAAACAGATGAAAATGATTATCCAAGTTGCTGAAATATATTAGTAGAAATATATGTCCTCACTAATGTATCTTATCTTATCAATAGACCAGTATAACTCATTGTAACATAACTTTGTATATTTTTTTATATTAATTTTTCTCTAGTTATTTGTATTTTTTTGGTCATGGGATTTGTAAGTTTTTTTTTATTTGTCCTGTTCACCACAGTAAAAGCACTCAGCAAAAACAAGCACTAAACTCCCTGAGAAATCCGCCATTAATATTACATGATATCCATCTACTATCAGCAACAGAGTGAAGCCTCTCAGCAGTTGGCATATTTAATATCTGAAACTGTACCTTGAGTGCATGGTTCCCTGCTATGTTTAGATCGCAAAAGGAAAGTCCAGCAGGAGTTAACTTTGATCTGGGGCACAACATCAGATAATAGCAACATGGTTTTAGCTGAAGATTACAAAGCTACATAAATCAAGAAACAGTAGCTACCGAACTGACTACTGCTGCCTCTAGGTATTATTTATCACAGATGTACAGATGGCCAGTCAGTGCAACTCATTACTAGAATTCATGATTACAATTCATTGTAGTTAAGATGCACAGTGCTAGTCGTTGTACTGCTGGATGTCTCAAGGAACAGGAGAAGGGACTGTGTAGAAAGCTACCCATAACTGATTATGGTACGTAGTTTAGTTTAAAGTGGTATGTGGTGTCCCACAAGGGTTAGTTTTAGGACTAGTTACAATATAAACGCACTGTATTAATTTCTGTAATTCCCAGAAAATCAAGCTCCTCTGTGGTGGAGAGGTTAGTGCATCTGGCTTGGGTGTTGGAGATTAGAGGTTTGAATCCCTTGGGGAGCAGCTCCAGCCACAGTCTACCTGTGCCGGTCCCAAGCACAGGTAAATGAAAAAAGCTATTGCACTTTTTTTAGTGTTGGTAGGAGAAAATAAAGCACAATGTCAGACAGAAAATGTAACATAGTTATACATTTATAAAATATTGTCATAATTCTTCCAATGAATATGTAATATACAGTAGATGCAGTGTCTAAGAGATGGACTGGTGGAGTTTCTTTACTGTTTTAAATTGCTATATTGAATTTGCAATTATACCACATTGTCATATAATATTAACAAATAACAACAGATATTTTAAAATAAACAAATTGCTCCATCATTAACATTTTTAGTAACCTAAAAAAAATTGGATAATTTCAGATACAGACCAGTATGTGTATGTGTATGTCGACATACACTGAGCTCATTCAGACTTTAGATTCAAAGCAGTAGAAAAGTGACAGGACTGAATTGACCTTTCCATTTTTCTCTTATTCACACATACACCCCCTGTGCATACAAAAACTTGATTTCCCACAGTTCCCATGGCACAGCCGCTCTAGGTGTAATGCTAATAGGCTGTATTAACCTGATAGTAGTGATGGAGCAAGAGTAAAGCTGTTCACCTTCACTATTCCTTCACACCTATGTGATTATCTGCCACCACCTTTCTGTCTTCATTTGATTGTCTCAGACGCTAGATTCTTTTTTTATTATATGCCTCACAGTCACCATAAAAGTGGGTTTTACATTGAGTTGCATGTATGCATGCGTTTCTCTGATCCTGGGGGATGCTTCATAAACAAATACATATAAATCAGCATTTAATAATTAAATAAAATCAAATATTTCCACAAACCTTTGATGATTTGCAACAGTGCAACTCTTATGCTTATGTACAAAAAGTCCCATGGAAACATATCCTCAGAGGAGCCGAGGAGGTGGGGAGAATAAGGACCTTAATGAATATTGATAACAAAGTGTGTGTTGACATAAAAAAAAAAACTCCAAATATGTACTAAAACTCTACTTCAGCCTATGAGAGATTCAGAGAACGTTGGAGAATGCAGTTCTGAGGACCAAGTTACCAAGAACGATAGGTCAAAAAAGATCTTACAGCTGAGAAAGGAATTGCAATATTTGAAGAAGAAATTCAAGATATTACGCTAGGTTGAGAAAATTAGGGTTGCAGAACTCCTTTTCATGATTCATTCAGGCGTGCCTTTGGTTCTTAGAAATTATTAAAAAATATTTGTGGTGAAGGTGGCCAGAGCTAGCTAAGCAAACTAGACTGCCTTTTTTTATAAGAGGTGGCCCAATCTCTTGCATTAGTAGTGGAGGATCTTGAGAGTATGTTGGAGGAGGGGCAAGGTATACCAACAGTTCAGATTTGCAAAACGCGTATGGGTCCATAAGCAGGAGAGCTCATCAAACACAACACAATAGTCCAGCAACTGGTCTCCTCATTTCCCAGACGTTTACAGATGGCTGTTAAAAGAAGCAGGATGCTATACAATGGTAAACATGGCCTTGTCCCAACGAGACATGATGCTGCAATCAAATTCAAAAAGAGACATTATTTTTAGGAAATGGTAAAGTGTCTCAGATTCAACACCTGATATATTGTTTATGTTCTATTGTGAATAAAATATGGTTGTATGAGATTTGCACATCATTTTGTTTTTATTTACAGTCAACAGGATATGTATGCATAATGCTGTAAAGTCATTTGGAGTCTGAGACTCCTGTTGTTTAAAGTTACATGTAAGAAAGGATTTCATTGGGTAATGTAGCTTCTGAAGGGACATCCAGAGATAGCTTTAGATTTCCTCTGTGTCCAAGGTAGATTTGATATAACAGGAGGTGTCAGGAGAGAAGCAGGTGAAAAATAACCTGTCATCACTTCTGTCTGCCTCCCTCCCTCAGCCTCACACTCGTCTCTCGGTCTGTCCTCCTTCTCACCTCTCCAGCTTCAGCTCAAGCTTATACCAACACGTTTCACGGGAGCAATCTGCTGCCTACATTCTGCCAATGCTCGTTCCACATTGATCTGCCTTTTCATGTCTTTCTTATGCAGATGCTTACTCAGGAAATTAGGGGAAAAGTTGGGGTGTATACACAGAGAAAAACTTGGGTATAGTATCGACTTAGGTCTATAAGAGACTAGTTTAGCATCTGCGGAGAGGACCATAGCTCAAATAACTGTTGTAGCACACTCGCATTCTTTACTTCAAACCGACATAGAAAAATATCTATTTTGATACATTCACAATGGCATTTTAACACTTGATCAAACAAGTGTGAGCCTTCTAAAGAGATCAGTGGTATTCAATTAATGAATTAAGATTAATACATTTTCTTCACATCAAATGTGTTGCTTTTTGCAATATTGAAGGTGAATTGTGTAAAAGGTGGTATATATCTGAAAAAATGAAAATCTATGTTTTGAATGGTGTATATAATCACATCACATCTTTCTTCTTAGGAATTTTTCTTTTAGTTCCATAGTCGGTTTTCTCAGAACTCCCCAGAGAGGACAAAGTGAGCACTGCTGGAGGAGAAGCAGGCTTATGTTTCTTTTTAAACACAACAGAAGATATGTGGCATTTATAAATTGCTATCGGCAATTTCTCTAAAAGGCCCAAAACTACATACCCTACCTTCACTGTCATTTGGAAAGTGATATCACTTTTCAAATGCTGTTATTGTGTACCATTTAGACTAGAAATGCACTATAAAACAATCCTCAATTTATCAGCTGTAGGTCTTGACTGCACCCATAATTTGGGGACCAAATCAACTTTAGGTGTATGTGGTACTGATTGGAGATGACTTTAGTTATGGAACCAAAACAATGCGAGTGGCAGTACAGAATTTAAAGCAAGGTGCCTCCCACTGTTGCAACTGGGACTTGATAAACTGGTCATGCTCAGTTATTTATGGAAATATATGTGTGTGAATACTTGTCACTTTGAAAATGTCAGGAAATTATCCAGGATGTACTTGGTCCAATGCCCTGAGTAAACTGATTAAGGCTCCTGTGACTGTGTATAAGACTGTAATAAGGCAATGGAAAACAATACAGTACATTGTTATAAGCATATGCACTTTCACCTGTGCTATCTCTCTCATTGTGTTACATCAGACCTTGCACACCACACCTCGGCCTACTGCTTCAGGTGAGAAGGTTGCAGGGTTAAAGCGAGGGGCTGTGTGTCTGTTAGTGTGACAGTTGAGCGGCACAGCGGAGACAGGATTTGTGAGATGAGTGTGAGCGTTGAAATGGGGGTGGTAAATTGAAAGAATAACTGTGGGAGAGGTGTGAATAACCCAGAGAGAGGGGTATTATTTATATAACTGTAAGGCAGGTGCAGCTTTGATATAGAGATATCACAATGGGAGGCAGAAGAATTGTTTCCTATTCCACATCTACAGTGATGAATATGTGCCAAAGAGACCTCTGACTCTGGATAATGAATTTGGTGATTTCTTTTTTACGCTGGCCAGACAGTGTCGGACTGGCTGAGATGCTGGCACCCTCTTTTTGGTGAACCATGGCAACTTCTTTCTTCTATGTGTTTGAATTATTAGCTGTAAACGTTTAATAAGCAATTAATATTAAGATTAAGATTACTTTATTTGTCACATACCAAATTACATACAGCATATATAACCAGCAGTGAAATGTGAGAGGGTGGTGCAACCTATTACATGTTTATACATAGAAGACACACTAAGGTTGCAGACCACACCGGTGCAGCTGCCGGACAGCGCTCCAAGGCAAGGTGGGTTAAGTGTCTTGCCCAAGGACACAACAACAGTATGAACTGTGGGGCGAGCGGGAATCGATCCTACTACCTTCCGGTTGAAGGACGGCCGCTCTACCACTGAGCTACTGCCGCCCCCTAATATTTTTTATGTTCAAGTTATAATACTGATGGATTTTGTGGACAGCAATAATGCTATACAGATAACATGCAATTAAATGTATGCTTATTGTATTAAAGAGCATTATGCAGGGTTGAAATGAAGTGGGCACACTCAAACTACAACAAATTAGCCTGACTTGTTCCTCACCATAAGCTGCAAAAGAACGATGGAAATAGGTTTGAATGGGAGGTGTAAAGTGGGCCGCGGGTGAAAACGGTGTTGTGGAAGCCAGACATGTTGGAGAACATTTGGTATGCAACATGGCCAACGCTGAGTAGTGAATGCTCATTTCTAGTTTGCCAACGTGCCCTGGAGCAGCAGGTGATGTCTCCAATTCTAACAAGAGGAGCAAGCTGTTTTGCATGGCTGAATATCAAAAGGAAAATCTTGTCAGGTCAGTGTCATGATGTCAACGGAGGATCCTCGCTGGCAGTGCATTTCTGGATGTTTGTCTGTGGCGGTGTGTAAATACCAGCGGAGCTGTGTTGACTTTAGAGATCAATGCTTGATCTCTGAGGAAGATGAAAAGGCCAAGCTCCTACTGTAATGGAACACAGCAGCAGAGATATGTGTGCACTTTTAAACATACATGTATACAAAATGTATCTGGATACTGTACATAACCAACTGACAGTATAAATAAGCATATTTGTAAAGTGTTAAGCAGAGTGCGGGTACTATGTAGTGTACATTTACCTAAAGTTTTGAAAATATGTCTTCAAAGCTGCCAACACCAGTTAATCACTCTTAAATTGAGAAGACCATACTTTGTTAGATTCTTTAAATTAGCGTCAATTGAAGCCAGACTTCTTTTAAAGTACATTGTGTAAAATGTTGCAGGATAAAGTTTTCAATAGTATCTAATCACATCTAAATAGTCATTCTTGCATTTGTACATCTTAAAAAAATGTACAGCTCCAAGAGGAGCTCTAGTCCAAGAGGAGTCATTTTACTTCTATTACTTCCTGTTCCTACAACCGCCAATAGCAGATAACCTGCTCCAGGAGAGGCCTACTTATAGGGCAGGTATAAGGCACTTATAAACTAAGTAAATAAATGTTGTTTTGCCACCAGATGTTGCCAAAAAAACGGCCAAAAACTACACAGCTCCTTTTGGGTCAACTCCCACACCTGTACCAGACTTTAAGCTGCCAAAGCCTACTGAATCCACCCCTACTCACCACCAATCGGAAAGCCTTATTAAACATGGTCCACACAACCAGAAGGAAATAAACAAGAGTTTGATCTGATTAATGATGGCTACATTCAGGGCGTCTTTCACTCTGTATGCTGTGAGCCAGGTTTTCTCCTTCACCCTGTGCGACTGATGCATTATGCAACTGTCAAGGACAAACAGAAATCCATTTCTAAAGCAAATGAAAACTAGCTATGAATACATTCATCTGCACCAATGTTTTTCAAGTATAAATGATTTACTTTAACAAGGTTTGGAGCCAGTGCTTCTAAATCACAGACAACATGAACATTTGATATTAAAATAAACTACACAGACTGTTATTAAGCCTTTAAAGAAAACGCAGAACCACTAAGGTAAGTCTGTAACTCACTGTCTTATTGTACACACCTGGATTTCTGTTGCCATGGTGCCTGTGGTTAATGCTACAGATAAAAGCTTTTTTATCCTCATGGGTATCTTCCCATTAGTTTTTATTCTCTTTTAAAGAACTTATTTTCTTACTTTTTTGACTTACTTTACAAACACATGGCTTACTGTGGACACTAAAGCCCAGTTGCACAAAAAGGTTTT
Organism: Perccottus glenii; assembly: GCA_024416835.2. Taxonomy (NCBI): domain Eukaryota; kingdom Metazoa; phylum Chordata; class Actinopteri; order Gobiiformes; family Odontobutidae; genus Perccottus; species Perccottus glenii. The sequence continues at coordinate 13,723,757 of CM044563.2, read as the reverse complement.
AAAAGATGCTGCTGTTTCATACACAAGCGCATTGCGTTCATCACAAAAAAAGACAATATTCCTGTCTCATCACATTAATGTGTACAATAAGCTACAGCTTTATTTTTATTCACATATGCCTCCTTTGGACCAAAAAGAGTACATCGGTCTCTATGGAGACCAGCCGTCGAAAGGAAGACGGCTGTCTAGGGACCATCTCTAAAGTGCAAAACTGAAAAGTGAATATTGGGCCAGATCTTGCGGGTCGTTTCTGTGTTCTGCTTTGCACATTACCTCTGTCAACTGCAGCAAGCTAGTGTCTATGTGTAAACAGCTGGAATATGAACTAAATATTATCCCATTATTATGACATATTATTACGAGATCATTTTTTTGAATGGTCATGTATTTGGATTTTTCTATTTGATTTATTTTTTGGTTAACGCATTGCGCTTCCGTAGTTCCACTTGTTAAATGGTAAAATAAAACTTAGCTTGTGAGTATGAAACACATTATCTGATAGCTTATTGGTACTTTTTTTGTGAATAATCTGCTTGAGCATTACAGAAAAATTACAAACTAAACAAACTGTTGGGTTGACAAAGATTTTAATCATCCAGCCTGTACCAGAGCTAATGAGAGCCTACTGTCTATGGACATATATCCCTCACAGTCACAGCAGCATCATGATCTAATTTGATCTAATTTTATATTTTGTGTCATAGTTGCTCCCAATACACACATTTAATTGCTCTCTATAAGCCCAAGCCTTGTGCAGCAACACAGGTATGGCATACTTTGCCCATAAATAAAGAGATATTCAGTTTCAAAATCATTCAGTGAATCTATCTTTACCTTCAAGCTAACCACACACAGAGCAGCTCAGCGCACTAATTACCACTCTCCGTGTCTCTGTGTGAGTTAAACGCACCTGATTGGATTGTGAAGATGAAAACTTCAAATTTAATTCTCACACCCCTAATTAGTTTTAAATATATGCAGAGGACCGGCCCATAATACATCCACAGATAAGGAGAGAAACAGAGGTAACGAAGTGGAAGAGAGTGAAGGGAACCGATTCAGGCATGATGAGAAGTGTGGAAAAGACAGGATGTGGAGAGGAAGACATATGATTCTGTTAAATACTAAAGCCAACTGTTTTTTACTTCATTATGCCATGACTTAATATGCAGTGTCCTTTCACAATGGCCCTTTAACCCCTTGGTTAGCTGTTGTGTCAGGTGTCAAACAAGGATCTAAGTCATCACTGCTATTTCTTTTCGTGTTACACTGGGTCACAAAAAAGGATAACAACCAACCGGATTAGAGGACAAAGATTTTGCAGACAATATTTTTCTTACTTGAAAAAGAAATCTCTATTGATGAAGATAAGCCAGTGCTATTGTGCGGATGCAAAGGCTGAAATAATGATGCTCCCAGAAGGACATCATGGAGGAAATGGAGATTTGTTGGACATGAATACAAAAAGATAATGCCGTAATTTTTAAAACAGCACTGTTTTTGACTGTTTAAAAAGTAGAAAAGGTTACATGGAGAAGGAAAATAGAGATGGAGCTTGATGAATGGGACAGTATTGGGCAAAAATTTGGAGGAAGGCACAGAGTCAACAGGGTTAATGTAAATGCAACTACTCGCACAATAGCTCGTCTTTTATAAGACTGAAACATTGGTATGTCTTAATTTATAAATCGATACTTGGGCTCTCTCTCCCTTATCTGCAGGAGTTCACAGAGCAAAGGAGCACAAGCAGCTACCACCTGCGCTCACAGGACTTTCTTTTACTCTCGGTGCCTAAAGTTCACACTGAACTGGGAAATCATTTTATTTTTTTCAGCACTTCATTCTTGGAATAAACTGGAGAAAGATTTAAAACTGAAAAACATGGTTTCTTTAAACAATTAAAAAACATTTTGATTTTTTTTTTATTTATTTATTTATATATTGTTGGTTGGTTTGCTTGTTGAACTATGTTATTTTGTAATTTTCTGATTGTACTGCTGTCGTGGCCAAGACACTCTTGCAAAAGAGATGATTCTTAATGAGTTTTTAAGGTTTTATGGTAAAATAAAATAAAAAAGTAAATATATGTGACAGGTAATAGTTCCATTTTGTGTAATATTTATCACATATAGTATGTCAGTCTGGGAAAATATGGTGCAAGTCAGTTTTGGTAATTCAAAATTCCCAAATTTAAAAGTCAGCTTAGTAGATTTACATTTACATTTACATTTATTCATTTAGCTGACGCTTTTATCCAAAGCGACTTACATTGTTCGAATGTAATTACCAGTGTTACAGCCACTGGAGGCAAGGTGGGTTAAGTGTCTTGCCCAAAGACACAACGACAGTATGAACTGTGGGAAGAGCGGGAATCGAACTGTGAACTGTGGGAAGAGCGGGAATCGAACTGCCTACCTTCTGGTTGAAAGACGACCGCTCTACCCACTGAGCTACTGCCGCCCCAGATGATGGTACTTTTCCCCAAAAATTCCAAAATTGAATATGTACCAAAATGTATGTCCATAGTCTGTCAGCACTAATGGGGTATTCTTACTACATGATTAAGAGTGTATTAGTGATGGATTTTCCAGGACCTCAAGCCACACCTTTTTGGACAAATCATCCCCAGAAACAAATCATTATCATCAGAAATAATGATGCTATGCCAAAGATGCCCAGGGCTATCCAAATAAAGAGGCAAAGTGGTTTAATACGTAGCATTGCTGTTGCCCAGGTTTCTTTATAGGGTCTGCATGCGTTTGTGTGTCTGTATATATGTATTTTCTCAAGCCCAACAGCCCAACTTACTATGCAACATGAATTATTTACCCTTTGAGGATATCTGTTCTTCGTGAGTACTCGCTTCTGGTGATCAGCAGTAGACTAAGGTAGCATGAATGTTGATGTTTGCATTTAAATAGTATTCAAGTAAGTATGAATATTTTAATGGTTTATACAGCATAGACTTTGAGTAGCATTCAGGCTGCTAACATGGCTGGTATTGTTATATAATAGTGTAATATGAATTATTCATAGTGTAGTTGCTGCTACTTGTCTCATGTCTCTGTAAAACATGCATGTTGAGGACATGCCTATAGTTAAAAAAAAAAAAAATAGGCAAAAAAAACAAAGATACAAGGCAGACTCTGGAAAGAGCCAGAGAGGGGTCTAGGAGGAGTGCGTATGAAGACGGGAGGGGGCTAATAGCTCAGAAGGCTCAGAGCAGTAAAAAGCTGTGCTATTTAAAACAGTCGAGAGAGGAGAGGACCAATTCAACTAGCACTTACCTACAGGTCACTCACAGTTAATGGAAAAGATGGAGTGATAGACAGATGAAGAGAAGGAAAAGAGTCAAGGGTCAGGAGAATGCGGAGATGCCTCCCGAAATCTAGAGGAAGACATACCTGTGAGAGGTAGGAGTGCAGATTTGTAAATCATTGAGATTTGAGAGCACACTCCAAAGATGTGCTTTAATGTGTCCCACTTTAGTTGCACCATGATGAAACATGTCTTTGGTCGTTGACAACAATCAGACTCTTTCAGGGAATGGAGGCAATAACATCACTGAGTGTTAATGAGATTGTCTCAGCTAGAGTCTGTATGTTTCCTTTTCATCTGTCCAAGTATAGGCTACATGCACAGGAGAGCAGATTAAGCCAAACGTTTCCCTCACTGTACAGATAACACTACACCTGGGAGTCAGGATTCACGTTTCCTAAAGTCATGTGTAATGACTGTACAATTATTCTAAACCAGCCAATGCAGTGGTGACTCGACTAACAGATAAACTACACACTTTCTCCACTGTCCTGTAAACTTTTTTTCAAAGTGTAACTCTTTCCTTCCTTCCACAAGCATAACTTTAACACTATGTTCACAATAAAGTGTGCTCTCCCCACCTACACAAAACATGTCAGAATACAACAAGTTTAGAGCCAGAACGCTGCATGTTAAACACCCAGGGCTAAAAATAAAGGCACACTTTAACAATTTAGTACAGTCATGCCAAAATATTCTTAACTTCTCTTGCAGGTTTTAGTTATAGTCATTCATTCAAAGTGACTCATATAGACCATTATTTGTAAAGCAATACTGTACAAGTGCTGGACAGGAGGTATTGTTGTATACTGCTTAAATAAACATTAGACAAGGTTTACATTGTTACTGTTTTTCCCAGCCTAGGTTTCTAAACTTTGAAACCAGACAGTTTTCTAAATTTTAGGTCACATGTCTATGGAGATTCTCAGTCATCCAGAACATATTGAAGAAAAGGTTAAAACAAAGACATCTGGATGTAGATTACATTTTATTTTTCTTCTGAGGAATATTTTTAATTCTGAGTTCAACTGATACGAGAGCTGAGCTTATAGCTTATATAATCTGTCTATATTATCCATAAAGCCCTGAGAGACTGTAGACATGGACATTCAGCCAAACCAAGAAGACTCAGAAACCAAACAGACAGAAATCAGTGACAAAAGGGAAGGGCATAGTCATCCCCTTTGTGTCTGGTTTATCTGAAAAACTACAAACACAATATTCCGGTTCACTTCAAATCTGGCAATACTCTGCGTCAAAAACTGGTCCACTCTAAAAATTATATTTCAACCCACAAACCTTAGGGATAGAAGAATTATGGAACTTTACATTCACCCCATTCACACACATTCATAAACCAGAGCTGTGGCACTGGAGGCAAGGAGGGTTAAGTGTATTGCCAAAGGACACAACAACAGTAAGAATGGAATCAAACTGCCAACCTTTGATTAGGACACCTTGTGCAGGGAATTGAAAATGTTTCTTGGATGAGGAATGAAACGTCTTCACCTTGAAATTTACGTACGTCCAGATGTCTTTGTTTAAATCTTTTCTACATTTTAGTTACATCTTTAAAAGGTACAGTTTTATTTGTTTATTGTAATGTTGACAGCAAATGCAAAGTTTTTAAATCCATGTATGTAGAGCTGCAGACTTTATCTACTGTAAAACCACAAAGAAGTGTAGCTTATAACAGCAAGTATTTTATATAATTTTTTTTGCATTCTTTCTTGTTTTTAAATCACTGTTGCAACACAAGAACAACACACACCACATTTGAGAGAACGTCGCCATTTGGTTTTACTTTTGATTCATATTTTCAAATCCGACAGCCAATAAACAGACTGCTGTATTTCTGATACAATACCCCACTGTGAGAAAAAAAGAGTCTACATTTGATAATGGAAACTGACCAATACTGGCCCGTACCGCTCCATTAGAAACCAGGCTAGTGAACCCATTGTTGTGAGTCACCTGCTAAAGGTGTTTTACTTTAACAGTAAATGTACATTTGTTCATTAGCATTGCACATCACTGCTTGGACCTGGCCATAGCCTCCATTTCCTATTTGCTGTGATAAAACACTGATATGATGGCGCAGGAAGGCTGACAGCTGTGTACAGTCGCACACACTCACACCTGTCGGCTCACATTACAGGTCAGATTATTTCTCACAAAATAAACATCCGGGCTCACTGTGGAAGGCAACTATGTCCTTAAAGACATTCACCACACCCTTGTTCATTTTTTTCACCTTCTTTTTGGTTACACCTGTCTATTTTTAACCAGGGAAAACATCACGCCACGCTCTGTTTGACAGATGTGGCTCATAAAACTGTGGAGGTATTTTCATAAAACTGAATATAGTTTCACATCTGCTTTCGGTTTAAAGGAATACTGGGTTTGGAAACGTAACAGCTCAGATGTGGAGAAAAAAAAAGTTCCATCACTGTTATTGTAGAGTGATGCTAAAGGTCATTTTCTGGTTTATTTGGACAGAAATCAATACATTGTCAGCCTGGCTTAACACTTTTCCTTTAAACATTTTATGAATCCACACACTTTTCTCTCCTGAAAGCCCTGACACACTGAACATGTCTGCCTGTCACTGATGAAAGATAATCATGGCAAAAACACTCACGGCAGCATTAAATCAGTATTTGCAAGTTGCATAGTGAGAGATAATCAAAGACAACCTTGTGATAAATATTGGATAGAGTCAGAATGATTGTACGATTAATGTTGTATCTGTAGTTACTGTATATCATTTCAGGTCAGATTACACAAAATATGGTTAATTTGGGTTTGTTTATTTATTTTTTTGTTCTTACCTGATTCTTTTCTGTAGCATGGTCCTGTATTCCTTTGCCAGGCTTTTGCAAATTGGTCTGCATGCATGGTTGTCTAGTCTTCATTTTTAGATAAATAAATTGCATGGGCTCAGAGTTTGGTATTCTGCTTTAGGTTCATTATAGATAATAGGCCTCTAAAATGTATACAAGAGCAAAAAATTCTTAGAATAAGTGAAAGTGATATTGTGCCATTTGTAAAATATAGGATGTGCTTTCCTAGCGGGAACTCACCAAACAAACAACAAATAGTTTACAAAGTCAGCATCCATGACAACACCTACCCAGCGCTTATGGTTTCCTGACTGTTTACAGTGAGGCATGAGAACAGAGAGGGGATGATGGTGTTGTATTGTGTGTGTGTGTGTGTGTGTGTGTGTGTGTGTGTGTGTGTGTGTGTGTGTGTGTGTGTGTGTGTGTGTGTGTGTGTATGTGTGTGTGTGTGTGGGGGGGGGATGCGGAGCAGGTAAAGGTCAAAGCTGACAGCCTTTTAGCAGCGCTGCAAATAGGGTGCGGAGAAAAACACATAGACAGACGCTGGATGAGGGAAGAACGTGCGCACAGACAGACATGAAGAATAAGGAAGATGGATGTCTTATGAGCGCTGGAGGGAGGGGGTCGAAACTAAATAGTCAGACAGATGGAAGATGTATGGACGTGAGATGACAATAATGAGCCACTGTGCTAAAGTGCGGATAGATTGAGAGACAAAAAGACAGACTGACAAGTTGTGTTAAACATATTTCTCCAGGTAAGTCAAAGTGGCAAATCCAGAGACACTGGACATTGATAGCCCCCTATTTTTATTTTTATTTTTTTAAGACGCATGGGAATTCATTACTAAATGATTATTAGGGCTTAAAACAATAAACACCGACACTTCCCACTTTCGGGTACTCCAGATTCCCCCCCCAACATTAAACATGCTATAGTCTCCGGTTAGTGACATGACTGATGAACTCTGGTGGTGAATTTTCCCACAGGGAGAATAAAAAGATACTAATATAAAAAAATAAAAAAAACAACAATGTATCTGTAAATGCAGACAAAAAGTAAAAGCACAGTATTTACTCTTCCAAAGTAAAGTGTTTACTGCTACTTTTAAACCTTTTGGAACTTAACGCAAAACTCTACAACTCAGATTTGCACTCTCTAAAGCACAGTGGGCGAAACTGCGCTGCTGCACAGACACAGGCATTTATTGATTATATGTGAGTTACACACTGTTATAGTTTATACGTTTATATAGCTACAAACATAATGCTTAATTTAAGAGTTTTAGACAAAGCAAGGAAAAAGGTAACTTTTGATGTCATTCAGATCATCAGTTCTACTCACAGTATGATAAAAAAAGGCCTTGAATCCGATAAGTAGTTAACTACATAAGTGTGTTATGAAAAAGGAGCTACCTCAGGTAAGACACAAGTTCAAGTATTAAACTAAATATGGTTGTTTTTGTGACAGGCAGCTTGATTACTGCTGTCTGAATAAAAACCTTTACACCTAAAAAAGGCAGATGAAAGCTAACACAACAACAAAGCTACAGGCTGTAAAAGAAAAACGCTACCCCCCAGTAAAGAGCGGAGGGAAATGAAGAGTTAGATGCTACTCTCTGAGGGTTTTCTCCAAAATATCACTCTTTTGATCCATTAACTCCTTTTCCACTGCAGCGGCTCCCAGAGGTACACAAACCTTTTGAGGAAGCCCCCTCCTGTATCTCCACACAGGAACCAGGTCTAAATATAGCTCCCGTAGATGCAGGTCCTAAATCGTTCCTGCTGCTGAGGGACTTATTTCCATAGAAAGCTCAGAGGAAGAGTCTAATAGGGCGGCCATTACTGACCTGTCATACACAGCTGCACACAGAGAAATACAAATGATTGCGCTGCATTTACATACATTAAACAAAAAGCTGCTCACTTTTCACTATCTGTGAGTGAGATGACATTTTTTTAGTGACTCAGACTTGGAAGTGTGGGATTATTCTCTTTATAACATGTCTAATATGTCTGTGCTAGTTAGTATTGGCATGTCTGGAGGTGTTTAATGGGCAAAGAACATCTGTAGCATCTGGAAATCAACACAACTCAAAGGTCACTCAAAGGTTGAATATATAACACATTTCACCTGATGCTAATGTTACCCATAGTTGTACCAAGCCACACTTGGCTCACTGAGTAACCTGTGACAAAAAACATAATCTTTAGAGCATGCTTTTTTAATAAATGGCTGCCAGGATATGTTTGTTATGATGTGAACGTTCATAACTCCGTGGATGAAAAAAATAATAATAACAACTTTTAGGGATGTAACGATGCACTCCGAGTCGGTTGAAAATCGATAATAATGTGACCATTCGTGTCGGTTGAGATGTTAAATGAATCGCGATACACGTTTTAAACAGCAGGGTGCGCTGAAGCAGTAGCCTATATTTTGACCTCGCTTTGCAGGCGCGATAGCAGCGAACAAGCTGTAACTTTAAACAGTAGCAAAAATGGCGGCGGCAAGTGTAGATGACGTTGATGTTGAGGATGCACCAACCTCATTCAAATCGGATGTGTGGCGGCATTTTGGCTTTACGAAGATTAAAAATGAAAGCGGTGAGGTGGTAACGGACAAAACAAAAACTGTGTGCAGATACTGTGCACACAGATAATGTGCAGAGAATGCTAGGCTATACCCACTGCTATCCAGTATAGCAAAAGCATATCTCTCCACACCAGCCACCTCTGTCCCTGGTGAAAGGGTTTTTTCATCAGCAGGGGACATTGTGAATGTGCAGAGATCTCAGCTTTGCCCAGAAAATGTGGATATGCTGATATTTCTTTAAAAAAACATGTAAAAAAAAAAAAGATTCTAAGCTAGGAAAGAGCACTGGCAAAGCCTTAGTTTGTTTATATGAAAAGATTTATTTTATTTGTATTATTTATTTTATTTGGGATTCTTTTAATATTTTAATTTAGTTTTGTTATTTGACAAAGATATTTCAGTTTCAGAAAGAAATGTACAGCATTTTGTCTGAGTGAGATTGAAATAATAAAAGCAAACTTTTTCATTTATCTTTCTTAAATCTCATTTTGTACAAACAATCGTGAGAAAATCGTATCGTAAGACCAGTATCGTGAATCGTATCGCATCGCGAGTTCAGTGAATCGTTACATGCTTAACAACTTTCTATCTTTACTTTTTATTAATTTATGAACTTTACTTTAAAAAATAAACCACGCCGTGGGCTGGTCAGCAACAGTGACCACCAAGGTTCAGGAAAGGAATGAGACGAACCATTAACAACTAAACTAAAATACTGATCCACGAGTGGGATGTTGAGATAGGAAAAGTGTTCTTCATGTTCTAGATTTGTTCTGGGAGCCATTCTAAGGAGTGGTGACTATGTCATAACTAAACATAACATAACATAACTTAACATAAAAGAATAAGACTGCAAATGTTAGTGAGCTGGAGGCAGGACCCTAAGGCAGACACAGAAGTTGGTAAGTTTTAGAATATGGGCAGAGGTGTAAAGAGTACAGATACTTTACTGTAAAAATTACTCCACTACAAGTTACAAGTCACCAATTTAAATACAGTATATAGCGCATACCCCCAGTGCCAGCAATGCGCCACTGCTGGCACTGCATGAAGAGCTGGCTTTGGCTTCATCAGTAGCTGCAGCTATCGCTAATTTATGTGAAACACCTGCCGTTCAGCAGGCAATGAATTCACGTTCACAACGGAGTAACACATGTAGGCAAATAGCATCTGGTACCTTCAATAGCCTGCAGATGGCGATATTGCCTCTTACACCCAAGAAATAAGCCCGGCAGACAAAGTTGACTTGACGTGCACAAACACAATGTAGCAAGTAACGCTAAGTGTCAGTTCGAATGTAGTGGAGTAAAGAGTACAAGTATTCAATCAAAAATGTAGTTGAGTAGAGAGTAAAAGTTGCTTATATTTTTGATACTCAGTACAAGTACAAAGTAGCCAAAAAATACTTAAGTACAGTAACGAAGTACATTTACTTAAGTACTTTACACCTCTGGATATGGGTTTATTGTACAACAGATAATGTTAATGGCTTGGCGTGTTAGAAGCGTAGCATAGTCCTGGCAAAGGGACTTGTAGGCAGGCAGAGGTTACTGGAGGAAAAGCACAAAAAACAAATTAGATACTTCAAGCCAAAAACTCTCATAAGATCAGATTGCTAGGCCGTAGCGTTCTACCACTGACTAGATGGAACAATCTGGCAATGAGTGTAGGAAAGCTTGGAGTCTTTATACTGTGGTTGATGAGAAATGAGGAACAGCTGCATCTGCCTGCCAACCACTCCCACCAGCCAGACCTAAAAACAACATGACCACACAAGGGAGACAAAGACTAGGGACACAAGACAATACAGACTGGGCTAGACCATAACAGCAAATCTGTGTTTACCGCAGAAAATTCGTCGGCTAAGGTGGTAGCTAACTCATCATTGTGCCTAAAGATTTATGTAATTTATATTCTTAATTTATAACCCCAAGAAACACAACCCTACATAAACTTTTCAAAATAAAAGTGCCGTAACAGGCAGAGGTCGCGCTAGACTTTCTCACTCTCCATTATTTTGACGGACGGAGTCATAAAATTTTCGTCCTTGTCTATCATTACCTGTCATTTTTAATTTTCCTACTTTAATAATACTTATAATGGCTTTTTGTTTTACTCACATTTCAAGAAATTTCAAGACGCGCACAGATTATTTGATTTATTACACAATGATTCCGACAAAAATGAACTGAACTTAATTCCATCACTGTTGTTGTGCCCTGACAAGTCCGTTACTTGTGTTAGCTTTTCTACAGATGTCGCAGAACATTTTTCCTCCTTCCCACCTCAGCCACGTAAACTCCTGTTCCCACTGAACACAATACTCCCTCTTCTTCACATCCTTTTTGCCGCTTGTCCCGTAACAGCTGTTGGTGACTGCTCAGTGTTCTCAGTTTGTCCATCTTCACACTCCACTGCATCATGTCCTCTTTTTTCACCTTTATTTACAATATCAAAACTATTTGGCGGTTTGAAAAAACTACTCACACTATGTACATTCGCCACCAACTGGTCAGGAATAGGAATTACAATAGATCACCCTCAGAATAAACCGTCAAAATGACGGATGGCATTCAGATTTTTCCGCCCCTGTGAAAAAAAAACCGTCAATGACGGGAAATATTCGGTTAATGCAACCTCTGGTAACAAGGTTAATTCATCATATATACAGATTTTTTATTTACCCAATATATTACTTCCTATAGTCTATATTAAATAGTAGTCAGAGTGGTGGTCGCTAGCTGCACAGAAATCACTGCATACTATTCATAGACACTGTCTAATATAAAGTCTGAAATATTAAACATCTTCATAACATGACCCTTAATACTTCAGAGTGTCCAAGTCACTGCTTTATAACAAAGATTTTCATTGTCAGTTGTTTTGACTAATCACAGTCCACGATGTACCTGACACTGGAATGGGAGCCAATCAGAAGGCAAGTAGACATTTTTTTCATAACTTGCTGTTAAAGACTCTGAATGATATTATATCTGGAAAATGGTGATGTGAAAAATCTTTTAATGCAACTGAACATTAGAGGGTGGTGTTACTTCGTCTATAGATTATTTAGTAAACTACAAGTTTAAAGAAAGCACATATAAGGCCTTTAAGAGCAGTCTCTGTGCAAAAGCCCCTACCCGTTGTAGTGCCCTTTAACTTGTGCTCATTTGTTTTGCCAAGGTGGATTGCAGCAGGGACACAAGCCAGCCACATCTCGCAAATAGATCCCTTGGGAAACGTACAGGTGCAGATGAGCAGGAAACAAGGAACCAAAGCCGTGAATATGGATGGGACGGCCAAATCAAGATGTATGAATGTATAAGAAGAAGTGAGACAATGAAATATGAGGGAGGTATGATGCAGGAGGAGAACGGTTAGGAAATGAAAGAGGGAGAAAACCAAATTCTTGTCATGGGAAGGATGTAAATGTATTTATACGTAGTATGTAGACAAACCATGGGAAAGTGAATGGTATGACAAGTGAGTGTCAGTGCACAGGGTATAATGAAGACAGAAGCACCTGACACAAACACACAGTGGTAGCACTTCAAACCTCTCATTTGTTCCAAGTGGTGAACTGACTCACTCTGCTGCTGCTATACTGTCGTCTACAAAATGAAACAAGACACAAAAGAGGTGTGGAGGTGCCTGTCAGCGCTCACCAGCAGCTTTACATCTGCTATTAAATGCTTAGGGTTGTGCTCAAACTACAAAAGAAGTTAAAAAAGAAGTTACCAAAGAAGTAAGCAAGACATTTCAAGACCAGACTGTCTAGACTGTCCTTTATTTTGTCTACAAATACCAAAAATATCAAAAACCCTAAACAAAAAAGAATAAAGGAATGAAAGAGTGCAGCAAAACAATATAACATCTGCAGCTATTTCTCTAGCATGTCCCATGGTAGAAGCTGCAGCTATGGATATCCAGAGACAAATTAAATACTGATAACTCAGCTCATGTTCAGGCAATGCAGCAGCTCACGGATAAGTTTGAGAACAGTTTACCACATATTCTAGACACCTAATCATGTTCAGATACAAAACTACACTTTGTGGTTTAAAATCATTATTGCCACACAGCTGCACAGCACATCCTCTGCATTATTCTCAGCAGTTTTACAAAGGGCTTCAAACCATAGCCTCCTCTGAGGTGGCCTTAGATTCATGTTGCCTAGTATTTACAACAGTGTTTTGAAACCTAAATCAGAACAGTTTCACTCTAGAAGAACAACACCACCTGAATGAAACAGTGACACTAACATCTCATCCATAACATCTCACCTGAGCCTTTAAACAATTCTCACATCAGGAGTCACACTGCCCTTTCATATCTAATGACTATGAGACCAGAACAGCCTGGTCCAATCAGAGTTAGTTTCAGGTCAAAACACCTCCCTCTAGAGATAAAAGCTCAGCTCTCTTACCAGTTGAACTCAGAATTGACAAAGTCTCTTGGAATTAGAGACGAAATGTCTTCACCTTGAAAACTGAGTTCAGATGCTTTTGCTTTAACCGTTATATTTGTTGTATGTTTAAAATGAACTACTCTGTTCCATAACCACGTCATAACAGATGCAAAAAAAAAACAAAAACACATTGCCTCAAGGCCAAATACCACCACATAAACATTCTCCTGCAACCTTTAGCTTAATGCGTAAACTGTAATGAGCTCTAACAAACATTGTACCATAGCTAACGAGCACAAATGTTTTATGAATGTTACTTCTGTCTTTTTTTTCATCAACTCGTGTTGTTTCCCGTGTTCTGTCATTTTTTATGCATCTCTGTAGTTTTTATTTATTATTTCACATCCTCATGTTGAATAAAATCGGTTCAAATAAAGAGGCTATTTTCACGCCTTGTGGCCAATTTAAAAGAGTTCAAACATAACTAACATACGAGTGTATAAAGATTGACATAAGTAATAAAGTAAAAAAATATATATAGTAAATATGAATTGCATATGCCTTATTTCAGTTTTTTTGTCATTTCTGCAGGGTAAATCAGCTGTATGATTGGAGCCCACATTGTGTATGCTGCTCTAATCTAGTGCGTTTTAACTCAACTCCCCGAGCCTCCAACACATGGGTCTTATCAGTTGCAGCGTATCATAAACACACACACATAAACCCAGTATAATGAGGCACACACTTAAGTATTCCCTCCGTTTGGGAACATCTGATCAATACCCCTCATCTGAGTGAATACACTGATCTCACTTCTAATCTCACAAAGTTATACCCTATTCCTTCGTCTAATTTCATCTTTAAAATTCTAATGTGGATACTAATGAGAGTACTACTGACCATACGAAATACTGCACATATCATCATCTCTAAATTATTCTATACCTTATGAGTAACAGATGGAAATTGAGCTAAAGATTGATTGAAAAATAGATTTACATAAAAACCAACAGTATGGTAACATGATTAACATGACACACCTGTTTACTTCATGCTACACTTTTCACTAATCCTCCACCCACCACTGGCGTTCACTTCCAAACATCCAAAACATGTGAACTGTGATAAGCCCTCTTCTGAGAAATGCATCAGTACTACCCAAGTATTCACATTGTAGTGCCGGTCTATGATTTTAACAATGTCTGCAGTGTGTTTGGACAACAGATATGGATACCATGCTTTGATTGGATATTTTTACTCCATTATCACATTTGTTTTGACACAGTGTTGAGACAGGTAGGCAATGGGGTCAATGGGGATTTTGTTTTGATTTTGTATTGTTGTTATTTTATTTAATTAATGTGTTTTACCAAAAAAATTAAATAAAATTAATAATAATAATAATAATAAAATCATACCCAAATTTAAAATAATATTTTTTTTCTGAGATGGTACTTCAAAGAATAAAGAACATATGCAGTCTGGTTACAACAAAACTATTCACTTATCTCCTTTTTTCATTTGATAACTGTATAAAATCCCATATGTATTAATAAAATATGTGTATGAAAAATATACAGTATTATATAATATATAATATTTCAGTCTGCACAAAGTAGTATGAACAGGCAATGACTGAATAAGGCCAATTATAAGTGCCCAAAAATGAAAATGAAAAAGACAGGTTCCTTTTCATGTGCAAGAATTATGAGAATGTCAACTTCCTGGTAAAAAAGTTGCATAGTGTTACTTAGTAATTAAATTCACCACATTTGAACAGCAATACAGCTGAAGAAAATAAAATAATAATAATAATAATAATAATAATAATAATAATAATAATAATAATAATAATAATAATAATAATAATAATAATAAAAGCAAATTGTTGTTTTGTGATAAAAAAATTGTGCCCAATCCTGTCCCAAAACCCTTGGATCAATCACAGTTCTAAGTGACAGTTACCATGACCCAGTCACATGATCAGAGAGTGCACCACAGGTGTGCGTGTGTGTCAGGCAGAAACCCCCAGGTGCGACCTTGTACTTCTAGTGCTGACACATAGAGAACTGTGACATAGAGAACTGCCACTGTCAGTGTGCTTCAAACACCAACACACACTCGTCACTCTTAGACACAACACCTCCTGAGTAAATGAACCCTCAGAGAATAGTAGGATCCATGCTGATCTGATTAGTAAAGAATGGTCGGCCAATTAAAATCCTTTGAGATGGATACAACTATTGTCACATTAAAGACTATTCCTTTCAGTTTTTTGACACAAAGGTGACGAGAAGGTGTGAGAAGTGAAATAAAAGCTGATACTAGCAAGCCACACACTACAAATAATGGACTAATGGATCAGCTGCTTAGAAACAACAGAAGGCTGGCTTCAAGTCATTTCCTTTTCTTCTCCTGAAGAAAATTTCTTTTCTTCAGGAGAAATTGTGAGCAAACCATCAGCATGTTAACTGCCAAAGGATGGTTGGGTTTTTTGATAAGCCCTTGGTTGGAAGGTCTACGCCTGTTGCCAGCTTTAATTTCTTAACTATTAGGGATTATATTATATACGTACATACTGTATATATTGCTTTTTGTTTCTATAACAAGTTTATGTGAGTGACACCGCAGTCTCCCTGTTCTATTCTAGGGTTATGGTACCAACATAAACAACATATAGACACACAGAGGAGAGTTGTGTGTTGTTGTTGTTGCACTGCTGACATTGGACATTGTGTGTCTGTGAGTAGTGCTGTGGCTCGAGATGGACAGCTCTCGGACTTTGTTTTGGCTGGAAGCTTGTTGTTCAAGTCGTTCGGTCAGTCAGAGTACTCCTGCAGCTCAGGCTCAGCTGTGGTTATTAGCTTGCGATCAATCAAGCCTACTGATCCTCTTGCTGCGCACAAAGACACATACACACACTTTAGGAGGGGGGACAGACTAGGAGGCGGTGACAGGCGGGGAGCGAGCAAGTTTGGTCCAACCTTTGTGTTTGCCGTGGCATTGATCTCTGCCTCACCTCCACACTAAGGTCAACTCACACGCGCAGCCATATTTGCTGAGGCCTTGGCTTCGACCGCCTGACTGCTCAAATTAAACCCAGGCCACTGCAAGGCTCCAGGGACAGCACACTCACATACTCAGGAAGAAGGCAGTCACAGTCATCGTGGAGAACATTCTCTGGAAGGATTTGTAGTTTTTAGCCAAAAACTTGGTGTAAAGGTCAACAAAGGTTATGTCTGATGGATAAAGTATCACCTCGTTGAATTGGGTTTTACTCATAAGTCATAAGCCACACTTTCAAATACTTACATGCACCTATTTTGAGCAATACAAATACTATATACACTCCGCTACAAACTCATTTTGGTAAAAAGATAGAATACACTAAGATACAATACAAAGCGATATAATGCAATACAAAACAAAATGAGATACACCAATGTACAATGTCTTCAAACTGCAATGGAGCCAGTCAGAATGTTAAAAGGATCAAAAAACACAAAAAAATAAAAAATAAATACCTATAAATAAATTATATTAAAAGGCAGCAAGACAAAGGAGGATATAAAATAAGTGCAAATGTAAAAATATTAAATGTAACATGAATACTGTGAATAATGCCAAATTTAGATGTCTAAATTTGTCTAGATTTAAATGTCTTCAGTAACACATAATTACTGTAAAAAGATGATGGCTGTAAAGCATTGCAGAATCGCTATTTGACTGCTATGTGATACTGTTATCAGGGTAATGTATTGTAGATTATATTGAGTGCTGCTCAGTGATTCCCAGTCTGGTCATAAACAGTGCTGAAGACACGTTTTTGTGCTTTACCATTGGCCCAACAACCCTGTCCAGTTGTATTCTACAGCCAGTAGAAGTGACATGGGAAAGTTGAAAACAGACGTTTAATCCTGCAGTCTTTACCTCACATCGTCTCCAGTCTCTGAGAGCGTGCGTTTACGTTCACTTTGTGTGTGGGAGCGCGCTCTTGTGTGTCTCCTCGGTTCTGCTGTGTCAGCACCTCCGACAGACAGCACTGTTGTTGTGTACCCACAGAGGAAATAAAATAACAGCCCACGTCTTTCCAAACCACCGACAGCTTGCTTTCTCCTTGTCTCCCTCTCTGCGCTCCTCCTTTTGTTCCATCCTTCTCCATTACTCCCCACTTCACCCCTTTACATGCGTTTCAACACATTTTGTTCTTCTCGTCTCTTCTTGGGCACTTTTTTACCATCTCTACATCCACACAATCTTTTTAGGTGTTAGTATAGCACCAAGGAAGTGTCAAGAACAGATCAACTGGAAAAAGTGTGTTTTATAGACACATCTATGCCGGTTTTCTGAAGTGGTGCAGAATAAAAAAAAAGAGCTAGGGGAACAGTAGGTGAGGTGGGTGGATGTTGGAGGGGTGTGGGACCATGCAGATGAATGATAAATGAATGAAGGCTGAAGCACCAGATGGGCAGGTGACAGCGGGGGGTCAGTAATGGACAGTTGCACTGGCAGCGTTTAACTAAGATTAAGGCCAAGCTTTACAGATTTCACATTAAAGTGCTAGGTTCTTTTATAGTGCCAAATAATAAATATGCCATAAAAATACAATACAAGACAACTGGTATTGCGTATTGTCCAGCACTTGTCCTGATGACTAAAGTCCAGTGTCACAACTGCTTTGGATTCACAGTGCAATGCTGCCATCTGCTGGGAACAACCACAGCCAACACAACATCTAAATGTAGAAAGAATGTGTCAACAAATAAATGCATGAATTTAAACAGATGTATAAACTGTATTTTATTTTGGTGTTGTATTTTACTTTGAAGGTCTCAGCTGCCAAGTGTTTGGCAGCATTAGACCAGAGTTCACTCATTCGCTCACTTAACACTTTTATGAAACAAAAATGGTAATGGTTTTATTGGAATAAGTTGTAGACATTGTTGTAGAAGCAGCCGCAGCAGTAGTGGTAGTGTTTATTTTCTCCTCCACAAATACATTACAGTAATTTGAGCAAACAAATGTTATGTGACACACTGTTAATAAATTGTAATTTAATCTAGCTCTGATATAATTACCCCCTTCACTTAGCTTTCTATGCTCTATAAAAAACTCGACAGTCCTAATTCATTGTCTTATTGTCACAAGTATTTATTATAGAGTAGGCTATAAGAGTCAGCAGCAGCAAATCTCATTTCTGTGTGCGCTTTGGGTTGAGAACAATTAGAAAGTCTGCAGTACACATCATAAACCCGTCATTGTGGTTGGATTAAAAAAACAGAGTTGGAGAAACAATTTATATAAAAGTAACATTCAGCAAAAAGTCCAAAGCTATGGAAGTGTTCGAGTCACAGTGAAATTTAGAGATGCTCTGACTGATCCCAATCTGTCAAATCTAAGAGGTTAACAATTGTCCTTTGAATACAGCGACATCAAGGACAGATGTTAACTTGCTGCTTTCCCACCTACTCATTGTTGCCATGGTAACTGGATATATAACGTTAAAGCATAAGAATCAGTGATAATTGGTGTACAATATAAGTGCATAAGATCAATACAGAAAGAATATTGCCAGGTTTATTCTAAAACACCATAATAATCATGCAGTTATTCCAAATTAAGTGTGAGTTTGAGTTTGTTAGTGTCTGTTTATTAAGTGTTCATCATGCAATTAACGTTTGTCCAAGGATGCATTTTATGCCCATAGCAGCAAGGATAACCTTAATATTAATATTATTTATTACATTTATAACTCATTATTACCCATCAGTGTATTTTACACCAGAGTTACACCACTTTGATTGATATACTGCCTTTTTAAGGTGGTGCGAACATCCTGTACTTTTTGATTGAATTGTCCCCTTAAATGAGTTGTTTCTAGCTTTATACATATAATATCAATAATGTTTTTCATTTGATTAAATCTTCAAGTTTTAGTGTACATGATAACAGTGTGTTCTCTAAAGCCCACATTGTGTACAGTTCTGATGGCTTTTTTCTGGAGTCTGTATAATGTCTATAAATGGATCTTAAAAGTATTTCCCCAGACTTCAGTAATTAATATACGGTAGGATGAGTGAACAATATAAGATGGAGAGAGATTTCTGATTCAATACATGTCTACAGCTGCCCATTATAGCAATGCTTTTAGCCATTTCTGAACAAATATTAGCTATTTGTGGTTTCCAACATTGTGACTGAGGATCATACCCAGATATGTATGCTCATTAACTCTTTCTATTTTAACTTTATCAATTAGTATCTCTAATGGTTCATCTTTTCTATGCTTTCCAAATATAATAACTTTTGTTTTTATTATATTTAATGATAACTTATTACTATTGAACAATTCCTTCATTTAGTTTAATCGCAGTTACCTTTAGTTGTAGGTCATTACCTGACCAAGCTGTTTGGACTGGAGTTTATATGATACATAAACTCCAAATGAAAAGTATGTGTAGTTGGCAGAAAGTAAAACCAGTGCAAAGAAATGTTTTGTTGTTTATAAAAAACAATGTGTAAGGAGATAATAATAATAGTTGCACACACTGCTTTTTCTTCTCTCAGAACAGAATAACCACACCAGTGTTGAGAAAATGATCTGTGCTTGATCCTGTTGGCTGCATTACAAGAACACCATGTCTAACGTGTGTCACTCTTTTTACATACACACATTGCACATGCCTAATTAGCATTCCCAGTGTAAGTGAGCGGGATGACAGTTTGACAGTGCCACGTCCCTCTGGTCCTGTGTCAGCTATTCATCACTGGGCCCCACCGGTCCCAGCGACACCCGCTTTACAACCCTGCTCCCTTCACATAAACCCCCAACCCACCCACTGTGCTACAATGTGACACCGCTTTAACATACGTATAAGCTAAGTGTTATGTACTCTGTCACTGTGTTTGTATTTACTTACACATCAAGAGCAAAGTGAAGAGTAAACAGATTTTAACTATCTATCATTTATGCCTCATTAGCACCATTCTGCACACACATACAAACAGTGAATGGATGTCTCTGCTACATTTTAATGTGTGATAAAGCTATTACTCCTGGGGTACAGGTGGTACACTGTATCTCAACACACTTGAACAATTCTTAAAGCAAGGTGTTTAAACTAAGGATGTAAGTGGTAGTTGTAGGGATTAGGCTCCAGATGTTCACGATTTAAAGCACATGGCGACTGGTGTAAAGTGCATTTATTTTGGTGTATGCTAAATCTGGTGCGTAAAATCTACTTGTGCCAGAGGTCTAAGCTCGGGGAAGATATCTGGTCATTACAAATTATTTCAATCCTTATTTTACAGTGAACACAAAGAAAATGTATTACTAAGACACAGCGCAAACGTACTACTTCACTGTTAATCAGCCATGGGTGCATAATGGAGCCATAAGAGTTTTAGTCTGGGGAGCTAGCTACAGTCAAAATCTAAGTCGATACACAATTGAAGGTGGGGTTTATTTTCTGGCTTTATGGTGACATCTGATGGATTGCAGTTCCACACCGCACGGCACTCCATTTTAGCATGTGAACAGCTAGGGTGTTCTTCAGGGGCTAGCAATAATAGTTGTCTAGGAATACACCCAGAGGAAATAGAACTGATATATATCCTAAACCTTGAGTGCTCAAAAAAAAAAAAAATAAAATATATATATATATATATATATATATATATATATATATATATATAATTTCTCAAGATTTATAAAGTAAATGCACTTTGTTCCACTAATGTGTAAAAATATAGAGTGGGCAATCTTTATAAAATAGATTTTTAAATGAGTTTTTATAATAAAGGTTTATGTGTATTCAAGATGTATGTGTATCTATAACATTAGCATTGGATTAGGAAGTGGATAAAATTAAAACCAGTAGGTGGTGCCACAGCAGCTTGAATGTCAAGTTGGCCTGGTTAATGTTGTGTTTGATCAGATAATAAACATTATCTGATCATAGATATTTTGTGTGTTGACAAAAGCCTATTTCTACAAAACACTACAATGAGATGATTCTCATCAATTTTTTTTTTTGTGGGCACAAATCTTTCTTTTCCTATTCCTGTTATTTGAAGGGTGTTCTGCCAGTTCTCATAATTGGCTTTCTCACCTGTGGAAGTGCCTGCAGGTGAGGCCTGCACACAGCATATATTTCCATGTAGAAATAGTAGCAGATGTACCCCGCTCATTCTTCTATAGGAAGTGTGTGTGCAGGTGTGAACACACCTCTGGATGTGGATTTACCGAATGTCACACCGATTCCACTGCAATTGGAGTTTGGGACTAGAATTTGCATCAATAAACCACTCCTGAGGACAGACAAAGCTGAGAGTCTCAAATTACAGGTTTAATTGGATTTTTGGATTCCTAAATGCACAAACAAAACCCAAGGTTTTTTATCCTCCAGTTCATACAATAAAAAATGAAAAAAAGGCATATGGACTTTGTTTTGAAGTAGAAGAATATAAACTCATCTCACGATGAGGAACAAAACGTCCTCTGCCTCAAAACTATGTCCACATGCCTCCTTTTTTAAATCTTTTTGCACATACACAAGGAACCCAACCAATAACATTGCACTTACCAGTGAGTGGTTTGATGGGACCTTTTTAACACTGCATTAAACCGGACTCATACATCATTTCTCAAATTCAAGCTAATTTTAAGCACTTCGATATTCATTTTAACAGACAGCTGTGGCAAATTATTCAAAATGTATTTTTCTTCAATCTTTATTTTAGGCTCTCTTACTTCCATCTATCTGCACTCTGCTTTGGGACTGAGGAAGAGTACACATTGAAAACAATGCAAGTTAATAACAGAGCTAATAACTCACAATAGGGAATTTTGGATGGTGAGGGGGAGCCAAGCTTGGGGAGAAAATGCAGACTTAATACAGTAAGATAAACTCTGCTCCTGCAAAGAATAGAAACCACTTCTATGATGGGATTACTTTCATTTGTCTGTACTTTTGTGTAAGCCAAAAACTTTTCTTACAGTACAAAATCCAGCTAAAAGCTACGTGCTGTTGCCCCTGCATCTCGCCACCCAAAGTGTTGCCATCAAGCCCTGCTTCTCAGTGTGTCTGATAGAAACTTTAATAGCTAGCAGCATGAGACACTGATCAGCCAAGCACATCAGCATAGTGAGATCCAATATGTCACCGCCACGCAGAGACAAGAGGAGTGTGTGCACATGCAGAGGAGAGGCGCTGAGCTGAGTGTGCGTCTTGTTAGTGCTGGCTTTAACAGTCGAAGTGATGGCAGTAATGTGGGAAAGACAAAGGAGCTCATACAGTGAGCTATATGAAGACATGAGATCAGCTAGCATTCGGCAACATGTCACCTCGTCAGTGTGAAGGTGTGAGTGAATACGTATGACGGACAAGCTCTCCACACATTCCTTCAGTGAAGTGATGGAGTGTGTGTAATAATGGTCTGTTTTTGATAAAGTGTGATCCTAAGGAGAGGAAACCCACCTCTGATTCTACCTGATTGCATGGTCCAAAGACAGAATAAATCTAAATTATTGCTGTTTGCAAGTACCAACTCCATGTTGGGGAAGTACTTTAAAAGCTTTGGAGAATGAAGATCAAATATTTTCTCCCGTGAGTAATGTGTGATTAATCTCCTTGTTTAAGTAATTGTGAGGAGACTTTTCTTGGGGCATACTGCTCCCTTCAACAAGACACAAGGGTTCAATCAATGTGTAAATGTGAGTCTTTAACTCAACTTTACTATTAATGTGAACTGAGCTGAATCTTTCATTGCCACAAGAGGGTGCTGTTGCTTCAGCAGTTGCACTTGGCTTTGTGTTGTACTGTCTTGCACTCAAATTGAACTTGAGATTACACATATCATTCCCTTTAAATCCGCCTCAACTCAACATGTTCGCCGCTCCACACAGTGAAGACAAATGGCAGACAGAGTTTGGAGTTAATAAACCTTTATTTAAATCAAAGAGCAGATAAAAACATTAAGGCAGACGAGCAGCGAGCGGATAGCTGCAAAATGGAACGTCAGAATTGTTACTGTACAAGCCTTGATTTGTCCATAAAAATAGAAAATTATAAAGCCAGAGAAAACAACAGAATGAACTATGACAGAGCAGATGAGTGTGTTTGACTTGTGTGAGCTTTAAAGAGTTGTGTGTGAGTCAGACTGCTTTTGTAGCTGAATGTGTAAATGTGAGTCAATGGATGTAGTTAGTTGGTTAAACAATAAAGTGCTATTGTTATTGACCTTTATGACTTCCAGCTAAGAGGAAAAAAAAAACACACGCATCAAGCAGCTAGCCTTCCTAATAAAGAGTTTTCATCAACAGCCTAAGTGTGTGTCTGAGTAAACACCAATCATTGTCGCTGGATATGACTGGAGTGATCAATCCATTTTACCTTTGTGCCGTTTCAAACTGAGAGAACAATTGGGTTTACAGAATTGTGACACATTTTTACAGTCGCAGTCAAATATGCTGCACAGTGTGGCGTACAGTGGCACTAATTAGCGTTGTGCACAACTGTTTTCACGGTCTTCTCTGTTGGATCATGTGGGATGTTGTACAGCAATAAGCCCCCATTTCAATTCTCTTTAAAGTGACTGTATTAAGAGTTAAACAAATGCTGTAAACTGTTCTCCAGGTGCTCTAACTGGGATGTAAGAGCTACGTGATGACTCTTAATTTGCAGAATGTGACAAACTCAACCCTAAACTTATCTATGAGATAAGTAAACAGCCAAAACACGCTACTCCGACTCGAATGGCGACACACAAATACATTTTGTTTGCCCGTTTTGAAGGAGCATATGAGAAAAATCACTCAATGGCTGTTTCCTAGTTTTAATAAAAATTCTAAAAAATTAAAAGCTTTTTAAACTACTATTGAGACCATTTTCTCACTCCTACTTATCATACAATGGATTATTTTTGAATTTCAGGTTCTTTACACTAAACACTTTTTTTTTTTTTTTAACTGGAGCACTTTTTAAAAGCCCAAATAACAGTGACTTTCATTAAAAATTGACAAACATTGGCATGAAAACGTCAACGCTAACAATAAACATTTTAAATTCTACAATCAAGTTGGGAAGTAGAGCCGGGCATTATAGTTTTTTTATTTTGAATCATTTTAAAAATAGCCATATTGCTAAATTAAATTTAATGGGAAAAACGTGTCCCTGCTGATCTAGTGTTGGCTATTGCTGCTGCTAGCTCTAGAACAGCTAAAATAATGTCCATAATGATTCTGCAGACACTAAAGACAGTGGTAATCACTCTGTGATGACATGATTCAGCAAAGTAGCAGAACACTGATCAACGGGAACAGCGTAGCGTCTGTACCTCGCACTTATGATTATTGATTTATGCAATTTAGTCATGTGGTCAGAGTGTAATTACTTTATTGACATTAATGCACACTTTGCTACTATTGTTTTGTGTTGGCATTAGTCAGAAAAACTAATTTTATATTTGTTATTTAAAATATTTTTATAATTATTTTTAGCCATATCACCTAGCCCTATTTGGAAGTTATTTGGTTTCCATTTTTAAAGGTCACCTATATGATGCTCTTTAACCGTCTGTCTATAATTGTACTGTTTAATCACTTTTTAGAGACAGATATTGGACTCCTAAGTATGGAGTACTCAAAAACAAGCTAACCTTAAAATATCAATATTACTATCTGAATTTAAACATTATAGAGGACCTTTAAGAACACACCTCCAACTTGTTTTATTTTCTTAGAAAACAAATCTTTCTCTAACTGCAATACTTTAACACATCAAATATACCACGGTTCTATTTTACAGTATAAATAATGTAGTTCTTAGTCTAGCACGGGCAGCTAATTAAAAAAAGGCTGACAAAGGATGCTTATTATGCTAAAAATAAAAGGGAAATTAGAGGATGGAATAAGCAGGATCATTTGACTTACGAACTGTATAACAAAGTGTGTGTATCTGAAGAATCTACCGACAACAGGCAACATGGCATCACTCCTGGAGAGCCCATTCTCCAGAAACAACACATATTGGTCAAACAGGCCTAAACGCACAAGCCCACTGGCCACTGCTGTCGTAATACATGTTCAAAATCACTGCAACCATCTTGGATTTTTTTTTGCTAAAAGCAAGAAGCATAAAGAGAGGAGTAAAATGTGTGAGTTTGTCCGCTTGTGTCAGTCAGTCAGTTTTCTTGGCCCACGCCATGTCGTCTGATCGCGGTTTCTGTCCCGTCAGGTGCTCGATCACCCTCTCCATCCACCTCCAGAAGCCCAGCTGGTCCAGGGGATAGTTACACCAGCCTTAGTGAAAGGGATGATGGGAACAGTGGGAGGGTTGAGGAGAGAGGGCATGGGTGAGGGGGGTGAGTTTGATGGAACAAGACAGAGGCAAAAACAACTTAAAATATGTCCCTGTTAAAACACTCCTAAATACACAAACTAACATGAATACAGTATTTTTTCATAATATTTTGTGTCCTACTCTACAATGTTTACACGTTTGTAATTAGGTTCAGTGACTTGGAGTTTCATAATTATTTGCATTATTATTGCATAATTATTTATCTCAAATCATATGCATAATCTACATTTCAATGCATGCATGTCACTGTGGCAAAACAGCCTTATGCAAACCCAGGAACACATAAAGACACCGACTTATATTAGACATATGTTTACATATGTCAGAGGTAAATACAGTCATGCAGGCATGGCCTGAGGCCAAAGTATATTTACACATAAACATGAAATACATGACAAAACAGAGACTACACTCTATATAAAAGGGGAATACTTGTTCAACCAATTTCCACTGGGAAGTCAAACTTTATGTGGACCCCAAAATAAAACTATTTTAAAATGATAATCAAATTCAATCAGTTCTTTGTTCATATTCCTTATGGTTCTCTAGAATAATGTAGAAGCCTATGACATCTGCAATACTGCCTTTTTGGCAGTATTTCTGAGAGACATTGTTGTAAGTTTAAGAATCTTTTACTCAAGGAGTCTCATCACAACACTATATGTTGGCACAGTGGCAAAAGTGGTTAGCACGCCTGCAAGAAGGTCCTGGGTTCGATTCCCATCCAGGGCAGGGCCTTTCTGTGTGGAGTTTGCATGTTCTCCCTGTGTCTGCGTAGGTTTCCTCCGGGTACTCCGGTTTCCCCTACCACTAAAAACATGTACAATATAGGACTACAGATGGAAATTAGCTGTTAAGCTATAATCTGGTACAAGCATCTCTGTCCATCTATGCTTCTTTAATGCAAGTAATAAAAGCTCTTATTAACATTAAGTAGCCTAAAATGAAATGTGCAAAATTTGCTGCTCCCACCGATCACAGCCAGTTATTCATTCATTTTTGTTTGGGCTAATTATAATTTAACTTTAGAGGTGAGAAGATTATCAAATATGTAAAAAATAAACCAGAGAAATTAGATGCAATGTTTTTATTTTATTAATTTTTTAAGTGCAAAAAGCCATCTTAAGCTATGCCCTTCCATGTTGTAGTGTTAACACAAATTAGTTTAGTGCCCTTAGCCTCAAACCACCCAGACAAACTGTGTTTGCATAGGGTGCACACTACTGCTGTGTCCCGCCGGTGACCCTTTCTCAGAGGTGCCAGAGGTTTTGTTTGATTTCACTCTCCTTCTCCTCATTTCTTTCTTTCACCCCACACACTTGTTTTTTTAGTCTAAATCCCTGCGTCCCCCCCCCCTCTGTGTGTGAAGTCCTATTTGTTCGAATAGACAGCAGGTTAGCATTAAATATACATGGGGATTGTCAGCCGGTGGCAAACACAAAGGCAGCCAGGCGAGCCCCAGTGGAATCTGCGCCCGGCCCAGGCAGCGAGGCTGAGGGGGGAGTGTGGTGGGCCGTCGCCGTCCCCTGTGGGCACCCCCCGACCGCCACCAACCCACCTCCCACCAACACACACACAGGTTAGGAAGTGAAGAGGAGGTCAAAGAGACTCCACACAGATGCTGGAGTATGCAGAGCACCACACACATCTGTCGTCCACAGGGGCGCAGGGTGACGTACTTGCCCAATCCCCCCTGTGTATCCTCTCCTCGATACTCCCCCCACTCACCCAGATGCACACAGAATACTGGATGTGGATCTATTACCCAGGCCGCCGGTCTCTGAAGACATGCACACACACCAACACAACTGTTCTCTTAGTTATTTATAAGATGCCCACAGACAGATGTACAAATACAGCGGCCATTTTGTTTGAATCCGACAACAATTGTAGTAAAATTACTCAGAAGTCGTTAGCCCCGATTACAGTAAGATAACAGAGCCACCAAGAGAACACACAAATGTAAGACCTTCATACTCAACTACATTCTAAATGCTTCTTTATATATGTTAGTAAATTATTATAAGAAGAAGCATTTAAGAACTTCAATGCCTTGCTTATAATTTCATTTTGAAGAAATTTCAAACTGAAACCTTTCCTTTCTGAATGTGAATACAGGCATTGTTGAGTATTTATTTTGTAGATAACTTAAAAAAAAAAATCTTTCCTTACTACTTTCTAGCACAGGGGTCTCCAACTTTTTTTTGTGCTACTTTCACAAAATAAAGCTACTCATGATTGTAACATTTGTTTTCATAGCTCACCAAATACATTTTTTTTGCCAGAACATTAACCCCGAGCTTCAAGAGTTTGGTATACAGTTTTAAATCCAATGTAAATAATAAATGTGGAACATATACATATTTTCTGGAACCTCAAACACAAGAATTGGACTAGATCACTTCAATTCCGTGTTAGTTTGGGTTTTAAATTTCATGTTGTGAACTTACCTGTAGTAATGCAGTAATACGTCTCATGCGGCGAGACATGGTGGATGCGGTGGTGTTTCCTTGGCAGAACCAGATGCCAGTCCTGGAGCAGCCTGACCCAGCGTGGGAGGCCAAAGTACGAGTGGCTCCACTTATGGATCTGATTGGTCAGTGTTACGAAAACCGCCAGAGCGAAGACGTAACAGTCCCAGGGATAAGCTGTAGCCAAGGCCTCTGTGAAGAGAGGAGACAGTCACACATCAACATAGAAATCTCTTCCTTGGATCTTTTAGTTACTCACAAATGTCAAAAATCAGATTGTGCTCCAATCTGAACTTCAAGGGCATCAAGAAAAAGTTGTCGAGACGAGGGCAAAGGCCACTTCACCCTAATGTGCATCTGAGCCCGAGTGTATACAATGTCTACTTGTGCTAAATCAAACCAGGAAATATTACCTGCACCTTTAAATATTTTAACAGCTCGTGCAATCGCACAACCCCATTTAAAAAGAACAACACATTATTCCTTTAGTGGCTCCCTGGGGACTTGAGTCAAATGTGTCCTGATTTTATGTGGTATTGGAGGAAGGTGCAGCTGGAGTTGGAGCTCAGATGGAAGCTGGGGAATAGAGGACAGCAGTGGGATGTGGATGTCCTCTTGAAACCGCAATTTAATTAAAATTTCCCTCTTAGAAAAGGAAGAAACAGAACAGGTCACTGAGGCTGCAAGCATTTTAATACTGATGTCGGCTTTGTGAATTTGAATTAATGCTGCATTCATGTACTCCTGGGATGGTCCCACTTTCCCGAGTCAAGAAGTTATTTTGTAGCATCCATGTGTTTTCAACTTGAATAATAATAATAATAATATTTGTTAGCATTAAAAAGAACCAATAAGTTAGATGTACTGTTAACTGAGTGCTACTAAATACTCTCTAACTGCTTTAGTTAACTGCCTCTTAAAAAGGTAATATACTGCATATTCACTAATGTAGGACAACTAATGGTAACCACAAATGATAAACTTTTGTTTTAGACTTGATATAAATAAAGCTGCCGGGAAATAAATAAAGCTCCAGTCACCCGTGACCCCTAATGGTACTAAGCGGTATAAAATGAATAAATGAATGAATGAATGAATGAAATAAAACAGCTACTCGGTTCCACATTGATGGTGGATAATTAATAATTATAATGCGGATTATAACAAAACTGAATACAGAATATTCAACCAATTTAGCAAATTTTATTTTATCAGCCATCAATTAGCAATTGAGCAATAGATAACCTTGCCATAATGTGTGACCCATCTTGTTTGATGCAACTATTAGACTAAGGCCTCATAGATAAAACTGCACTCATAGTTGTTTGACAGCAGAGTGTTATTTACTAGAGCCTTTCTGTCTGCGTGACTTCAGCTGTCCTCTCTTGGTGTATCTCAATTTTCTTTTCTTTGGTTCAAACAGTGCTCTTTTGACCCCAGTTCAAGCACAACATAACAGCTGGAGATGTCACCTCGCAGCTTTTAACTTTCCTGTGTCTTTCTGTCTCTGTCTTGTGACCATTTGAAACAGCAAGAAGCTTGACATGACAGGTTTCGATGTCATCTTACCACTACTTGACCCCCACCCCACTTTCCTGCCCCCTTGGTCTCTGAAACTCTTAGCTGTGACCTCTTAAGGTGCAAGCATGACATGTGTAGATGTCACAGAATCACTGCATGTCTCTGTCAGCTGACCTTTCTACTTCCTGCAGCGCGTGGCACGTCAGGTGTGGATGTCATCTACTAGAGGCCTCATGTCCCTTTGTTTAAGTCTAATCTGTGATGCCTCTGCCCCCTGTTAGCTGCTCCCTACCACAGAGAGTCAGTTGACCCTAACCTTTTCATGTCCACGGCACAGTATGCTAGTCAACACTGCATCCTATCCTAATATGGTCTTGTTTTTTTTTAACTTTCAACTATTTGAAGTCAGTAAGATTGTTTTAGGAATGATTTCTTCCAGACCAAATTTTCCAGCTTCTTGCTCACTGGTACAATAAGGCCAGGTTAAAAAAGGCAAACATGTGCAAAAGCTGATATCTGCCTTACTCAAAGCTAAAGCAGTTTATCAAAAAAAATAAAACTAAAAACTCACTTTGACCAGCGCTTTTTAAATGCTCAAAACTCAATTCATTGATAAAAACTTAAGCTTGTTTGTTTATATAATAGAGTTAACACGATATGACCATAATAATATTTTGGTAATCTAGTATCTTTAACTTAAATAATGATTCTGAAATCCCAAAAATGCTCTTTTTCTTTCGTTTGGTTGAGTTGTAGTTCTGTAGAAACTGTTTTGTCTGAGAAAGTCACAACACTTGTGTTTGGGCCCCTCTACTTTGTCCATTAGTGACCTTTCCTCTCAGTCTAAGTGCGGCCATGACGGGTGCATGTGTCACCTCCTCAATAACAGGCTGCTCTGTCCATGTCACTGTGATCCTGCCCTGAACTTTTAAGGTCAGCGAGTGGTCACCGGTGACACTGCCCTGTGCTCTGCAGTAATGGCTGGTCACACTTCCTTCACTGCGGGCGCTGTACACCCTCTGGTCTCCTGCAATGCCACGTCATTGCCACAAATTGTCAAAGCCCCCATACGGCTGACCTTCTCCAGCCTTTTACGCTCACTACAGCTTTATACAATGTGATGGCAAGCATATTACAATAAAACGGAAGTGATTAAATCAAGGCTCCAATCCAAAGCTGCTGAGAACACCAGTGCTGTTTGTTTCATACACTGTAAAAACGGTTCTTTCAAAACAAGTTTTAGAACCAAAAAAATTTGTTAAAAAATATATTTTTCTTGTCTTCTTCATTAAGATGTCTTGTCAGAGCCTACCATTAGATAATTACTGCAGTGACAAGTATGTTGTATGTTGTATGTTGAAAGAAATATGGAGTAAACATCTCTGAGGATACTGTAGTGGTTAGATGATAGATTAAATGATGATGACTGGAGTTTACTTACCATTAGTATTTTTTACCATTGTGCCCAATAGTGCACGGTTTATATGGATTTGAAATATAAATTTGCATTTCCCTATAAATATAACTCACTATAAATATTACATTCTTAGAGTTTTAATTCAATGTCATTTAGGAGTGTTTTCAGTACCCGGAGAGTATGTGACGAACTTGTAGGCCATGTGAGCCAGTGGGAGGATGGGTATCATACAGTTGTCGCCATTAATTTCAATAAAGTCGTGGCGTGTGATGGCCGTTGGATCGATGTGGTGCTCCCTGAATGGCCGAATGAATGCCTGCAGAGACACAGAGAGAGATGTCACAAGTTCATTTTTAAGTCATTAACTGTAACTTTTGTAGATTTAAGCTTGAATGTTAAAATAGAATAGAAACAGAATACAAATACATGTTGTAGCAAATGAAAACGGGAGTGAATGAACAGTGTTTATGCAAAATAAAGTCTGACACAGACTCCGACTCAGAGGTGCCCAGCGTTGTGTGCCACCCCAAAGCTCGTCTCCAGCATCCTAATAAACCACTGAACAGCAGTCGCCTCCCCACAACACACTCATACACACAAATGACCCATGGACGACCGCACACGCTGCAAACCTGAGCCACGAACACACACACAACTCCTCCTGCATTGTACAGAGGCAGACACCTGTCTGAGAAAGCACAGGGGTCTCAAATGAAAGACCAAATCTGAATCTCACAAGCACAAAAGAGCGCAAAACTACAGGATAAAGGTAATTTATGTCTCTCAGTGGAAAAAGCAAAAAGAAACGTTTGCATAAGTGTCCAAGTGTGTGTGCGCACCACAGTGGAAGCATCAGCGTGAAAACTCATTATTGCAGCCGTTCAAACCCAATACAATGTGCCTATCTGGTTGTAGGTACCACAGATAAAAAACATATATCTGTTGATATCTGCACAATTATGTACCCGTGTCCCTTTTGGTGTGGCTCTTCCGCCTGTTGTCCCGCAGCCCCTCCTCTCGCCACAACCCTCAGTCAGATGAAAGTGCTGGGGCTAAGCGGAAAAGGTCGTGCCGAGCTAGGGCAAAAAAATCAGCGCTCCCAGTTAAAGGCGGACCACCGTTCGCCGCGCGTCCTCTAATCCCACATAGTTTAACGGCCCGCCTCGCACGACGTCCGCTAATCACCGGCTCACATCGCCAATCGCCCCAGCAACCACCGCTGTCCCACTGCTCGCACCGACACGCCCTTCCACCCCCTTTCTCTTTTTGTCCTGTCCTTTTTCTGCTTTTTTGGCTCACTCATTTCCTTTGTGTTCTACCTTTAGTCTCTCCCTTTGGGTTTTAGGTTAAAAATAAAAAAAAACTACTAAGATTCAATAAGGCTTTCTTCGTTAATCAGCTTCATAGAGCTGCGTTGAATGGAGACATGTTTGCTTCAGATGCAACAAGTAAAGTGAAAAACAACTAATGATGGAAACAAACAAAATGTATTATACCATAGAGGAACAAATCTAAAGACATATATCCCCAAAACTATAAGCACATCTGGCAAATTTCACTGTGAATTGAGCATCATTGGGAACTAACGAGCATGACTCTGTCCTCAAAGCAGTGTCATTAGAGGCCTGCTAAATCCTTGTTGAGTCAATTAAAGCTCAACGACATGGTGGAAACAAGAAAACAGCACAGCCCAGAGCCTCGCTGAGGAATAAGCACTTCAGGGAAAATTATGTTTTTAACAAAGGGCTGCAGTTTTAGTACAGACTTTACAGGAATTTAAGAAAAAGAACAAAGAGCATGGGATGTCAGCAGATAACCATTACAGGGAATATTTACTGACACATGGTGTTCCCTTGTCATTTTTACCAGAGAACATATGTTGTATCTTTTGATTTTGAGGAAACATTTTTTGGCATTATGAGGCTGTTATGGCTACACAATATCAATTTGTGAAATAAAAGGTACAGTTTGTATGAATGAGCCTGTTTGCCAACTGAACTGTTAGAGTTAATATGGTCAAGAAGGAGGCTAGACATAAGCTACCCTCTGTTTGAGCCTGGGGTCTGTCTTAAAAAGATAATTTATTCAGTTCAGTGGAAAACTCAAATATTGTAAGTAATTATGTCAACTCTATATTTACATTTTGTTTGTTGTACTGTACAGCACTATTGGGTGTGCAGCTGTACCTTCTCACCTTCTACCTATTCAGGCCCAAGTCTCAAAAAAGTTTGAATTCATAACACCTGGGACCAAATGTAATGGCAGCAATTTAACCTTAAATGGCACACCTCCATCCCGCTCGATACTTACTCTTATAGTAACTGATGAATATCCCTGTGGGCTTAGAATAACCTTTGGGAATTTTGACATAGTTTAGCCAAAGTATATGTAATATACATATTGTATTCTCATCTTAATATTTCCTCCTGTGTCAAATAGCTACAGCAATTCCTTTATGGGCATTTGCTATAACGTGTGTAGTCTTTGTAATTGTATGTTTTTGTAATAGATCACAC
This sequence comes from Perccottus glenii, assembly GCA_024416835.2. Classification (NCBI taxonomy): domain Eukaryota; kingdom Metazoa; phylum Chordata; class Actinopteri; order Gobiiformes; family Odontobutidae; genus Perccottus; species Perccottus glenii. Next base: position 13,690,306 of record CM044563.2, on the reverse strand, counting down.
AATAGCGCTTATCAATGTAGGGAATGCTATTCGAAGAAGTATGCCACCGGTTTGAAATCATAACTCACTTGTGTGATCCAAAATATAAGTTGTGTCTTAGCAAATACACCTACAGAGACACATAATAGGCATATGCACACATAGAGTAGTGTGCGTTTACACAAACAAGAAGCAGATCACAAGAAAAGCACAATATCTTTCTTTAAATGCAGCCTCTATTAGCCTCAGGTGTTCTCCATTGCGCTCGTCTGATATTCAAACTAACCTTAACTGGGAGCTTGGGCCTGCTTTATTCTCCAGTCTCCAAACACAACACAATAACACAACTTAGGTGTGAGGCACGGCCCGCTGGTCCCCACACACACACTTTATTTGGAGCTAGCCTATTGTTGTCCCTCTGTTCTCCACAAAGGTCTATTCTTCTCTTGCAGTTAAAGTCTTTATTAGAAGTCTCCTACGGTGTTGGACACACCATGCAAATCTGCGACTGCCACTGTGCCTTTGGTCCCAGTAACTATCCCAAGCCCCAATAAACGGCAAAGCATAAATAAACATCAAACCACTGACTACCTTTGGCAACCCAACCATCCTTGACTGGAACCCAACAGTGCGTATACAGGGTGTTAACAGTCAGTGCAGAAACAGATTGGAAGTTTTTAATGATGTCTTTTGTAATACGCTGATCAATCACATTAATCAGGGCTGGGTAATTCATTGAAAAGACGCTCTAAAAAAAAAAAAAAAAATAGCACAGTGGCTTTTATGAGATACTTAGAGATGCTCACAGTCGGTAATTATCCCAGTTTGGAGAAGCAGACAGGAGCAACGACAGGCTTTGGTGTTATGAATGGCTGCTGACGGGCCAGTAAAATATACTTTTGTAACAGTTAACACAGCTTCTAAAATGGCTAAAACTGTTACATGGAAGGTATTACATTGATTTACTTTGATGACTATGATATAATACGTTTGTATTGCATGACCTAAATTAACTTTGTAGAGCTGTGTATTGATGAAAAAAAGCTAATATTTGGTTGAAATAACTAAACAAATGACCAGATTAAAAAATAGATTTAAAACTGTGATGTGTGATAGCTTGTTACTATCAACTAATGTTTTTTGAAATTGTTAGATATTATTTTGAGCCAGGCATCAGTGCTGAACAACGTAGCAATAGAGTGCACACAAATTGCAGTTTCAAATTGCATTCATCTTTATCTTCATGACATGTTTTTACAGTTTATATTTTATAAACCAAGTAGACCAAGTCCCGTCCCATTAATCAAAACAAAGTTCACCAATCTGAGCCAATCTGCATGCTGCACCTGATCACACACATTTTAATTGGCTAAAATGAGAATAACCTTTCCTCTAATTGGCTGTGGGAAATGTGTCAAAATATGTGTGTGTATTAATGTAGGTGATTTGTTTTAATGCCATCTTATTAAGTGTGCATCCAGCTTTAAACACTTGCATATGTAATCTACATGCATAATCCATGTGTGCAGGGGCTCTGTGATGACAGCTTGTGGGAGATCAAGACGAGGCCATTTCCACTGTGTATCTGTGTGGGAGAAACAGTGGACATGGGTGTCTACTGGGAGAGCCCCATGTGAGATAGTGACATTTAGTTTCCAGGTCACTATGGCAGTCATGAGGCTCTGGGGATTAAGGTGCAACCACCGCGCTGCCATGGTGATGCAGCCTCAAGAGAGACAGGAGAATAGTGAGGGGTAGTTGTTTCTTAACACTGTAACTCATTGGGCCAGGTAACGGTGTACATACCTTACAAGAACATAGGGTTTGAAAAGACAAATTGAAAAAGTTATGTAATTATTTTTCTGCTGAGTATATGTAAGCAAAACTAACTTATTTTACTATAGAGTAAATTTATTTTTTGTATTTATTATATCAGTTAATTATAATTGATGCATGGTGTGTATTAGTTTACAATATACTATATAACATTTAAAAACACAGTTCACCTTTAAGGTCCTTATGGCTCCCTCTAAAACAATTGAGAGGAAATTTTAGCCAATCAGAGGGGCTTGATTGCTATGTCATACAAATCAACATATTTTCAGGTCAAATTTTGTATGGACATTATGTAAAATTATAAAAACCTTGACACCTCTTTTTGAATACATGTACAGATAAAAGTGTGTTACTGCTTTGTGTGCACAAAACAGCTGATCAGTTGTCATCAGACAAAAACATCTAATGCAAAGTCTGCACAGAACATCGGTGAATAGCCAAGTAGAAACCATTTTGAACACTTAAATTTGTATTACAGGGTTGTATGAGCACTATCAAAAGTACAGTAAATGTATTGCACTTGCACAAATACAAGTTATTTCAATTCAGTCTCCAATATATTGGCAGATAATGTACATGTCTACGTTTTTTTACAAAATACTTAAAAGGGATTGACCATGCAAATTGTACGTGCTTACCTTGCCAATAATAGGAATGTCCACAGATCCCCAAGTGTCTGCCCCCCAGTGTACCATTCCTGATGCAAAGTCCGCTGTCACTATTCCTAGGACTGGCAAACAAAACAGCAAAAGGAATAGAGTAAGTTAGACGTTATAAAATGGTGTGGGACTGGACAGTCTAATTAAAAAAAAAAAAAAAATTCACAGTATACTAGTTTTATATTAATGTACTGGCAGATAGATGTGTATTTCTGAGTGCCAGCTCACCGATGCCCAGGATGATCTTGTAAATGTGAACAGTGGTGAAATGCAGGACGAGGAAGAAGAGGTTGATGATGAAAAGAAAGAGGCACAGAATTACACATATCCACTCCTGGAGCCGTTTACCTGGACAGACAACAGAGAAAAAAAAAACACACAAACAACAAAACAACATGAGTTACTTTATTTATCTGGCATTCATGAGTGAATGTTGAATGAGAAAGCTTACTGGATATCTACACTGGCTCCTTAGATCTTTCACTTATCTTTCCATTAGGGCTTCACAATATATATCGCAAATCTATCGTTATTGGTTGCAATATTTGTATTGCAAAGAATGACTTGTATCGCAACAACAACAATATAGTCTTCCATTTTATAGACTAACTTTTTTTTCTGTCAAAATTATCCACAATTTTGTTCCAGTTGAAACCTGTTTAATCCTGGTTTAGTTCTAGCAAATGTAATAATGATTTAGCTTCTGCTTTTTCTACCTAAAAGCAAATATTGCAGGCAAGATCGTTATCGCAATGTTTAAAATAGTTACCGTAATTCGCACATTTTTCCAATATTGTTCAGCCCTACTTTCCATCTTCCCATGTTTTGCTTAAATAATAGCACAAATAATTTGTTTTGTTTTTACAAAGTCAAAGTTTCAGATAATATTAATAAACTGTGAAAAGCATTTGTGAACAAGACACGACACTCAGGGTCAAAGGACCATCCAGGTACAATGTGTGTGTGTGTGTTTAATATGTAATCAGGTAGATGAAGACAAGTGTAGTCCAAGCTTTGGGGTCATGACCTCCGGTATGTGGAACACTGGAGCTGACGCAGCATCAGGCCTGCAGAGACTCGCACACAGAAGCTGCTTCAAGTGGGAGGTAGGCACCTGCAGGGACCAAGGCCAATTCATAGGTCAGCACTATCAAGTAGAGGACACAAGAGGAGGGACTTACTTCTACACATCAGCGATTTTAGGAGAGGGTCAAACCGCAAAAAAGTTCACACACACACACACACACACACGCAGCTCTGAAGATTAAAGATGCTGAATTATTAAAAACTAACTCATATGGTGGCTGATCCAATATGGCTGAGCCCAATTACCAGCTGTGGGGTTTCTAATACTGCTATGTCTTGATATGCTTCTCGACTTTGTTCTGATGTCTCCAACCTGTCAGTCTAAGTAGTAAACATGACATCTAATATCTTCCCTCCCACAAAAATTTAAAAAAAGATCTAAACCACTTTTGTTCTACTTTTGACCTGTTTTGTCTTGTTTCTTCTCCTTGCTTTTAATCCTTCTATCTTTGCAGAGCTAATGTGCTTTTAAAACTTTAATGTGTTCAGATCCTAATGTATCACACAGCATTAGCAGCCTATAAGATATTCATGACAGTTTTTTTTTTATAAAGCGCACAGGCCTGCAAGTGTGTGTGCGCCTATAGACGAGTGTGACAATGAATATGCTATGAGTCGAATCAAGTGGTCACAAGAGATTTTAATAGGCGATTATGGATATTTCACGAATCATCAAATGTGACCCTTCACCTTCTTAAAGTAGACAGTATTGAACTTGTAAAGAGACAGATGCTTAACATTAGAGGAGAGGAAGTTCAACTCTTCAGTGAGTTTGACTTTCAAACTTTTCTTTCCTCCTTTGGCTTAAGAAGCAAAGCAAAATAGATTGAACAATGACATGTTAAGACCAAACACAGTTTCTAAAACAAAAAAAATGTATCCATTTTTAAAGTGTATTTATGCTGCAACTGAATGTTCAGGTTATACCACAGCTGATTGTTGACAGGTTTGGTTTGACGTTTTAATTACCTGCCAAAGATGTTTTTCCCTCTCAAAAGAATCAATCCATTATGCCTCTGTTCCCAATCATTATTCTTTTTACACATATGGTTATCATTCAAAGCAGTCAGTCACTTTTCTGAAAATAAAGACCAATTCTTAAGTATAATGTTGTCACCAAACCAGGAGACAGGACTCCAGGCAGCTAAAGGCAGCAGTACTGTACAACGCAACATTGTCATCTCCAACCAAGATGTCTGAAATGCCGATCTGCTTAAACAGGTTAAGTATGTACTGGGTCTTCGATGTAAACCAGATCCAGTGTGTAAAGTGTGTCACATGCTCAGATCAGGTAGTGTTTGAGTGCACACTAAATCAGTCTGAGCTTAACAAGAGCGCAGGTAGCTCTGTTGTCTTCAAGCCTTACGTGACACCATTCTCTCCACTCTGCCCCAAGATCCACACACATCATACATTTTCACTTATGGGATCGGTACACCAAAATTCACTCAGTTCAGTTGTGCCACTGCATCTACACACACGCATTACGATACAGTATGAGGCCTTACACACATATGCTGACACTCGTACTGATGGATTTGCGAACACATTCTCACATCTCTCTCTCTCACACACGGTGCAGGGCCGCGGAGCAGTGGGGCGGCTGTCAGGTGATGTGCGTCAGTCCTTGGATCCTCCGGCTCCCTGGTGAGGGGAAGGAAACTAGGACAGGCCTCCACAGAGCATGCATACACACTACACACAGACTCATAAGCCCCTGTCCCTCAGGCCATGGCATTGCTGGATATCACACACAGCTACAGACACACAAATCTACACGCCTTGTGAGCATGTATGTGTAAACGGACACATGATGGCAACACATTGACAAAGCCGCATGTGCAAAAGCTGCAATTCTACGCAAACACTTGGGAAGCTTTACTTGGCAATCACCAAATATAAAGAGGCACACTTAAGGCGCACGTAAATACACACGCTCTTAGGACCAGAGCAGCACACTCATTAATATCATTCTGACAACAACTGGCTCCCTGGCAACCTCTCTGCCATCGCTCACCCAGCAGCGCCCCCGCCTGTGAGTGTGCACGCGCCTGTGCACAGGGATTTAACCTGGGCGGAGCCGGGGGAGGGGAACGAGGGGTGCTAATAGGCTGAAATTAATCAACGCCGGCTGATTCGCTGTCTAGGGAAAGAGTGGCGGGCAGCGGGCAGGAAAGCAGCAACACATCCTGAATACTAATGGCCTAATGGAGTGGGAAGACACAGAGTAGACCTCTTTACATCACACTGCTGTTTGTCAGGTAACAACAAATGTGCTCATAATATCAAATTTTACATGATGTCAAGACAAAAGGAAAAGCAAAAAGGCCATTGTGTCAAAGATTAGCCTTAAAATGATATTGCAATCTATTTAAAAAAGTTACAATATAACGTTATATAAAATACTGAGGGTGCCTCAGTGGCTCACGTAGTAGAGTGTGTACAATATACTTGGGAGTCCCAAGTTTAATTCCTGCTTGGGTGAAAGTGTCATTCCCCTTTCTTTCACCCTGTTTTCCTATCTACAATCCTACCAAATAAAAGAAAAAAAAAATATTCAGCATTTTTATGCATATACAGCAAACAGAACTAACACCATTTTCCTATTTACTGTACAAAAATTGACAATTTGTTTTTAGTTTTAGTCAGTTTTGTGCCATTATTAAACTAAGTTATTATAGTATTGTCCATATGGGTCTGAGGGAAGAACAAATGTTATCTCTAATCACTTGCCAATTTCCATTCTCATAAAACTGCATTAGTCAAATATCTTTTACTAACAGCTGTGGTTTCCATAAACAAGAATCCCCAGCCAATCCTCACAGCACACAGGACCCAACGATAGACTCACCGGAGTTCAGCATTACAATTTTGAAAACAAACCATGTCCAAAAGAAAGTTTTAACCTAATGCTCAAGACAACACAAATTATGTCATAAGTGAGACCAGTTGTTGCTAAGACAAAAACAAGACTTTGGCTTTTATAAAAATGAGAGCAACATAATACCAGAAGGGTACATGTCTAAACTTCAAAACACTAAGACTACACACAACACTAGACCTTTAAAAAAAGCTGTCCTAAGTGTCAAGTTCTACAACACTACTTGAACCACACCTTCCCTGTTCTTCCTTTTCCCCTCACTTAGCCTATGTCTTTGAGATAACCTCCATTTACAAATACTTATTCATAGTGATGGAGCGACTACTAAAACATTAGGAAGCAAATCGCAGGGGGCATGCTTTCTGAACGAGCAGAAAAGAGGCGGCTGCGGCTCTTTATTCTCCAACTCGGTTTGTGCGTCCCCTGGTTGGCTCTCCACAGACCGTCTTCAGATGGGACCTGGGGAGAGTGAGGGGGGAGATAGAGGGAGATGTGGGTGGTAAAAGTGGGTCACATGCTCTGAGAGGATGCAGAGTGTGACAGAAACAGGGAGTTATGGGATATGAGAGTGAGAGACAAAGAGGGGGGAGGCAGGGGGGAGGTCGAATTCCCTTGTTTGGAGTGGATCAGTCACAGGACTCTTTCCTTTCATCAGATCTCTGCAGGCTGTAGAACCTGGGACACACACAACACAGCTCAGGGAGACCATCACACACACACACACACACACACACAAAAAAACAAACAGCAATACACACTTTGTGTATGACTTTATGTACACGCATGCACACTGCTGCCAGACAAACTTAATAAATCCATTACCCTGAAGATTTAACTCCAACAAAGAGTGCAATGTGGCAAAGCGCATTCAGTAACTGCAAACCAACACGCTGGCACACAAACTGATGAATATACAGTCTGCACAATATCAGGGAAACGTGAGGAATTAGGGCTGCAACTAACAAATTTTTTGATTAATAATCGGATAGTGAAGTGCGTGTAAATGCCTGTAAACCTGGCAGAATAACAAAGACAAGTGGTCAAAAACTTGAGGTGCTTTATTGTTCCTGCTTAAAACTGATAATGGTACCAAAAAAATGACAAAGCTACACGTGCCACAGGACGTGTGTATAGTACATATATACACATAAAGATGTATTTTCATCAAAAACACAATATGTACATTGTAACAATGTTTTATTGTTTCTGTGGATTTACTGTTCTGTCTTTCTTCTCTCAGCACATGGCAGGTTTTAGTCTATAAATACCCCAGACAGCAAATAATAAATTATTCAATTAGTTGCCAAATATTTGAATAATCGATTATAATTTATTAATTTGATTAGTTGTTGCAGCCCTATGTGCAATGACTGCAATAACAATATGACCGGTGATATAGGAAGAGTAAAAAGTAAACTCTATTCAAATATATAGAAATACAATATCAGATCAACACCAGAAATACATTTTTAACTAGTGCTACTAACTTTTATATTTGGTTGCACCATAGTTTGTCTCTTCGGACAGGTTTCTGACAGGCAGTATTCATTTCTCTAATATCAAACACCAAATAAACTTTGTGTTTCAAGCCATTTTTGTGATACAGATATTGCAGCAACAGTAAAATCTGCAATATACTGTGCTTAACTTGACAATATGGTTTGCACTATATTACCCACAATACTTCTATCATGTTCTTTCCACTGGAAGACAATGAACTCCAGTATATCATAAATCTATATAAACTGATTTGGAAACAATGTGCCCAAAATGACTAAATGGCAGTCAAAGAAAGAAACAATGCCCAAAATGCATAGTTTTAGCTAAGTTTCTCTCCTACACAGTTGCTGCTTTTCCATCTCGCAACAGCCTCAATCCTGTTAATTGAAAACTGCCTTTTAACAAATATCTGTATCATAATAATGTGTCACAAGTGGGAAACAGTAGGGCCAATAGAAAACCATTTCCAAACCGTGATGCAAACCTTAAATGCCTTGCACAGAGAAGAATACTATTTATTTTCATTCAAGCAGTCTTTTGTAGATTGATATTGGTAAAATCATATTGTGGAACCCTAAAATCTAAGCACAATAAAACAGTCACATGAGTAAAAGTCAGCCCTACTTCAGTCTAACCCCCCTGTGGACACACACACAGGCGACGGACACATCTCATCATGAGTGTGTTCCTTTGTGAGACAGTGTGTGCTGTATGCCACGCTCCACTCTCCTGGGCTTTGAGCTACCGCCATATTCATCTGCGGCCCTCATAAAGGATAATTAAACACACACACACACACAGACAGTGTGCACTGCCTCCCCCGCTCTCTCCTGCGATGGTCAAGGTCAATAGACAAATCCTGCCTAGAAGGCTCGCCTAAAGCTACAGATGCACCCACAGTACAGTGTTGAAGTGGCTGTGTATTGTGTGGGAGTGTGTATTATGAGCCCTGTTTTTTTATGCAAGGGTGTCAACCTTTCATTTTGTGAATGTTTTGGAGAAAATTACCATTATAAACATCTATATATTACAAAAACACAGGTATAAAGTCCCAATTGTATCACTTGTATAACATGCAACCCCTCAGTGTTTAATTCAACTAATGTTTACTGTTTGAACGTACCAATTAAGTTTGCATAATTACACAGAAGTTAACGAAAGGCTGGCATGTTAAATTGTTACAATTTCAAATAATGCCTCTCCTGTAACCTCATACCAATCAAAAAACATAACATGTGCACTGCTCAGGGCTGTGGAGAAAAATGCCACTTAGGCGCATTGTGTACATTTTTGATTAAAAAAACAACTGACAAAACAACATTGTATAATCACAAACAAAATAACAATAGACATAAAAGATAAAAGAAAATAGACATGGAAGCTACAAAGAGAAACCCAGTAGAAGCCACATTACTTCCTGTTCCTGCAGCTGCAACAACTGCCCAGAGTTGACAGAGTGCACTGCGCGTACTTCTGCATGAAGGTTAATTAGGACATTTATAAAATATATTTTGTTTTAGTAAACTCACAACCAGACCCATTGCTGGGTTTGCAAGAATTTGGTGTTTATTTTTATATATATATTTTTAGGACAGCGTACAATGTACATTAAGCCAAAGAAGAGATGCTTGTACCAGACTATACCTCAACAGCTGATTTCCATCTATAGTCCTGAATTGTACATATTTTTGGTAGTAGGGGAAACCGGAGCACCCAGAGGAATCCTACACAGACACAGGTAGAACATGCAAACGACACACAGAAATGCCCTGCCCTGGATGGGAATCAAACCCAGGACCTTCTTGCTGTGAGGCAGGAGTGCAGGAGTTAATGTAAAACATAGCAGTAGGAAGTAGAAAGCAGTTGGAACGAGTCAGTTTCTTAAGCTTAACTGAGCAAACCAGCGGTCAATAGTATTTAACTTTACCTGCTTCTCCATTTATCATGATCACAGAGCACTACCGGTCACGTGACACCTTTGGGTCACTCGTTCTAGAGCTCTGACATCTGACGTGTGTAAATACAGTATTTTCTAAAAGTAATACGGGAGGTGAGTATCATCACAGTGACTCTCCATTTGTCTGCATCATTTTTCAGGTCATTTTCACAGATGAGACAATAGATTGTAAATAAACATGGATGTCGTGAGTCCATTGCTCCTCCATTCACTGATATTGGCCTTACCACAGGGCAATAAACCCCCCCCTCCAGAGTTGTCATGTAGTAAAAACATAGCTCTAGAGACCAGAGCCATCATTTGTACCAGGCTGTAAACATGATTATTACACTTGTAAAGTTGCCATTGGGTTTCTCCTTATATTTCCGCTTACGGAGCCTGCCCTCTGGTGGACGGAGGTATATGCTGGCGCCCTTACTCGAGGCCCAGTGTTCCATGCGAGAAGCTTGGATGAGACGTGTCACTCTCTGTGCAGTGGAGAGTAGACGCAGTTAGGACCTACACCAAGACCTAAACGGAAACATGGCACGTAATGTGTTCTAGTTATATTTATAACCTTAACCTATTCTTGTTGTTATACACTGTGTGCAAAATTATTAGGCAAGTGATTATTTTGACCATTTAATTTTATCCATAATTTCCAACTCCAAGCTGTATAAACTTGAATCCTTATTGGATTTAATGCATATCAGGTGATGTGTATTTGCGTAACGAGGGAGGGTGTGGCCTAAGGAGATCAACACCCTATATCAAGGTATGCATAATTATTAGGCAGATTCTTCTCCTCAGGAAAAATGGGCCAAAAAAGAGATTTGACTGACTCTGAAAAGTCAAAAATTTTTAAAAATTGTAAAGTCTTTCACAGGGATGCAGCACTCTTGAAATATCTAAGATATTGGGACGTGATCACAGAACAATCAAACGTTTTGTAGCAAATAGTCAACAGGGTCGCAAGAAACGTGTCGAGAAGAAAAGACGCAAATTAATCGCCAAATATCTGAAGACAGATTTTTCAAAAGTTTTGTGGACTGATGTAACTCTTGACGAACCAGATGGATGGGCCCGTGGTTGGATCAGTAAAGGCCACAGAGCTCCACTTCGACTCAGACGCCAGCAAGGTGGAGGTGGGGCACTGGTATGGGCAGGTATTATTAAAGATAAGCTAGTTGGACCTTTTGGGTTGAAATGGACTCAAAATCTTGCAGACCTACTGACAATCTTTAGAAGACACTTTCTTTAGGCAGTGGTACAGAAAAAAGTCTGCATCTTTCAAGAAGACTTTGATTTTTATGCAAGACAACGCTCCATCACATGCATCAAAATTCTCCACTGCGTGGCTGGCCAGTGAAGGCCTTAAAGATAAAAAACTAATGACATGGCCCCCTTCTTCACCTGACTTAAACCCTATTGAGAACTTTTGGGCCCTTCTTAAGCAGGAACTTTACAGTGAAGGTAAACAGTACACGTCTTTGAACAGTGTCTGGGAGGCTGTGGTTGCATCTGCACAAAAAGTTGATTCTGACCTGATCAAGAAACTGACTGACTCCGTGAATGGAAGGCTTGTGACTGTTTTCGAAAAGAAGGGTGGCTATACTGGTCACCGAGTATTTTTTTATTTTTTACTTCAGAAATGTTTATTTGTAAATTTTGAGTTTGTCTATTTTTCTCAGGTGAAAATAAACAAGTGAGATGGGAAAATCTTTGTTTTTCATTTAGTTGCATAATAATTCTGCACACTAATAGTGTACATGTACACCATGTAATAATATTTGCTACATAAATGTTCAGGTTTGAGGGTTTGTGAACATTTTGGATTGACCAAGAGCACTGTAGTTGTACAATAACAAAATGAATCCTCAAAAATACAACGTGCCTAATAATTGTGCACAGTGTAAATGTGATTAGGCTCAACTGACTTTTGATGGCAGTTGATTTGGTTGAACAGAATGAGTGACAATATTTTTTCCAAATTCCTTCTCAAGGTATATTGTGTAGAACTTACTCATCAGTCAATAGTAATGTGTGCATACAGTTGGAAGTTGGTATCTTTTCTGTACGAGTGTCTGAAGCTTTGGCACTACACTGTGTGCACAATTATAAGGCAGGTTGTATTTTGATATGGTCAAAATAATCAGTTGCCTAATAATTATGCACACAGTGTACAGTATGAAAGACAGTTCCTGTGTCTAGCACGTCTGTGTGTTTAACGAGAACGGTAATGCTGACATGTGTGATGTTTAGGTGGACAATCAGTATCTTGCGTTAGATGACTTACACTGACAGATCCTGAGTGAAAACCTCATATCTCACTAATCCTATCAGCATGTTTACCTCACTGTACTGTACACAGATTATAGGACAGTGGACACTAGGTGACTGGACTTGATACAAGTCGTACAGAAATACGTATATCAGCACTGTGTGAACAAATGTACCCTTTTCTAGCTCAAACACAGCAAATCACAAAATGTACACTCTAACATTCAACATGGTCACAATGCTGCCCAGCAATTTTTAATTCCATGTTTTTACAGAACAGAAAGCTGTAGGTTATCGTTCCTGAAATAGGCTAATAACCTATGTCTAGGTTACATACAACTATGTATATAATCCTCTGTTACTTCTTTTCTCTATATTTAAGTAGCCTTAAAGCAATAGTCTAGCATTTGTAAACATATTCCCTACAGTAGATAATTGTCAGCACACCCCCAGTTTGAGGAAAATACACTGAAGAAAAACACTAAAGTCCCTTTAAAAGTTTGTGACCTTACAGAGATCCAAACTACAACTAAATGACTCGCTCCAATGTAACATGAACTAGCCGAACATTCAGACATTCAGTTTGGGAACAACAGGCTCTAAAATGAGAAACTTCCAAAGTTAGATATGCACACAGTCTGGTATTTTTATTGTTCCATGTTTAAAAAACACTCTCACATATCTAAAAAGGCTTAAGCATCAGCGTGCAACCAAACAGTCAACAATGCTGGGACTTCTTCAAGCACCATCTGAGCACTAAATGTCTGTTAATGTTTATTTAAGACAGAGAAATCTCCAAAAAGAAAAATAAATGAATGTGCGCACCAAGGAGGGGGCCGTCAGCAGACCGTGACACTCCAGACATATGGAGGACCGAAGTGAGGCGAGGGGCAAGGGGAGATGTGTCCAGCTGTTTGTCCATCCTCGCTCTGCCGTAATGAGCCCATGTTTGGCTCTATGGAGGATCGCCAACGCCTCATCTAACTTCTCCAAACTCTAACAAGCCAAACTGCTATTTAGATTTACCTCCTACTGCCGCTGAACCGGACCCAAACAACTAAGCACATAACAGCATGGCGCTCCCTTAAATGGACACTTTGACATTTTGAATTTTTTGCTGTTTATTTTTCTTGAGAAGACACTTGTCAGCATGTGGGGGGAACATTTCTGCTTTTAAGTTTCCATAAAATGGCCCGGCAGCATTGTTAGTGTCGTTGAGCATATCTTCCACTCGCAGCCTGCTGTGCCCTTTGACTAAAATGAGAGAAAGCTTATAAGTCATTTGGAGATTTACCTGGAGAAACATGTGTGGCCACATGCAATGCCAGGTTCCATGATTACAGCCACTGAGCCACTGACCAATCACTACGAGCACAATTTATCCCCAGGATACATGTTGTTATGGTGTGTCACGGCGTATGCTTTGTGACATTTGACTGCTGTAGCTGACAGCTGCCAGTGTCTCTTCTCAGTGGGACATCCTGTTTTATGACAATGGCTCAAAACCAACACACAAAATGGCTATTTGGAGTACTCTTATACAAATAAATCAGACATTTGTGTTTCCCTCATTTTATAATTGATGAATTTACCCATATATAAACCACAACCAACCACTTTTGATAACAGTCTAACTAAATAGAGTCACATGCAAACTGTCTTCCAAATTATTATCAATGTAGCATTTTTTTTTTTTTTTTTTTTTAATAAAAGCAGAAATTCCATATTACATTCATTAACTGAAGGGGGAATGGGCAGTTAATGTACAAATACCAGCCTACAAACTTATTTCTATAAAACACCTGGTTTTGATGAAACAACAAATGTCATGCTCAAACGTCTGACACACACTGTCAACAGAAGAGGAAGGTTATACTTTAGACACTGTTGACACAGAAAAGGTCACATTCAGGTCACACACACACACAAGCTGAAAGTTGGACATTCATAGTAATATTCAAACATTGCGCAGGGGTTACAGAAGAAGAATAAAATGTGTTCTGAAAAGTGAATCCTTCTGCTGTAAGTGTGGATAATAAAACCAACTACAATTGGTGGAATATCAATATACATATTTGTCAAAGGTACATTTTTGTCAAAAGTTGCCCTGTTGCAGCCTTGGGCTATTTTTAACAGCCTTAGTGCTAAGCCCTGTGGACAAGTGAAACAAGATAAAGACCCCAAATGCATGTGTGATCCTCTTAACCATGATCAGCTCGACGCCAACATTCTTTTACATCCTTCCTGTCCACAGGGAAGAGATGAAGCTACAGAATGCTGTCCATTTGCTGTTTGTAACACAATGTTTAGAAGATGTTTATTTTAAGACTTGTATTTAAAATGGAAGCATATAGTCACAGCTGCTACTTTAATCTAAAAAAAAAAACTTTTCAAAGATGAAGCATCTACTGCTGAAGCCAACCAGCAGAGTGGGTTGATAATGCTGCTTTAAGCTAAAAAAAAAAAAAAAAAAGTTAAAAAAAAAAAAAAATACCTAGAAAAAAGTTTTGCATTGACTGACAGAAAATACTGTTTCAATGTTACCATATGCTGAGCAACTGTTTATTTCCCATTCTTTTATACAAGCAAGCAAGGTAAAATAAAATAAAACACAGTTAACATGGCCAGCAACATAATAGATAGTAAGATAGCAAGTAATAGGCCCAAATAAATTAGGTATTATAATAAGCCATAATAATTTTAACAAGCAGAAGATTAAACACAGAGTGCCTTGCATCGAATGTAATGACACTGAATGATAACAGTGCTCCAATTCCATTAATGGCAAAGGTGACACCTTCACTCAGTGTCTAAAAATAGATCTCCCGTGGGGTTTGTTACAGTTACCACTAACACTGATACACACTAGGAGTAGTCGAAAGGTATAAAGATCAGGTACCAGACAATGTTACAGCTCATGTGAACTTTACAATAATTGTAATGCAATCTTTATTTTGACCATCCTTCCTATTTTTGGATGTACTAACAAGTCGCCAACATGGTCCGGCCAGAGGCAATTAAGATGATCAGTGAAGTGCAAAGAAGGGCAGATGGTCAGAAAAACATGGCACAGTCCAGCACCACGCACACCACAACTGGTCGCACAGGTTTGATTTTTTACAGCAAAGCTAAATCAAAATATCTTTGGCTGAAATGATTGACCCACCAAATCTTGAAAAAGATGGCAAACAAGGAAGAAATTGAAGTTAACTAAAGGCGCAATGCAATTATATGGCCATGGCACAGAAACAACACTCTGTTAAGCTACCGTGGCGATTTTGGCCAACACTTTAGTGACTGTCATTGTATTTCTAATCAGAGTTCTTTGTAGTCCTGAAATTGACCCGCTACGGACTGTATCATTGTGTAAATATAGCCTCAACATTCATACATGCCTAATGTGTGACAAGATAAGAAAACCAGGAATTCCACGCATATATACAACTTAACACCATGGTTAGGTATTGTGTTTCCTAAGACAAGCCAGAGGTTAGATATTATGTGTTGATGTTAAAGCCAAGTTGTCTTTATTAATCAATTATTAATAATTTATAGGATAAGACATTACCTCTTCTCTAAAAAGAACAAAAAGTCTTTTGTTGACAGCAATCTAAGCAAAAACAAGGCTTCAGACAACACCATAAAATATAAACGTAAGCAACAAGTGCTGTATAAAACACACATTTAAAGCTCTGTTATATTTTAATGTTTATGGCTGACCTCATTTTTCAAAAGGTTTAAATTTTCTCTAATCGTACATGACATGAACAATGTGCCCATATATTTACAGCCTTCAAATAGATAGTGTGTACCTATTACAGTTGCTAACTTGAGATTTTGGCATATTACAAGTTGTTGAAAAGCCAGCCAAAAATACAGCACTGTGTTGCCATACTATTTAATATAAGGTTTATTTTTCCATTTCCCAGCTATGACAGAGCGAAGGAAATTATCAGGTTACTCTAATGATAAAGCCCACCGGAGACCTCCGGCTGTGGCGTCCTGCTAACAGCTACCTGTCCTGGTAAACACAGTTAACATGGCCAGCTAGTTTAGCCTGAGCCGGTAAGAGCATCATGCTAGCGCCATCCTCCACCTGCGTGCATCACTGATGTCGTTCTAGGCCTTTCCTCACGCTGCGTTCTCCTCCCCGTCTCTCACCTTCACAAAAAAGACAACCCCATTGGCAATAACTTTAACAGTCCTTACCGGGAGAGTATAGCCTCGCAAGCTGTCGGGCCCCAGCGTGCAGGGGTCCCCAACGAGGAGCCGCGCTGCGTGCAGCCGCCCCGTGCTCGTTCCCGTTTGGATCTTCCTCCGCCATAGACCGGTGCCTGATGTCGGTCTCGGAGAGAAGCGACGCCGCCATAACTCCTTCCGCTGGCCGCCCTGCTGCGCCCGCTTCGGCAATCAGCTGTTAGGCATCAATTATACATAGGAGCCGATGAGGAAGTGCTGGGTTGACTGCGTGTCCCGGCCTGCAGTGGGTGTTATTGGCTGACAGAAGGAAGGACCAAGGACCAGATGATGCTAGCTAGGATGCACCCGGAAATCCACGCAGAGCGGTGCTGACATACAGACCCATTTACTCGTTAAAGCAACACCGCACTTTGTCGCACCAGCTGCAATAAAACAGCAGAAAAGCGGCACAGCACAATGCACACAATACATGTATGTCAAGTTGTTTGTTATATTTATAAAAAATATAGGCTATTTATTATTGGGCACAGATGAGTTTAAATTTGTCTTCCACCGTGTGGAAGACCAAAGAGAAAGTTTATGGATGTATAGTGAAGGAGGCCATGTCTGAGAGAAGAGGATGCAGGGGATAGATGGAGGCAGATGATTTGCTGTGGCAACCCCTGAAGGGAACAGCTGCAAGGAAGATTATGTGATTATGTTTCTGTGCTAAAAAAAAAAAAAAAAAAAAAGAATTATTTTGAAATCTGCTGAAACTGAGCTGAAAAGGATAATCAACCATTACTAATAGTGTGTGATGATGTTAAAGAAAGCACAAGTCTTAAACTAGCATGTTTAATAACTGAGCTTTTAACTTGTATAAAGTTTGAATGAAGCAGAAATGTTGACATATCCATCAGTAGCCTTTGTAGAAGATTTGTAGAAGAAAAGCTCTTTGAAGGGCGTATTTTATTTATTTTAATGATAAACCTTAACATCATGCATGGACTTCTCCTAAGTTGTTTTACAGTTTTAGGAGTACCAGTGAGATTTTGTCCTGCACCTTATGGATCCTGTTTTTTTTCTGTTACAGCATGTAGTAAAATCTTAAACCCACGTCTGTGCCAGCCTTTTCAATCAATCTGTCAATTTGTCAAATGTTAATTATCTGTTTTTCAAATGGGCAGTTCTCAAACCAAATTAACCAAATATTCAGCAAACTTTCAGCAGACTGTAAATGTATGTCAGAAGTAAGCTATACAGCATTTTTGAAATATAGAAGTGAAGGAAAGGCTTACTTGAATTTTACTTGTGATACTAGCTGAAGTAATACAATTGCAGTACATACATAAAAGCTTCTTTACAATACTGGGTTTACAAAATGCACACCACACAAAAGCTCGTGTTTTATCATGTATTTATTTGTTTTATCTTTTTTCTGTTCTAGATTATTGCAATCTGGTTAATTCACAATTAAAAAGCAGTCATTGACCAGACGCACTGAAAACTGAAGATATTCATTTTTATACAATACCTAACCATTATAGGCCCCATAAAGACTGGAAACCCCAATCCAAAAATGAAACATCTGTATGGTTTTCTGCACTTTATTTTGTTTGATGTCTTTTTTCATAGTAATTACAAAAAGGAAAAAATATATATAATCATAAAAAGAAGGATCAGGGAAAAGAACTTAGGAATATTTTACGACTGGCAAACAATCACAACACAGCACAAGTACCTACTTACAAAGAAATGAATGGTACAAAAATTTGAATGAAATAAAGAAGCACATGTGGTAGAAAGTAAATGCAACAGAGTGCAACAAAGTCTATGAGGCTGAATACAAAAAAGAACCCAGGGACAGAAAGTGAAGCTCCTACAATCTATATATATATATAAAAAAATCTTAAACAAAAGTGTTGTCTTGCTTTTTTATTATACATTTGATAAAATAAAATGCATGACCTGGGAAGGGGAGAGAGGGGTCGGAAGTGGGACAAGGCAGGGGCTGGTGGGGACAATAAAAAATACTGCACGTACAATACCTTTTTAACTTCTCTCTCTCTTTCATCTAGCTCGCACAGTTTCGCTCACCCACTTTTGCTTTCTTTATTTAATAGCATATCCCATTAATATTCCTTTCCCCGCTGCTCCTAATAGCCGCACCCAGTGGTGCGATCGTTACAGTTTTACATGTGAGTAGCAAATGACACTTTGATTGGCTGTGATGTGGAGATGGGGGTCCCCTGCCGGCTGCGGGTCGGGGGCCCCGGGCTGAGCCGAGAGATCCTGCCGGGCCTCGGTCTCACTGCGCGTGCTGACTCAGCGTGTGGTTCTGCAGGGAGAGAGACAGTGAGAACACATGATGAGAGGAATAATGGGCTACGTGAGCATAGTGCTTTCCACTTGCCCCCCCACCCAATAATAGAACGGAGGAGAAGTGAAACACAACTGCCTCCCACGGCACAGACAGCCAGGCCTGTTCGCTTTACACACAGCCTGATGAAGAACAGAGGAGGATGAGGCAGAGACAGCAAACAAGACGAGCACACTGAACACTTCATGTTGTGTTAAATGCTGCATTGTTGTTGGAACAGGACATCTGGAGTGTATTGGGTATTGCACAGACACATATTGGACGATTGATGTATGTTTTTGGTCAGAATATTGTTAGAAAACAGTGAACCAGGGTTTATGCTGCATTCATATAGGATCTGTGAAACAGGACATCATAATGAGTCTGAGGAGCGGGAGCTCTGGGTATATTTGCTTTAAAACTGCTTCCCCAACAACCAGTCCTGCATTGTAGCAGAGGGAGGATGGCCATACATTTCTCAAACTTTGACATTCACTAAATTGACCTTCGGTTTTCTGCTAGCATCTGCTGGGTTTTATGCAAAAGCAACAACCGACATTAGACTTTACCTGTCAAACAGTTTCTGATTCTGATACAAGAAAAGGTTTCAAAGAAGGCTTTTCCTGAATATGTCCTGGATGACTGAGAACCTCTGATTGTGATATTGCATAGTATTTGTTCTGTGTTGAGTTTGTCAGTGGGAAACCAGATCCTTTTTGTTTTGATTTTGTTTATTCAGACGTGTGAAACCCTTGTGTCTTTTGATATTGCGATTAATATTTTACAGACACTGTCTCCATACCTCGGAGACGCCTACACTCACTTCTCTCTGAAGGCATCTGTGCACTACACATAAATGCATAATCACAATGTGAAAACACCTTTTTTTCTAAATTAACATTCAAAACAGCAGCAGTTAGAGCTCAAAGGGAGACTGATGCTGCAATCTCTCTAGGTATAAAATAAAACAAACTGAGAACATATTAGTATGCATAATATAAGGTCCATGTACACAAAGTGTATAAGTATAGATGATGAGTATAATGTCCATTTAAGGTGACTATAGGTCAAATTCATTGACATCTGTTTGGAACTTGGAAGTAGCTATGCAAGTACTTTTGATTGAAATGAAAACGCTGACATTTCTGTTAGTACTAAGTGATATGGTAACATTTTTTTAGAATGATATGCTTTTAGTTATGTTTCCAAGAGTCCATAAATGAACATGTGTAAGGTGGTTTAAAACAGTATGATTATACAACAGAGATGCTACACTTGTACAAAGACAAGAATAAAAAGGGAAAACACAAAATGCCAACAATTTCTCAAAGCTGGATTTGTTGTTGCAAATGACCTATGTCCTATGCCAAAAAAGTATCTACTTTCAGATAGTCTCTTCATATTCTTTCCAAATCAATACATTCACAGCATTTGTACTTTAAAAATCACAGAAAATAACAAACCAAATTTGGGATTACAATTTCATATCATGCTGCACTAAACTATTTATAGCAAACCATAGTGCTTTAAGGAAACAAAGCTTAAGACAATGGACTTATGTATCAACCCATGACAACAAGAATTGTTTGTAAGCCTCTATATGGAAGATTCTCTCAAGTATTTTTGTTTCAGATTCTGATGATAGTTTCAGTCCAGAGCCATGTGACCAATATAATTTCAGGTCAGAAGTAAAACATCTTCTTAACGTACAGTATACACCATGACCTGGATGAATGACAACATTCCCACATACACAAACAATTCCACAGCCTGTCAGTTAAGTCCTTGTGGCTGCTCCAACTCGGGATAATCTGAATTGTCTGGTTCGGACGATCCAGAAGATTAGGACTATATCACTGGGAATGGGTGTACGCTCCCTATACGAGCCTTGGCATAAAAATTCCCTCTGAAATCTTCCCTATCATCCATGTTCCTAACACACACTATTCCCAGTGAGATCAGCGCCCCCTCCACCCCTCGCTGCCACTAAAAGCAGCTTTCTCAGATTAATCGCCCTCTCTTGCAGATAGGCCCCACCATGGAATATAGAAGGGAAAAAAACAAGACAAAAAAAGAACAGTGGATGGTAGAAAGAAAAAAAAACAGAGGAGGGGATAGGGAGATGAACGGAGAGGCAGGGAGGGGATTATACGTGGTTTGAGCTTGATAAATACTTATTTGTCATTCTGTGGGCCTTATCTTGTGGCGCATGTTTCGCTGATCCGTCTGAGAGTGTGTGTTTGTCACATGGCTTCAGAGGCCAGACCAGTCCGTCCAAGGGAAAGCAGAGAACACAACACACACCAATGCGGGCCAAATGAGCATAAGAGACGGGACAGAAACAAGTGTATGTGTGTACAGGCCTCTGGAGTGAATAGGCGGTGATCGTCTGGGAGCAGTTGACCCCATTATGATAGAAAAACCTCCACTCTGGCGCTGCCGCCTCTCACTACATTGCTGTTTCTGCTTTCCATAGAGTTTCACTCAGCAAAAGTAGAAAAGAAGTGGACTAATAGCACCCATTGTACTAACCAAAAAACCTTGAACACATGCAGTAGCTTCTGAGATTTTTGACACCTGCAAGCAAGTTTTAACAGAAAAAGCATAGGCATCGCTAAGTTAGCTGTTACCATCCACATAAAGGGGATTTCAAATCAAGCATGTTGATCACAGTGTTAGTTGTCCCCACACTGTACACTGGAAAAGTTGATAAGCCTGTTTTCTATCTCAAAATGTTGTGAACAGAGTAATCTGCATATGAACCTCTGCAAAAGTGACGAACAATGAGACCAAAAATGTATTTTTCTTAAATGGAAGCCAACCCACACTTCCACACAAGACTCTTAGGTCCACTACTCTCTACTGACAATGGGCTTCATCCCAAAGCAGCACTATATTTGTCCACCAGCAGAGGGCAGCCTCATTCCTCTCTAGGCCACTGTTATGAATGAGAGCAGTTTGTGTCAGTGCTTGTCCAGTTCCACAGGCCTGGCCTTCATCCTTGCACCCTCTTCTGCTGTTGTGTGATCTCTACTGTAGCTCTGAGGTCACATGTCAGCTTTAAGAAATGCGAATGGAGGGGAAAGTCAGACTTCCTGATAACAAAAGGCTTGGAAATACAGGAGGAAGGGAGAGTGTGTGTTACTGTTTTCCCTGTGGTTCTTTGGGTCCTACTGCTGCTGTATTGATTTGTGGACAGAGCGGGGCATGGAAGGGAAGGACAGGGCGAGAAACTGGAAGCAATGAAGGGAGGCCACAGTCGCTCCCCTGAGGAACTCCAAGCGCTGCAGTGAACGCCTGTATAAGCCTAGAGGAAAGAGAGAGCCTAGAGGAAAGTGAGCGCAGGGTGACACATACCCCATTGTGACATCTCCTGGTTACTTCTCTTCATTGCCATTGTTTTGGGAGCATACTATCGATTATGCAGCAGTGCGATCGATCTCGGTCTCGTGTGTGTCGCAGTGTGACATGGCTCTACAGCAGAGTAATTGATATATTCTACAGAATTAAAGGCTGACAGAGAAGAGAAAACTGGAGTGGGGGTTGCAGACACTTTATACATGTAATATTCTCTGCTGCTTGGCTTGTGATTAACTCAAATAAAGTGGTAGCTAATGAAACGACACAGCTGCACGTTTCACAATAAAAGCCTCGAAGCAAAGTGAAGGCATCCATTTCCCAGAACCAAGAAGTGGGTTTAATGTGAAACAGATGAGGATTTAGCCTTTAGCTCAGACATGAAATAAACAGCCTTATTATTTAGGACCACTACACATGACATTCCTTAGATATAAAGTGGTTAATGGATGTTCACATTTACCTGAGACTACATTCCTGCCATAGCACTTGAGTTGTTCTCTCACATCAGTGTTTTTGAAATGATGACAGTACATAATAAGACTGAAGTCCTTGATCTAGAATAAACTGGTGACTGTAACACTGAGTGGTTTTCCTAGGACCAATCAGAGCAGACAAAAAAACATTATACACTATTCAGTCTGTCTGGTTGTTTTTTGTTGACTAAACTATTTAGATGACCACATTTACTTCTACTTAAGTCATTTGTATTGCAAGAGTTTTTTTTTTAACTTTTGTTATGTTTAACAAATGTTGGCTACTCCCCCCAACTCCATTCAGTACAGTATCATAAGACCTCTCTCTGTCAGCTTTATAGATACATTTCCACAGCAAACAGCCAGTCAAATGTGACATCTAATGTTATACGAGTGAAAATGTTCCATCTATGTAACAGACTACTGCATACTAAATGACATAGGCAGTGGACTGTTTTGTCAAACTCACTTGAACTGTCTGTCCATTCAAATGAATACAAGTGTGTGTGTAGTGTGTATTTGTATGTGTAGAAGCTGGAAGAGGCTGTCTTGGAGACCAGACCAGACCCGTCAATACAGGGGCCTGTCATTGTTTTTCCTAAACTGCTTAGAGGGAGCGCAGCTAAAGCCTGCAGAGCCACAGGACCCAGGGGAAATATGGGCCCTGTCGCATAACCCACGCATCGCACTGCCCCCTCCCAACCACACACAAGAGTGCATCTACTTTCAGTGTGAAGCATATGCATACACACAAAAAATGCCAAGGAAAATGCAAATGCTCAAACACACAACAGTCCGTTGACACACACACACACACACACCCACAATGCCTCCAGGGACACGCAGAGGGGGCGAAGGAACCAGGAGATAGAGATAAGAACAAACCTCATCTGCAAAGTCTCTTATCCACTGCTTTAGGCACAAAAAGTGAAGGGTAAAGAAACACCTGCCTCACCTGTAATATACAGTATATGTGGGCAAGCGCTTGAAACGGTCTTTCATTCATAAATCTATGACAAACTTAGCCCTTCTTCACCTTATTCAAGACGCTTGACAATTTTTTTTGGCCTTTCTAAATATTTTTGGGCAATCACCATAACTAACTTGGCTCAATTCAAAAAGTTGTGGTTGTCTTCATTCCTAACCGCAAATTAAGTTTTCCATTTAGTGCATTAAAATAAATTCAATCAAAATCACACTGCACATAATCCCTTGTAAAATAATAATAAGCAACCAGGTTTCAATGATTTTGACTTAAAGACTTAGTTAAGAGCAAGATTAGAAGCATATATATATATATATAGTTTGTTGTTTTTCTCCCTGGGATGGTGATATTTCTGTGATGTCATAATTGACCCAGGACAAGGATGTCTTTGGAACACCGCCGTGTGTGTTTTGATGTTAGTGTCTGGCTTCTACAGGAATCAGCAAGCATCTGTCAGTTCATGAATTTGTGTCAAGTGTGTGTGGGGCTAACTGGATGTAGTCCAAGTCCAGAGAGTGTGCTGGGCTGTGTTTGTGAGACACACACACGTGGCCCTTCTCCACTGCTGTTTTTAACACCAAATGAAAAATCACCTTTGTCGCCTTGTGCTCTTCTTTGACTTGAGTGTATTTATAGCTTGGAGCTGACACTCTTCCAACAGAGGGAGCACATCTTGGTCTGTGTGTGTGGGACTAGCAGATGGGCTGTCTTAGCACCTCTTCCTCTGCTCCCTGGCCTGTCTTTAGCCCCACCCGCCCAGGACAGGATGCTACCTCAGGAGAGCATCGAAAATAAATGCACCCTCTGCCCTTTACAAGTATTCCCAGTTCAATTCCCACTTTGTCTGTTTTTCTGTGTGTCTTCTGTTTGTCCACTGTCTGATTTCACCTAATTTTCCAGTTTGGCAAATGGAACATGCTGGTTCACCCAAAAGCGCCGTTATTATTGATTAACATTCCTCGGAAAGGCTACTGCAAATACATTGCACACACATGGGACTGATGCATCTCAAACAGTATCTTTCGTGTGGAAAAGTTTTGATTTATACGGTGAGAAGTGTGTTCTCACAAGATGGTACCATGTCCTGTCACTTACAGTTAAAGTGGAGTATCTGGTGGTTATTCTTAGTTTCTAATGTAGCCTACGTATTTGAATTATTTTGGCGATATGTAGGTGTAGTACAGTGGGTAGAGTGGCCGTCTTTTGACCGGTTTTGATCCGCTCGAAACATCCCAAAACATCATAACATCCCGCTCTCCCCCACTGTTGTTGTGTCAAGACACTTAACCTACAGTAGTACAGAAGTATTTAATGTTGCTTTGTGAGGCCTTTACACCTTTACACGCCAAATCTTTTGTACAAATGGAGAAGTTAGTCTAGAAGCAGAATTTCTTCACATTTAAATAATGCAATAAGAAATCATAACAATATTCAACACAGTTATCAAATATCATATCATTTTCCAGCTTTCATTTTTGATTAAGTAAATTTTTTGTATTTAATCAATCTATGATGTGGACCAGAATCTGGGCATGTGTCATGCATTTATTAAATTAAAGTCTTTCCATGCACACATTAATATAAAGCTTGGTTAAACTGCAATGATCAAGTGCAAATATCAACTTTCAATTCATTCAACTCAGGGGCTATGTCCAAGTGAGCCAAAATAATATCATAACCAATCAGATTTAATGCAAAAAGAGTAGAATTAAAGACAGCTGCAGTAATGCTTATATCTTTCTATCTATATGTTTTACAACTAGAAAGTAACATTTGTTCTTTGAAAGACTAGGGGTCATTCTGTTCTGGGGCAACAATCAATTAATACCCAAGGCATTGCACTGTAGTTTTAAATAAGTCAAGAAAAACATTCAGAGCAACATTAAAGGCACCAATTAGCAACTAGCAACCTTTGAGATACGGCACATAATTTAATTGTATTTTAAAATAAAGAAAAAATGACCCTCTTGCCAAGAAATTAGAAAATTGATAGAAAAACCTTATTTTAGGGCTCACTCTTTATTTTCAAATTTGAATGGGAATCTAAGTCAATGGCTCCCGCCCAAAGCCGACCTCTTGGACCACGTCCTTTTGGTGTCTCTCCTGTGGGGACTTCCCCTCTCCTGTCGTTACTGGCCCAAACAGCCTGGTCTGGAAGAGTAAACAGGCCTAAAATACACTTGCAGCGTGAAGGACACACAGGTTAAAATGAACCACAGATTTCAATGTGAAGACTCACAAAATGCCCAGTGATCTTACCTTTAGAGCCAATAACTGATTGTACATGACAGAAAAACAGAAAAGGGTATATATGTATTTATTTTCATCTCTTATGCTGTAACTTGCAAATCATCCAATCCCACCTTTCTGATCACATTTAACCCAACATCTGTGTATATTGTTAATCCTCATCTCTCAACCGTTCCTCACGCTGTCAGTTTAGGTTGTATGGTAAAATAAAAAATAAAAAATAAACAACTGGCTCCCCGGGGACCTGAGGGAATTGGGCGTGTGCAATAATATGACAGTGACACGGAAAGGCGGCACGCTCTGCTAAACTGTGAGCTCATGTGTGCATTAGACGGATCATGTCTGTGAATTTATTTGTATGTCAGTAAACCCCGGATGCATTTTTATATTCGTCTGCCTGATTGTTGACATTGTACTTCACGACCGTGTCACAGAGCATTATGTCTCTGTATATGAAAATATTTGGTGGGTGCGTTTGTCTGTGCCATCCTTTCACCCAACAGTCTAGTTTGGTATCCATTTAAGGCTTTCTGTACTGTCTATTAGACGTTTAGCCACCACCACAGCACACACACAACTAACTTATTTATGTCTTGTTGGTCTTTTTGGTCCATGATTCCTTACCGAGCCTCAGCACGTGTGTCTTTTTGGTTTGGTTCTCTCAAAGCGGAAAGGCAAACAGGCTCAGGTGTATGCACTATTACGAAATGGAATATTTGCAGATGATTAACTGATCCCATATTGAGATTGAGATTTTCTTTCTTCTATTTAAACCCTACTTGAACATAATGTGCTTTGCATTCGCAGTGTGACACACAGAAGACGGCAAAAATCCCAACAGTGTTAAGAGCCACGGATGCAATTTGTATGCAATTTTTCCTCAGGTGGTCAGACTAAAACATCTGCCAATACTAAGGACAGTAAAAGCAATGACACTACAATTCATACACTACTCTTTACTTTACTTTCTTTTATGTACAGTATTGTCAATTATTAGAATGTATCTAATTATAGTGAGAGTTACAACTGTGGAATGAGAGTGGAACAGTTACTAGAAGGTGGAAACAGCTGATTTAGCAGAGAATCTTCACTTGGGCAAAGACAGGACAGACAGTGATTTGAGAGACTTAATGATGATTAACAATCATATGGTAAAAACAAACTGCACTTTTTAAATAAGCTCAAACTAAGTAAGTGTTATTAGCTGCTATGCTGCTGCAGCCATCACAGCAGGTCTTCTCCAACTTACATTAAAGATTCATTTTAGACAAGCAAGTCCTTTAGAAAGCTTTGAAAAAAACATATAACAGTAACAGTATAAAGCTATACTTCTATCCTCTCACAGTGACACTCACCAGGATGTATTTTTGGTAATTTGAATGCCAATACATCTCCATTTTAAAACACTGCTTCAAATATGATTCCTTCCTCAAACCTGGTATGACATCAGTGGTTACGTGCAGTACCAGGCATCTCAATGGACACGTGGCTGTGGTATTTCTGGCATTGGACTGGCACTGTCTCTCTTCAACTCTTCTTTGTTATGAATCTTTCTGCTTCAGTTTCTATCCCCTGCTGCACATGCCTTCAAGTCAGGGGATTTCGGAGCCCAAATGTGTCTATGTGCATCTCAGGTCCCCGTTCTAATAACACTGAGTCTCCCAGTGCGTATTGGGGCAGCCATGTATGCTCCCCTGGAACGCCACAGGGATCTGCGGATCAAATTCACATCCAATCAGGGGATATGTGCTTTAGATTGAGCCCTGGAACTCGACAAAAGACCCACACAAACAGATGAAATAAAGCTATTGGCAGTCCAGCCACATCCACACCTTTCCATAATTCATTTAGAGGGATATAGATTCAGAGACAAGACAACATTATTCACAGACGGACTACTAACACGGATCAGTCAAAAAACACAGCTCCCCACCCCAGCGAGCAAAAAGTCATATCTACAGCATATTTAAGGGAAAATTAAAACAACTGTGCCTGAATAAACTTTAATGTTTTAAGTAGAATGTGTTACTTGTAAATTGTTCAATAAAAACAAGTAGTCCTGGATTTCAGGCAGGCAGCCAGGTTCTAAAGAGGGACAAAGCCATAAAGAGAGTCACATTCCCTCAAAATGTGTGTTCAATTAACAGAAATTTCAGCAAATGGATGGCAGACAGTTAGGTTTGGCTGATTGGAAAAAATTACTTGGTGATCGGCAGTTACTGGCAGATAGTTTATCCAATCAACTCTAGGCATTCATCTAAAGTACGTCCCCTTTCCAAACACTTTGTATGGGAGCCTTCCAAGATGCCCTCCCTAATGGTACTCAGTTGATCATGACAAAAAACTGTTCCTCATTGACTTCCATTCAACATTTTACCCAGCTGT
This sequence comes from Perccottus glenii, assembly GCA_024416835.2. Classification (NCBI taxonomy): domain Eukaryota; kingdom Metazoa; phylum Chordata; class Actinopteri; order Gobiiformes; family Odontobutidae; genus Perccottus; species Perccottus glenii. Next base: position 13,662,158 of record CM044563.2, on the reverse strand, counting down.
GGACTTGTGTGGTCTTCTGGAAGGGCCGTGAGGGCTGAGACTCTCTTAGGCACAGTCCCAGGAGGTTCACAGGAGGTTCTCTGAGCTGTAGCCCTCAGATGGTCAACAGAAAACTGCACTAGCCCTTCATATAGCTGTCAACTGAACGGCTGTTGTCACACTGGTTCTATATTTGTATTACTGTTTCATAATACATAACTGCAACTTTTGTACATTGACTTTCTGTAGTTTTCATTTTTTGACTTTCATTTTTGTCTGCCGTTACTAAGTTAGTAAAAGTTCATAAAAGGTCAAAGCCAAAGATTCTCCACTGGGAAATTAAAGAAACTTTGCTAACAAGCCTTATTGATATGCACTCCCTGAAACAAAGGACTTGTGAAAGATATTTCAGCTCTTCAAACAACATTCTGTAACTCTTTACGTAACAGCTATTTAATAGTTTAGTAATTATCTTGTCTCTGGCTACCATTTTGACTACTTTAGCACTACTACAACCTACATTTAACATTGTAAATAATATTGTCTTTTTCAGGAGGAACTTTCTATACAAATGCAACATAAGGCTGATTTTGCCATCTCCATCTATTGCTTCATTTTCCTAGATTCTGTACTTGACCTTTCTCATACCGCCATGTTCCCTAAACCGTGTACTTGCCATTGTGGCTATGTTTGCGCACACACTCTCAAATATTCAACACCATTGGGACATGTGGAGAGGGTGCAATCCTGAGAAGGGAATCAACACAAAAGCAAGCAAACAAATCTCCACCTCCTCCTCTGTCCCAACCATTTATTCATCAAACCAACAATCCACCCGCCAAAGGAAATGGTGAAGCGATACAGTGGCACAACACAAGGAAAAAAAGGACAATTGAGGATTAAAGCATGAGTGTGGAGAGAGTGAAGGATGAAAGAAAGCGTAGCACCCTCTGGAGGCTCGAAAAGAATGTCAAGAAGTGTCAGGGTAGGATTGGTTATGTAAGGTCGGTTGACCATTTCATACAATTCACAGAGTTGTTGTAATATTTTAGGGTGGAAACACAATGTCCTCATAAGTAATGTGGTGCTAACTGTGTTTTCTCACACATTTTACAGTTTACATCCCATTTTGACATGTTGCTAACTGCTCGGTAGTTTTAACATAAGCCTGGTTCCAAGGAAATTAAATACAGCAAATTTAATCAAAGCAGGGTCAGCTTAGTCATCAACCACAGAAGCCTGGTGTTTACTTTTATGAGCACAAAGGAAATCGAAAAATGGCTCAAAAACGTTTTACCGAGTGCTGGTCTGGTTAGAGCAGTGGCAATTTACCTAATTTAAAGTTCAATATAATCAAAACGGTTACATACAGATAAAATCCAGCGCTGACTTCTGTTATAACATGCCTAACTATCGGCAACTCATAATTAAAGTGGTATAGTTAGTTATAAAACTATGCAATGAGTCTGAGGACAGATTTAAAGAAGACAGATGAAGTTTATACTTGAAAGTTAAATGGCAGAAGTTAGGGATTACAGACACAGGCCTTTACTGCCCCGCTTTAACCCAGGTCTGTTGGATGTGAGATAGAATGTCTTCAACCATTAAAAACTAAACAGCTTAATGTATTATTTATGACCTTGATGATAGGTCAATTATGGGGTATTTTAACCTGAGTCATAATTGGTCCATTCCCATTGACCAAACATGACGATTGTTAGTAGTTTTTTTGACCAGTCGGAACAAAGCCAGAAACAGACAAGAAAAGCAGAAAGAAGACAAACGAAACAGAGAGAATGAGAAAACTGGTGTATGAAGTCTGGGAGAAAGAGATCCAGAAGGATGGCACTGATCAGGGCCACAGCATTTCTTATTTACACACACACACACAGACACACACACACAAACACATGCACAAACACACAGCAAAACATGTCTTATTTACCAGCTTACGTCTGCACTATTTATGGGGCACTAGGGAAAGGCACAGAAGAGAGGAAGAGAGGAGAGGGGCTTAAATATGCATAGGGGCTGCTTCTTCTGGGACGAATGGGGGGAGTCGGGGGGAGTAAGGGAGGGAGAGACACAAGCAGTGGAGCAAGAGGGACAAGGAAATGCACAGTGAAAATGTGGTGAGTGTGGAAAGAGATGTGTACTGGTTATATCCACACGAATTAGTTTTCACAGTGTTCACACAACAGCAACATTTTAACAAAGATTTAAAAAAAAGAAAAATAGAGACGTGAAAACACTGCAGAAGAAGGTTCTACCTATATTGTGTCGGACTGAACATGGTCTTTGGAAACTTGCTGAAACATAGTCAAGTTAGCTAAGTTGACTAAATCTTGGTTGAAATTCTGGAGTCTTGATTAAATACCTAATTATTATCTCCAATTGGTTGTAGGAGGGAAACGATACCATATCCATGTCAACAAAGTGATTCAGCAACGTCTTTATTAGAACGTCATGTGATAATTTGTAATAGGCCAACATCATCTTTTTTTTGTGCTGTGGATGTAGCCAACATTACTGGGGAAGACAGAATCAGGTTTGAATGTAGCATGAGAGTGTTCAGAAGAATGAACTTGACACTTTGCAGCGGTAGAAGAGTCGAATAGGGGCAGTCAGGGGGGTGGGGGGGTGGATGATGCAGTGATGCGTCCGTGTTGCAGTGGCCCTTGGGTGCGTGTGAGTGAGTGAGCTGGACATCATGGGTCCTCTGAGGTGCTCAAAGAGGCCAAAGCCTTTTCTAACTGGCCAAGCTGCCTTCTTCATCCATCGGCACCTCATTAAAACGCGTGCGCACACAAATTAGCCTATTCCACTTTCTCTGGCAGCGTACACACATACAAACACATACTAACAGCTAGCAGTGGCATTAACCTCCGTGGTTGTAGCTCTCCATCTCCCCCAGTCAGCCTTTCTGTCTAGCCCACTTAGAGAGCCCTCCCATGGGGCAATGGAGCTGTGGCAGGTCAGCATCGGGCCTGTGAGTTTTTCACACACACATACACTTAATACACACACTTGGGCCTGGACCAAAAAGCAACAAGATAGATATAGCCACAGTGCAGCAGCCAAAAAGGAAGAAGAGCAAGGAGCTGGAAAAGTTGAAATGGCCTCAACTTAGCTGGAAAGAATACAACTGAATTATACTTATCTGACCCAATGAGAGCAAGGCTTTTCTGTGATTCAGCAAGTTCAGCCAAGAAAACCTTTGTGTGCTACCACTGAAAGGTCAATAATTACAGCTTGTTTCTGGGTTGTTTTTTTTAATTTTGGAAAAGTTTTGTTCTACTTTTGTAAATGTATCTAGTGTCTCTTAAAGCTAGAGAAGTAACTTAAGTAGATTACTTAAACCATATTCCATTTGAATTCATCCTACAAATTTATAAATCTTGAGTACTCAGTCAAGTGTTAACGTTTTTAAATATTCTATTTCTGAGAATATGACTCTTTGTTTAAAAAATGACAAAATGTGCACTTCATGGACACAATGTGACCTGGCCAAAGACAGTGTTGTAGAAGTCAAATGCTAACCACTGTGTATGCTGCTGGTAGACTGTTCCGTTTGTGTGTATGCAGAGGTGCACAGAGGCGAATAAGCTTGTGTGTTGTTTGTGTGTGAACATTAACCGACAGGGTCCAGCGGTCGCCCTGCTGTTAAATGGACTGGCCGGCCATATGCCCACCACCTCCAGCCCTACATCACTGCCACTTTGTGAGAGTGGACACTGTTTGTGTTTGGTCGCTTCCAATCATCACCACTATTAGTCATCTGAACTTTTTCTTTTTGAACTTCACACTTTATAAGCATCAATGACACAACAAAGTGTTGTTTTCATATTGCTATGGTTAGACTATGTTAACCATAATTATCCCCATTGAGTGTCATTCTCTAGGAATGTACCGCATTTCATTAGCATGTGTTGGGTTAAATTAACTACTATGTCTGGGCCCCAGATTCTAATATTACATTCTACATGACCTTAATGAGATTTCAGAAAGATCCCAATAATTACAATCAGAGAATGAAAACTGTAACTGCTCCACACGCTGAGCACCAGAAACTGATAGAAAGCCAATAAATAAGGTTATAGAGCTCTCGGACGTTATGACAGATTTCACCATGTTGGCAGGAAAGTACCTCATATACAATGATACAATTTAAAAAATAAGCTTGAGCTTGTTTCCACGTAGACACTGTCTGTGTCTCAAACTGAAGATAACAGAGCTAAAAGATGCAAAAAGATGTATTGCTTTATCCAGCAATTAGCATCAGTAATAAAGTGTGCTGTATTATGATCTTAGTAGAGAATAATTTCTAGTCTAATACATATACAGTTGTGCTCATTAGTTTACATATCCTGGCAAAATGTGTTTTTTTTCAGAGAATATGAAAATCTTTTAATCACTCATAGTTAGTGGTTGGGTGAAGCCGTTTGTCAAAAAACTGTGTTTACTCTTTTTAAATCATAATAAAAACAGAAACTGCCCAAATAACCCTGATCAAAAGTTCTTAATATCGTGTTTTGCCACCTTTAACATCAATGACAGCTTGAACTCTTTTGCGGTATTTTCTGAAAACATGCTGCTTTCATCTTGCCATCATTTTTGACCAAGTTTCCTTTGTCTTTGTAGCTCACACATCCCCAAAACATCAGCGATCCACCTCCATGTTTCACCTAGGAATGTATTGTAAGCAAGATGCTTTGTGGCATTTGTGTAGTAATGGCTTTCTCAACCATGCCTCCTTTTTGTGCATCTTGAAACAGCCACACCACTTTTTTCAGAGAGTCCTGTATTTCAACTGAAGTTATTTGTGTGTGTTTTTCTGTTCTGTTGGCTGATTTTTTTGTTGTTCTACCTGCCCTTGGTTTGGTTTCAACAGAATCTCTCATTTTGAACACAGCTGATTGGCATTCTCAATTCTTTGGATATCTTTTTATATCCCTTTTCTGTTTCAATTAACCTTTTCCGCAGATCATTTGACAATTCTTTTGGTTTTGTATTCAAAGTTTCTTTTCTCAGAATACAGAAACATCTGTCAGGAGCCCAGAAGCCTCAATGACCTTTCATACACACACTGAATAAAGGCAAACAGATCACAGGTGAGGATGGTTACCTTTAGTAGCCATTCAAACCTGTGTCAACTTGTGCATGTTATCAGGCCAAAATCACCAGGGTATGTACACTTTTAAACAGGGTAATTTGGATAGTTTTTGTTGTCATTATGATTTAAAAAGAGTAAACACAGTGGTTTTACAATAAATGGCTTCACCTAGCCACTAACTATGAGTGAAAGAAAAGGTTTTGTGTTATCATTCATATTCTCTGAAAAATAGCCAAAAAATAAATTCTGACAGGGTATGTAAACATATGAGCACAACTGTATATATGATACAAAGAAGATACATATAGTCTGGTCTAAATCAAAGCATATGTATCAGTGCTTTGTGAATTCAAAACAAAGAAGCACATGGCTGATTAACACAAACCAAAACAGTGAAAATGGCAAACTGTTGTGCTAAACACATTGCTAAAGGGACTAATGCCGTGTTTCCTAATGGCTAAGAGGTACGTTTCCCCAGAAACAAAGTGCAATACAGGCAGCATGGATAAAGGCTTAACCTAAAAACCTTTTTGTAACATAGTTTTGCATTAAAATGTCAAGTCAACCAATTTACCTCTGAGCCAAACATTTTAACTTTGGAAAATGTTCTGTAAATCAATTAAGTATACATAATGAAATAATATAAGCCTTCTAAAAGTAGTCCCTGAGCATAAGTACGAAGATAGGCGAGGACATTCAACATAGACCTGGCCACAGCTGGCTCGCCACCCACTCATGGGTGACTTATATCCTCTCTCACACACACAAATGTGTCTGGGTCGTAATGACACAAGTCTACCAGAACCCTACTTAGACTTCATGAGGAGAGAGGAAAAAATGCAAACAGAGCACTGAAAACATACTTGAAGGAAAGACTGATTGACGTATGAGTCCACTGGCTGTGCTACAGTGAGCCACCATTGGTATGTTGTGACTTATAATGTATGAACACACACAACAGTCAGGTAAGGGACTACAGAGAAGTACAGGTAAACCTACCTGTAGTTCAGTCTGAAAGAAGAACTTCTGCGGACACTGTGAACAGTCATAGATCTTGTCTTCTTGGCCGTGCACTGCAAAAATATGCTGCTGGAGCTTGTTGGCCTGTACAAATACTGAGAAACAAAAAAAACAAAAATGCAGTCAATATCTTTAAGATCTGATAATCACACAAACTAATACTGCTGTTGCTTAAGGTTTTGTTCATTACAGAGGGCTTGTAATTCCTTTATTGGCTGAATCATATTGAATTGTATTGTTTGGAAGCAACAATGACATCTATAGCTGGACTAGAGTTTACAGGACTTAGAGTTTGAGCCCCAACACAATTTACAATCCCTGAAAATCTAGAAATGAGAAGCAAAACAAAAAAACTTAATTGTTTGCTGATACACATTAAAACCAATACTAGAGTGCTGTCAGGAGCCACACAAACATCAGGACATGAGAAAAAAAGAGGCTGAACACAGCATGAGGAAAAAGAAAACAGGAAACTCTCTCCTCAGCAGAGGTTGTGATATTTATCAATAAATTATCCCTAACTACCGTGTTGTGATCTATATATATATTTTCTTTATCTGCCTTTGTTTCAGTAAACTTTGGGTCTTCACTGTGTGTGTATGTGTTGAATTATTAAGCCACCCCATAGGAGTGGTGCCCATCTTACTAATTCATAAGCCACTAAGGAATAGAGTTAAAGTTTAAAGTGCTCACTGTGTACCTGGGGGGAGGCACACAACACAAGACAAACTCAGCAGCTCAGTGAAGGGGGGACATACAGAAAGAGAGGGTGTAGGATGGGTAAGTGAAGCTAGGAGGAGGCGGTGAAGACTTCTCTCTTTGGTAAAATACTCCTCCAAATGCTGCAGGCTTAATTTGGTCATCCAACATTTTCAATAGTCTCTCCAGTGAATTTCCAAAGTATAAGCCACTACATACTTTGGTGTTGTTCTTTTTTCTGCTCTGGCACCTTGCTGCAATAGTTTGCCCAACATAAGAATGGACAGAACAATAGACAACACCAAAAAAACGCTCAGGAGTGCTTTGCAGACTACTGTAAAACACCAAGCAACTTCCTCTAAGATCTCTAATATTGTCTGTGTAAGTTCCTTTTATTTATTTCTATAACCTGATCTAGTTTGTGTTTGTTTGCAGCAACTGGTAAAAAAGCACTATGGACATTTATCCCATAATTTGCAAAGAAATGGTTTTCTGCATCTCATTGTTTCAGATGCAGCCAGCTTGATGTTGTGTGGGAGTCATTACTTGCATATTTTTTGTAGACCTAATGATCTTGCAAACTTTCACTGCTTACATTGGTAAATGAAAATAGTAGTTGTGATTATAAAGATATTTTAACAATCTCAGAGAATTTGTTTGATTGAAGACTTCTTTTACACAGAGCTAAAGCCATGTGTAGATAAAACAGTGCATTAAAAATGCAACCTTTTTGTTTTACAATATTTTTGAGCTTTTTAAACATCTATTTAGAGAAATAGTAGCAGGATTTTCTGCCAATGCAAAATTGCATGTTGCAGCTTTCAATCAAAGATTGTATGTCAGAGTGAGACATGTCTGCAGCATATATCTGGCAAATCTTGCCATGACTTGTATTGAATTAGATATAGTTGGACATAATTTCCATAAGGTTAGCGAGATACCAACAACCATAAACTCTTTTTGTAAAAGTGGACACACAGTTTTGCCCTTTCTCTAAATCACAAGCTTGTCCAGACTCTAGCTCTGTTTTGTTTTTTGACTTTTTCAATTTGTTTGCTGTTGCTGACTGGTGAGTTTTAGGCCTCGACACATTTAGCTTTTTCATTGCACAGTGCAACATAAAGCCATAGTCGATTTCTAGCCTTGTGAATTCAGTTGGGATGCTTGCTTGAAAAACACATTATATAGTGTCCTTGAGGATGTGTGTCTCACCTGTGAAACAGACGGGACACTTGAAGGTACCTCCCATGCCTTCAAAGCTGTGCTCTATCAGGTGGCAGAGTAACTTGGCAGGTGAGTCAAACATCTGGTTACACAGCTTGCACTCGTGATTGATGCCCTCCTCTGCAAATAGGAGACAGACACGCATGTGAGGGCTGGTTCAGGCAACACCCAAACAGGAACAGCCAACAGACATTTAGAATCTGAAAACACATCTAACTAACTACACATTAGTTAAAACCCTTATAGCATGTAAATATGTAAAAAAAAAAAAAAAACTGGCATCTCCCACAGTGACATGTGGAAAGCACAGGTCAGACTTGTTCAGTTAAAGAAGGCTGTGTTGTGTCTACAGCTGATATGGTTAATGTAGTCATTGCTTTTATGCCACATTGTCAGGATATTTTTCATTTTACTGATCAAAAATGAAGAAGAAAGATAATGCGGTTATAACAATTAATGTGAAATTTAAACTATGTGCAAAGATCTAAAACAGGTCCTATGGGTAAAATAACTGCTGAAATATGATATATGAGATGTTGAAAATAAACTTGGCTGGTGAAACTTAGTGAAGTCTGCTGGCAATTTCAGTTTTGGTTTGTTGAGAAGAAAAAGCACTATTCAAATGTATGGAAAACATTTTTTTTTTTTTTACAAAACAACAACTCTCTAGAGGCGTACCAGATTGGCTACTAAAGACAGATGCAATAAATTATGTGATTCAAATTAAAAATAACATTTCACATTTCCATGTATAGGTTGCATCAGATATTTGTTTGGAGAACTTATCATACACTCCCCACACACACCTCGCCCCAGTGCCTCGTCTGCCCTGACTGGTAATTGCCTGTCCTCCCCACCGGGGCTAGGATGATTTAGCCTTTACTATAGCCACCCTTCAGTCCCCCTCTGTCCTCGTTATCTGCCCTCACCCACTGCATTTACCTGTCCATTCCTCACTCTGTCTGCACACCGCCCCTCCACGTCTCCTCACTGTCTCCGTCATGTGCTGATTATTTTCAGTTTAAGGGGTTTTGAGTCAAACCCAATACTTCTCCGTAGTTGTTTTAAAACTTTCTCAAAATATAACTGTTTTGGATGTTGGAAAGCCTTTTTATTATATGCCACTTTCTACTAATACTAAGCAACTCTAGTTGTACTGAACAAACTAAAAACTAACAAACCTAACCACTGAGCTAACATCCATATGAGTAGAACACTACTATATTAAATGAAAAGTGCATGGTCAATGATTGTTTAAAATCCACTGAATGTACACAGAGGCTATTAAAGCTACACTGTGTAAATGTTTTTTTTTTTTAATAAAATTCAAACACTCAAAGTAATTTGAAATATTCTTTCAATAATAGAAAAGTTAATACTAAAAGACTGCTCCTTAATAAAATCACTGTACCACATCTTCCACTACACAACTCTGAAATGCTAAAAAGTTATGTAGCGTTCCTTTAACAGACTTCTTGCTTCTAATTGGATAAAAGAGGACGGGATACCAGAAACTCTTAGCTTGTTGCAATGCAGAGGGGCAGGGACAGCCATTTTAACGACTCATCCTCTCAATAACGGTTTGAATACACTATTGAACCCTTATTTATCAAAGATGTATTTCACTTACCGCCCCTTTAAGTGGTAACCATGTTTCTCATGAATCAAGTTGTCCATGTTAGTGTGTATGAGTGTGTATGGATCTATTTGTGTAAGTGACCCCCAGTGTATGGTCAGAGGAAAGGTGGGTGTTTTAAACCATACATGCTGATCAGGGCCTGCCATTTGTCCTTATCACTACAGTACCATACAGGACTAATGCCCCAGTTGGCCCCACACACGCCACATGGGGCACCACACACACTGTAATAGCCCGGGGACATCAGATGGCGTCCACTGTGGGCCAATCTGTGACCCCTGATGGAGTTACACACAAGGTTTTTAAAATTTGGATACTATGGGTTTCATGGTTTGAAAACATCACTAAATGAAAATGCCACAGTTTTCAGTTTGTAAACCACCAAATATCTGTCATACTGTGGTTACAATTTTAATGAGTTTCCTGACAAAATCTTGGGAAAATTTTTCGATACAAGACTTGGGCTTAAAAGTGACAGCCTGCAGAGGGACCATAGTCTGCATCCCTGTATTGTCACTTATCTTAGGCTTGTGCTGAACTTTAGCTGCAGAGCGCCACAGGGTTAATAACATCTTCAATCATACATCCATGACACCAGACCCACTAATACACACACACACACACACACACACACACACACACACACACACACACACACACACACACACACACACACACACACACACACACACACACACACACACAGGGGCAGGTGTGTGGGTGCCAGGAGATGGTCCCAGTGCCCAAACAGGGGCTGTCCATGAGCACACAAAATGCTCAAAGGCTGATGTGTTGCGGGGTGCCAGTGTGTCCATTACATACTGGGACAGATAGAGCTTCATTATCATTGGGCAGGAGATTGAAACAGCCCCATGACTCAGACCCATGGAGAGACTCGCAGGTATGTGAAACAACAACATATACATTTGATAAAAGCACGCCTCATCTGAAACTTTACATTGTTTAAAAGACTGTGTATAGCTTTGACAGGGCAAAAGACAAAATGGGGAATACAAGCTAAAGATACAAATAACAAACAAGACTAAAAAAGTAGTGCCTACGCTTGAGTGATCTGTGCGTGTGTGTGCGCTTGTGTGAGTGCTGGGGTAAGGCGCTCTAAAAAGTTGCCATGTACTCTTCTCTCACTGCAATGATTAAACACACAAGCCATCTTTACAAGTGGACAGTAATGTGTCTATTATCTATGGTCTTCAGAAAAGACAACACTGGATCTAAGTTCAGAAGTGCTTTTCATGCGTCTTGTGTCATGTTCAAAGTTCACTGTCAAATTCAAGGATTTTTCATTTGTACAAAGTCAGTTCATTACATGCAGTCAGGAGAACTGTCCAGACTCAAAAAAGCACTGACAAGAGGTATTTAGAGTAAAAGAAAAAGCACATTTTATACAAAAAATGTTGTTTGAATATGTTTAAAAGTGTGCTGCCTCACTAAAGGCCATTCTACAACAGTGTTCTTATGGTTAATGGCTATTTGCACTGGGTTCTAGAAAGTTTTAATATCTGTTTTTCAACATTGGCAAATGCTAAGGATTATTTGAACATTATTATACAGTATTGGAAACATAGTTTAATTAATGTGTTCTCTTTGCGCACCTATAAACCCTTAGGTAAACCTAAAGTGAAGTAAAGCCCTTAGCATTGGGTCCTTCATAAGGCTAATTACTGAGCCATAGATTGTATTTTAAATGCCTAATAGTCCATAGTTAGAGACAAACTAGCAGAGATAGAGAGAGAATGAGAAAGCGGGCACGAGAGAGGGAACTGAAGGGACACAGTGAGGTGCAGAGAGATAATTGGGCTGTCCGGAACAAGGGCATGGAGAGAGGCCTCCAACGCCTGTGTGTGTCCCATGAAAGACTTCTCTTTTCTGACAAATACATTGTTTTGATCAGTGTGTGTGGGGACTGCAGTCTCTGTGTGCTGTCCCCCTCTGAGACCCAGTGCATGTGCACGCGTGCATGTGTGTGAGCAACCCATAGTGAGATGACAGAGCTGCCGAGCGCCCCGCTGCTGTGCTTTGTCTCACAGAGTGCATTTGATCCAGCAGTGCACGCACACACCAATGTCCAACGCAACCCTGGGAGGCCGGTGCCGGGACAGAACACAGGGGAGAGAGGGATGAGAGAGAAGTCACAAAGCGAGAGAGGGGTGAAGGTTAGGACTCGAGTTTGTGACCACACTACGAAAATCTACTTTTTATGAGTGCACAATAAAGGAAACCATTATGTTTTAAATAATATAACACAGTTGCAATCTTAATTTACCTATGATCTTTTATTATGTAGCACTTGAGTCAATCGTTCAGCTTCCATCACTCCCAGCCCTCTGCATAGTTATAACCAACCTAATACCTAATACAAGCACATGATGTACATCAATTTTGATATATTTAACTACAAAAAGGAAGAATACTACAGCATGACAAAATACATTTCTTTAAGATTAAAATTATACACAACAATCAATATAATGTGGGTAACTAGAATCATGTATTCAGGCTTCTTTTTCATGTTCCTCCTCTGACCACCATTCACAGTTCACTTTATGATGAAATGTGAGAATTGTATAACAGGTAGAAGGTTAATAGAAAACACCCGAGCAGCGGAGTGACACATCTAAAGTGCTCTGCTCTATGTCGGTACACTCAGAACGCCCAATAAAACTGATTTACTCTGTATAAGAATCGTTTTATCAGTCTGATTAGACATAGGCTTGTTCCACCTGTGCTCAGAACTAGTTGCCATTCTTGTAGCAACCAGGGCCCGAGAAAAGTCATTTGTCATGTGCTCTTTTGAAAAGTACACTGATCAGTTTCCACCGTCAAGACAAAGATATTTTCCAAGTGCAGTATTGTGTATGGACGAACACAGAGCAAAAAAGAATGCACGTTGTATTGACAATATTACTACACACCACTCGTCTGTCTGTTACACAGCTACCTATTTGCTAATTGGCCGAAGGAGAGGGACCAGGTGGCATCGGCCTTGCAACACACACAAACTTCATGCAGCAAAACAGAAAAAGAGCCTTCCTTTGTGTCGCTTATTCTATTATTGTTATTATTATTATTATTATTATTATTATCCACAATCTTTAACCATTTCCTGTCTTGACTGTGGGATCCTTTGGGTGCTCCCCTGCCCCTACTCTTCCATCTGTTTGTGTTTTCCCTGAGGTGCCCATGCAGCCGAAACCAAGCCAGGCGATTGATGGCCAGGACAGAGAGGGACCCACAGAGAGCAGGGTAGGCAAAAAGAACGCAGCGCTGGGGGGTGTTTGGGATGGACAGAGCAACAGAGGCCAAGAAAGGAGGCAATGAAGAGCACAGTGGATGGAAAAAGAGGAGTGTGTGCGAGTCTCTCTGGGGGGCTTGCTCAAGGTGTGTTTCCATGGCAACCTGAGGTGGTGGGGTGGACTGATGAAGGGGGCGGGTGGGTGAGCTTGACCCATTGGTAGTGAGGGGGCTGGAGACTATACACACACACACACACATTTTATATATATATATATATATATATATATATATATATATACACACACACATACATACACAAGCTGGTGCAGTGCTGGAGGGGTCCCAGGGGTGGCCCCACCTCTACTCACCCTCACAGACTGAAGAATGCTGCAGTGCTGGGGTCCCGCGGGTACCCAACACCCACACACAGACACACACACACACACACAGACACACACACACACACACACACACACACACACACACACACACACACACACACACACACACACACACACACACACACACACACACACACACACACACACACACAGCCCTCCCTTCTCCCGGCTTTCATTTTCCCTCCATTTCCATCACTGGCTCAGAGGTAATTGTTCAAATTTCTCTCATTTGTTTAGTCCATATCTGACAGTGTGGTGGGACATTTAGGACACAGGCATAGACCTCTTTTATTGATTATACAATGTGTTGAAGCTATACACAAGCCGCTAGTGCCACACATAGATATTAGTATTCAAGAATTAGGGCTGCACAGATAGATAACACGATTTAGTAAGTATTGTACTGCTTTGCTATAAACATATAAAGTCTGAGTTCATTTAAGGCTATGTACAAAAACAAAATCACTATCCACGTAACAGTTCTGTTGCTCATTTTATCATTTATGTAGTTACTATTAATTTGTGCATTAAACAAAACAAAAATAGAGCAAATTAAACTGTGAATGTGCAATGTTCAGTAAAATGTACAAAACAAAAAACATTAGCACAAACGGCTGCTGCTATTGTTTGTTTGTGATATTTCCTCAATATTGCAAATATGAGTCTTGCCCAGATTGAGCTGTTGGCCTTTTTGCCACAGCGATGTTTAATTTAATGTTTGATGGCTTCTTTGCAGTGTCACAAAATCCACCATTGGTCATTTGTGGTATTGCAACACCAAAGGATGACACAGAGAGCTGTCAACAAACAAAAAGGTTATATAATGTTCTGTTTATTGTTTACTTTTTTTGTCACCAATACATTTGAAATACCTGGGAGATCAGCAGTGAAATGGTTGAATTGTTCCCTAGTTCTTACTAGTATGTGTATATAATATGTATATTCAGCATTCCTATACAGACATTTGTTCATCAGTCAGGCAACCTTATTGACTCACTGGTCAATACACTGTGGTCTGCACAACAAGCAATACAAGCAAATAACTCAATAAATGTGTTCATGCCACACAGACAATGTCAATGTGTGTAACTGTCTCAAAATAAGCTGTCACAATGTTGCCTCCCCAAGATCTGTAACAAGCATGGAATATTAATTTTCCTTTACCTACAAGCATTATAACAGTCATTCTTTGTCCATAGCAGGGACTAAAACTGCTGTAATCTGATCTGGCCTGTCTCTTTTCTTCCAGTCCATACAAATTGGCTGTTCTTCTCGTATGACGTGATCTTTTAATAAATGCTTTCAGTAAAAACTCTCCCTCGGTTGTGCGCACACCAAACAGTATTGGCAGACGAGGACAGCATATGGCGATAAGCAGTTTGTGTTGGTGCGTATAATGACAGGAAGCACAAATTGAGCATATTCGTGCCGTGGTTGTGTGTTTTGGAAAGAGTCGGTCTGAGTGTGTATAGAGCAGCTTGGATTTTCCCGATCAGATTACATAACAGTAGGAAGCTGGAGCGCTCCGGCCGTTGGAAGCCAAAAGCCTCCTCACTTCCACACACAAACAGCTCAGACATCATTAGTGTCTGCGTTTCAGAGCTTATTGGAATTCTGTGTACCTCGGTGTAATTCCACAGATACAATTGCATTATGTGTTTCATTTTCCATTCCCAAAGACAAATCTTGGAAGCTAAAGTGTGTGTCCTGACTAAAATTATTATGTAACATTTACCTTTACCTACATGTGCAAAAAAAAAAAAAAAGCAGATGGCTAAATGCTTTCCAACTTGAAAAATCCTTAAAAGGAAATTCAAACAATACAAAACTGAAGATTAAATTAGCATTCTAAAATCATACCATGATTTTGTCAGCTCCAAAAGTGTTTTCATGAACAAGACAAAACCAATCAGATCTCAGCTGCACAATTCCGAGCTGACAACAACTCACTCGAATCTTGCCTGTTCACTGTCATCTGGAGAGCACTTGACCGTTACAATGAGCAGCTGACACGCACGCCTTGTGATATCATACGTAATGAGACTTTAATTAATATTCAAACAGCAGCGGCGCACACATCATCGCACCGGCCTTGAAATGATCGCTCAGGACATTCACGGCAAAATTGGGAATTACCATTTCCTCACATAAGCAAAAGAAAAACCTGCCACGCACACATTCACACACCTCTTTTTAGCTCGTTAGCAGGGATGAGCGTAATGAATGCTGGGTATATTTGTGTTTAGAATCTTAATTGAAAGCTTTAAAGTGGCCAAGAGGGAATAAGCCTAATCACTGTGTGTGAATAAACCATCAACACACACACACACACACACACACACACCAAGGATAACATTAAAAACTCGAGAGTGGTCTATTCCTCCTCCTGCCCTCTTACCTCTTCCTGTTTTCCCCCCTCACATCTGTGTACATATGTAAAACACCGCTACAGCCCCCCGGATGCACATAAACGCTACGCCAATGTGTGTTAATCTATCCGCGCACTGCCTCAAACTATAGCAGACGACAACGTGGAGTTATAAAAGCCTTTTATAGCGGGTTAGGGCATGGCCTAATTAATTACAGCAAAGGGACTTTGGCTTTTATTACAGGTGGTTTCAAATCAGATTTATGGCAATGTTAAGTGTGAATGGGTAGTTTTAAATAATTAAGACAAATGTAATCTTAAATGTGAGTGTAAACAAGAGCACCGACAAATTTAGCAATTGATTTAAGTTGTGGAGCGAAGACAGTAGCAGTCAGTCGAGAAAGATTGATTAACTCAAGAATTGGCACATTTGGGACGCCTTGGTGCCTCACCTGGTAAGGCACATTCCATATACTCGAGGAGACCCAGGTAAGATTCCTGTGCGGGTCATTTTCCTAATGTCATTCCCCTCTCTCTCACCCCGTTTCCTGTCAATCTACTGTCCTATTGGATAAAAGCAAAAAGGTCAAAAAACATCTTTAAAAAAAAATAATAATAAATGCCACATTTGGGGTTTGTAGATTCTGAACCAACTTGGTTGTGAAATTAAAGACGGAGTAGGCAATATGCTTAATCAAACAGAGTAAAAAAATAAAAATAAAATTATAATAATAACCCCTTCATTATACTGTGGTTCAAATTAAGAAAGATGTTTTAGTGGGACTCCTAAATGCTACAATAAAAAAAAAGATCCTAAATATTTAAGCAGTAACCACCACTGTTTTTGCTATACTAGTTCTGAATTGCCTATTGTGTCTTTAACTGCCAATTATGCAAGGTATACCTTGCCGTAAATTATTCTGAGAGCAATTCACATCTCTGCTTAATTTAGGGTGCGTTCACACTTGCCGCGTTTGATGCAGTTCAAACAGACTCTGGTGCGGTTGCTCTGTTGGATAAATGCTCCAGACAAACATCAGTGCGGACTATAGACGATCTCAAACAGGAAGAGCCTTATAAATTGGTGGCAAAAACGTCACATAACGCTAAGCTTCCCCAAGGTTGGAAAAGAAAACAAATCAAAACATTGTCTACATAAAATGAGAATAGGTCAAATGTGAAGCACTGAGAAACTAAAATGCTATAGTAACATGCTTTGTAAGCATGTGGGCTAACAGCACAATCTATTGTCTTATTTAAAAAATGCATGTTTTTCCGTTTGGACCGCAGTTTAAAATGCCAGCTGTGAACGCTCTTTTTGCTGACGAACCGAACTAAATGGATCGTTGTCTGTTTTGGTGCAAACTAATGAAGCGGACTACAGGTGTGAACGCACCCTAATTTGACCAACTAATGAATCATGTTCAGATTAAGGGATATAGAGCTTAATACAAGGTGATTCTACACACAATACAAAATCCATGTTCAATCCAGGTTCACGGGCAGGTCTGTATCCAGGGCTAATCACCACAGCAACCGCAATCAATGCTCTGATCTAGTTGTCAAGGTGATGGAGAAAGGGTCACCCCTGATGGCATGAATGAATTCTGCTATGATTCCCTGCCTTCTCTATTGTGACCAGTTTTAAGATTTTGGATAATATGTTGAATGTGTGTATTCTTTGTGAAAGTAAAACCAGACTACAGTATAGTAGAACTGGATAGAACAATATGTTAACTGCATATAGACGCCATACATGGAAATGTCAAGAATGTAATAGACATGGACTGGACTTATTTTTGCCATTTTTAGGTAATTTATCAATATTGTGTTTCGTAAATTACTTTTAAGATTGGTACTCTTTAGGCTGATTTAATTTGAAAGTCCGGTGAATCTCATTCAAAACATACACATGCAATAAGATCATGCTTAAGATCATATCAGTAACAGCTGAGAATTAAAGTTTATTTATTATTATTTATTTATTTACTGCGTTATGCTCAGTTTAATTCAGACGTCTGCACACAATCTTACAGAATGGTACGTTATGGTAACTAACAGTCCAAGGCCATGTCCAACATCCATAGAATCCGTTTGTACTCATTCACCGGGTGACCTTTGTTGCCCTCCCTAATATGGCGAGTGCATTCCAACACATACAGTTGTGCTCATTAGTTTACATACCCTGGCAGAATTTGTGATTTTTTTCTTGGCCGTTTTTCAGAGAGTATGAATAATAACACAAAAACTTTTCTTTCACTCATAGTTAGTGGTTGGGTGAAACCAATTAATGTCAAACAATTGTGTTTACTCTTTTTAAATCAGAATGACAACAGAACCCAAATGACAAAAAGTTTACATAACTAAGTTCTTATTTTCTCAGATGGTAAAGCCGCCCATTCTTTTTGTCAAAAATCCTCCAGTTCCTGTAAGTTCTTGGGCTGTCTTGCATGAACTGCATGTTTGAGATCTCCCCAGAGTGGCTCAATGATATTGAGGTCAGGAGACTGAGATGGCCAGTCCACAACCTTCACTTTATGCTGCTGTAGCCAATGACAGGTCGACTTGGCCTTGTGCTTTGGATCGTTGTCATGTTGGAATGTCCATGTGCGTCCCTGTTTTATAGAGTTCAGTTATCGTTTCCCACAGATCCTTTGACAATTCTTTTGCTTTTCCCATGACGCAGAATAAAGAAACATCAGTGCAAGACTGGATGAGAGATCTAAGGGTCTGTCAGGAGCCCAGAAACTCACCGACCTTTTATACACACACTGATTACAAGATAACAGATCACAGGTGAGGATGGTTACTTTTAGTAGCCATTTAAACCTGTTTGTGTCACTTGTGTGCAAGTTATCAGATCAAAATCACCAGGGTATGTAAACTTTTGATCAGGGACTTTTGGGTAGTTTGTGGTGTCATTATGATTTAAAAAGAGTAAACAATTGTTTTACAATTAATGGCTTTACCCAACCACTAACTATGAGTGAAAGACTTATGAGCACAATTGTATATGCTTTTAAATCCATCAAGCAGCACACTGAGGCAAACATTGAACTAAGATGCATTGTGTACATTAACTATTTAGCTGCATTTATAGTAAGTCTCCATATAATCCAAACCTGTTTACTGGTTTGTTTGTATGTGTGTGTCTGTCTGTTGTGCGACCACTTTGTAATGCAGTGTGCGTACATATGTGTGTGATTCTTTAATCTGCTGTCCCCAGGGGAAGCCAGGGGGAGCGAGGCAGGCTTATCCCCGCTGCATCTCCCAAATACCACTAAAAAGCCAATCTCCATTCCACAACAACAATATTAACTCACACACACACACACACACACACACACACACACACACACACACACACACACACACACACACACACACCACATAAACCAGAGAGCGAGCCCTTTGAGACGTGTTAAATTTTCTGTGTGGCTAATCCCACCTTGAAATCCTGCAAAAACAAATGTGGTCATATCCAATCAATAATCAACTAAAAGAGGGTTAAATGTACACTTTGATATTTAAGTCTTTGGTTCTCATGTCTCCAGTTGTTGAGGTAGACGTGGCTACAAAGCACAAGCTCTAAGGCTGACAGAGGAAGAAGAAGGAAGAAAGGATGAGGAAGGAGGAGAGGAGCAGAGCCAATAAGAGCTCACAGCAGGATGCTAATAATGCAGCTCCAGCTGTTCCGGTTAACCTGCAAACTGCCCATCTGGACCCAGAGAGAGACAGGGAGATATATGAGAGGAAGGGAGACAGTTGAGTGTGCCAAGGGTGAGTGCAAGGCATCCTTCATAGTGAGGCACTGAAAAGTTTGAGATTACAGGAAGAATTGAGACATGACTATTGGATCATTTGTTGACCTATAAAAATACACTATTGAATGTGGAAATAATAGGGTTATGATAAATCTAGAAGAGAAGATGCTGCATTGTACCTTACCACATGGTGTTTTATAATAAATCTTGCCTAACATATTACAGAAGTCAAAAATGCAGGTTTTGGTAGTAACAGCGTTCTTTTTGTTTGCAGATGGTCAAATAAAGTCACATACAAAGCCTAAAAATGCAATACTATAACGTCTACTTTCACATTACATTACTATGTTAGTATGCAGCACACAAAACATACTACATACTGATAAAGAAGTTCACAAGCAGTAGCATTCAATACATAGAAATGTTGTTAGTTTGATCTAATTCTAGGGATAGAACTCATATCACGTGGTGGGTTGTTTTTTTCTGTATTGACCTCTCACATGGCGGCATTGCACAGGTAAAATCTGCTCTTCTATATAAAGACAAATGAGTGAAAAGGATGGATTGGAAACTGGCCACATCCTCAGCTGTACTGGACAAGTGGACACACACACACACATACATATATAGATATCTACACAGCATGCGTGACCTTGGTCCAGCCTGTCTGTCCTAGCCCCCTGCCCTGTCCAGCCCCGTCCCCCACTGACAAACCCTGCCCGATTCCCACTCTCTCTCTCACACACCACAGTGCCGTAACGGTCCATGCCAAACTGACCAACGCGGTGGCCACACAAACATACAACAATACAACAAACAGACCCGAATAGCAGGGTACAGTAGAAAAGAAGAGAGCAGTGAGGAAGCTGGATTTGGTTTTATCGATTCCAAAACTTGCAAAACACATTCAACTTCAACACAAAAGACACGCAGCCAGCCAACTCTTAGCCTCCCTAAAGCACAAGTGGATCGCCCACACACACACACACACACACACACACACACACACACACACACACACACCTACACATACACACACGCGCACACACACACACACACATACACAGAAGCACGCAGAGTTGTAGCATGCTAATGAAGACAGTAAATCACCACCAGGTCATGTGTGCAAAAGCCTGCCAGATACCTGCTTCCATGGCTAGAGACCTCCCTCGGCCGTGCGCTGCGTCTGAGCGAGTGTATGCGCCGGTGTGTGGGTGGGAGATGCCTGTTGGCTGTAAACATGAAAACTACGAGAAAACCGATTGGCTACAGAAAAGGTGGCGCAAAATGGCTAAACAAACTGGATCTATCAACCAGAGTAGAGTGGTTTCCGCTTGGAAACTATTGTTTAAAGTTACCGTTCACAATTGGAATGATATTCCTTGACATCTTATCAGTTTGATGAGATTGTTTAATTTTGTGAATGGACAACCATATTCCAGGTTTTCCAGATCATGCAGGAATACTGCCATTTTAGGAACAGAGAGAAAAACTAAAAAAGACAACTTTTTAAAGTCCCTGAGTATAGTTCGAGTTGATTGATAGTGTTTGAGTTATAAAAATGGTCGCGAAGCTCAGTTGGCCACTGAGTTTGAGAGTTTGAACATTGGGCAGTCAGATGAGGTCAGTGTGGGTCTGAGTGAGCTGGAAAAAACAGCTAATCAAGGTTACATTTTAGTGAAAAGGCCCGTCCAGCTGAGAGCAACCAGGTGATGGAGGAGCACAATCACCTCTGAATCACCAGCACCGGTGAGGTCTGTCAGGGTTTTTTTTTTTTTTTAAAAGGCACTTTCTGCAACTTACCTGTCCAAAATCGACGGTTGCTTGAACTATGGAATAAACTTCTGATATCTGTAGTTCATTCTTAAATTCATTAATACAATTACAACACTGTAGTCGTAAGTTTTAGCCTTATACTGCAACATGGTTTTTTTTTTTGAGACTCCGATGAGAAGTTTATAGTATGTAACAATGTGTTATTTAGCATTAGTATCATGATGTTGAGATATTATTTGCTAAATGCCTATTTGCTATCATTGTGAAAATAGCATTAACCAAACGTTTAATTTAGCTTTTTAGGGATTTTCACCCATTGGGCAAATAAATGAATATCATTTCAATTTTTTATTATCTTGAAGTAAATTATTTGACCAAATGCTTCATGTAAGAAACGGAATATTTTACTTTCTAAAAACTGCAGAATAATACACTTTATCTTGGTGCACTGTATCACACATAAACTCTCAAAAATAACACTCGTACAAACACACAATGCCAGCCTCAAATACAAACAAATAAATAAATGAACACAATGTTATTAATGATTCTGAGGCGGGAATCAAATATACATTAGTCTTGAGATTTGTGCGAGCACATGCGTGTGCACGTGGGTGTTTGTGTCGATGTATAAAGAGAATCCCAAAAGAGAGTCAGGAAGACAGACAGAATGGAGAAGACGAACACAAAAAAAACAGTACAGGAAAATAATATCTGAGCCTTAGATTAATCTTATAAATGGTGCGCATGCCCCATGTATGTTCTAATAAAGATATAAATCCATCAATTTATATGTTCTATGTTTTTTCTATTAAATACAAAAACTGTCCATTAACACTGTTTTTAAAGTCACGTCAGGAGCCAAAAAAATAAGGTCCAAAGTTTAAACTGAGAGGCAACAGACACAAATTAGTTTGAATGAATTTTGGGATTATTTGGTAGACATCAGTCATTTTGTTTTACTCTGAATTGGAAGACAAACACAGGAGTTAGTCAGGTTTTCCAAAGTCTAGTTCTGAACATCCACATTAAAACACAAGAGACTTACATTTTCAACCCAAAAACTCTGTTTTATTAATCTGAAAACCCATATATACAGTATTTGTGGCATTATGTCAAAGATAGCAGCGCTGCCATTGTCTTCGGGCTCATATTAAAATGTCTCTTGTGAATCTAATAAGCATGAAGAAGCTAATAGGAAGTACATGACAGCAGCATTAGGATTAAAGCTCAGTCTTGCCGCGCACTCATAAACGCACATCCCAGCACATGCACAGACAGGCGCTCGGTTGAATAGTCTTCCAGTCTACTTAAGAGTTCACATGCAGAACAGAGGCACTACTGGGAATCACAGTTTAGCCCTCTTCTTTCACTCGTCAACTCGGAGTGTACACACACACAAATCTCCGACAGTCACACACACTTTAAACACGGCCATTCTGTCTCTCTGTCAAAGCTTTAGGTTATACCATTAATTACATCTGACACCACTCCTCGTGTGTGTGTGAGCCAGTGTCTACGATACATCCCCGGGGGCTGGAGTAGGGAAAGTGAGGTTCAAAGACCCCCTGCCAGAATGCTAAATCAATATTAATGCATGCTTAGACACTCGTGCACACACAAAGAGATGTCAGTGTGGTGGTTAGAAGGCATTCTTACATTGTCTCTGTGGTGCCGTCCTTCCTTTTCCTTCTTCAGACTCTTATTACTTGTGTTCATCGTTCTACCTGTCTACCCTTCTTAGATCCATGCTTCTCTCAGCTCAACAACTAACCACATAATGAATTGTGCTGGAAGTGGAAAGTAGTTTTTTATTTATTTTGTTCTTTAACACACATCCATAGAACAGTAGGGAGACAGGGCAAGAGAGAGAGGGTTGTCATTGTGCAAATGTCCCTTGTTCTTGCGTTTTTGCAAGTGCTCTACCAACTGAGTTAGGGGCACACCCCTTATGTCGATACAATTTTGACACTACCTTTGGTCATTCAACAGCGTGTCGTCATTAGCCGGCGTAGCATCGTGTGAACCATACATTCTAACTAGTTTGCATTAACTGGAGCGCGTGCATCGCCTTACATGTAGACAAGTGAGAATAATGGGCTCATTTGTAGGTACACTGCAGCTGGAGTCAGAGACACCGTCTAATGCACATACATGTTACTAATTACCTTTCCAACCAACCATGCTTGACCAAACATTGCCTCATGGCTGACTTCATGGCAGAGGTGTTACACCGTTCACATCTCTTTTATCACAGCCTCATGTTTTTGTTCCGACTCTCAGTACTAATCAACATCAAAAATAACATCTGTCAACTCCTGTACAAATACACCTGACAGATGCAGCTGATGTCTGGACACTCAGGAAAACGCTCCACCTATCAGACCAAAAACAGTGGCAAAGTGTTTGGCTCATTGGAGCACATCTGGGCGTAGAGTGCTCTCTTTAATTCAGATGTGAGTTTTTAAACATTGTGAACGATTCACACCTGGATACGGCTGAGACGAACGGCAAATAAAAAACAAATTACCCATGTGAGCAACAACATTTAATCTGCTAAATATGTCATTTGTTCAATTAGTTAAATGTTATTGAAAATACTTTAAACGTAATGTTTTGTTTCTAATTTAACTTACAAAGTACAGTGGGATCCATTTTAGTTCAAAAGTGGAATTTTTGTTTAAAGTTCTGTGTATAAATTCATTAAAAGATCACAGATTTAGGTTATCTCTTGTAGTCAACTTTATGGCATTGAGAAGCATTCTTTACTTTAGGAAGTAGTGATGTAGTGACTGACCAATGGACTGCATAACAAACGAAACTATGATCTGGGAGAGTTCAATTTATTTATTTTTATTTTTTAAATTACACAAGAAAAATCAAAGGGTTTTTCTCCGCTGCTGAAATGACTCCTCAGAAACTTCCGCTCCTCCATTCTCAACATTTCCACGACTTGCTCGCAAACAATGGCAAGAGGGGTGGGCGGCCCTACCTGCGCGGCCCCAGGAAACCGAGACGAGGACCCTCCTAATGACTTAATTGAGCTAATTAACAATGATAAGATGTCCAATCAGCACGCTTGCTTCCTGAAGGCTCTTGTTAGGAGCTAATTAAAGAGCCAATCACAACGGGAGAGGATGATGGCGCTGCGTCACAGTAACGGGCCGCGGCGCAGTACATTGATTGAAGGAGAGCTCAAAAGGAACAAAGAGAAATAGGCAATAATTCAAGTCGTCACCGCGGTTTCCTATATACAAAAGCTCTGTGGCGAGTGCAGTTCATCGTTTAAACTTTGGAACGAAGGATCTGTTGTATAGGAGCTGGTCCATTTGACTTGAGATTTATCATGGTTGTGCACCATAAACTAAAGCAACTACTGTCATTTGAAGGTTACATGTTTCTTCTTCTATCGCTGGAGTTATTTACACAGGAGAGGATTAGTCATACCTCTTTTTCCTCCATTCCACACTATCACAACTTTATGTCTTGCTGTAACAACTGCCCTAAAGTTTGAGCCCATTTTCTCCATCATTACCTCTATCATTACAGTGTACACCCCTCCCCCCTTCACTCATTCCTCCTTTCCCTCTACATCCTTGTCTTCCAGGGGTAGTGTTCATGCGGTGTGGAGTCCTCTCTTCCTCCCTCGGTCTGTCTCTCTATCTGTGCTCCACGCTGCGCCGGTTTAATTGCAACAGCACCCTCGTGAGCCGCTTGGACACTGTATGTGTGCAGAGAGTGAAAGTGAGGGGTAGACGGGAAGGAGAGCCCTCCTCAGAGTGTTCAAGGATAAGCAGTGGGGAGCCGGGCCACCTTCCTCCATCCTCTTCCACCTTGTTTTACATTTCTGCTCTGAGTGCACCGTTACTCTACTTTCAGAGCCATGACATCACCCATCACTGCTTTATAATCATATTCAAGATGAATTAATGGAACAGTATACTACAGTACACTTTATGGAGCATTAAGTGATTACCATATTGGAAAATCATCCCAGTTTAAGACACACAACAATAGTAGACATAAAGTTAGCCTCAGCCACAACCGACAGAGCTAGTTATGCTAACAGTAAACTTGGACTGAAATTCACAAGCACTGAAACACACTGTAGATGACAACAATGTACTTTTCTCCTATTCCCTCTCATATGTTTGACTCCACCCCCAGCCAACACTCAGCCCCTTCTCCTCTGCTCATTGCCCCCCCCAATGCAACCACTGCCGTCTCCTGGTCGGACCTCCCATGATGCTCGAAGAGACGTTCTGTCAGCCCTTCACTCTTCTCCTTAATCAGCTGTCAGATATCACACAGTCAGCCTCTCGTCTTCCCCTCGGTCCTGCCCCAAGGGCCTGTGCCTTCTGTGGAGATGCACACTGCAACATGCATGTCACTGACCGCACAAACAACACAGGTGGTGAATAGAAGATTTGTCTTTGTCCGTCATACGTTTTAACTAGCTTTCTAAACAGTTTTCATTCAAAGACCCTAAATATACTTTTAGATATACGTTTTTTATTATAGTAACACAATGCAATACAAATGTGTCAAATTGATTTAAAAGTTGACTTTGAAACACTGAGGTTGAAGGGGAGGGAGGATAAATAAAAAACTACGACAATATGTACTGACATTATGAATTTACAAATTTGCAAAAAAAATATATACTACAAAATATACAAAAAATTAGATATTTGCCAACAAGTACACTTTCCCAATGAAACAGAAAAAATAGTTATAGAAGTGTATAATTTCTTATTTCATGTCATACATTGTATTAACATACTCCTTTTACTATAGTTTTCTATTTCTGATTTTGAAAAAAGTCAATATATTTCTATTTTTTTATTTCTTAATCCAGACCTGGAAATAACTCAAATTCCATATTCCATTATGTGTATGAACCCTGGCCACTCTCCCACACTTGACATTGTTGATGAGGCGTTCGGACTGCTTTAGTAAACATGATACAGGCGGCCCACAGCTCGAGATTGGTGCCCATAAATCAGGCACAGTTCATGATGATGGAGAGCTGGTGTTTCCCTCTTAATGACAGCAAAACACTTGGCCACTCTGTCTATCTGTCAACACCGCTGAGAGCATGTGTGTGTGTGCGCGCGCCAGTGCATGCCGTTTATTAATTCATTTATCTGCTAATGTTGTGCAGCTGGGGAGAGGCAGATAGTGGGATGTGGGGGGTTTGGACGAGAGGAAGAAAAGGTTGGAGCGATATAATGATGAGTCCGGAGTGAATGAAATGTGGAATTGTTTAATCACCTCAGCTGCTGTTGCTCTATCCAGACACATGCACACTTGTCTAAATGATTAGTCATTAGCCGATGAACCCACTGGCAGACAGACAGGACACAATACATCTACACAAAGCCATCATCAGAGTCACACAGAAAACAAACAGTGACCAAACACCCATTTAGAAATGCTCAAATCTTGGACAGTAAACAGCAGGTGAGGTGAGCAGTGGCGCCTTGGTGAAGTTTTGGAAGGAAACCCCGTCGAAATACAGTATCAAGACTGCCGTATTTTTGTTTTTTACTTTGCCCAGGTTTCATGGAGTCTCATAAACAATAGATGAGAGCAGTATGTGCAACTTGGCAGGAGAAATGCTTTCACTTCTCCCTCAACTGTAAAAGCATTTCGGTTGAGGTTCTCCAGAAATCAGCAGAAATAAATACAGTAATGTAACTCACAGTGTCTATTGCTCAATATGGCTAAGTCTTTTAAGAAATGTCCTTACACTGACACTTCTTAAGGCCAGTAAATCCCTAAAAACAGATATTTGGATACAATTAAATAACCACAAAACAAAGCCATATGTTTGCCTCATATTTATAATACAGATTATGATAAGCTCTACTGCTTCAGGCTGTTTAGACATGCCTAAAGCATGCTATTGTCCTGAGTGGGTAGACAGGGTTTCTAATGCAACAAAGCAGGGGCCTGGTCCCAGTGGTCTAGCCCCACAGTGCTGCTACAGCACTAACACACTTACACTCATTAACATAGTGTATAATGTGGAAGGAGCACCCAGGAGCCCAGCGTCCTGCAGTGAGGCTGGAAGAACAGCTAACATGAGGCTGACAGAGGAGTGCCCCAGACACACAGACATCAAATGAGTGTGCCTAATTTGGACTTATAAATGAATGTAAACAGCTCAAACTGCTCCAACTTCTCATACCTCATGGTCAAACTAATGCTTAATGCCAGTGTCGTCAAACACAATGCATCAATAATGGAGTACCCCTATATCTGTGTAGGTTCTACCTTAAGATGGAGGTTTGTGAAAAGGTCTACGAGCGGAGTGAGCTCAATGAGTGGATATGAGTTAAACAAGCCATTTGACTTACAACCTCAGCTTGACATAGCTGTACATGTGTACAAACTCAAACCATGTCTAGAAAATGTAAAAGGCACAGAGTGAGATGAAACAGGAAGCAGATGCAGAAGGAGGCGGAGGGAGAGGAGGATGGAAAGACAATGGATGGGCCTCTGGGGTCCAGTGGTGTGGGCCGCTCTATTCCAAACATAGTAGGGGTGCATTCTTACATCTTTCCCTCTGCCTCTGTCTGGTGTTTGCCTTTAACTCCTCACTCACACACCTTGCACAGCGGGACACCAGGACCAATAAATTGGGGAATGTAGGTTTATATGAGCAGCGCTGCACACATGTTGAACTCTGTGCTGTGGCCATGTGCTTGTCCATTTGCTGCTGCAGGTGAGCTACCCTCAGTGAATGAACGTATTTCTTTTATGTGCTCTTGCCTGAGCTGGTGCCCTTTTGTATGTACAGTACGACTGTGTGGGTGTGTTTTCCAGGCAGGAGACACAAAAGTCTGTTTAATCCACAGCAGCCCTGGACACACTGCACAGCACGCTAACACAAGCCCAGCAAACAGAGTAACACGACGATGCTGGGGTCTGTGCTGGGAGCTACCTCCACACCACACATGGGTAATCCATCCACCGCCTCACACAGAGGGGTGCAGCAATGCAGACAAGGCTCCAAAGATGGATAAATGTTAGGGGAGAGCCATACATGCTTCGAGGCCTACCAAAGAACGCACACACACATACAAATGTACTACAACAGTTTAATACTCTGAGTTCAGAGAGAGGGAAACTTGAAATGTATTTCAAGCTATACAAGCTCTGATGAGTGTGCAGCAAAACCATCATAATGCATTAATGATTGCAACTGTATATTTCTTCCATTCCCTAAATTTATATAGAGATTTTTGTACAGCCTTTGGTCACTGTGGACAAAACAGCTACTGTGGTTGCTAATGTTAATGTTCAGAAAACTGCTGACAGGACGCCAAAAACAAGTCAGACAGTGTTGGGTTTATTGTTTTGAGAGCAGAGACAGTTAATATCTGTCACTTTACAGGTGCACCTGGCAACATTTAGTTCAATTAGTAGCAGGCAACACAAAGTTCAGTCTGGAAGGAGCATCTTCAAAATTGGAATTTCTGCCATTTTGTATCTACTGTTAATCAAATACTGTTATTATGTACATGTTATGCTTATCTGAACAGGAAAAACACAACTCAATGCTGGAATGATCTCTAGTTGACATTTTTATGTCCAATGATATCAAACTAACAATATGAAAGGTGAGCAGCTATTTGTAAGTCAGATTTCAGAGCTAAGTTAATTTCCTTCGGATTTCAGATTTTGAATTTGTTGGTGTATATATTGACAAAACAGGAAATGAAAGCTCACTTTTTCAATCACACGACTGGATTTGGCCATGGGCCTTGAGTTTAAATTGTGGGGTCTTTATTCTTTACCTGGCCCACTTTATTTCTCTGACAGTGATATTCAAACGGCCGATAAAACCTTTTGGCTCAATGACAATTCCGAAATCCGAGCCTGCCGAACGTTCATTATCAGAAAAAACGCATCTTTCAGGCACAGTACTACTCAAGAGTCAACACTGCCTCAAAACTAATTTAGCTGCTTTGCTAACTTTTATTTAACCAATAATAGTCTACATCCCCGTCCTCTGTCGTGTCACTGTGTAGAGTTAAGAGTTAGTTCTTCAGATTAGTGCATAACGGAGCAACAACATAACCACAATCTTAAGCTCTCTGTCTCTCTTTGGCTCAGAACTTTGTTATTGCCTCATTTATCGCCTTCTTGTAACACCCAACGTAGCATAGACTCCCAGGTTGATTTAATTTATTTGCTAATGCGATTAATTGCACAGCCCTAACACTGAGTCTAAGTGCAGAAGTCTCAAATACTTGGGTACCAATAAGGCAAGTTTTAAGTACTTGTATCTGTATCTTAACAAAGCTGGTTAAGCGTAAAGAAATCTAACTAAAACTAAAGCTGTTATATAGTGAATACAGTAAATGGCAACTGCTGTCGACCTACACAGAAAACTGCTGGGCGAGTGCCTGAATGACATCTGAAACACAATGTTATAATCATGTATTGCTGTTCTTTTGTGTGTAATCAAAGTCAATGTGCGCAGTTTACCTCACACCTCATAGAAACTCCCACAGTGGAGCATAATCCTACAATTCTACAATGACAGTAAAGTCGTAACAAAAACACTATGTACAAAGAGATAAAAGGCAGGAGGTTGGGAGCCACATTTAAACTTCTAATGGTGTAAGCACACAGTATGCAGCAACTCCCCAAGGACCTCCTCTGCACGCCTTTTCTCCTGATCTCTCACCCCCTCCATCGCCGCTCCTCGCTATTCATTTCAACACGCTTTCCTTCCGACAGGTCCATCAGATGGGAGGTGGTGGCTCTTTGACAGTGGCTGGCAGGTAAAAAGGCCGCTGAGACAGAGCAATGAAAAGAGAAAAGTGAAAAAGAACCTAATGATTGGCCGACCCCCTGCTCCCTCAAAACAAAACAAAAAAACAGAAAAAAAGTGCACCACAAATGGAAGGATGTGGGCAGAGGTGCGGCACTGAGTACGGAGCGTCAAGGAACATGTTTAAAGGATGGTTAATATGCAATGACAGGGAAAGAAAACTGACAAAAGATGGAGCTCTGTATCTTTTGATGCTAGGTTGGCCAGTTTCAGAAATCTTTCATTAAGATTGTTCGATCATTTATTTTATACTGACAGATGACATGGTTTACTAGTTTAAAACTCTACGCTATGTACATTTGTAATTAGTCCTAAAACTCTGTCAAGACAATATTAACCAAGACAAGACCAAGACTTTTTAGGGCTTGAGACAGAACCAGTGTATGAAAGATTGAATCCATCCCAGAAACAGAAAATCCTAAAAACAAAGTCCTATCTTAGATCCAAGTCTAAGATAGGAGACCACTGTTGCGGTCTGAATTTCAATTCAGACACCTCAATGTCCAAATGATTTTAAAAATTTGTTTGAAAACGATTAAACTCTTTAAAAGTGACAGGTCTGAAGTTGTGCAAAAATAACCGGGTGTGTGTCGACTAGGCCTTTCTACCATCTGTTTTCTATGACTGTGGAAAGTGGTCTGGTACTGCAGGTTTTCCAGACCTTATGGAAAGCATGTTTCTGGCTCGGCCTGTGTTCATTCATCACGTTGGTTGCTTGTGCGGCAGGTGATACAAGATGTACAGATTATCTTGGTGAGTCATGCCAGATAAGAACATCTGCTCGTTGCAAACATTTAAATGTAAATGAAAAAGACCAGAGGAGGCAGCGTGGAAGGCAAAGGCATAATTTACAGAGAATAGACAGAGGTGGGATGGAGGGATGGAGAGAGGACCGGAGGGGGCCTGATGAAGGCACGATGCGGGGGGCCCCAGATCTAAGCCGCAACACTCCTCCCTACACTCCTACCTAGGAAAAGAGGGATTTGCTCTCCATGGGAGGGACGGAGAGACGAGGAGAACCGGAAGACCACTGAGAGGCAGGAGGGGGTGAGTTATGGGAGGAGGAGGCCGGGATAGAAAGGTAAAACATATCAAGAAAAAAGAAGGGAGAGATATATCAGAAAAATCATAAACAAAGAACAACTAAAAAATAGACCCACCGCCCAGCTCACACAATGCAGAATAATGGAGCTGTGTTAGAGAGAATACAAGTCTATTCTGGTTACATTTAGATGGCAGGGCTTAATCTACACATTGCAAGCAATGAGTTGTCATGACAACGGTAAACATGGAGGTCAGGGAGGGCTGTTTAAGGTAATTAAAAGTAAAAAGTGAGTTTCATTACCACCCAGTTTCCCATTATGCATCCCATTTGTAGCATTGTTTTCCAATCTGGCTGTCTTTGTGCATGTTTCCACTGTCCAGCTGCTAAAACTACTTTCTCTATTTTAAAACTAACATACCTTTTCTGACTGTTTTGAACTAATAATATATTCAAACTCATAAAACCATCTAAAATGCCATGTTGTGTCAAACAATCCCAGCTCCACTTGGAACATATCAAGCCCCATTTTTGCTCAAGTGACCTTTGGAGAAACCCGTGCCAGTCGCCCTTAAGGATAATGGGAAAATACAGAAAGTGAGACAGCTGCTTCTGACAGGACTCCAGTAATAGCTCCACCCAATACCTCCACCCCTTGTACTGTCTCGAGCCCCCACTGTGGCTTTGACCACCCAACTCCTTCCCTTTGACTTGCATTGTGCATTCCTGTCTGTTATACTTGCCCCTGCTGGTTTCAATAGCACTGACTCCACTGTTTGCACACTGTCCCCACATACATCATGCACTTCTCACTACTGTGGATTCCAGCACATTAGTGAGGTCACAAGGGCCAGGTTTGTCTTGCTCCTGTTGAAATTGTGCTGTGGTTTTAAAATTATGGAAAGGTGAAAGGGGAGCTCGACTGTAGCTCATTTGGTTTCTGCTAATTGTCTTTGATAAAATGAGGAGCAGAAAAAGGCCTAAACACTAGAACAATGTTAGGACATCCTTCTTTCTTGTACCATAATCCCAAACTAAATTGTAAATTAGAGCACATTGGGAGCACATAAACACACAGGCCACACTCCATTATGGCTCTGGAAGTGCCATACCGACAACAACACAGGCACACACATATACACAGCACACAATTCCACCTGAGATGCATTAAGAGTTTTAACTAAAATCCAGATTTGTACTTAGAATCCAACTTTTTGTTAATTATTTGATGTGTTAATTTTTAGGATTATACGCATAAAAGCATGATAGAAGTTGGCTATTTAGAAATATTGTTTTGTGGTAAATATGGTAATTACCTTGAAATCGTAGAAATTCAAGATCCTTCTATAACATTAGTCGGGTGTAATAATATTGTTATATTTATTATTTTACATTGATTCATTTAAACAAAAAAAACATCTTTCTACTCATGTCAGAGAAGAGAGCAGACATTACCAATAACAAAGACTGAGACATCCTCAGACGCAACACTAACTTAATAACTACATGTTTTTATTTTAAGTTAGTTCTTGGGATGTTCACAGAAAAACATTCCATCAACATACAGTACTATCTCATTCTGGCACTGTCCTGAAACGGAATTCAACTTTTAAATGGTCTATAGTTGCAAGCTTTATTGCTAGATATCGATATATATATAACACTTTGCAATGACTTCTTTTGAACACACCCAAATACAAGAAAATATGCAGTATTTAACAGATTAAACTCCTGAGAAACAAAAACTCTTCAAGGCTAAAGTGGCACACTAGATGTGGTATTCAAAATATAGAAAAGACATGTGTACAATTAGGGAAGATCAATGACAAAAACAGACTGGAAGAAAACATTTGGATAACTAAACAGTAGTGACTGCCTCTTCAATGTTGGGGAAATTCAAAAACTTATATCACTCACTATCCTACAAATGGGGCCTTGTAAACGGGATAAATGCCAATGCTATAAGAAATCTCTCCAAAAGAGCATCAAGTGTCTTCTAACCCCTCCCACTGTCGAGTGAAGTGTTGAGCAAAGTGTGCGCGGCTGCATGCACAAACATTAGCAGACTAAAGCCTGGCTGAGCTGTTTAAAAGCCAGCTTTCATGCTCTTTAAAAATGAAACCGCACACGCTCAGGCGCTCAGTGGTGTATTTTGACAGTGTGTGATGACCGTGGGTAAAGCACTTAAGCTGCTGTAATTAGCCTGATCGCCGTGGCGACTGAAGATGCTCTCTTTCATCCGCTCACTTCACAAACTGGCTTCACAAACGCTCTCAGACAGTGGCACCAGGAACAACTACTGCACACATGACTGATATATTTGTTAAGGCCTCAGAGGGACAGATGTGGTGCATATTAACACAATGTAATGACACACACACAGCAGCATGTGGGCGGACGAAAAGCAGCTTGATCTGGGGCACTCACCACTGTGGGTTGTATTAAACATAATATACCTGTCTCTGGTTCAGTTTGGAACTCGCTCCATTCTTAACTTTTATAAAAAAAGAAAGTATGGCAGTCTGTAGGGGGCACTATGTCCTGTTTTGTCATAGCTTCTCTCTTCAGTCTTAATTACAGAGCACATAAATGTGGCGTAACTCTGCTACAGCACACACTATTCCTGATAGATTCACCAGTCTGGGAAAAGGTAAGAAAAAATTTAAATTAGGGTACAACAGTAGCACTGTATTTGTTGAATATTCAATTATATCTTACTCACATGTCCCCTTGAGCAGCTGAACTAAATTCAAATACACAGAGCACAAGGCAGGTTTGCAACTTTCACTGGTGCAACTTTACACCACAATGTCATTTATGGCTCTGATAGTCCAAACAAATTAATATACAACTATTTTAAAGCATTTAGGACAGTCTTACATAGATTTACATATTGGGCTGTGATGCAAGTCTTGTAAATGTAAAAATGTAAAAATGAAATCAAGTAAATCATAAAATCACAATGAGCAGAGAGAAAGGAGGGAGCGTGGAGGAAAAAGAAAAGTGGTGTGGGGGTGCAGTGGAGCTGAGCCAGAGCTAAACAAAGAACTACAGTAACAGTCCACTGGCTGCACAGCTGCTCTCTGCACACGTACTCCGACTGTGTGGGTCCCCATAGGTGTCCACCCTTTCAGCGCTCGGCCAACTCAAAAAGCCCCCAACGAGGACTACTTCACGGTTTTGTCTCGAATAGAAAAAATTATGGTTTTGCACAGAAAGTGTAGCAACATTTTATCAGCAAATACTTGCCTGTTGTATTTGCACATTTGCCTCACAACTCAGTATATTCTAAAACTTCCCACTGTTCATTTGTAATTAACTGAAGAGCTTTAGTAGCTGCCGAAGCTGACAGGACTTTATCATTTGCAGCACAGCAGGATTTAGTGCAGCTGTTATATAATTACACTTAAATTAGAAGATATAAACAACAACTAACTTAAGCATTTAGATCCTTCTCTGGGACCTTCTTTTCAAATTTTGACTAATGCTCAATTATGCTTAGCTGAGAATAAGGCATAATTGTCTTCAGATTAATGTCTCGTATTAGCTGCTGACTTTGCGAATACTCAGCGAGGAAAGAATGCATCTAAAAAGGTTCAGGTGTATTTTTAACAAGAAAATGTTGTTCATAATCTTAGCAGATGCATTCATTAGCTGTCATTAATAGGGAACTACTATCAGACACACACACACACACACACACACACACACACAGAGGATCCCCTGCTGCTGTAATTAAAGGTGTCCTTGACAATGAGATAGACCACTTTCACACTCTTTAAACATCACAAAACTTGCTTTGAACCTTTCATGCCTAATACTGTTTCATCATTTTAAGCATCCATAAACCCAAAAATGAGTGTACTGTCAAGAGAAATTACTATAGCAACTGTGAAGTTCATACAACCATGTCTGCTTTTATTTTAAGAAAATGTTTACATTTGGTAATAAGTAATTACTTGAAAAGTAAACAAGTGCTTATTCTTCCACTTCTAAAAGAGAACAAGCGAACAGAATATATATGTAGACACTAACGTCTGCCTCTTTTCCTTATTTACATGTGCATGGACTTTTTTGTTTATGTAATACAGCTTTTGGAACACACATCTGGCAAGCCCATTCAAAACCAGAAGAAACCTGTCCTGCTTTTACCTGTTAGAATAAAATAAGAGTACATAGACTACGGGTCCTGGTTTGTGTGTAAACATTGCCCCGAAACTCCTGCATTTTACTCCTATAATATTTACTGGAAAAGCACTGAAAATAATGTGCATGTGCTTTATTGGTTTGTTTGGAGTGTTTAATCTTAGCACAAATAGCGCTCACTGAAGGACCACTGATCTGTATGCACGGCCAGTGGATGTTCAACTCCGCCACAAAGCAGAGGTGAGAGTGACAGACAGAGAAAATGAGAGGATGAGATAGAGAGAAGTGCTGATTTGTCTGGAGTCTACATCTACATGTTTGTGTGTGTACGGTCCAGGTGCTGGGACCGGAGCGTGTCCCTGGGCAGGGAATGCAGGGGTCCCAGGACTCCCCTCTGCTTCCTGCTAACGAGACACACACATTTGTACACGTACACATGCGCTCGCCGCATCGATCAGGGCAAGGCTGAGGGTCGCTGTGCGCCCCGTTAGCCAACCACTGAGGACTGAGAGCCCGGGGGCACGCTGCCCTCCGCCTACGCACGCACAAACACACACGCACACACAAATACATACATGCAAACACACCGAGATCTCCTCTGGATTCAGCTAAGACTGAGCCACTGATGCTCCTCACATACTGAAAAGGCTCAAACACGCTGCTGGGTCTTTAACAGTTTACCATAGCAACAAGTAATGGTACACACCACGCTATAGCCGCATCATATGGCGTGTATCATAGCAACAGCTGATGGTGATCCAACTGTATAAAACAATTAAAAAATATTGACACATGGAATAAAAGTTATTAATAATGACTGCTTCGGTCTGCTTCAAAATAATGAAAAGAAGTAAAAACAGAAATGTCAATCTCTGTGATCTAATGCAAAAGTGGGCCTAGTCTAAGGATTCTACTGCTGGACCCAAAGAGCTCGACCCTCTCTAATCACAAGAGGGTGTTAGCCTCTTGAAAAGGTGGGACATATGGATATGTCTTTATTAGAAAAAGGTGAGAGATTCTGCCGAAATGTGCGATCTTACTATCCTCTAAGGAGTGTCCCTTGTTTTTTAAGAAAGTGCACTACTGACTCTGGCCTATTAGGGTTGTCACACAGAGGTTGCTTCATTCTCCAATATAGTACAAGTGCATTGCTCACTCGATGGATTGAATGTTGTTTTTTGTGATTTTTGTCCTTGGGTAGACAAGGTTCTGTCAGTGCATAAAAACTGTGGCAGAGGGATCACTATCTTCTAGTAGTAGAAATTAAAAAAACAGGTCTAGTGAAGGTGAAGGCATAGTTACATAACATTATACGTGTTGTGTAATTAAGACTGAACCTGTATTTATGTCCTACTGCAGACATGATTGGCCTACAGAGACAGCGTGCATATTAATATACACAGTGCACAAGCAGGGCCATTACAAACCATTACCAGACAACATTAAGTGGCTAACGGCTAGAACAACACCAGGCTGTTAAACTTTATGATCATCATTGTAGGACCTGCGTTCATGAAGCAGACAATGTGTATGGCTTTATAGAGGAACAAAATCAAGCAACAACTGGTGATTTCAGACCTATTAATAGGAGTTTCTGATATATTTGCAGTTATTGCCCAATAATATGGTTGTGGAAAAAAAACAGTAAAAAGGGAACACAATGTGAGCTTTTAGAGTTAAAGAAGGACCAGCGTTGTCTAATGCGTAATTGTGTTGCTAGTGTTTGTAATACTCAACACCAGTATTGGCTCGTTTATCTTCACTGGCTGCTCTTTGTCGCTTTATAACCACATGTAGAGCCTCCATCCTCTAAACTTTTACCCTATTATTTACCCTTGATTTGACAGTGTTGTCTTGGTCTAGCACAACCTCAGTCCCTGACAGTCCTGATTCTGTCATGGGGCAAAGTGAGAAACAAAAAAATAAACTATAAAAGAGTGCATGTCTGACTGAGCTGAAGAATCTTAGAGGTGTGTCATTATACCACCAACTAATAGTGTCTGATAGTCCAGACATAGGAGGAAAAGTAGATTTGTTGTAATAACATGAGGAAGTAAAGACATTAAGTGGAAATGTGGCTTTAAAAATAATAGTCTCATCTAAGAGGTATTATTAGAAACTAAAATAAAAGACACAGCAGGAAAAAGTGCTGAGGGATGCAACAACACATGAGTAAGCATCTGGGCAAGTTTTAGAGGTTAAAACAGTACACAGGAACATTTCTTCTTCAGCCTTGGGCTAAAGTGCATCAGGAAAGAGTTGCAATGAGAGAAAGACGAAGGAGGGACCTGAGGCAGAGATAGAGGCGGCCAAAGGCCAGCTCCTTCTCTGATGCAGTATTCTGTGTGTAGCAGTGTGTGCGTGGCGCGGCCTGTTTGTGTGGATGAATTATTCAGGTCCATGGAGAGGGCAGCCTGCTGCGGTAATGAGGAGGACATGCATTGATACCAAATATTGCTGGTGGGAAGCTATCGATTGAACAACCATTTGTCCAAACTTTAGTCTGCAATCCTGGGCGGTCTGCAGCCCTTTACAGAGAGTTACAGACAGCTGGACAGACAGAGAAAGACTAAACTACTGCATAATGTGCTGGCTTATAATAGGAATACTCAATATGATGGCAGCAGACTAATAGAGAGCACAAAGACTGTTTCTATTGTTAAACAAAGTTAGTTATCTGATATAACGCATTAGAAGGCCTCAGCAAGAGCAGTGTTTTCAAAATTAGTTTGCATTAAAAGGGTAAGTCCACTCCAATGCCCTTTAATTATGTTGCCAAATGGAAAAGCTATCTGTGTTTACAATTTGCATTTTATCAATACCTTCAAATAAAGTCAAAACTCTCATGGTTGGGATTAATTGGTGGTCAATTAAAACATATTAATCCAGAAAAGATCCGACCACACTACAATACAAAACAGACTTTGGTTTATCATTTTCAAAAGTCTTCAGTTACTGCTCATTTTAACAAACTCCTAAAAGCCGAATAAAAATCTAGAAAAGCTTACACGTTTCTAAATGTAAAGATTTTAGTGTGGATGTGGCCAGTTGTGTTTCTACTACTGGCCACAATAAGCTTTACACAAAAAGGAGCTGAATTCATAGAAACATATCGACTGTAAAACTTGCCGTCACATATTCTCTTTCTTTACGGTGTCACAATGTCAGATATTCCAGGTTAGGGAGAACACAGGGGAAATTATACTTCAGCCCAAGCCCCTAGCATTGTGGAGCAGTGTGTGTTATTGTGTGTGCCTAAATCTCCAGGGTGAAAGTGTTACCGTAGGGGAAGTGGACAGACAATGAAGTGCAGGAGACAGCGTTGGAGGGTATAGGGGGGTTAGAGGGATGATGGAGTGTGGGACAGAGCAGCGGGGATTAAAGGGAGGTGGAGACAGAGGAACTGAAGCCAACTAGAGCGGGCCGGTTCAACGGGTCCCAACGTTTCTCATTATACAAGCAGGGAGTTAAAATATTCTGCACTCAGATGGATGACTGTTTTAACCTGTGTGCATTGTACCGTAATGGTGTTGTGT
Source organism: Perccottus glenii (assembly GCA_024416835.2). Taxonomy (NCBI): domain Eukaryota; kingdom Metazoa; phylum Chordata; class Actinopteri; order Gobiiformes; family Odontobutidae; genus Perccottus; species Perccottus glenii. The sequence continues at coordinate 13,623,348 of CM044563.2, read as the reverse complement.
AGGCCAACCCTCCATAGAGCTGTACAACTCAGTGTTTAGAGCAGTATTCAAAAGACTTTATATCTGGGGATGCACCTTTCAGATGAATCACATCTCAGCTTCAGTAACAGTGTTGTATTGTGTCATTTTAACGTCTTATTAATTAAGAACATAGCAAAGCACTGTCTAGTGTCAGAACATACTAATGTACATATGTAGCATTTTAGAAAATCTAGCTTGTAATATGCATGAATTTGCAGTTGTTTTCAAATCAGACCGAAAATGTTTAGCAGAAAGGATTTGTATGTGTTGGTTCATGTTTTCCAGTTGCATATAAGATTAGTAAGATTTTTGTTTGGTTTTGTATAAGAACAAAAGAAAATGTGAGCAGAAACAAATCCTTTTTACATATGTCGTTACTACAGATGCTAATGGTGTCTACAAAGGCACAAAATCCTATGTCCTCTCGAAGGCCCAGCCAAATAAAAAATGATTTGATTCTGAAACAGGACTGGTCTGAAGTGCTACACCACAATGTGGCTAAATGGGTAGTGAATGGCTTAACAATTATATTCAATAAATGTTGGCCAAAAAAATTCTTTATGACTAGTTTTAAGTTCATTTTAACAGGTTAAAAGTGGTTGGTGTAGCAGGTCTGCAATCAGCGAGCTCAAGTGGCTTATTGCTTTGGTGACATACAGACAGTCAAAGCTTGTCAGCTGATTGGTCTTTAGCACCCATCCAGGTGACTGCTGCCGGAGCTTTATTCTGCCTTTCCTGTGGCACTAAAAGCCCAGGTTGAAAATAGAATGGTGGGAGGCGTTTCCAGACCCCGTTTCAAAAAGCTCAATTGCTTTTGGCTCGGTGGTAAGTCTGACACAAAGTGGCGCTGGGAATCAAACCCGCAGCAGCACTCCGAGCTGCCGCAGCGGGCACTGTGAGGTTACACTCACACACACATTTGCACGCTCACCCACTCTGACGCCAATCATACCCCAAAACACACACACACACACACACACAATTAGAGTACACACAATTACTGCCAATCACACTGGAGCGCCTCATTCACTGCTCTATTCTTTCTGTCACAGCGGCTCTCACTTAGCCCCCCGCCCACCCGGACACCCCAGGCAGCAGCACTCCGACCTCAGCCTCTCCTTCACCTGTACAGGTCCGTAATTACAATGTGACACCCGAGCGGCTAAAAACAGCCCTGCAATTACAACTGCACTGAGAGGAACTATAAGTGTTAATGTGTATATTAGGACTTATTTTAACATGGAGGGATATAGAACCTCCACTCAGTTAACAGTGCTCTCATTTTTACACACTCTATTTAAGAGATTTCTGCAAATAATCCAACATGCAGAATTGTCAGAAATGTAGTTATTTGACCATCATATTACAGCATCAAGTATTTATTTAAGTTTAAGTAACTCAGTTATTGCCAGGTTTGTGTAACTGCAAGATTTAACATCATCGTGTATTACTGTTGTACAACACATTTAAGTCACCCTGATAAACAGAGTCTGTAACAGCAGTGTTAAAACATACATAAGATTGTTATTCCTCAAGATGTGTGGAATAACATATGGCAACATATCACATGGTGGTAACGTGCCCTGTCAATCACAGTTACTTACAGGAGTCAATTTGTATTGTTATTCTTCCAGTTTTATAACAGGGAACCATTAAAAAAAAAGTATTACATTTTTATATTTTGAGGTTTTATGTTTAATGGAAAAAGTTGTATAGTGTTACTTTAATGTTTGGGCCCCCATCTTAAGTGATTGTGAGTGATTAGAGGAAGCCAAACAACATATATATTCACGGCAGACTACCTTCTAACAAAAGACCATCACTACTGCCCACTTGCGGTGTGTAACATGATGTCTAAATTTTACTGGCCCCGATATGAACTGGATTGTATGTAACATTCTGATTCCAAACACGGAGCATCCAGTAGCTGGCCAGTTGCATCTAGTACACACCCAACTCCTCAACTAAAAAAGAAAAAAACATCTGGAGAGCATCCAAAAGCACCATGCATCAACACACACACACACATACAGAGTCTAATGAAGCCCCGGTAGTGACGAGGAGCAGCAGGGAACGACGCGGATCGCACAAGACAAGTGTGTGTGGATGTGTGTGCATGTGCGTCTCCGGCGGGATAATTATGGCACTCCTCGGCAGCTGAGCGTGCCAGATGTACTGGGAGAAGGAGGAGAGAGGGAGCCCAGCACCAGGAGCAATGCAGCGCAGAGCATACACCGCTTTATGTGCATACTTTACCAGGAGTGTGTCAGGTGGCTCTGGTCGGCCATGTGCCCTGAGAACAGAAGTGTGTGTGTCCACCTTTAAAGACATTAATGTGCTTCTGTGTACAGTGTGTGTCCATGTGCATGTCTTTGGCATTGTGCTTTTCTTTCTTGCCATCCACCATTAGCAGGTTGGCTCTGTCACAAATGATCATTCTCACCTAGGAGATATATATACACACAACTAAAGAGGTGGCGTAAATATGAGAGGTGAAGAGTAATAGGGAAGGACAGAAGGTCATAAAAGATTGGAAATGGGTCATTATGCGTTTCATTTGGAATCATACACTGAAATCTAGTTATGTTTGGTCATTAAGGATGTTGTACTAGAAGCCAAAACATAGTCACAAAATAATGTCATAATATATCATTTTCTTAACATTTTAATATGAACATATCTCTAATATTCTATTTTGGTCAAACTTTTAACTTTAACCCAGAGAAATAATTATAAAACCGGTCTTAGACGAAAACAAATATATCCTAAAGCCGTAGTTGCTATTTTCAATACAGGGCTTTGAAACTTCTATCAGGTCTGCTTTACATTTTGTGCGTTCCAAAGCTGAGACAATGACTACAGCTGTGATGCATCATAAGCACGAGCCATGGCCAATTATGTATTTTTATATCCAACGTTCCAAAAGCAGAGAATGAAAGCAGAAAAAAGGAACACGCAAACACTGCTAAAAAAGCAGAGCACAGAAAGTAAGAGCTTGTGTGCTCCGCAGCCGGCTTTGTCACCTTACTCACTCAGGGGGGGCCAGCGAAGCGCCCAGGGAAATTACTGCAACCAGAATGCATCGATTTGTCCAGAGCGATGTGCATGTGTGCATTCCTCTGTGTCGGTTTGTGTGCTTTTTTTGTCAGAAGGCCTTTGTACTGCAATAAAGAGAACAGCCTGGTCGACATCTGTTTAGAGACGCAAGATAAGAGCGACAGCGTACACCGTTGTTTCAACCTTTCTCTCTTCCTCGCTTCAGTTCGAGCTGTTTTTCTGTCTTCTGCCGTGTAATTAAGAGCCAGCAAAAACCCTTCAACCTCTCGCCGCATGGCTTTGCATCCCACACCACACGCTGTGCTGTCTTTTAGCCATCCCCTCCTTTTTTTCTGGAGCTGCTTTCTCCAACTACTTTCATTGGCTTCACATATAATATAAAGCAATTTAAAATCCAATTCCTGAAAAGTCACCAAAAAATATAAATATGGGGTGTTTCCATTTGGTCAATTTCTTTTCCGCTTTATTCACATATTGCTTCTCAAAAGAACAAGTCAATAGAGTTTCCAGGTGGTAATACAAATTGCAATAGCAACTAATGAGACATTTAACTTCGTATTACTCAAGACAATACGCCATCATTTTGTAACTTGTCATTCTGGTCCAACCAAAACTGGCAGACCAAACCCACATATTGCTTTTTGCATTTTTTCAGGCCAAATGTTTCCGCTTATGTTCCTCAGTTCGTTTTTCTCCCCCTGACACGACAGAAGCTTTATTAATTAGCTTGCATTTGTAAAAGCTTGTCTGACCAAAAATCGGCTTAAGAAGTAATGAACCAATGATTGGCAAGAGGACCAGATGTACAGTAGCAGGTACTGAATATATATGCCAAACATATGCATCGATTCAAGGGCGCGTTACATCAGATTATTTTGCCATGTATAATGCAATTTGCAAAGTATAATACAAACACTTTTCAGCTTAGTGAATGAAATGATTCTTCTGAAATAATCTCTGTGGCAGTAGACACATTAGCCATTTGATGTTTACACGGATGTTGTTAGCCAGTTAACATTCCTCTGTGTGAAGTTGTGCTTTATATGTGACTGTGGTTTGAGAGCTCTGCACAGAATTCTTTGAAAACAGAACCCTAAAACAGTGTGGCTAATAATTATTGTAAGCTTCTCTATAATTATATAACACGTTGGTTTCTAGTTCCAGCCTAATTAATGCAGCTACATGGACCATAATACTCCACAGCTCTCAAACAGATCTTATGTTAGACCACAAAACCAGTCAACACGGAGGCTAATAGTTCAGAATTATATATTTGTCCATAGATACTTAAGTTACCAATGTTTAATTAAAGTGAAAAAAACAGTTTAATTGCAGGCCTATTGCAAGTATTGGTTTGGTTTGAAAATTAATTATGCAAGACAGCTCCTTATTATAGTTAGTATTATAGACTTCCATATGTCACTAAGCTAAGACAATGATATCTGCCTGTATCATTAAAGGAGAAGTTTATATTTCCTGAAAATATAATGATTAAATAATAGTTCTATGTTCAGACTGCTTTAATAGGATGAGTGTCCCAGTTGCAAACAAATACATTTCTGGTATCCGGTCCTCTTTTCATCCAATCAAAGATGACAACTTGGTAATCAGGCTTATAGTGGGGAGGTTAAAAGAGGTGAAAAATAACAGCAGGTGTGTTGTATTTCACTCAGTAGTAACCATGTGGATGTTTGTCAGCTCATTGGGTTAAGTTAGTCATCAGGGGGCTGATTTAATGAATGTGCTTCGGGTTAATGCTTTGGTTAAGAGACTATAGCAATGTGTCTGTAAAAACTGAAAGGACAAGGTTAGCAAAAAAAGGCAGACTTGATTAGACTACATTGTAAGTATGATACTTTCTTTCTGTTGTAAGATTTATAACTTTCTAATTCACATTTAAAGATCTATTCAATAATAGATTATAGATAATCTCGGTGATAATAGAGTTTGGTATTAAAGCACAGAGGCTGGCTCTGCTCTCACCTGTCCATCCAACAGCTGGCCAGTGTGCAGCTGCTCCAAACTACCGTGAACTACAACAAAAACTCCCACCGTGAACTGACATTTGTGTGCAAGTTGTGTTTTTCTGTCTGTCTGGCACCGTCTCCAGCTCTCTCTCAGCTGGTTCAAACAAGGCTAGCAAGGTGACCCTGAATCACAGGCTGTGTGAGCGCACGCCGATGCGCGTGTATCCGTTTGTGTGTTTGCGCCAACAGTCCCAGTAATTAACACCAGCCACTAATGAAGTCCAGCTGCTCGGCGAGAGGACTGAGCGCCAGCCAAAACCCAGTCTTGCTCTTCTCTGATACTCTCCTTCAGTCTCTGTGTTTATTTATCTCACACCATCCCCTCACACCCCCGCCCTCTCTTTATATCACCCTATTGATCTACATTCAGTTGTCCCCCCTCGTCTGTTTCTCCGTATCTTTTGCAGTTTTCATCTCGGCGTCAGGCTGTTTGCGCTCCCACTGTTTGCCATCAGTATGAATCTCACTCACTTCCTCTGGAATCGCCACTAGTTCTGACAACATCTTGTTTTTCTTGACATCTTAATTTCTCTACTTTACCTGTAATACTGAGTGTTACTTCTGCAAACGCCTGTTGCACTCCTGGTTCTGTTCATCAGAAGTTGCTTCTTATCATTTCATTTATGATAGTGCCCACATGCAATGGAGTATACTACATATGGACAAATGCTGACATTTTCTGAACAAATAACACACAGTTTTATTAGTATTGATCGGCATTCTGAAGTTCAACTTTATCACGCAGCATAAACCCACATGCTCCTAACACACACACACACACACACTTCCTGTCAAACTAAGCGCACACACAGACTTCTAATGACATAATGATTATTAGTTTAGCCTGGTTAAATGTAGAGCTTGATTACATTACTGTACAGGCCCAAACTCCGTCTCTCACACTTAGACACACACACACACCATCGTACTCGCTACCAGCTGTGACAGATGTGCTTGTCACAGGAGAAAATGAATTCAGAATAGTTAGTGAATTAAGCAGGGAGTTAATTGTTGCTTGGCCCCTGTTTATGAAGCGCATAAAGGCAAAGCGCCTTGTTTGTCTTGTGAAAATGAGCCAGCAGAGATAGAGCGAGCCTGTTCTCTTTAGCAGCTGGTGGAGCTACACCTGGACGGGCTGAGACAGAAAAAAGCTGGGAGATAATGCAAAGGGGGGTCTGCCAGGGAGAGTATATAGCCCACATTTGGTCAAGCTTACAAAAACGCACACACCTCCAAATGCATAGAGCTAACAAAGACATCACTCACAAAAAACTGTCAACTTCTATCTTTACATGACTTCAGACAGCTGATGTAGCATGTATGAATATTCTCCCAGGCACACATCAAACATGATGCACACGCTATCTTATCCTGGTTGGGTCTCTCCCAGTCTATTTGTCAGTGTGTCCTATTAGGTTTCCAAACAGCTTGTAATGACTGGTAATAAACTGCAGAAGAAGAAGAAGGTAAATCAAGCGAGAAGACGACAAAATGAGCTCTCCGGGGGGCCACCATGCTCCCAGCATTCCAAACACACACACACACACACACACACACGAACACGGACGAGCTCCAGAACTTAGTGTGTTTATATACCCAGGCTAAATCACAGAAACAGACAATGGCAGGTTACACAAACTCTGAGAGAGCACTAGAAAAGAGTGGAGCGTATATATAGCATATGTGAGACACCTAAAAAACCATAAACAGCTGTCTTGCACTGATGCAAGTAGACTGAAGCTAAAAAAATAGTTTATTACAATAATTATTTCTTATATATGACATTAACTTACATTCTAATAATTCTTCCATCTAATTAGAATTCAATGGATGTCTTAATCATATAGTATTACACTAAAAATAGAGATTTATTATGGTACATCTTTTCCATTTATCCTCCTCTTTCTTCTTGTCTCCTTCATCCAGACCTCTGCGGTCCAACCCCCCCTCCTCTTCCTAGTCCCTTGTCCCTTCATCATGGCTCCCCCCCTCTGGTGTCACGGCTCGCTGGCTCCAGGTGGCGAGGGAGCGAGGGAGGACGAGAGGCAGGGAAGGATGGATGGAAGGATGGGTGGGCGAGGGAGACTCTCAAGACTGGAGGGGGTGGAGGAGGGTGGGGGGGACGTCCCATCATCTGTTCATATGTTCATATCATCACAGACCAAAAACAAGCTCCGTCTTCTACACTCAATGCACATTAAAGGCCCCTATTATAAATTACCTTTAGTCATGGGCTTTATGAAAATGCCTACAAAGCCTCTTTCTTCATTCATTCATTTTCTATCGCTTTGTCCCATTAAGGGGTCGCGGGTGACTGGAGCCTATCCCAGCAGCTTTGGGCCTGAGGCGGGGTACACCCTGGACAGTGGCCAGTTAGTCGCAGGGCTGACATTTAGACATAGACAGTGACAGACAACAACAACCTCATTCTCACATTCATTCACTAGGGACACTTTAGAGTTGCCAATTAACCTGTACATGCATGTCTTTGGACGGTGGGAGGAAGCCGGAGTACCCGGAGAGAACCCACGGTAACACGTGGAGGACATGCAGACTCCTCACAGAAAGACCGGAGTCAGCTGAGGATGTTTGAGTTGGCCGGGTTTTGACCTCACAACCTTCTTGCTGTGAGGCACGAGTGCTAACCACTCTGCCATGTGCATAAACCTTTCTTTCTCTGTAAACTAAATGCTTAAAAAGTCTCATCCGAGTTGCGGCTGAGGTATATTCAAGTCATGTTGGTCATTTAAACGTTGTTGTTTCAGCACTTATGACTTTTGGAAAGAAGCTTGTAGGCTAAGCATGCTATAGAGGAGTTGATAAGCATTGCTAACCACAGATGCTAAAGTCTGACAAGACCTTTTTTTCACCTGATGTTATCTTGTCTCACATTATCACATGATTTAAGGGCACACCAAATTATTAGTTTGTGTGTTGACCGTTGACCCTGAGGTAAAGCAGCCTACAGTTAGTGAAATGCTTCCCTCAGTGTCAATTGTCAAAGCATTAGTGCACACAGGCACTCAGCAACAACACAGACAGCACTGTAGTCTGTGGCTTATTAGTTCAGGTGCAGCAGGGCAGAAAGAAACAGCCACGATGCTAGCCGGTGGCAAAGACACACACTCCCACACGCAAGCATACATGAGTGAACTCTCAACCACATTATCTACCTCCATTGACTCTAAAAGCTTCTTACTCGCCTCATTAAGTCTTCAGTGACACAAAATAACCACACCAGGCCCTGCTTACTACAACACACACACAAGCGACAAGGTGTGTGTGGAACAGGAAGTGTGAGTGTGATGGAGGAAGGAAGGGACGCTCAGAGGCGCACAAACTTGTGTGCACAGACACACAGCGGCTCAGCCACAGCCCTGGGGACGCCTGCTTAGACAGCAGACAGACATTACTAGCCAAGCACATCACACATTTGACTGCGGGCTAATAGGCAGCCTGAGTGACTGTTCTCAAATGGCAGGTATGTGCCACCTCAAGCTATAAAAAAGCTAAATAAATTTGAGTTAATGCCCTGATAAAATGCTTGGTTTGGGGCAACAGAGTAAATTTACAATGTTAACTGAGTAGAAATTGGCTCTGGAATAACAACAACTAGAGAATACAGCTATTTCAAATGTATGCTCAAACTATGGATTGGCAGATCTTTACAGATGGTGAACAGGCGTCGGGACATTATTAGAGTGCACTGATGTAAATAGGTAAGTAAAGCTCATGCTGAGGACACATCATTAGCCACCACTCTCCGCAGGGAGCACTTAGATCCAGGTGAGTGGACACTGGATACCTCAAAGGCATTCACTATTGTGTAGCCTGCACATGTGTGTGTACGTGTGCATGTGTTTAGGTGGTGTCTATGTAGAAGGAAGGACAATGAAGCATGCAGCTAGCAGCGGGGATCGGGTTGACTGAGGACTGAGGTGAGGGGTAATTGTGCAAAGATTAAGAAAAAATGAGTCCAATTAAGATGCATTCTTAATAAATATTGTCATTTCATTTAGATTGACAATAGAAAACTTGATCTCTGTCTCCAAATTTCATGCACTGGGGATTTCTTTACTTATCTCATCTTTACAGTATATTGCCATTGAATTTATAAATCTGTCAGTGAGCACCACAATCCTTCAAAATGAAATGCATATGGACAAGCAGTGGAAAAGTGTGGCGCTGCCTTGCTCGTAGTGAGGGCTTAAGATACAGAAAGGGGACAAACCTTGCTGACAGGTGGACTCTCCTACTGGCCATCCAATAGGCAGGTGGGGATGGGGAAAACGGAGGAGAAAATGGGCAGGATTAGTAATACTTATAGTGTGAGCACGGTGTATTCAGGGGAAGGAAGGCAAATGGAACCTCAACAGGCAACACATCAGAAAGCATTTTAAAATCTGCCCACCACAGTATAGCTGACAAATTAGTTTTCAGCTAACAAAGAAGAAAAGCTTGCTTTACAAGCTCTATTAGCAGTTCACAAAGCTAAAGAAAAGGTGAAATCATTCCTTTTCAAACAACCTGTGTTATTTCGGTGGTTTGGTATAAAACCTATAGCACACTTCCTACACACTCAGCAGCCACAGTACAGCAGCTGTGACAGCCTGACACATATATAATTACACTAAAGCTCACTTCTTTATGTTGCTGTGGTAAACATCTGCACTTATGAATACAGAATTAAGACCCAACGAGACGGCAGACTTATAGTGTCAGGTAAGCTAAAACAATCTGACATATTGTAGAAAAGTCAAAACTGCACTTAGTGTATGATGAATTAAAATGAAAGAAAGATTTCCACACTCACAAGTGCATGACACTTGGAGTGAATAAAAGAATATGACTGCACAGAATTAAGTTTTTCTTTTTAAATGAAAGATAGCTTGTTGTTTCTTCTATATATATATATATTTTTAACCTTTATTTAACCAGGATAGTCCCACTGAGATTACAAATCTCTTTTGCAGGGGAGTCCTGGCCCCATGTGTGATTGGGGGGGGACTGTTGTACATGTTTTTGGTGGTAGGGGAAACCTACGCAGACACAGGGAGAACATGCAAACTCCACACAGAAAGGCCCTGCCCTGGATGGGAATCAACCCAGGACCTTCTTGGAGGCAGGAGCGCTAACCACTCTGCCACTGTGCCTGCAGACACATCAGAACATGTTCCTATTACATCCTTGCACATTTATAACAGAAATATAACTGGGAATGTTGTCACATTTGAATGCATTAACACAATATAAATACTGGCAAACATAAAGAAAATGTTCACATTATGACACAGACAGAGGACATCTGCACAGCAAAAAGCTGTCAGGGAGCTCTGTGGTGTTGTCCAGGAGACGGCAGATTCACATATAGTACAGAAAATGATTGTGTGGCGTATGCAGACTAAATAAACAGTAATAATAAAGCCATGAAGGTACAAACAAAATGAGGTGGAACAATAGAATTTTTGAGTTTGTGCTACAGTTTTTCACTCTGTGACAGTACATTTTAAAAGCGCTTATGTTAGATCACTTGGAATTGTATTGTCCTGTATTCAAGGATACTTTCAGAGAATAAAACTACACAGCAAACAAGAGTCTAACAACTAAATTATCATGTATTATTACGACCATAAGCTCAAGATACATGCTGGTTGTAACTAATCCAGCAAGTCGTTATGTTGAGAACCTAAATTCTAACCTTATTTCCATCATAATGGCAGAGAGCATCTTCCAGATGTATGAAGAGGGAATGTAACGCTCTTAAATGGTGTTTTCCTGTCAAGAAAAGTGTACTGTACTGTACACACACAAAAATACTAACTTTACTGCCATCCCTCTTCTCAAGCACTGTGTGCACCAGCCTCTGTTCTAATGCTTTCTATTTTTTCTGTCTCATCTCGGCACTCACCCCCCTCACATCTTCTCCTTCTGAGAAGTCTCCCCCCAAGTGTGCCCAGCCAAAAACACAAATAAATACTGCCTATATTCTCCTCTCATATCCACTTCCTCCAGCCTTCAGCGCCTTTCCCACCTGCTCAGCAGTGTTGAACACACCGAGCTCTGTGATTACACATCCGCACGCTCAGGTGGGACATGCTTACAACACACACACACACACACACACCATCAACAACCTGTACACAGCGACTGCAGTCTTCAAAATACATACTGGACTTGAGAGGCTACTATACTATACATTTTCATTCATTTTATTCCTATCACACACACTACTTATATGGAGTAGTTTAAAGATTATTACTCAGTAGGCCGTAGTAAGCATCTGATGGAAAATTTTTTAGTGATGTATTTTCTTCAATTTATAAAATGTATATATTATGTTTATCACTTAATTTCTTTACAAGAAATTGATAAGTGCATTTTTCATAAAGAAAAAACAACACTGGCCTTTCCAATCATTATTATGACTGTGCCGGTATTATTCAGCATTTACAACATACAAACATATATACTGTGGCACTTTTACACTTTCTAGACTCTTGTTAGACAAATGGACAAAAGTAGAAAAACTACTACTGCAAATCAACCCTTGTGAGCTTTAGCCCCAAAGCAATAAAGTACAAAAATAAAACTCAACAAAAACAGTATCGCTGAGGTGAAAAGGTACTATAGAATTTAAAATTCTGTTCATTTGCTTTTGCCCATTTAACCTTCTTGCTTCATTTCAGTTTGCCTCCTCTTGTGTTGAGGTCTTCCGCTCTCCCTCCAGGCCACCCCAGTAGCCAATGGTGTTTTAATTAACTTATGTGCTGAGGTAGAGCAAAGTAAGGCTAGTAGGAACACTCCCTGTGAATCACTCAACTATCACTGTATGGTTAAAGATGGAAAAAAGTCAAATCTTAGCCTGTTGATAGTACAAGATTTACATGACCCTTGCAGCAAGCAACTTTAAAGATAAATACTTCCTTAAAATGTGATGCAACCTCTTCATTTGCGCATTTGACAGGATAATTAACAAAACCGAACCACAGAGTAATGAGGCAATTGTAACATGACCTCAATATGCCATCAAGAGCTGGGCAATCTCACATTTCTTTGCCCTAAGATCTACTTTAGTTCCTTTTTACACTCAAAGGAAGTTTAATAACAGTGCCATCAAAATGTCCCTCCTGTTATTATTGAATTTATAAGATTTCATAATGATAACTATCTATCTTTAAAGAGCTAAAATCTGTCAGTTCTTCTCTGTAAGAGTTTTTCAGCTGGGGCAGAGTTAGCTGAGCTCGACTTGAAATAGAAATGCAACACTATTTTGTTGACTCCCTTTTCCTAAAAGGTCTTTGTATGAGGTTTCCCATGACTGCCTAGCAACTTGTCCAGACAAGTGTCACCTGCTTTGTCAAAGTCAATTGTAAATAGTTGTCAAAATAATCATATCTAGATTTGTGCTTCATCATCATACTTATCATATAGTGCAGGTACATAGAAATATAATAATGTAAACGGACGCAATAAAAAAAAAAATAAAAAAATCATTATTTTAATATTCAAGGGTGGCGGTTGAAAAAGTAAAAGAAACAAGAATAATGTGCCTCAATTTTATAATTAATCAGAGCTAGGTTTCCACACTATTAGCATGTTAATTAACCCAAAACTACCACCATGTGTGTGTGTGTGTGTGTGTGGGGTTGTGAGTGACAAAGAAAGGAGCAGGAGAAACACAAGCTGTGGTAGGTGCAGAGAGTTAACGGAGGTGCACAGGCAGAATGAATGGCAGGACGTCGGTTAGTGTGAGAATAGCGCGAGATGGAGACAAGGGGCTACATGGTGGTGGATAAGATGAAGACAAGAGAAGTTCAGGGCAGCAGCAGAGGGAGAAGAGGAGCACAACAAAGAAAAAAAATGCCACTTGTTTGCAATGTGGGTGAACCCAAGGACATAAGGCCAGAAGAAGCTGTGTAGTTGTGTAGTGACCAGAACTAGACTTATGGTGTGTGTTCTCATTGGGCAGACCCCCAGGGGAACTAAGAAAAAGTTACTCCTGCTGTACTGGCGTCTCCAGACATTAATAGCCAACTCAGAGCCATGTCAGTGCTCACAGACAGACAAACACACACACATACTGCGGTGACTCCAGCACAACTCACAGGTCCGCCTTGTTATTCTTCATAACGACAGCAATGCTAAGACAGCAAAGCTACGAATTTCTATAGCAGCACTGATAAAAAATACCACAAGGGTTGTTCATGAAAAGTAGTTTGGTGAAAATCTCACCCAAAATAAAATACCCTCAATGAAGGCTGTTCTGCTCTGTTCAACTTTTTCAGTTGCTGATTGAACACTATGGAGGGCATAGGCCAGAGACAAAGCATATTCATTAAAAGGCGACCAGAAACAGTGATTTAAGACCAAAATTTATAGATGATTACAGCCACAATAATGCATGCCATATACATTTCCCTACAGAAAATAATACTGATAATTATCATTCAAATCTTACTTCCTGCCAAATATATCCCACTATCTTGGCAAAAAACACTGCCATTGATTTCACCCGTTAGTATCGTATAGTCTGGTTACTATAGCCAGTTTATTTATTTTTAAATAAACCACAGTTGTGTAACAATAAGGAAACTAGCACAACAGTCCTGAGCAGGCGGGCCCAAATCAAAAGAAACTCATAATTTTACTCGTCAGCCTGATCTGTGAGGCTCTGGGTAGGTGGGTGTGTAAATTAAATGTACATAAGAACACAATAGTAAGTGTTTTGAGCATTAGAAACTCAAACAACAGACAAGACAACAACACATAGTTAGGATAAGGCACAAGAAGTAAACAAAGGTGATGCATCACTCACCGATCATGTGATTGGCCACGTGAATCTGGATCTCTCTTTCCGTCTCAAAAGTCATCTGGCATTTAATACACTGGTAGGTTTTTTTCTGAAAGACACAAAAAAGGCATTGGATAAGAACACAGAAAAATACTGAATACTGTAATCAACACTGGACAGCTGTACTAAAAGTCATAATCCCCACCAACCTAGTCTAACTAAGACTAAAAAAGAAAAATGCTCAAACACAGTGGAAATCTTGGTGTTGAACACAAATTTTAACCAATTGTGGTCTGGGAACAGGAACAATATGATAGATGCCAGGCTCCAAAAATATTTTGGGTTGTCCAATTATCATCAAAGATAGCATCCAGATAAGGCAGATTTTTACTTAATGGTATACAGTTGGACTGAAGTAGCAACATTTACATAACTTTCATCCACAAGAAAAAATCAAATATCTCACCATGACTAATTATACAAGAGGTTTCCCCAAAATCAAAAAACAAAGTTATAATAACCACAATGGGTGTCTAGTGCAGCATTTCTTTACTATTGAATGTTGTTGGTTGAAGAGACCCCTTGTAACATTAGTGTATAGTGTAAGGAAGATATGAAACAGATGTCAAAAAGGTAAAGTGTAGCAGAACAGAGGACAGGAGAGAAGAAAGAGAAGAAGAAAGGCAAATCCACAGAAACATGGTGGAGGCACAGAAACAAAATGAGAGAGAAGCTGAGGCTCTGCTTATCCATTCATGGCACACAGTGATCACTCATGCACAAACACATACAAAATACACAAAGGCCCCACTTCCACTATCTGTGCACTGCTTCAGCCTGTTAGAGCAAGTACACACACACTCCTACTTTGTCTGCTTTGTGCTGTTAGACTAAGCAGAAACAAAGGTGCAGGTAAGACGGAGGGTCCTTGGGAGCTGGCTCTAACACACACTGACGAACACCGGCTCCTTGTGAAGGTACACACTCTCTCTCGCACAGACACGCGGCAGGTCCCGGGGAGCCTGACTGTCAATATCAAGTAGAGCGAACAGCTCCCACAATGCCTCAGCACGCCCCAGCCACAGGACCCAGTGGGGCTCGTCTCACACACACATGTATACACACATGTATACAGACATACACAACTGCTGCAGCAAGCACCTCACTCAGGATTTTTATGTCACCTGCTCAGATAATGTCTCCATCTTAAATCTCCATGTAGTAAAAAAAATAATAATAATAATACAACTTTTTAAACTTTATCACAAATACTTTGTGTGGCAGTGGTTCATAACAGTCTCTGGATGACAAATAATGACCACAGCTTATTCATTAGTACACACTGCTTTTAGGATACTGAGTCTCAACAAACAACAAAAGGGGTACATTTTTTCTATTTTATTTAGCTGTATCCAGTCTCACCTTAGGCGCTGGTGAAGCCTCAGCCTTCTTCGCAGCAGCGCTGGTTTCGGGGCTGACTTCAGGGTGGTCTGTCTGGACGTGGGTCTCCAAGTCCTCCAGGCTTTCGAACTTCACTGCACACTCTGGGCACCTGAGCCCGGCCAAAGGCTTCTCTCCCTGCGTCTCCCCAGGTGTGATGGCACCTCCCTGATTGGGGCTTTGGCCGTTAGTTCCTCTGTTTTGATTGAGAATATATTCATTATAACTATGGACATTCAGAGTCCATTATTAATAAGTCTTTTCTTATCTGTAGATTCATTGCATAGATCTAAATTGAGCAATACAACCAAGCAAAGGATTCACAGATTATGAGATCATGTTAAAATGCTAATACAGGGCGTGTATAATAATACAGACCTGCTCATGCAGCCAGCACAAAGGCCATAAGGCAGGCCGTTGACGTCCAACTTGACAAGCTCCCCTTTGTTCTTGAACTCCTTCAGGCAAAAAGCGCATTTATACAGCTTGTGTTGCTGCAGCTGCCCGTTGGGGGACGAAGAGGCTGAGCCATTTCCTCCTCCTCCTCCTCCGTTCCCACCTCCCACTCCCACTCCTCCCAGGGCAGACCCAGTGGAGAGTTTCTGCATGTGGAAGGTGCCGTGGATCTTCAGCTCCAGGGTGGAGGTGACGGTTTGCATGCACACCACGCAGCGGAAGCCCGTCAGAGAATTGCGGAGGTCAGGGTGCATCTGGCAGTGCTCTATGAACTCCTCTTCACTCTGCAGAGGCATCTTACAGATTCGACAAGTGCCAGTGTCCAGACTTTTACTGTGGGTCACCTGCAGAGAGACATATTTTGTTGTTTGTTAAATTAAGGCCTATGTTTTTTCAAAGTATGTACTGAAAGTAAGTGTTAGTATTAAAATACACATTACTGTTATAGTATGTCCACTCTACAAATATTGACATGGATGACTGAGAATATTCACTAACACGTTAGCCAAGTAGGTTAAGTTTATTATACATTTTTTTGTATATTCTTTGGTTTTATAGATACTTGTTTAATGTAATTTAACTACTGCTTTAGCTTGTGGCATAAAGCAATGATAATTGCAATTACTGATTGAAAGTAAGCCTAAATTGAGGAATAGCTTCTTTAAATGTTGCACATACACATGTATAGGATTTACTTTTTTTGCAATGTTATGTTATTGGAAAAGAAAAAGAATTTTCCAAGCCCGCAGCTCCAGCTGTGTCACTGTGTTTATGTAAACATATTTAACACTGTTGGTATAATAGCTGTAGCTGCACTACACAACACTTTTGTATATGCAAACATTTTCCTTTAGGGTGGTAAAACACAAATTATCTCTCATAGAAGAATAAGAGTTTTCAAGTCAAAACTCAAAGAAGTTCAGGATTAAAACAGTTAGACAGTTACACAAAGAAAGCAAGAGACTCAAACAAAGGAACAAATAACCTTAAACACAAGATAATAGGGAATACTTGTTAAGTCTGTGTTTATATCCTACAAGGACATCCAATGACTGCATTTGTTGCTCAGTTTAATCTTTCAAATGACAAAGTCATATGTATGCAGACCAACAGCAGCAGACGTACCTTGTGTTCTGTGAGGGTAAGCAGAGAGGGGAAACGTTCGCCACATATTGGACACATGTAGTGTTTAGCTGGGCCGCGGTGGGTCTGAGCGTGCTCACGGAGCCCACTCTCAGAAAAGAAAGTTCTAGAGCACACATTGCACTTGTGGTTTCCTTTGATGAAATCTGCTTTTTTCTTTCGTGAACCTGCAAAATCAAATCAGAATAATGGTGATAAAAATAGTAACTAATTATGAGAAATATAATTATTGGCTGATGAGACATTACCGGCGTCATCTTCTCCTGGGCGGATGTTGTGATCACGCAGCCTGTGGTTTTGCAATAGAGACTCCATGGTGTAGGCTGCTCCACAAATATCACAGGCGTACATGGGTTCTGAATTGTCCAGCTCCTCTTCACCACCGCTGGCCTCATGGCTATTGGCTGCGTCTCCACTCTGACCACCTCCCACAACTCCACTCTTTAGCAGCATGTTCTGAATTTCAGCATGCTCTGTAACTGCCACTGTTACTCTGTCAACACCACCAGCCCCTGCGTTACCACCACTACCACCTCCTCGTTTGGAGGACTGCGTCAACCCATTGGGGGTCCCGTTCTGGCTCCCGCTGCTCCCTGTACCTCCTCCATTACCCGTGATGCTTGCGCCGTCAAAGATGCAGTGCTTCTCTCTCAAGTGTCTCTCTAGAAGTGAAATGGCATGGAAAGCTTTGCCACAGAAGCGACAAGTGAATTTCTTGCTGTGTGTAGTGATGTGGCACTGGAGCTCTACTTCAGTTCCAAATGTCTCTCCACAGAAAATACACTTCCGAGGCTTGAGTCCTGGGAGACAAGGTTGCAACAACTGTCAATCGAAGACTTCACAAATAACAAACACTTTAATCAACCTCAAGTTTGCTGTGCGCAAATATGACTGCACTTTCTTATCATAATTAGTTACAAGCATTTTGACTTAGATTTATAGATACCGAGATGAGATTCAAATTGTACCTGCTCCAAGCCCCCCTGGCAGGCCTGACCTTTGGCCCAGATGGTTATGCTTGACGTGGAGCTGAAGGTCTGCCTCTTTTCTGAAGTCCCAGGCACAAGCTGTGCAGCGGAACAGCTTCTTCTCGTTACTGTGTTTCACTGCCAAATGCACCTATGTGACCAGATGTGGTAAAAATCCCAACAAGATTATTACCAATATGTTCAAAAAGATATCCCAGATGTTTTAAAAGATAATGAATTTCATTTTTATTTGCATAACTCAAAAATGTCTACCTGAATGGAGACTTTGGAGTCAAAGACCTCCTGGCACAGAGTGCAGTGGTATAAGACAAATGTGTGCATGTCCAGTAAGTGTTTCTGTAGATCATCCACAGAGGAAAACTGCTTATCACAGCTCTCACAAACATACTGGGTGGAGGTGGTGGTGTAATGCACTGTCAGGTGTTGAATCAATGCTTCTTGGGACTCAAAGTCCTCCTTGTTGCACTGGGGGCAGGACTGGCGCCTCAGCAGCATCTCCAGGTGAGACTTCAGATGGGCCTGGAAACCCTCAAAACTGGCAAACCGCATGTCACACTGGTTACATGGGTAGTCCCCGTTGCTGCCTACTGAGGGGGTGGAGTCCCCTCCCAGTCCCCTGTGGCGTTTTGGGGAGGATATTTCTACATCAGAGGAGGCGGGGCTAAGGTCAGCCACTTTGCTTGTCGTTTGTTGTTGGCCAGTGGGATGTTCTTGTGGTTTTCTTTTATGTGCTTGGTGAGCTTGAGGAGTGAGCCAAAGATAGGAGAGTTGGTGCAGTAAGGACAAGAGTACACCTGTAGAATACAATAACAAACAATAATACTATGTTGTTTGCATTCCCAGTAACTCAGAGACAGAAGCAACCATGGTGAGCTGAGTGAATTTATGATATATTACCACCGACTAGACTAAAAATAGCTGATTAAAAGTGATTTAAGAGTATTTAATCTGAGCTGAAATGAGCAAAGTGTTTCATTACACACTTCATTAGGCTCAAAGAGAAAGTACAAAAAATGCCCAATTAAATCTGTACCAGCAGACTAATGCAGACCTCAACTAATGTGATGTTTTGAAATGCAAAAGTGATACTAAATTCCTCATATTCTCCTATCTTAGATATAGTAAATGTGTTACCTCCATAAAGGACTGAGATGCAGTCTGTAGGACAGGGGACTCTAGTTTGGCCACAGCCCCTCCAGATGCAGACCCCCCACCTGAAGCAGAGGTACAGTGTGTCTGCTGTATATGTTCTGTCAGTGAAGACTCTGTCAGAAATCCCATGGAGCATTGGTTGCAGAAAAAAGCATGGTTCCCCTCTAGGATGAAAAGGAACCGACAACTTTTACATCCATCAAAAAGCACTGCAGACACTAATTATTCTTATCATACAAACCTAAAGTGGTGGACCCTGCAACAATGCCACCAGGCAGGCAGTGGGACACACGAATGTGTTCCTGCAGAGAGTTGATGTCGGCAAACATGTCGGGGCAGTAGTTACAGTGAAAGGCTGTGACATTCGTGAACTGCAGTAGGGGAAAAGAAGCTACCGTTGCACCCACACTTCCACTACCGTTACGGTGAGCTTTCCACATGTTCATTCAGGTTGTAAAGTGTGGGCAGGGTTTCCAGACAGAGTTGACATGTATGGCTCTGCTGTGGCTTATCTGCATGTATGGTCTTCAAATGGATTTCTAACACTGCCAGGCTGTGAAAGTCTCTCTTGGAGCAGTAAGGGCAAGAGTAGGTGACTTTTCCCCAGTTACCTCCTCCACCTTTTGGGATGAAATAATACATAGTAAATAAATAAAAGCATAGACTGCATTAACACCTAAACATCACTGCAGTTCAAATAGTCTTTCCAATATAAACATTGCAAAAGGAAAAAATGTAAAAGTAAAAACGTCACTTTTGTAACAAATTACACAAACCTCTACCTGGATGGCCTAGACTTATCCCTATCTCTTCCACTGTGTCCATGCCTCTTCTGCGCCCTCGTTCGCTGCCCTGGCCAGGCTTTAAGGTGGAGTCCGGTGTGGAGCCCCTCTCCAGGCTAGCGCTGGAGTCTGGAGTGGCTGAGCTCATAGATGCCACACTACCTAGAGCCGGGTCAGGACTGGCTGCGCTGTGATTGGACGAGTCCGGCTGCCGATGGCTGTCTAGGTGGCAATAGACGTCCTCCACAGAAGGAAATTGTTCTGAGCACACAGGACATCTGAGAATGCAGAAAATTACCTAATAAATATTCACATATTGAATATTTCATTTTTATATTAGTAGAGGTTTGTGGTTTAAAAAGTTCTAATGCAAAAAGCAAAGCGGTGTAGTACTTGTGTTTGCGGTTGGCATGCTGTGTTTCAATATGTGTGAGCAGAGAAGCCTCATCAAGAAAGATCTCGGGACAGTGGATGCATTGTAAGTCGGCACGGTCGGACAGCTGGGGGTGTCTGGTCAGGACGTGTTTCTCCAGCTCGTCGGTCTGGCTGAACGTCTCCTCGCAGTAATCGCACATATATAGGTCCTGCTCCAGGTCACCCTCTATCCCTGCGCCCTTCTTGCCTCCATCCCGCTCACTCCTCAGGGCAAGGTGCTCCCTGTTCTTGCGATGAGCCTGGAACAATGAGAAAGATGAGATTGAAAGCACGCCTCGTAAAAAAGAATCCAATGTTTTGTTAGGATGTTTAGTTTGTTTCTATTGAGACAATAGTTTTAAGGATATACCTGCATGTGGCTCTGCAGCGACGACGTGGAAGAAAAGCCTCGCTTACACACACTGCACTTAAAGGGTTTGCTTGAGCTGGATATGTAAATAAAAGAAAATTCATTTCAAAATTAAGTTTGCCAACATTATAAACCAGAACATCTATTATAATTGATTCTACACAGGAGAACAACATTAGAAGCAGTTACCTGTGTGTCTTGAGATGGATTTTTAAATGATCTGAGCGGGAGAAAGCAGCCTCACACTCCTGACAACTGTACTTTTTGTCTCCTGTAAAAACAATTTAAGTCTTTAAGGAGATATTATTGTAAAAATAAAACGAGTATTCACATAAAAAGTTGCCGCCTGCTCATCTCAAATTTGAATAACTCAGACTACTACAAGTAAAAAGAAGAAGAATAGCTGTGTACAGACCTGTGTGGAGTTTGACGTGGCGGTCTCTGCTCCTCTTGTGTTTAAACAAGCGGCTGCAGAAGGTACACTTGAAAGGCAGTTTGTCGCTGTGGATCTGCTCGTGGCGTTTTAAGTAGCTCAATCGACTGTGAGGATAAAGACACGAATGAAATGAAAAACAATCAGCATTAATCAAGTTTTATGACATGACATGGTTTGAGGTTCATGAGGTTCAAATAGTTAAATCACCCTTTTAAAATATTGTCTAAACAGTCAAGTTATCAGAGTGTACCACATTAAGTCAATGACAATAACACGCTTTGGTCATATTTACTAATAATAGGTAAGCTCAAGGTGTTCTTTGTGACTAGTAAGCCCCAACAGTAAATGCTGACCAAAGAAATTAGTTGTCAGATATTATATTAAAAGTAAATTTATTATTAATTTGGGGGGAAAATTCCTACTCCTAGTACCAAAGCAATATTTCTATTACTTACGCATATGTATTCATGAGTACAATCTAACGTCTCATGTCAGCAGCTAAATATGACATTGTCACTAATGTCTACAGTCCTGCAGTACAGCAAGAAGCAAGCTGCTGCATCTCGGGGGAGTCAGTCCCTGCTA
The DNA here is from genome assembly GCA_024416835.2 of Perccottus glenii. Lineage (NCBI taxonomy): Eukaryota > Metazoa > Chordata > Actinopteri > Gobiiformes > Odontobutidae > Perccottus > Perccottus glenii. The sequence goes on along the minus strand of CM044563.2, from coordinate 13,601,685 downwards.
GTTGAGTACCTGAAGGACTTGTCACAAAACTGGCAGGGGTACGGCAGACCGGTGCCTCCTTCCTCCTCGCCGCCAGTGGCCATGCCGAGGTCGCAGCCATCGGGCATCTGCGAGGGGGACGCCACGTCTTTACTGGAGGGCGAAGAAGGCACCCACGACAGCCCTGCTGGGTCTTCATCACCGTCTGACAGAAACAAGAGGGACACAAACATGTTAATAATGCTTCGGAAAGCATTTAAGACGATTTTCAAATGTCTATGCAGTTCAAGTCCCCATTTCACTTTGACTGTAATATATCTAACATCTGAACAAGGTAAGTGTCTGGTAGTGTGTAATATGTATATATATATATATATATATATATATACATATACACACACACACACAGTCATAGCGCCATGTGGCTGAGCTGTATAATCAATGGCTCAGTTTACCGCTTCATTGAAAAATAAATTAAAGAACGAACTGGACCAAAGACTAGCACTAGCAGGCCAAAGTCCAGCCCAGGGGCCCAATCACGGCACACAATGAGAGTTTAGGCGGCCCTTAGCTTTAGTGATAAAATGTATTGTTTGTGGCCCACACAGCAGTTAAATCCAACTAAACCTGTTCTAATCCATCTGAAACCTATTCAAATCCAACTAAAGCCTATTTAAATCCAAATAAAACCTGTCCAAATCCATCTAAAACAATTAAAATCCAAGTAAAACCTGTTCTAATCCATCTAAAACAAATCAAATCCAACTAAAGCCTGTCCAAATCTGACTAAAACTTGTTTAAAACCAATTTAAACCTTTTCTAATCCATCTAAAACCTATTAAAATCTGACTAAAACTAATTTTCAAATCCAAGGAAAACCTGTTCAAATCCAAGTAAAACCAATACTTGTAAAATAAGAATTAAATCAGTAGGCCCTTGGAAATTTTCCTTTCATCAAATGCAGTCCTCTTTGCAAAAGGTTTGAACACAACTGTTCTAGTCCATCGTTAAAGTAAATTTGAGATGGACAAGATAGGAACACAAGAATACGGGGGTAAAATGTTTACCCTACAAGATAACTTGGGCTTTATGAATTTCATTTGAATATCAAAACTTTAAAGATGTGTGCTTTATTAATCATGCCTTGGAAACACTGAACATGGTTTCTTTTGTTCACAGCTGCAGAATTGAAAAAGTGGGGGTAAACCGGGGAGCATTAGAATGATTATGAACAAGTTACATTTTTCTTGGAAGGCAGAAAAAGCGGCCTGTGGGAGTTAAAATAAGAATAAGAGCATATAAACAAAAAAAATAAATAAACACATTTATCCTGGTTACACATACAAAGGGAACATGAGGATGGCAAAGATAAAGCGGGAGAACGAAACAGAAAAAGAGATGCACTCCGGCAGCAACATCTAAATAGAAAGCTCCAAGAACTATGTATCCCCGACGGAGCCCAGAAATAAGGACAGAGTGTATTTTCTCTCCCTTCATCCTCCCTTTGCAGCCATCCCTCGCTCCATCCCTCCCCTCTCTTCCCCTCACCCATCCCTCCATCCGTCCCCAAGGACCATAGATCCGCCTCATCATATTTTCATTAGGGCCCTGGCAGATTGAAACGTCGGAAAAGCGATTAGGAGATGTGGAGAGCCGAGCGGAAAGATGGCGATATTCTCTCCCTGTATCTGTCATACATAGCAGATTATGCATTGCTCTTTTTGTTATTTTTTTCCACCAACGCGGTCTCTCGGTTTTCTTTTTTTCCCCCTCCTGTGTAGTGTGTGACAAAAAGGCCACGACTCCTTTAATAGACACTTCAGAATGGACTCGGTGTGACAAAAGAGGGGCTGAATAAAGCTTGATATTGTGTGTTATTGTGCGCTCTGTGAAGCAGCACAGTGAGACTATTTAGCATTTGCTTGGAAAATGTAAAGCAGCCGAAGAGACAGGAAGGAGGATCCTTTGCTTTTATCTAATAGCTATATCACAGAAAGACAAAACAACCAAACAAGAGTGGAATAAATCATTTGACGTACGCACCAAAACTGGATCACTTGCACTTGTTTTGGTAATGCAAACAGCCCCACGCATAAAGAGGGAAACATGGTTCTCTTGATAGATCCGGACACCTGTCAAAAGCACGTAAACTAAGAATTTTCTTGTTTTCAGTCAGTGTGTGTAGTCTACAGTGTATTAGCCGAGAGGGGGTGGAAAATAGAATCTTGTGATGTATCGATCGCCAGAAAAATGTAGACACTGCAATGAGCAAATAAAACTCTGCAGGGGGGTCTGGGAAAGTTAAAGAAATGGTAAAAAAACATGAATTATAAATTTGACTGGAAGCAAAAAGGAAAAAACGGCTTAGGAAAATATGAGGAATAGAGATATCAACACAAGCTCTAGTAGCAAGGCAGGAGAAAGAAAGAGAGAGCGCCTGCAAGTGTTGACAGAGGGGATGGAGGTAAAACAAACAATGTGTTTTCATATGTGTGCGCAGCGAATGCTACAACCTGTTGACAAAGAGTGAGGAAAGCACTAATCACTAGTCTATGTGCACGCATGTAGAACACTATAACTCATGGTGTACGGTGCGAGAGAGTAACAATTAGACGTTTGCGCAGATGTCTCCTAAAAGATCCTTTGTATATAGCAACAAATTTGCCTGAATACTCTTTTCTGATTGGCTTGAACCACACATTGTTTAATAACACTTGTAACCACTGCAATGTAACTATTGTTAGAGTAACTATAAAAACCTTTGAGTAGATGTATTGTAAGCTAATCCATGAAGACAATATTCTAAAAAATCCTGTATGTACACATTAATTTAAAAGGCATAGTATGCAGAATTACAAAGTTAATATTATTTTACTTTTACTGCTAATCAGTGAATAAAAGTCCAAATCAAAAGTTTAGCTGTATTTCTAAGGTTTATGTGATTTGTGATTGGCTAAGAGCTACACATATCCCTCTCATGTAAAAATTTTGTGACAGGATGGTTTACAGTTACATTAACCTCCACAGTGTTCGACAAATTTACATTGTGTTAAGCTTTATGGTCTAAAATGCCACAGTAATTACATAACTATTGCTGTGTTTCTGCTATGGACCAGTTACAATGAGTTAGGGACTCAGTGGTCATAGTAGCAGAATAATAATAGTTAATTTCTTTCCTGAAGAGGGAAGTGACAGAAAGTGAGTCGGAGACAAACCAAAAACGGAAGATTCACTGGGAAAGAGCTGAGGGGGGACCAGTTTTTGAGAGGGGTTTGGGGGTTGTTGAGAAAGAAGGGGAGGAGAGATTAGCGTCATTAAAGAGTCCTAATCCTCTGACTAGCGTGGCTGGCGCTAAAATGGAGGATCACACGGCTTTTTAACGGTGCCTTTGTCAGTGGGCCACGAGGGGACCTGGCAAGACAAGGCCCAATGGCAAACTGGGAACAAGTGGAGGGTAGGGAGGGGGGAGCGCAGAAAATTTCAATGAAAAGTTAAATTAGAGGAGGATTCTCGAGAGGAGACGAGATGAGGAGAATGGCTGGACGAAGGGAGGTGGAGGGAAGAAGAGAAAGTGGTTGAAGAAAAAGACAAACAGGCAGGAGCAGGCAGACGCCGACACACGCTGTTCTTCTCTGGCGAAGCAAACGAACCAGAGGAGCCGAGCGGAGTACCACAGGGCCCCGCACTCGCTCCGCTTTATCTCTGGCTCTGCAGTCTTCCCTGTTCCCTCCATCCCTCCCTCTGTCAGCTTTCATGTTGTTACTCATTATAGCGCTGACATCTCTCCCCCCGTCCCGCCGTCTCTCCGACTGTCTGTCCCCTACCGGTGTTGGCCTTCACCCCTGTGTCTGAGCCTGGACGGGGCCGAGGGACAGAGGGAGGGGATGCTCCAGATGGACGGACCAGAGGAGAAGCTAAATATTACAGAAAATGAGAGGAAAAACGAAAAAGAAGAGATGAAGGCAGGGGGTCCCGGATAAGAAATGGAAACCACCCAAAAGCGGAAAACTAAATGGACCGCATGAGCACACCTGATACAACACACACACACACACACACACACATATACACATACTGCGCCACTCTCTAATAGGCCAGCCAATGTGAGGCCTTGGTAAAATACTCTAATGAAGAGACGCACACGCTGGTCCCTTCATGTTTCTGCCTCTTTAGTTTGAAGCTTCCATCCAAACTCAGTTACAGAAACTGATCAAAGCAACAGTTTATAAAACTGTTAATAAAAAAGTTCACTTGCATAGTATGCCAATATTTCTGGAGACTGGTTCATAATAAAATTTGGCAGCATTTGAATTACTATATCATTCATACATAATAAAAGGCACTGGCTTTAGAATGAGTCTTCAGTATTCAAAAAGATTACTGAGCCCAAAAAGCTATTAATTTGCAATTTGCATACACTAAAACGTAGATATTATATCTAAATTATAGTTAAAGCATCTATAAATACCACCACATTAAACTGCAAAGTCATGGGCCAAAACATAAAGGGAGCAGATGCTACCTTAGCCTTTAATTGAAAACAGGTAAAGTTAAAAGAAGTGTGACAAATGTCTAACCATGAGCGAACACAAGAATATTAGTCCAATAAAGCCTTAGCTCTGAATAATAGCACTGACTAAATGCCTGACATGGAAATATAAGCCATGTATGTCATTCTTTCTTTTTTCTGTTGCTTTGATGTTTGAATCAAAGGAGCTCAGCTGGTAGCTGCAAAAAGGTTTTAGATCCCCAAGCTGCTTCGACAAGTGCTAAAGCTGCCTACTACAGTTACACGCACAATGAATGAATGATGGGGAAATTGATCGGCGTTAAATATACAATAACCTCTTTGCAGATGAAAAGCCTGACAAATTATCTCAATCTTTAAACATATCCTTTACTGTCATCTCTGTGAACTGATATGAAACTGTAACCCCTTAACTATTTAACTCATAAAACAGTTAACGTTTTTTCAATTCTTATACAGTGCTTTGGGTCTGTCTCTAACCCCTCCTACCCCACACACCCCTCATCTGACCGTTCCTCCTTCCTGCTTGGCCATTGGCCCGGACCTGCACCTTTCCCAGCGAGACCCCCGCTGACCTCTTCCATCTTTCTATCCTTCTTTTGCTTCATCCCTCCATCCTCTGCTCCCCAGGCCCCCTCGGATGGCCCCAGGCTGCCCCAGGCGTGCACACACTCACAGCCCCGCACTCGCCATAGGGGGCAGAAAAACAACTTCCACCCTTGGCTCACTCTGGGCAGCTCGGCACACACTCCTGCTTTCCCTCTCACACACATTAAGCAACACACAGAAACACAATTAAGGTACTATTCCATACTCAATAGTCAAGTGTAATGAAAAACAAACCTACAATTTCCAATCTGTGTTGCCACCTGCCAGGTACAATAATAGCTCTTGCTCCTTTTTGATTCATGCTGCAACCAGTTTAAGAGACTTGCCCAAATATTTTATTATTTTCTAATGGTCCAAACATCATATTTTCACACAGTGCTTTGTTGTGTTCTGTTAAGAACAGACAATGTACCTGCTTTAACAGTAGCGCCCAAGTAATGAACCATTCATTGTCTATGACTGTGCTGCAATCCTCCGAAGGATTTGCAAAATAGTTCACATTGCGCATGAGATATCTAGACAAGAGAAAACAAGAAAGATCCCTACCTAGCTCAGTGATTACCTTCGGAGTTGGCATGGCAACCAATAAGCTAAGCACAGCTTACTGGTTGCCATGCATTATGAGAATTGCACAGTGGGACAATTTATTTGACCATTCAGATTGTTTGGCATAAACTACCTGTTGTGTAGTCTATCTGATGCAGCTATGAGACAGAGGCTGGAATTCTTTCCCCTGGAAACAACACACGGGATGTCTTCATATTGTTTGGAGAAGTAAAGATGTTTTACTCAAGTGACAGGAACATAGAAGAGCCTGTCCCACTTTGAGTACCCTTCATTGTCTATTGCATGTTGCATTAAACAAGGCCAGTACTTGTAACATGAAGCCCATCACATGTATGAACATAGCTGCAGTAAAAGCAAGGGCCAGGATTTTGTGTTTCCTTATCAAACTGTGCCATACCAAACTGAACCGTACTATGTCTCTGATGAAAAACAAGGCTTAAGTGGAAGACATCCGGAATATGGTTGGATGACCGAGTGCAGCAGTTTGCACATATGCACATGGCCTGGATTACCCATGATCCTCTGCTGCTGTCCTTGTAACTCACATGGGACACAGCCTGTTGGGACACACACACACCTCAGAGTGAGGACAGATAGAAAGGACTAGGGCCTGGAGGACACCGTAGTCACACAAACATCACACAGTATGCAGGCTGCGGGGACCCTCACCTTCTGCCCTGGGAATGGGTCCGGCTGCTCTGGACGCTTTTGGGCGCCAACTGCTCCATATGGGCAGTGTGTGTTTGTGTGCGCACCGCAGTGAGTTGGAGGGCAGAAGGTTAGGGGCAGGGGGCTAAGGATGGGGGTGGGTGGACAGTGGGCTGGCAGATGACGAGTTTGTCCACAACGCGCCATAAAACAGCGATATAAAGGATAAGTCAATTGAGCACATAAGTGACCGATTATAATAATAATAATAATCTTTATTTTTATATAGCGCTTTTCCACCTACTGTAGTACTGTAGCACTCAAAGCGCTTGACACAGATTAAGCTATTTACCAGTGTTACAGAACACTCACTGGAGGCAATGTGGGTCTCGAACCACTCACCCGCTCTGGTGTTGGGCCTGCAATTTTTAAAAACCATCATTATTTCCCACAATGAAAATGCATATATTGTAAATCATATTGTTGCTAGGTTCAGCAAAGATGTGGAATATTTCAAAATGTGTTTTTGTGAAGGTTCAGTTTGGACACCCCTTCAACAGGCAACCCTTTTCTTCTCTGCATAGAGAAAGTGACAAATTTAAAAGACCTACTACTATCACCAGCATGATGATCTCTCAATGGCAGTGTAAAACTTCAAGCTTTTCCTGGAACCGTTCAGAAGCACTTTAAGAGTCTTCCTCTCTGCTAAACTCTGTCTTACCTCACCTTATCTATTTACGCCGTGTGATTTTTCATGGTGTATCCCAATTTACCTGCAGTCATATCAAGCAGAGCAAGGCATGTCAACCATAAGGGTGAGTGATTCTATTCCCGGGACAGCAGATTCTTCCCCCCCCATCCCGTTCTCTGTCCATTCGGTCTGCTGTTTGTTTGCCCCGAAATGAGAACCAGCTGTCAGCCAGAGTGTTAGACAAACAACAACACTATGCCAACACACACACATAAAGCAGGCTTGTGTTAAAAACGCGTACAACACAGAGCGGTGTGGTCCCATTATGTGTGTGCGTGTATGTGCGTGTGTGTGCGTGTGTGTGTGTGTGTGTGTCTGCCTGCGTGTGTGCATGTGTGCGTGTGCATGCGTGCCGCCGGCTATATCATCTATTTATAAGAAAGAGGTTTGGTGGACTGACAGACCGCTGTCTAACCCAGAAACACACTCACCTGAGTCACACACACTCAGTAGTTCATAAATGTACTCACTTGTACTCACAGAGGCTCATTGATGTTGGCTTAAATACCCACAGAAGAAAAAAAGAAGTTATAAACGGAAACAGCTGAGTTTATTCTCCAGCATTAGTACTGCCAAGTAAATCCTAATGGATATTTAGTGTTCAGCGATTTATTATATTAAATAATCAGTACCATGCGAAGTAGATGGGTGTGCATATGTGTATCATTTTGTATTTTACATTTCAGTTGTAATGCCTGTAACACTGCTCTAAAAATGTTCTGACTTTTCCAGGAAACAGTGCAAAGTCAGTTCTTTTGGCCATATTCAAAAGTAATATTAATGGTTGCAAAAACATTTGAGACCTGCTGTGCACATCTAGTCTTTGTTTCTTGACTCCAAAATTACTAGATGTTTTTGTTATAAAACACACTGTAGTCGTTGTACTTGTACTTAAAAAAACCTAAACATTAACAGTAAGAGCTGTACAACTCGTTTATATTTTACAATAAAAGTTAATCTCACCATATTCTTTGGTCATACATTCAAAGTTTAATGATGCAGCACTTCACTTCCTGATAAAATCGCTTGCCACCTACAGGCTCACCTTTTTTTCTTGGTAAAAGCAGTAGGTACGGTCTAATTTTACATTTGGATTTTGCCTTTTATGTACTTCTGCCATTTAGTTCTCCCTATGTTCGAGTAGCTTTTATCAACATGCTTCAGTTTTCCTTCCTGCAATAAACATGTACATTTCCTTGAGATTTGTCATTTCAGTGAGGCTATCCAAGTTGAATAAAAGTCAAATAAGATGACCCAAGACCCTTGTCTCCTGCACAGGACTGCCGAGAGTTTGTTTTCCTCTGCTCTTCAATCAGTTTTTAAACAAACCTCAACAGGAGACAGCGCTAAGAGTGATCCTTTTTACAGATGTTTTTGCACGCCATGTTGGTTTGTTTACTTCTTCGTAGATTGTTGCCTAGCTAGCGTTAAGTATGTTGCAATTCCGATTGGTTGGTCCTGAGTCACTTTGCCCCGCCAGGCCCCGCACTGAGGAAAACTAGCTGGCATTGAGCTTTTCCAGACTCCTTGCTGTATCAACATAAAGCCACTTAAAAAAATGACAAAAAAAAAATGAATGGTGCGAAAAGAAAATAACTGGACAATGCTAAAGATGATAGAATAAAACATTATATTCAAACATCTTTATTTATTCAAAGCTAGTAAAACACCCTTCATATTAAGCATATGCTGTGGCCGTTCATGCCACTGATTTGACTCTGCAGCTCTAGAGCACAACGCTGGAGAGTGTAAGTACAGCCTCTGCCAAGAGACATAGTGGAGTTCAGAAGGACAGAGGAGCAATGAGGTTCTTGTGTCCCAAGAGGCGGCGAGAGAAAGGGGTCCTATGCCCAGGGGAAGATGAAGAGCAAGCTGCGATAGGCGGGTACCTCCTGCCTACCGCCCCCCACATATATCCCATCCCTTCTGGAGGATGGGATCATGGACAACCCCCTAACTCACAAGTCCTTACCCCCTACGAGCAGAGGGGAATACGCACATGCACATCCGAACTGAAGCGAGGTCCCCCGGGGAGGAGCAGAGCCGAGCGGAACACCTGGACCTGCCATTAGTGACACACTCAGGGATTAGTGGCACAGACGGCAAGAGACGAGCAGAGAGAAGGCACCCAGGGATGCGTGCTATAGTGGCACTGTAATATGCATAAACATACACAAACACTGGCATGAAACCAAAATAAGGAGGTACTAACATGAAAGTGAATGGAGAAACACTATATTGCATTATTTCTGTGAGTGGGAAGCCGTTACATGCAAGTTGTGTCCGCACCACCTGGCCTGTGTGCGTGCAGGGTAATAATTACTCAAGTATTAAAGTGCCATGTCCCGTGAGGTAGATGGCATCACTAGTGAGGGGTCAAGGACACAGAGAGCATGACAATGGAGGGAAACGATAAAAAAAGGGTTTTAGTGATGAAAATGTATTTAGACGTAAGAGAAATTCACAGAAAATATAATGGTGATAATAAACACTGTAGGACAGGTTGTATATAGCTTTACTTTCATAAACTAAAGCCGCTCAGAGACAAGTTGAGACCAGCTTTCTTGCATTAAAGTGCCCCCTGACATAGAGACATCCATGTTAGCGCACAAACAAGGTCACAATCGTAGGAGGGACTAATCCCAGAGTATCAAGTTCAATGTGGCAACGGAGCGGTTTCACAACAAACCGTCCAGAAAAGAGGCTCCTGTGCACATTAAAGACCACACACTGACAGCAACAAAAAGCAACGCTCGCACACACAAAGACACACACGCACAAAGGGGGGGAGCGCTGGTGACATGAAACAGATCAAAGAGCGGAGAAGGAGAAAGACAGAGAGACGAGGGGCCAGGGGGTCCCATAATTACAACCTACAAACTCCATGTGTGTAGCAGAGAAACAGCATAGGTAGCCTAAACTTTTGAGGAGGAACTTACTCACAAAAAAGTTAACATTTGAACCTTAGACAACTAAAACTCATTTATATAATACAAATCAAGATGTATGTAAAAGGAAAAATACTCCAGCAGGTCATTCCAAATCATCAAATGTATTTTGTCTCATTGGATTAATGTGCCTTATTTTTACATTTACATTTATTCATTTAGCTGACGCTTTTATCCAAAGCGACTTACATTGTTCTAATGTAATTACCAGTGTTACAGCCACTGGAGGCAAGGTGGGTTAAGTGTCTTGCCCAAGGACACAACGACAGTATGAACTGTGGGGAGGGCGGGAATCGAACCACCTACCTGCCGCCCTTTGTTTCTTGCTGATGTGAGCGCAAAGCTAAAATATTAGTACAACTTGGAAACTTTCAAATTTCAAAGTTTATAGTTCAAATGGTATCAGTGAGTGCAGAACATGATGGCCATTTGGTAACTATTACCATTTTCACAATTAATTGCTTTATTTGCACTAAGAAATTACAAACCACCACTATAATGGAATAATCTCTTCATATAAAGAGTAAGGGATGGCTTCAGACAGCCTTTGATGGCAAAAATCCTGGCTTTATTATGTATTTATTGTAAAATTTTATATCTATATTTAATTTTATTGGAAAGCACTTTGGTCACTTTTTGGGCTATACAAATAAACTTTGATTGATTGAAACACAGGATGTTTAATTTATTGTTTATCCATACCATTTTTTCATCCTAAATGTTTATTTTCCACATATTAGTGATCATCCGAGATATGTAGAAATGTCAAAGGCATATTTGATTTGGAGACAAGGTCCATACTGACGTCCTTGATCCAATAGTGACTTCCCAGTTTAAAACAACTAAAAAGGCAACACAAAAAAGCACAAAAAATATTGCCTCATGCAAATCCATGCTCTGAAATAACATTTGGGGTGATGTGGATGGGATCACATGCCAACTGTGTCTGAAGGTGCATGGGACACACAGGAGCAAAGTCGCTGTGGGGTTTACGAGGGTCTGTGAGGGATGGGTGCAGATCAGTGAAGACCTCTGACTGATCGGGCTTCGCGGCAGAAAAGCCGATTGCTCTGAGACTCTATTGTACAGCGCCACACTTACTTCAAACACACAAATAACACGAGGCACACAGGACTGGAGAGGGACACAAACAGTCTAATAGAGCGGTGAGAGCACAGAAATGGAAATTGCTCTTTGATTGACTGGGTTTCATTGTGCTTTCATGCCTTTAGAGAAGACCCCCCACACACTTCACCCAGCATCAGCATGACTAATCTCTTTCTCTTCTTCTGTTTGTCCCAAACCTCCTCCATTCTCAAATCTCTGTTCTTTCCACATTTTGTTATAGAATACTAATCTTCATAAATAGATATCTGTAAAATATACTGTTCTTTTGTTTTAGGTTTAGAAAGTGTAGCGACTGTTTTACCATTACAAACGTACCAAACATGGCGCTGCTCTGATTGGATAAAACTGCGGTTGTAAATCCACTCACCAACCAAGTATTTATTTAAAGTACCTGCCCTTTTGCAAATGCTTTCAACAAGAGCACTCCCAGATGGTTCTGTGGAGCAGACTACATACTGTGGAGCAGTTCTCTCAGGTCAAGTTAACTAAAAATAGTGTGGCAGAGAGAAAGAGAGAACAGACCCACTTTTGAACCCAAAAAACTCTGATGTAGCTAATGCCAATAGCTGTTTCAGAACAGGAATGCCGTTACTGTGAGAAGTAAAGCACAACTATTCACTCGTCTTGCTGTTGTGATAAAGAGTCACATGTAGAGGTGCAGCCTTTTGTTCCTTTATAAGGAGGCAAGCCTTATCACAGACCATCCATACTTAAACAGCTCATTGTGCACCACTCAGTGACCTTTAGATGTACGAGTCCTGCAACTCCTTGGCATCAGATTAAAAACCTGTTTCCTAATAGCATTAAAAGAGCAACACAACTTGCCACTAGAAAGTGCAAGTATGTTTGCCATATCTATTTCTAGGCAGTAACAAAAACACAGGTAATTCACATTTTATATTTCACATATTTCATTTTAAAATTATTCTTTAAATGTAATCACACTATTGCGTCACACCATTCAAAACATGGCTTCCCTCACCTGTGGAACCACCTCCCACACTCGTCTTTAGTGTCCTCCTCCCTCCCCTCAGTAGAAGAAGCTTAAAGCACAAGCATGCCCCAAAATTTATTTAAATTATTTAATTATAGGAATTAAAATAAAAGCAAAGCCTCAGGAGTTTGATTATGTACAATGTTTGAACGGTGAACTTGGTTTATATTACAAAAAATATGAATAATTAAGAATTGATGGGGCTATTATTATTAGACTACCGGAATGGCTTTACCACAGACAACCTTGGTCTAGAAGAGAACATGTTTTTATGTATGCAAATATGTCACAATAAAAATAGCTGAGTGTTTAATTAAATGGTAAATGGCATGGATTTTAAAAGCTCTTTTTGGGTGACTATTATCAGCTATCAAAGCGTAAAATCAAAACATCATGGCAGCTACATACTTTAAGAAAATTATTCAAACACAGCAAAAAGTCAAACACACCAGAAGTTATGGCAGGAGCATGAACTTGCCGTTTACTAATTCTAGTGATGCTCCGATTGATCGGCCACCGATCATGATCGGCCGATATTGACTAAAAATAGCTTGATCGGCGAACCCCAAAAGCGCCGATCAAAAAAGCCGATCGCGTGACGTAAATCACTGCGACTTTTTCACACGTGCATGCACGGCACGCGGCACAGGTACACAACAGCAGAGCGGAGCTTGTCAGTGGCAACATGAGCTCTCCCGTCTGGAAGTTTTTCAAAGCAGACATCCCAAGTCTCCCGGAAGTTGTGGGAGTCTCCCGCATATTGATAGCGGCTCTCTGATGCCCGCAAATTACTTAAAATCTCCCGGAATCTAGAGCGAGCGAGCAAGACCGCAGTGATCGGCAATCGGCAGATCATGATTTTGGTGATCGGTAATCGGCCCCAAAAATGCTGATCGGAGCATCTCTAACTAATTCAATACAGGATATGTGCTAAAGCAGTATTCATAAATATTCATAAAAATTCTCCTAATCTCCACTGCCCACTTGCTCTAAACCCCAAAGCCCTGTCTAGCTTTCCTTAACTTCTTCTCCCACTTGCCTTCGACTATGAGCTACTGTGTGTGAATTATTAGTCTCCTCGTTGTGTCTCTGATGTGAAGCCCCCCCTTATCAGCCAGCGACCAGTCAGCCCCCCCGGCCCCCCTTTGCAGCTGTCACTACACCCCCACCAAATGTAGTATTCTCTGAGGACCAACTCCCCAACACACACCAAATACCCATATACACTCCGAGTCCAAATCTCTGTAGTTCTCCACTCACAGAATTTTATCTGCCCGTTCACAGGCCGCATGACTTGGCAGCCGGTGTTGAGAGAAATATCCACTCGTCTTACCACCCAAAAGCCCCCTATCCAACATCCAGCCCCCCTGCAAACTCTATGCAGGGAGCAGGTCGGGCCACATAGCAGTGTGTGCTCCTCTGGGAGTTCATTACCAGAGCATGGTACTTCTCTAGCCACTGGGACTATATATGAGGTGAGGAAAAAAGGCCACCATCTGCAACAAACCTTACTCTAAACTCTACTTGACCCACTGTCATTAGAGTAGGAACGTGCAGCAAATCTGAGACCTACTTTGAGATACGTCTGAATTATTGGGACGCTAGGTTATGCACCTCCACAAACACAACATGTCGCATAAACTCGCAGGCTCATCTAACAATCATTTTGTTATTGTAGCTACAGAAGGCTGATATTTTAATCTGTTACTAAACATGGATCAAATTCATGCCTTTATGAAACTGTTCCCTGTACAAGACTTGTATAGAAAAGGTGTACATTATCAAAATGTGTTTCAGTGCAAAGACAAATTAATGTTTTGTTATAATTATTGTTACTAAACTATCAGAAGAAAAAAGTTCAGAATGGTATTTGGGTACATGCACAGAACGGCAGCGACAGGTTTTATGGTTCTGCAGCAACAGTAGCACTGAAAGTCTTTATTCCGGTAATGGACATGTTTTCAATTCTTTAGGAAAAGTCCAGATTCCACAACTTTGTTGTCTACTACAGTCTTACTTTCTTTTATATTTACTGGCAGACATTCTGGCAGAGGGTGGGCAGATCAAGAAGTGTAAAAATCAATAAGGTTTGAGTCAGAGCAAGCCCACAGAACAACGGCAAATTTGAAAAGATCAGCATTGAGAGATTTTTTTACAAAAACAAAAGGTACTGAATATGGTTGAGATACAGTAAACTGGCATTCTAAATTAAATTTAGTTTAAAGTTTTGAAATTTAACATGATACAATTAATCAAAGTGTAAAATAAGCAGCACTGCATTAACAGTAGACGAGTCCCATCCTCCCTCTGATTTCTCCCTTTTCTTCATTGTTGTTGTTTGGTTGTTTATTTGAGTGCCCCATCTCGCCACGCATTCCCCCAGCAGGCCCTCGCTCCTGACTTATTTAGCAGTGTGTTTTCTATCATATTTGAAAAATGAGGAGCAGATTGGTTAATATTTCAAGGCATCCCACTTGCACGAGTGAGAGAGAGTCGGCGAGAGACAAAGCCTGACACGGGGAGAGATAGGAGACACGGAGGATGAGGGAGGAATTCTCTTGATCCTTAACCCCAATTTTAGGATTCATGCTGGGAGCAGAAGTACGCATGAACACACACGTATGGGAACATATGCATTCTCCAAACACACACCAGCTTCATGTGAAATGTTACAAACTGTGCACACAAAGGCATGCATACCATCACATAAAGTAAACAATAATTAAAGGGATAGACCTGTTTGAAGATGTTCTATGGGATACTTATGCATCAATCACATCACTGCCATGTTCTGAAGAAAATTATGGACTTTTTTTTAACCGATTTATCTGGTCCCACTATTTAAACTTTGTCAAGAAATATCTGTGAAATCAGAGACCAGTTTCTAACTCCGTAGTCTGTTCACCTGATCTCCTTACCTACTCTAAACTAGGAATAGGGATTGTAGCTTAGCTTAAAATGCTATAGTGACATGACGTAATATGATTTAAATGTACTGCTGAAACAAAAAGTGGCTATTAATAAGTGAATTACAAAAAAAGGGATAGTGTAAAATGTTGTCCCTTTGTTACCATGGATAGGTAACAGGTAGACCAATAGGTAGATTGGTCGTTAAAGTCAATCATCCAAACTGTAGGTGTTGTGTTAAATAAGGTTACATCCTATTTTGTCCAATGCATTTAATAAGGACAACTTGAAGTATTCAAAGGTTAGTAACATGTTCTCTTTTTGAGTTTTATTGGTTTCCCTAACAACAGCTTCAACAATAGCCCGTCCAGCAGGACACACACACACACACACACAAGAAATATGATTGAACTTATGATCATTTAACAGCAACACAGACTTGACACACACATGCATGGGCGCACAAATGCACACTTGACAATGGCCCTCCCCTGTGACTTCCCATAGTGCAGTGAATTCCAATCAGGCAGTAAGCAGGACAGCTATTTCTAGGGACAAAGGACAAGGAGAGTGCCGAGGAGGGGTGGCAGACGAGATTGAGAGGAGAGCAGGGAGGGAGGGAAACAAAGGGTTCTGGTAGCACCCAGGGGAGAAGGCCCAGAGCAGCTGACGTCAGTGTGTGTGCGGGGTTGGGTGGGGGGTAAATGGGAATGTGAGAGCGAGCCTGGCAGAGTTGGTCCTGCTGTCCCCAGGGGAGCTCTTAAGGCAGGGAGAAAACAGAGCAGACCTAGGCTCCCAGCCCCCAATCAGGCCGGACTGACAGGCCTGGCACGAACAGCCGCTCAGGACAGACTGAACAGCCAGACACTAAAACGCTCATTCAGTAAATGAAAATGAAGCTGTCTACTTCTTACATTATAATTATCATATTGGCAGTTATGTTTGCAATACAACAGTATTAGTCAAATGTTTCACCAGTAAAGCACAATAGTAAAACATTTATGGCAACAACAAAATTGCAGGCACTGTAAAATTAATAGAGTATAAAAAATGACAAACACATAACATTAAGCCTTGTCTTATCTATTAAATATGACAGTTCAGACCATTGTAAATGGTATGCATTTAGATAGCGCTTTTTTGTACCTAGCTGTACCAAAGTGCTTTACATGATGCTTCCATTCACCCCATTCACACACATACATTCACACCTGGGGCAGAAAGCGAGGGGGGCTGCCATACAATCCCTCTCTGACCACCACCAAACACACCTCTACAATCACACACATTCACGCATCAGTACTGTGGCAAAAGGTGAGTTAGCTGTCTTGCCCAAGGACATAACGACAGTATGAACCGTGGAGAGTGGGAATCAAACCGTCCGATTATAGGACGACTGCTCTACCACTGAGCCACTGCGATCAGCTAGGGCAGCATAGCCAGTGGGACACGCACAAAAAATATGTTCACTATCATTCTATTTCTAAGAAAAGTTTCAACAAACAGCCTACTGTACAGACACATACAAACAGAAAAGTTTGTCATAAGAATGAGAAGAGAATAGACTTTTCTTTTTACTTACGTTTTCAGTAAACTGTAATAGAGCTGCACAATATTGGAAAAATGTGCAATATACAACTATTATTTCAAACAGTGGTGGGGCGTGCATTTTACACCTAGACCTTCAGTGGTGTCCCACCTGAATTAAATACTTTCCTAATATTGTCATTATAATTGCCATCATTATAAAAAACATAATAGAATACAGAAACATAGTATTACATGGCGTTACATCACAGTCATGTATGGCATGTAGATGATGAATTACTTTAACAAGAAATCCAATTAACGTGTGTAGCAGCCAAAGAATCTTTGTCTTGATGTGAGAAAACCGGGGCTGGAGGAAATGCTTTCGGAGCACAGAAGAGCGGTGGATTGGCTGTAGCGACGAAGTTTAGTGCATCGGGACTCCAGAAGTCCAGTAACCAACCTGCAGCTGGTTCATACTGCATTTTCTGATCCACGAGACTCCTCCGCACTTGTCCACTGCTCTATCAGCTCCAGGGTGACACGGGACGGGGCACATTTACCTGTCCCCATCTAATCCACAGCAGGTTTGCCGAGGCAAACCATTAGCTCCATATCACAATATCAAATATCTAGTCTTATTTAATTTTTAAATAATTGTTTTTTTGTTTCCTCAAAAAAACAAAAGGGTCTGTCGACACAGACTGCATACATTTTATGAAGCAGGAGCTTCAATATTGAGCCAATAAAAAGACAAAATTTAAAAGAAATTAAAGAAAATTTATTGACTCACTAAAACTTGATTATTTGAACACATCCTCCTTTCTTTCCTCAAAAAGAGTTTATTTACTCTGCTCTGTGTGTTTCAGTTCCAACAATAAATCATTTTCTATTGCTCTGGAGGTTAATGCTGAAAGTCCAGTCTGTCTTGTCATATTTCTGGCAAAAGTTTTTATTTGCTTTATTGCCGAGAACGTCCGCTTCATAAAATGATTTTAGCTTGTGAATGTTGCTAGCTCTGTCAACCAAGAGAAATGCTATTTAGAGTCAAATAGACAATAATTTAATATAAATGGAAAAATATATATATAACATAAGTCAGTGATTCTAATATTGTTTAGTCCCACCACTGATTCTAAATATTGAGATATTAACTGCGATATATTATGTTTTATGTTTTTCTACTTGTCAAAGCATCAAAAATGATCAAATTACTAAACCAGGATTAAACAGGTCTAAACTAGTAATAAATATAGCAATGAACCAGGTCTAATCCAGGTTTCATTTGGACACAATGATTTTGTTCAATATGATTTCTGTTTCAGTAATTGTTTCACTTTGTCAAACAGACCAAACCTTAAATAAAATAAACCTTTAAGTGTAGGAGAGCTGGTTAAAAGGCTACGCCTTATGTATTATTATAGTGTATGTATAAGTTTAGTTGAGGTGCTTTTCCATGCGTGCTTTTCCATCCTGGTGTCACTCTGGTTTTTCAAAAGTCACCCGTCCAGTCAGAACAACAACACACTGCATTTGTATCCTTCAGCATCTTATCATAATGCATGCCATTAAAATTTCCCTAACATCTTTTCTTCAGCTGGCTTTTACTTGGTCCCCTGCTCCACGTCGTCCGTCCTGCTCCCCTCCCTCCCCCCTCTCTCTCTCTCTCCCCCAAGTTGTGCTTTTCTCTGACATTTGGCAGGACAAAGGCGAGTCACACCTGAGCGCTGGGTTAAAACTATTATAGGCCCAGTCCCTGTGGTACACTGGCCTTTGCCACCTCTGTCTGTGACTGAAACTCTGCGTCTGGGTGTGTAGATGTGTGTGTATGTGAGTGGACACCTGTGTGCTGGCTGTGGGTATGCAAGTTTCAATGTAGCATGCTTTAAGTGTTGTTTTATTGGTGGTATCCAGGTGCACACCAAGGGCCTTTTTTTGTATTTTCCAAACTAGACTAAAAAGCGAACTCAGAACCAATAAAACGAATACCAGGCCAAGGGAAATATAATGGACTATTGTGCCATATTGCTATATTCTAGACATGCATTATAAATCACTATAGAACCATTTCAACACTGCACTAGTACTAGAAGTAGTAGTAGACTAGTACATGTCCTCAACTACATATCATCACAGTGCAGCAGTTACATGCAGACCTCACTCCGCCTATGCTCATAGCTCGATTATGCCTTCGCAGCTGGAGTTCACGCATTGTCCGAGTTTACGTGAACAAGAGAGAACCAAACTAGTACTGTGTTCACTGTTGGTCTTAAAATGAGTATGTCTCTAAACATTGTTTCTTTATTGTTCATGTTTTTCTCATCTGCTGCCTGGCTCAGGCGCATGCTCAGTGCGCTGTGTTGACCTTAAGCAAGTTGAGTAAGCTGTATACATGCAGCAGTAATCCGACAACAAACTGCATTGCACAGAATGACTGCACCTACTACAAACGTGTTTATAATTAGACTAATTTGGTTTTCTCTACCTGCATGAGTTTGTTTATTCCTTGCCTGTGTGCTGGGGGTGGTGTAGATCACAAGGATGTATTCGGATCGCTCAGAAAGTGTGAATGGAAACACTTCTGATGTGAGAGACTTCTGTGACATGTTTTTCAACTAAAACAGGGCTCATAAAGTTGCACACATATTTTCTGGTATTTAAGAAAAACAAAAGTGTAGTCAATCATCTAATAGGCCATGAATCATGTCAAGAATCATCTGTGGAAAATGGTAAGAAATTTGGTTGTGATGTCTCTTAAACAACAGAATTAATTTGAAGCTACATAGGTGAGAATGTAGTGTAAACAGTTCTCACATCCCACAATGCAATAACAATACGGCTGCAGTTTGAACAAAGACTTAAGTGCGTAACAAATGTGAATCATCAAAGAGGGTGCGAAAGACAGAGGTGGAGAAAGAAGGACACAGAGAGAGGATAAACAGAGGGAGGGAGGCCAACAGGACCCTGCTTTGGGGCCAGTCACCATAGGGGTGTGTGTGTGTGTGTGTGTGGATGGATGTGTGTGTCTTGGGAGGGCACAGTGGGAGAGTTCAGGGGCATGGAGGAAAGGATCAGAGCTTTGGGGCCAGCTCCACAGGGAACAGAGGAGATGGGGAGAGAGAATGAAGGGAGGCTGGGACGGGGGGTGACAGGAAGGGATGTGGTCAGTGTGGGGTTTGAGAACGCAGCGGGACATGCAGACATTATGGTGCATATATGTTCTGGAAATAAAGTGGAGACATTAACGGAAAGTGTATGGCTTTGGGCCTCCCGGGTATAAGTGGTCACAACATTCAAATTTTCTGGCTATGGATTATTTTTTCAACAATAAGTATGTTGGATAAAAATCTGTAATAATAATCTACATTCTTTATCTGTACAATGACCTGTAATGTCATAGTAAAAAAAGTATTGTATCCCATATTATTGCAAGTCTCTTTTTAGCAAAGGTAAGCTAATAGTGTCAATTTTACACTTATACCTTTTACATCACCCCTGGATGAAACGTACATTTGTGTTTCATGTTGTTCTCCTTACAACAAATTATGCAAAAGCATTATGGTCAATTCTGCTTTGTGACCTTTACTTTTAGGAAGCATTATAGGAAACTGAGTGCACTACATTTGAGTCCAATAGATATTCAGACATCACAACCAAACGGTCAAATCTTTATACAGTGCACTGTATTAACTAGAGAGTGGTTTTATAAGTGGTTTATTGACACTTGTCAGACAAACAGAAAAGAGGATTCAGCCAGACCAGAGTATTACTACATTTTGTTTAATTGTGAGTACTTTAAAAGTGAGTAGAAGCAAAGCTCTTCAAAATAAGTAACTAAGAAAGTGTAAATATCAGCCCCTCTGGTCCCAAGTAAAAAAGACAGAATGGATAAAATAGGTTCCACTTGGGAAGACGGAAAGAAAAGGGAGAGACTGTGAAGGAAAAAAGTCAAAGCGTCCCAGGTGTCAGCAGGAGGGAGAGAAAAGAAAAAAGAAAGGGATAGAGGGTCTGGGGGTCCTGTTGTTGGCAGGGGTGCAGGAATCTAAGGGAATGGACTGTTCCTCATTATCCATTACCCCCACAGAAGAGGGCCCCACGCTGCCCCATGACAGCTCTATCCTGACCTGTCCACATGCACACTGATAGAAACATAAAGCACATAAACGCAAGTGCACTTATCTATGAGTGCAGACAGTAGACTATGGGCATATAAAGAACTTAGGCTTCAACCCACACTCAAGAGGAAAAAACAAGTACAGAAATACATTTTCAAGTTTGGGCTTTTCTCAGTTTGTCTCAAAACTGCTGACAGGACACAGCTAACTGTTATTGTTGATATTGTTCTCATTATTGTCACATGATTTGTTTCTGTCGATTCTAGGCCTCGGTTCAGCCGTAGTCTCTCTGTTGCTATTGGATTTTTAAAAAGGCAAACTTACTCCCCAAATTGTCATGTATTATATATTATATTCTTTTAAGGGTTAGATCTCTAGAGTAATAATTACAGGGAAATTACTCATTAATTAAACTTTTGTGATGAATAAAACGCAACCACAAATGCAGCAAAGGAATTGAAAACAGAGCAACAATGCAAAGACCTGAGAGTAATTAAACAAAAATATATATATTGTTGACAAAAAGTTTGTGTGCTTATTTGGAGAATAAGACTCATTAGAATAATTTCAGATATAACCATTAAGGTTAGCGTCAGCAGCTCAGTAATTACAGTAATTAGTGTGTTATCACCAACAGTCCACTGAAGCCATTTCACTTTTTGCTACTGACCGTCCAAATCCACATTTACCTGGAGGCTTTCCTGCAGCTTCCCCGTGGGGCTACACCTGATCTGTCTGCTCTTTCGGCTGATGACACCTACTTTTTTTCCCCATGCACTACATCTTCTACATTAAAACTGCAGAGTCCTACTTCTAGTATACCATTTGAGATCATGTATTTTAGTTTTTTTTTTTCCACTTTTTAAATCACTGCTCACTTTTTAAATACATTTTGCATTACAGAAGAAATTTGCAAATATCCTGACTTGGACTTTGTGAGGTTTTAGCATTGGTATTCAGACAAGCTCAATTACCTCAGACAATACAATTAAACACTGTCATCCAACCTAATTTGCTGTGCAGCTAGCTCGGCTAGTTTTTACCTGCTCCTCTATTTGTTGAGTTCTCTCTGAGTGGATAAATTATGATGTAACGCCTGAATATATTTTGTGTTTGGGGCAAAGGAGAGGGACTGAGACAGCCTTGTCAATTATTTAACACAGTCTGTCAGTTTGAGTACAGATGCTTAACTTTGGAGGAAGAAATGACATGAACAACCAAAAATCTCCATAACATTTTTATTTATTACCTGCATGAACATGGACGTGATTTAACAGAACTCCAAATATAAAAAGGTTCTGTCCAGTTCTTCTTGCTTTGGCAATGCCTGATCAAGACACTCAATGTCTTCCAAATTGACTGTTCAGATCAGATAAATGGGATTTATTCAAAGTTATGTAAATGTATATTTCTATAATCTGACTGTGTAAATATTTGATTACTAAACCCACACACAAAAACAATCTACAAAGCCTTTGGCTGAATAAATCTAATGAATGTTTGGAGAAATAAGGAAAGGCACAGACACAGACACACTCGACTGGACTATAGATTACGGCTTTTCCTACACGCACGCGCAAATACACACACACACACACATTTAAACATGACACACAAATATTTACACTGCTAGATCCACACTCAGGCACACAAGGACAAGGAGATGGAGGGAGACAGATGAGAGAAATGGGGAAGCTACATTTTTAATCGTGTGTTTCTTTTCCTCTGAGCAAAGTAGGACTGAATACAAGGGGGTTAGCTGGTGCCAACACACACATGCACACCCTTCTGTGTGTCCTTTGGCAAATTCTTCTTTTTCAGTCTTGCATTAACTAAAAAAGTAGGAAGAGGAGAAGGAGGGGTGCAGGGGGAGGGAAGAGAGGGGTGAAGAGAGAAAACGTCCCTGCAGAGTCTTTCTCCCTTCCTGGAGTGAGCGTGGGCCCCTGCAGCGCCGCCTGTGTAATTTCCAGTGGCAGTGAATACAGGTATTAATAAAAGCCCCATGGGGAAGAGCACACAATATAACCCTACATTTTCAGGCATTATGAAAGGACGCCCCCAGGGGTCCTCGGGCTCAAATTTCTGAGATGCAGGCATTGTAAAAAGACGCCCCCAGGGGAGGACCCCGCAATAGAAATCTGCTGAATTCAAAGCATTTCCAGAGCCCTGGTGGGAGCCATTACTCCCATCGGAGGAGGAGAGAGAGGGTTTTCACCATCTCCTCTCTCGTTCCAAGCTGCTCTAGCCCCTTTTTTACCAAACATGTGTTGCTGACATGTTGACAGATTGCTCAGTGAGGTGTTTAGGTGCATGCATAAGGCACGTCTGCTGAGACACGGGCCCCCCTCCTCCCTCCGCTGCTTGCCAGTTCCCAAGTTCCATCGCTCCCTCCCTCTAACTGCAAAGCTCTCAGCGCGCCCAAAACTGCTCCCATCCATATTTCATAAAGAGAAACTAGGCTGAAAGAGAGAGAGAGAGGGGACACACAGAGTTTAGGCAAGGAACGAGGGAACGACAGAGAGAGAGGACAGGAAAAAAGAGGAATAAGGGAAGATAAAGAGAGACAAAGCGGGATCAAGGGAGGGGAGGACAGATAAAGAGAAATAGAGCCGTGTTCAGAGTGGGAGAACTCCGCTGTTGAAAAATGAACCCTGTGATGAAAAATGACTTCACAACCCCCCACCCCCACCCCACTATCTACGTGCTGTGCCCCCCTCCTGCTCGCTCCATCCCCCTCTCCTCTCCTCTGGTGCCGGGCTCCTGCTCTCTCTCCCTGGAAAACCTGAGCAGCAGCCAGCTGTGTCTGTGCGCTTGTATGTGTGCCAAGGGCTTAGCGCTGGAATCTGCAGGCCACCCCCGGGTACATGTGCACACGGGGAAGCAGGGACAGAAGACCCTTTCATTGACGGCAAAATAGTTCAAGCTTTGCCTAAAAGCGGGACGTGTGATGTCATTCTACCGTTGACCTCCAAAATTAAGTACCATTAGAAGAACCAGTAGTAGTGTAAGAAAAGTAAGATAGTACACACACAAAAAAAGTCTTCTTGTCTTCTTCTAAGTCATCCAGGTAATTATGCAATAAAGGGGTTCAGAAGAGGACATCTGGACATAGTTTTTGAAGTTCAGTGATTTTGGACTTTGAAAACCAATTTTGTTGCATATATATATAAGAATTACTGTGTGTCTGATGATTAGGATTGCTGTTGGAAAGTTGTTTATTGACAAATGCTAAAAATGTTCCATGGCTTCCTGGTATATTTCCACGTAATGCAGCCAATAGATCACTAGCACTAGGGCCATGGTGCATATACAGTCTCGTGTTTCAGATGCCGTCACCTGCCGCGTTTTCTGCTCTGAGTGACCAATTGTGAAAGACATTAAAAGACAAAAAGAAAAAGTCCATGGCATAAAAAAGCTTATTTGACATATTTGACCTGTCAAACTGTGTATCAAATCTCTCAATCTCTTCAGATTATGGTCTATTCATGGTTTTTTTCCTTCCCACTGCAGTACTGCAAATGGCCACTGGTGGAAGAGATAAGCTTTTGTCTATAATGTTGTGACCTGATGTGGTGAGTATTAAATCATCTGCAACACACTACTGCCATTTTTACAGAATGCACAGGTCACACAGGCTGACCTTTTTTACCAGTTTCCAGAGAGAATATATTGGTTGGACGATTTACTGCAAATAGCTGTAAAAAGTAGCTCAAAAGGGGCTATGAAAGCCCAAGGTGTGAACATAAAAGACAAGTGTACAAGCCTGATATTTATTTTGTCAATCAACAGCCACTACTGGATTGGAAAATGACTGTCGCAGCGAGTGGCGGGCCAGAGTGCAGGAGGCTGTCAGTAATTTTGTTTCACATTACACCCCTCCGACTCCTCTCACTCTCTCTGGTAGAAAGTGATCTGTGGTTTTTAATAAGAGTGCGGGCCTCGCAGGACTCAGCTGCTATCCTGACGACAGACGTGCGAGCCGTGTGTGTGTGTGTGTTCTGTTTGAGAGAGTACTTCTCTGGGATGTGTGGGACAGCGGGTTGCGACAGACGGTAAAAGCTTAACGGTGGGGAGATGTCCCAGGAGACGGGGGCAAACCAGTCACCCAAGGGCCCCCTATGCTAACAGACGCTCCATACTCTGTTTTTCTCTCACTATATTTCACCCTTCCTTTCACCTGGTTTTCTCCCATTGTATTTTTTCCACTACAACACTATGGGATTTTAGTTAAGAATATAAACAATGAAGACTTTTTTAATCCTATTGGTATTGTGCAGTCACATTTTAATTGGCATCCCAAGTGCTTAGTTGACAGTTTAGAGGTAAATTGTTATCAATTTAACATGAAGTGAGGAATGGAAAAGTAATTTTTAATTGTAAGACATGTCTCCAGGTTACGCCCGACAACTTACATGGTGTAGTTTCTCAGCAGCTGACTACGCACTCACACAAGTAAGCAACCAAATGACTGACAAACTACATTTTTAATCTCAATCTCATTTTCTTTGTTCAGAAATATAACCAGGACTTCCACAGGTCCACTCCAGGTTTTGTCTTGAGAACTTTAATGCCACTTACAATCTAATTTAAGGCCATTTTCACCCAAAAAAATTTGGAATTTCAAAAATACAGAAACTAATTTCTTATTGTAATAGAAGACATAGCATGCAAGTAATTTTAAAATAAAGTGCAGCAGTTCAAGATTCTATTTTAAGTTAAGTGGCAGTTGAAATTTGAAATTTGGCCTCTTTGCCAAAGGAAATCACTGCTCAGATTCTGGGTTTTCTATCAGTAATGAGACATTTACTTTTGCGACTGAGCGACAGAACTGTATTGCAGTTATTACTTAAAAAACTCTTAACTATTAAACTCTGGTTGTACTCCATGTCAAAGTCATTGTTTACAGCAGAACATGTGCGGGAATGTGGCTGAGCTACAGGAAACACAGAGATGGTGTCATTTTCACCGTGGAGCCCAGTAACATACATTTTAACTAGCCCCAGATGCCATTGCTGAATATTAGTTTGATTGGGTCATTGCTCGACGGGAGGTGGGTTTACCGCCTTACCTGTGAAGCACTGGGGTAAACACATACAGTGGGAATCTATTCCAAATGCAGGTTATACCCACACTTTCCCATTGTGTTGAGAGCTACACAAGAGTAAACTGTACTCATTCAAGTTTGCGCTCAGGCCTCACTGCTGCGGCTGACAGCTGGAGCGCACAGTGACGCAAACTATACTGGACCGTCCTAAAATCCAAGTAACGCGAGTCAACTGAAACAATTATCAAACACACAAAGAAATAAACAGATATTTTTAACGGCAATATAAATAGTAAGAGTAAAAATCAATCATCAGCTAGAAAATTTAAGATCTATATTCTGGAAATTTAATACAATTTCATGAAGGACTTTAAGGCCATAAATTTGGCACCATTAAATGTAATACCTTTTTTAATACTTCTAATACCACGCGGCTACCCAGACCCAGGAACTTCAGAGCAGTTTACACACATATGTGAAACTACTGCATTTCAAACAGAATGCAAAATGTCTTGACTTTCTATTGACCAATGTTAGTGTAAAGTTAGTTCCCGGAAGGTTTACCAATATATGGCTATGATGTGTTTTTTTCCTCTATTCCTTGCTCATTTTCTCTATCCTCCCTCCCTCCCTCCTGGAAATGCTCCCTAGTAATCTTGTCCGTCCCCTGCTGCGAGAGGAAAGGGAAGAAACGAGAGTGCAGCTGTATGTGCTCAATTAACACAGACCTCACAAATACCTTAGCACACAATATGCACAGTATCTCGCGCACACACACATCCCTTTCCGCCCACACCATCTCGCCTGTCTAAGAACCAACAAGCTGGGTTAATGACTCGCTATTTGTCACTGACAGTGGCCGTTTCCACTCCCCCGCTTTGACTGACAGCTTCCTCCTTCACTTCTCATCACTTCCTCTTCCTCTCAAGTGGTTTTTCCTGGAGTCTAACAACGTCTCGCCCTTTCGAAGCTTTGTCTCCGTTACACCTCACATGAATGTAGACAAGGTTGATGTGCGTGTGGTATACGTTTCAAAATGTTTCTATGTGCATTTGTGAAAGTGAGTGTTTAAAGCTCTCTACACGTCTCTTTGACCCAACCTTGGAATGCTGTGGCCAGTAAAATAGCTTTTGTTATTCCCTAATGGGTTGTGCATTTGTGTGTGTATGTGGCAGAGTGGGCCAGAGACTGTTCTCCATTTGATCTGTAGGAGGTTTTTTCCGCTCCTCTTCTCCTTGGGGAGTCCGTGCTCCACATTCTGACTCCTACTGAGACCCGCCGACACTCCCCCGACTCACACTCTCACACTGGAGTACACACACATAAGCTGGAGACACACAGACATATGTCACTAATATATACACGACACGCTGGATCTGTGTGTTTGCTTGTCACCGTTGAAAAACTTGAGGTGTCAAACAGCACCACTATATTTCTACACCAAAAGTTATTTGTTAGGATTGCTAACACTAATAGTGCCATTTGTCATGTGTGTGCCACTCTCAAGACATAAAGGGTGCACAGGGAGGAGGTACTAGCTTCACTTTAGAACTGAGGAGCTTAACATTCATCTTTGTGATTTACAACAAGAAAACACAGCCCTCGCACAACCCCTTGCATAAGGTGTTTAAAAAAAGGTTAATGCATTACCTACAGTAGAAATGGTATAACCAATTTGGTGAGCAGATTTGGTGCAGGATACAATCATTAATTGATTGCGCCAGACTTTTATAAGTAGTACCTTTCCTATTCCTTATGGCTCAAAGTAACATAACAGATATTAATAATAATAATAAAGAAAATCTTGACCGTGATCACAACATGCATGAAAACAAAAACATTGATGTTCTTTAATCTGAATATTAATGTGGGGTTACACTGGATAAAAAGCTGCCAGACTGCCGGATGAATGAACAGCCTCATCTACTACACAGGGGAATCAATTCTGATTTAAATAAGGGTTTAAGATGTATTATTCCAGTAGCATCTGGTCAGTACCCTAGACTAAAGTGGCCATCTTCTGAAGATTTGACAGAGTACCTCATAGAGTCCCACTTCAAAAACCTCAACTATCCCTTAAAACTGCAGTACAACCAGCTGAGCAGTCTGACTCATACACATTCATGTGGCATTATCTGAACCACATTGATAGGTGTGAGGCATGTGCGTGTTGAAGTGGCTCTACACACATTTATGCCATTGATCTGCCACTATGTGTGTGTGTTTGTCCAATTTCCACTCAAATTAATGGTGCCTCTTTATAGGCCTTCTGCTGGAGTGGCACTGAATTACTTGGTGCTTCACTCTCACACCTGGGACCCATTCGACGTTATAGCCAAAGCTAGCTGCTAACAGGGGACATATTTGCTACAGTACTATAGTTAGCATTACAGACGACTGCGTTTTTTTCCAGCTGAGAATTTACCGCTAACTAACCAGCAGCTTGGACCATGCATGTACCTCAAACAGACTGTAACAAGTGACCAATTGTGGACAGTGACCGGCACCAGTTTCATGTTCATTCATTAGGATTGAGAAACAAAAAAATATATATATATATATATATATATATATATATATATATATATATATTATATACAAGAAGAAATATATAAAAATATGTTATGTCATAAACTGGATAAATGCCTTCTGAAAAACTGCTTCACATTTTTTTACAGCTTACCTTTAAAAACAATGTGTGGGATTATAAAATGTACCTTTTTACTGAAGAATGTGTGTGTAAGTATGTGTATTTTAGGTGGCGTAACCTTTTCTGAAGGAAGCAAATGCTCATAAAGACTCATGAGGGATGTGCATTAAGTTAGTTACTGTGTATCCATTTGTATATTCACTTGTTTATTCACTGTATTTGTTATAAGTTTGTTTGCATTTGATTACTTAAATACTTCAGTGAAGCAAAATAAACCTTAAATTAGCTTGCCATCTTATTGCTAATGTTCTAGTGAACTGGAGTTTTACCACTAAACATACTTAAGACCGTTTTATGAGAAGCATGTTGTATCCGTGTCTGTAGAAACCCATGTCTTCTTACCAGTACAGATTCTGTTTGATCCAGACATTAAACTCCACTATAAGAAGTAACTGTGTCCAGATCATTGTTCAAACACATTGCAGAGCACTAGATTAAAAAAAGATGAAAGGATAATGCGGCTTTGATTGAACCAGGCTTGACTATACTATGGCCAAGTTTTTTGCGGTCACACATGATTTATTGTTTGCTTTTTTAATCAGTTTTAACAAAAGGCCCAAAACTCCTTAGTGCTTTAGGTTATGATCTCATTTGGTTTGTCCGCTTTCTGTGTAGTGACAACAATAAGGGCTTGATTAACTTTTTATGCAACACCATTCTAAGCTAGCTACTCCTAGCAAGATGGCCCCCTCTGTCACCCCCAACCAAGATGGCCGATGTTTGAGTTGTTTGGATTCTGCTCAGGGACACCATTGGACTACAAAATGCATGAACACATTCAATCTGTCATGCAGATCCAGAGTGGCGTGTTTATTCCCAGCAGGCAGTGTGTACAGTTGTGTGCGTGTCCCATGCCCTCCCACTAAACTGAATCCCATGCGGCTTCCAACCAGAGAACTTAAAAGGATTCTTTGGTCCATGTGTTTTAATTTAGCATTCTCCTCCATAATAACAAGAAAGCTGTGGTCCTATACTAACTTCTAACTCACATGCACTCCACTGCGTCCTATTATATATGACTATAAACACAAGTGTACATGGAGGAATCCGCATACAAGTGCAAGAGTCTCTGCAGAGCTGTGGGATTACTCTGCAATCTTAACTGCTCTATCTCCAGGGAAAAACATGTTTTATCATTTCATTTCATTTCTTTCTTGCGCACTCCCTCTACCTCCTTGCACACCCCCGCTCAGCAACATGTAGCCCTCCCCAGACTCCTGTGCTGAAATCACAGGCCACATCGGCACACTGACTGCGCAATCCATGGTGTGATGCTGTGTGAGTGACTCAATGTGACGCAGCATTGAAGAACTGAATGACTCCAAGAGTGCCTGTGTCTAATAGTGGGGCAGAGAGCAAGAAATTTCTAAAATACAGATCGAATAATGATACAGGAAAAGCAGTTACATGTGACGTGGCCTGAATATCTTTGCATGGCCAGGGGCTTTTCTTACTTACTTACAGAAAAATATAATTTTATATTCCCATCTTACTGTCAATGTATCGGTAAGTAAGTTACCGTATCATCATACAAATATACAAAAAAACGGCATCTTCATAAATTGTTGTGGTCACATACCTTATACATTTTATCACACTTGATATTCAGTTCATAAAATTAATTACAATTTAAAAGGTGCATTATGGAGGTATAAGAAATTTCTAAACATAAGCGACACTTCAGATTGTTAGTGGCAGTTGCAGCCTGCTTACTCGTTCTTGTTGCGCATGTCAATAACGTGCAGAGACTGCAGCACACACAGAGGCACAGTGTTTACACAGAGTTAAGAAAAAGTACAAATCTGCAAGTTTATTGTTAGAGTAAAGCATTATATTTACTTATCAGTAATCACCACCATAAAGGTAAACAACTGAACAAGCGCCAATACTCCTTGTTCATAATGTCTTATGAATGTCTTATTGGTGGCATTTCCTTACTACTTACACTTCAATGGGCCTAAACATAACATTAACAATCAGCCCCAAACATTATTACAGCGCAAGTAGTGTTTATTTATGTAAACATATGTCTGTGAAGGTTCTCAGTCATCCAGGACATCTTGAAAAAAAGGTTGACATAAAAGCATCAGACTCAGTTTTCAAGGTGAAGACGTTTTGTCTCTAATTCCAAGAGACTTTATCAATTCTGAGGATTCTCAGAAACAGTTTTCCCCATGTTCCTTTTTGATATCCAAAAATAAACGCCAAGGTAAATGGTAAGGTAGCATGCGTGGCTAAACATAGCACTCAGAAAGCGCTGCTTTGAAAATACATTCACGTAATTTGAAAAAACTTGTCATCTAATTTATCACATCTCAAGAGTCAAGATCACAATGCAGTCATGATATTTACAACCTGAATGCCCAAATTAAATTGAGCATACAGGCTAATTCAGGCAACCACGGTGAACATTAATTGTGCCAATTTACTCATCCCATTGAGGTGGGTTCATGTAAAAAGGAACACATAGCAAGCTTTTTTTTGCCTAAAAGCTACAAATAGTACCTGTAATGGAAACACTGCTTTACAATGGAATACTGTGCAGTCAGTGTTGGTGCCTGTGTATACAATTAGCTTGATTTTGAATAAATAGTACCCCGAATATGTCAGAGTAACCATGCACTCTCTGCAATTCATCAAATCTTTTTTACTTTCTAGTTACAGGGAAATGCATTTTTTTACCCATACCTACCCTTATCTGAAACTGGCTGAATGGACTGAGTACCAAACTCAAAAAAGTAACTGCTGAAGTGATGTGTGACACCACTCCTGCTCTATGTGTTGCCAAACTACTTGACAGAGCATCCATTCCCAGTACTCAGACACTCACTTTTCCTTTAACCTGCACACATTCAATCATGTCAAGGCGGACTGTCTTCAGTGACAATTAAATGTGTGCACATGTTGCAAAATGGTGTTGGGATTAATATGTAGGCACCAGATGCCACATGTTCATTCCAATCCCCGTTAATTACAATAACACGACACTGTGTTGTAGGTCTATGTGGCCCCGATCAGTTCCAACAGGTATTAACACAAGCAGTATAGTCTTACCAGCAGGGCAGTGGTTGGTTCTGTGCTCAGTGAGCTCTGCCAAACAGTCGAAGTCCTGCTGACAGTTGTCACACGTGAAGATAGACTCATCATCAAGGTCATCGTCATGATCTCGATCATCACGGTCCTCATGTTCCTCTTGTTCACCGTCCTCAGCGGCTGGTCTCTGACCCTCTTTGGGCTCTGATTCTTTCTCTGAGGCAGGGACGTCTGTGGAAACAAGAAATTTAGTCAAAGGGGGTTCATATAATCTAAATACAGAACATATAATATGTTTTTTTTTTTACATATTTAAAGCTTAAATAAAGAAGTGTTCAACTAGATAGTGTGGAACATCTCTTTTCGTGTTGCAAAGCGCTTAAATGTGCATGTCCTGTTAACAGACAGGCAGTGTGAGAGGGGACCAGTGGAAGCCTGTGTCGCCCCAATCCACACTGCTCCATTGTGTCTCCATTTTCACACCTTATTATCACATTATAACGCTGAGGAGCCAACAGGTTCTGACACTAAAGACATTGGTTAGAGGAAAGGAGAGAGGTGGAATAAAGAGGTAAAAGGCACCAGAGTGGACCTAGAGGTATGTCTTTGATGGATATGCAAAATTTAGCATGATTTACTTTTTTTATGAGAAAATGTATAAATTTCTGAGATACCACCGTGAGCAGTGCTTTTAAGAAGTTAACCAGGTCTGATGCCTGATTTTCTTTATTATGACCATATCACCAGAAAAATTATACCAGAATTTTCATGAGCGGTAGATATGACTGAGCCCTACATCCAAATGGGTGCTCAAATCCAATCATTCAGGGCCCACTCAGTAGTTTCAAATGTGGCAATAGCACAGGCCACTTTAGATTGGATGAATAAGTTTGCAGGTGTAAACAGGGTCTACAGGACAGGGATAAAACCTTAATTAATTTCAGCGGCTCACCTCCAGGTAAAGTGTGCCAGAACAATCATTCCACTTTCACCTCGAATCATTAAAGACCTTAGTAATGAGAGAATAAGAGACACAAGGGCAACAAGAAACATAGAGAAAGTACTGCATGTTACTGAGAGGCACGGAGAGCAATTTAAGTCAAATGCAAATGCCTCCATTCAGGTTTAATTTATTATGGAAGAGGTGGAAGGGGAAAGAGGGAGACAGGGATGCTGGGAGGCTGGGAATGAGGGACCGAGGTGATGGGGTGTTTGGGGGGGATGCAGAGGAAGAAGAGATGGGTGGAAGGAGAGATAGATGAAGGGACGGGGGAGAAAAGAAGAGAGGCGGGGTGTTGGCCATCTGTCCAGTGGTGAGAACGCCGTCTGGCCAGGGACGGAAAGTGGCCCCTTGGCTGACAAAACTCACGCGCGGCTCACAAACACGTGCGTGCCCTCACACATGCACCTGTATGCACACACAGGTTAGGCATATCCAGGCAGTTGCACACAACTGTATGCACACAGAGGCCACATTCAATTTTAGAGGTTTCTACTGGCAACAACTTTGACAATATAATACAGATGTTACATTTAATTTATTGAAAAAGCCAGGCCTTCTGTTACCATGGCAACTGTTGTTGGGAGTTAAAAATTTTATGATGGCATTTTGTAAAAATCGGAGACCTTGGACTTAATACTGATGCTAAGTTCACAGACAGGTGTGCAAGCAATACTACGGTGCTATTCCATCACATGATAGACCTGACATAACCTGGGAGCTAAGGAGAAGGAGGAGAGTACTGTGGTGCCAAGCCTGCGACCTAGCATTCAGAACAAAACATTCCATTTACGTGACTTTTTCTACATGCCATTGTATCTACGCTATTTACTGTACCATTGGTTCAGTGTCTTACAGACATGAGTAATGCAATTACAGTTTTGATTATAACTTTATTTTGAAAGGATGGACTAATTAGCCATATTATTACTATTATTATTATTATTATTATTATTATTATTATTATTATCATCATCATCCTGTGCCGTTTCTCTATTGTACTTCAAGTTTTCTTATGTCAATTTCAAACATGTATTCCATCAGGATACATGCAGCATTTGATACATGCTAAGAGTATACTCTATCTTTCACACAACACACTCCTGGGCGCCCCAATACCAGAGGTGAGGGCAGTGCCAAATCCAGTGCATGCCAACACAACCTGCTGCCATGGCAACATAGGAGGAGCCAAATGAAAGCTCTCTTCCCTTTTGCCGCCTTGATTACATCTTAATATTAGCCTTCATCTCTCCATGATGGTGCATCCCACTGCCCCATCATCTGAATAGCACTTGGATGAAGATGGCTGGTTCAGAACAGTGGACTGAAAGAAAAAAAAAGTAGTGTTTCTATTTGCGCTGTGTGTCTGTGTGATCCCCCCTGCTCTGCCTTCTCACCTACCCAAGCATAATGAGGAGCTCTTTTTATGAATCTGAGAGAATAGTATATAGGAGGTCTTGAGGAAAAAGTGCAGCCACAGTATGAACAGATGAGATCCGGTAGCTCTGTGATCATTACTGCACTCACACTGTGGAAGCAGACCTCCTGGTAAGGCCTTCTACTCTCTTTGCTATTCTACTGCTCACTGTCAAGCTGTGAATGTGGGACTGCTACATTGCCCTAATGTATAGTAACATATACTTACAATGTTGGAGTGGGGAGTACACACAATTCATAATGTATTGAGCTACCTTTTTATCATTTTAACTTTACGGCCCATGCAATAAAAGAGAGGTTGTGATTTAGAAAATGCTGATGTAGTCATTCTTACACTCAAATCTTCACGTTCAATCTAGTCTGTACTTAGAAATAAGTGACTTCACTGTATCTCATTTAAACTAGGGTTGCATTATATTGAAAAAATTGAGCGAGTTACAATAATTACATTAAATATTGTAATAATGAGATTACCTGCAATATTTAAAAGCACTTTCACAGGAAAAGAATGTAACACTTTGGACTAAATTATATTCATCAAAGCAGGAGCTAAATCAATACTTTTTGGACTATTTTGGATGATTTTGACAGAAAAAAAAATCTATATAAAAGGAAGAGCATAGTGTCATTGTGATACAAGATAATCTTTGTAATATGAATATTTGCAATATATTGTGCAGCTTTAATCAAACACGTCAAAACACAATCCCCTAAAAACTTACTTTATAACAATTTAGGTGGTCTTTCATTGCAATCCAGAAGAGAACACCCCTTCACAGAATAGTAGGGATTTAATTACTAATGTCTGAGCCTTTTCATCATCTCTAGGAAATGTATCCACAAATGCATTTTTGATGTTGAGTCCGAACGGGGCAATACAACACAGTGGTGAAGTTGTGGGTGCATTACTGTTGCACTAGGTTGCTGCATTTATTTACAGAATAATCTATTTTACTATGACATCTATGACAAAATATGAAAGGAGCAAAAGAAGCTTGAAAAATGTTAATTGGCATCCATTTATTGATCAGATTCTCTGCGAGCTTCTGCACATCTTTCTCAGTTTCTCACAAAGCTCCTTCCGGCTCACCACACCCCCGCCCAGCCCCAGCAGAGAGGAGCAGCAGGCCTACTTAATGAAAGCAGGGAGGTCCCATGTGAGCCTGGGTGCGGAGGAGTGCGAGTGTGTGCTGGGGTATTGATTGAATAGTAAGACAGTGGTCCCCAAAGCAGACAGCATGAGCACCGCATACAACAGCAGCCCCTCTCGAACACACGCACACGCATCATCACGATACAGCTATAGTCGAACGTGCACACTCTACAGAGGACCATTATCTCTGAGTCACAGGCTGTCCCTACGCCAGGAATAACTGCACACTCGCTCACAATCAAACACAAACACCATTCTTGCGTCATCCACAGAGACTCACAATAAGTCCAAATCACATCCTGCAATTAACCTGCGGGAAATATGAAAAATACAAATGTGCTACAACTCCCGCCACAGCAACATGCACAATAACATGCAGATTTTTTATACTTTTTATTTTATTTTTTACAGCTAAAAAGAATCTGGTTCAGTACAGTGGTTTCTTCTGGACCGTGAGTCCCGTCCTGCTGGTTTTTATTCTAGCCATGTAATGAGGGACTGGATCACGCCTGGGATGCAGAGAGAACGCAATTAAATCAAATTTCCAAGCTGGGTTTTGGCTTTCCGACTGCCATGGATAACTGGTATTTGGATCTGTAGCAATAGGAATATGTGTTTTTATTGTAGAATTATTGTACTCTATTACTCAGTTCTGTTGCAGGAGAAGCGTGTTAATCTAAGTGCAAATGGTTGACATTTAATTACATTTTAATTAAAAATGACTGCACAGGTGACAGCCCATTCTCTGCATGTGTTCACTCTCATTACATAAAGAGGTAATAAAGATTAGGCAATGGAGCATGTGTGATGTTGTTTTTACCTGAGAATTGGTGACCAATAAAATTCTCGGATGAATTTTTGTAATACTCAGCTCAAGAAACATAAAAAATAGTCCTGGTTCATTCCTGCATTTAGTTCTTGCTCAGTCTTTAATATTGATTTAGCTCCTGCTTTGACAAGAAGAAGTAAGTCTAGAACCATGTATTTCTTTCAACTAAGTATTTTATAAATCATTATATTTTTCACTCGGTCAAAAAGCATTCCAATATCTAGAGTTTTTCGGCGATATGGCAGCTCCATTTAATTATTATAAACTTTATTCTGCACGATTGTGACATGAAACCTATGTGTAGTGCAGACTGGAACATCATCCCACCCCGCATCTCTCTGGAGAAAAGGAAATAAGTAATGCTCTGTAGTCTGCTCCCTGCAGCCTCCATATCTCAGGACAATGAGCTGTTTATTAACAGATAAAAATATAAATATATAAATGGATTGCTCAGAAATAATGAGGTCACTTTGCATATCTGCAGGAAATATATACTGTATACAGGTGGGGTGTGTGGCGTGTTGCTGCGCGTGTGTTAGTATGCACCCCGGGTAATTAGATAAAGAGAAGTGAATTAGCAGAGTCCACAGTGCAGAATGATGTTACAAAGCCTAACCACGCCTAGCTGAGACACACTAATCACCGCTCGTTAGGCGCACACTACACGTGGTGTGTGTTTTCGTTTCACATTAGCTCACTGTGTGTTTTTGTCGGCTTTACACATTGAACACAGATAATTAGGGGTTAATTGATAATAAACTCTTATAAACAGTGGAGCGTGGTGAGTGTGGTATGGGACTTAAAGAATTTCCATCAGGTCTACGTGTTTGGGATGCACTACATGTTACAGTGTGAGTCAGATTTCATGGCACTGCCGTGAGCACTTGCCAAGATAAGCTCGTAGAGACACAAACTGGAACACTGAAAATCAAACACACAGTCAGCATGAGCGCACTACGTCTCGATATATCCTGTGGGAAGAAAAGTAGGGAGCTAATGAACTCTGGGAAATGTTCCTGAACTGCCCCAGGGTGAAGGAAGCACACTGAAGGCGAGTGCCAGAGCTCAGCCCCAGTTAAAGGGGAATAAAACAGTGCCATTTTGCAAAGGTAAGGTACTTATTCAAGTGTTAGATTTGGCAGTTGCTGTAGCCTGTCTGGGACACACTCACACAGATGTATATCGGCTATATCTGCCGGCCAAGCATACAGAAAACACACTTCTGTCTATGTGCGAGTAAAACAGGCTTCAAAAGTCGGGCAGACGCGAGTGTGGAGCTTCCAGCAGAATGTTTACAAACCAAACAGTCCTGACACAAGGCTTTCATTCTACTCCACATGGCGCCGCACGCTGGACCCGGATACACAGGCACCTGGCCGGGCACCATTACTGTCTGCAGGGCCACGACTGGGCCTTGATGTTTAAATCAGATCATGGGCTTGCTCTGTGAGCCCAAAAAACAGTTTACACATTTGCACTGCACACAAGATACGCAGCAATAAACAATGACACTTTGCACATATTCTTCCTTTGCTCCTGGTACAATTTCCTCCAGATGTTGAAGAATGCACACAAAGCCTAGACTGGTTCATAAAAAAGACCCCCTGCTCCCACAGGACACTGTACAGTGAACCCTTGCAGCCTACAGCAAAATATCCAGTTATAAAATCTGATCACACTTTCCACTGCAAAAGAGTCTGAAGGCTGTATTGACTGTGGTTGGTTTATGCGGAGAAGCTTATTTTTATTTTTAGTCAACTTTTTATTGAACCAATGGACAAAGTTGTGATTTTCTTTAACAAATGTGGGCAGAATATATCTTGTTTCAGGTGTGTTTTTAACCCAAATATTACAGTTAAAGAAGATAAACACATTAAAGATACTGGCTAAATGTGAACGGATGTTCTGTCTGATACAGAGAAGTGGTTTATTATTCCAATAATATGTAAATATCAGACATGTCAACCACCACAAACAGTATATCAAGGTTGAACCAAATAATGGAGGACTATTATTAGCTGTTGTTGAGGGAATATAGCCAAAGAAGACTTTTTTCTCAGTGAAAACAATGATGTTCTAGACAGCTGTTAGCTGCTACTGGAAGAGAAAGACTGTTCTGTTACTCAATACTGTGCTTTCAGCTTCAGGTTTAAAAGGCAGTACATTTTGGAACAGACTTCTGCTATTGCTTCTTCTTGTGTGGATCTGTAGCTTCAACACCTGAGCGTATCAGGATGAACGCACAGACCTTTGAATATGCCACGGGTCAGTGTTTGCACTTGAGCCCCTAAAAATGCAAAATAATTTCAACATAACAGTCCTTCTGGTTCTTTTCAATCCCTTTTATTCCAATTCACTGACATTTAGTGACATTAATTTGTTCCTCTTTAGTTTGTTCTGTGACCCGTTGTCACTTTAACATGAATATTTTATGGAAGCATTAATTTCTCTGTCAGACTCGTTATTTTGTGCTTACTTCACTTTTGCAAAAACATGAAACCTCAAAATATTTTACCATATTTTATTCAGATTTAGAAAAATGTTCAGCTACAGTAACTGGCGTCTTTCTCAATGTCGATCCCGAGTGCAGATCAGAAGAATGGTGGGCACATTTGGCAGCGAGTGCACACTTAACTACACAGTGACACAAACAGGGTGAACAGGTGCAACTGGACAAAACAACACAGGCTTGCTCAGGCTCTCAGGAGAACACCCCCACTCGCTCCCCACACTGCACCACTACACTCTGTTTGGGAGTATGTGTTAGGTGGCTATATAAAGAAGCCATTTCTTCTCACCTCCTCTCCCTGCCTCCCACCTAATTTTCTTTTTCCCTACCATAGACTAGTGTATCTATTTTTTTTTTTCACAACACAAGGCCGTGCCCCTCCCTGGAGGAGCCCAGCCATAGCACCAGTTTTACACACACACACACACACACACACACACACACACACCCATGGGAGATGCTGCAGCAAGGGAGAGCAGCACCCAACACCACTGTCTGGAAACAAGATGATGAAAGAGCCGCTCGTGTCATGGAAGGATGTTGACAAGACAAAAACACATACTATCACAACATACACTTCAGCACATGACAGCTGCTCATTTATTAAAATGTGGCAGAGCTTAAATGCTGCAAAAAAAAAAAAAAAAAAAACGCAGACGCTCAGTGTGCGCTGTCGCAGGCAGGCAATAATAGTTCACGCACACATTCGCAGTCGGGAGCTGTTTTCCTGTGCCGGCCTTGGGGAAATTAAATCTACATTATGGACCTCCAGAGGGTAGCAGAGAGGGGAGGATAAGGGAAGTGGCAGAGAAACCAGTGTCCTGTTTTTCTCAACTCTGGCCATCACAAAGATATCTCACACACACAAGGAGGAAAATGCCTGTGTTACTGATAAGCAAGATGGAGACAAGGAAAATGTTCATTATTGTAAATATTTAGTCAATGAAAAACTATAATCAAATTTTAAAGGATGGAAAAGGTAAATGGGCAAATCCCTTACGTATTTAAAGATCTACAATACCATGCTTAGAGTAGGTCATTAGTGCCCATTCAAAATATGACTAAACTCACACACTTTGGGTGTACACTATGAATATTAGTTGTGCTTCAGTATTCTAATAAAATTGGTTTTAGAGTAAAAGTTCACAATATTTTGATAAATTGTTGAATAAGACATCAACACAAACTTTACAGTTCTAAGTGGAGGCTACTTTCTGTCCCAGGACACTCATGCACACACACGCAAACCAATCCGAGAATCACAACATTGCAGTGGGTCTCAGATTCTCGATTTCAGCTCGGGGATCTGACAGACCTTTTCCACCATGACTCACTGGCTCTTTCAGTATGAAACGTACCGTGAATGGCCAAGAGAAATCGGTTCCAGTTTGCCAGTGTGTCCTCTACTGTGGAGTGTCGGACGTGGGCGCAGGAAAACAAAACTCTGGAGATAGTCAGGATGATGTCATCACAAACTTCACACCAGCTATTTCTTAGATCATGTAAACCTATGATGTAATCTACTGACTCTATAGGCCACTTTTAGTTGCCTGCACAAATCACTGACAACTTCACTCTGCACTAGGACAGAGGGGAAAGAATAAAAGCAGTAGTGTTATTTCCCCCTCAATGGCAGTGAATGGCAGTTGTGGTGAAAGTACACAGCTAAACCTACCTTTGCCACTCTCACATGGGCCTTTCCAAACCCTCTGCACATTGTAGAGAGAACATAACCAAAGTTCTGAAGAAAGAAATTGGGAGCTCAAGACTTTTCCTATCATTTAAATTCCAAAGCCATAATATACCTACATTTGCTCCTCTAATGAAGCTGAGATGACATTTTTGGCATCCTTGTTAACACACAAGGACCATCATATTACAACATATTCACGTTCTAGATTTGACTTGAGACAAGAATTGGGCATATTGTAAAAAAATAAATAAATAAAGTATTCTTTGTGGTAAATTTTTGGCAAGCCAATTTAGATCATTTCTTGGTTGATCTTTTAAAGTTTTTTCTGGCAAACCACAGAACAGTGAGAGACATGTGGACTATCCAGTGAAATTATGTTTTATGGTTCCACAGAACTCCAGCGTCAGAACAATATTATTGGTTAATAGTGAGAGACGTTTTTGTAGAGGAACTATCACTGTGCATCGAGACCAATGATGTTTTTGTAACAGACTATAAAGATATTATATTTCACCCATAAACTTACCATTGAGGCCTATGAGTTTGAGGAAATGGGCCTAAAAAAAATAGACAGAATTTTGTGGTTATTCTGTATTTACTTTCCTGAAGATATTCAGGAAATGACTGGTTGGTCAAGACATAAACTATAGTCTCCGATGGCAAAGCCCCCCCTTCAGCGCTCTAAGCTGCCAGATACACTAGACCTGATCAAACATCATGATTCATCATTATATGCTGCAGTAAGGTAAGCTTTTTGAATAACATTATAAAACTCCAAGCACAATTTAGCTCCAAGTCCAAAGCTCCATTACAACTGTTCAGCACCAAACCGGTTACTGCCTTTAGTTACCTATTTGTTCAGATAATCTTGAAGTAAAAAGTAAATAATTGGCCTTGTGCTTATCCTACGATTGTTTGTAAAAACTAAATCGGACACAAATCAGCTTGATTGTTCTGCAGTGTAAGCCAGACCTTTGCATCAAAAAGCAGGGGACAGAAAAATGAAAAGTGACAGTGAAAGAAAATGCAAAGACACTAAAGCTGGCAGAAAGTAGGGAAAAGAGATGAGCATGCAGAGAAAAGTGATGGTGAGGATGCTGGGATGGGGAATTGACTGTAAAAAAAAATCCAAATTGAAAGAGTGGCTGAGTAAGGAAATATGGGACAGTATGTTTTTATTGCAAGTGTGTGAGAGCAGAGAGGTGTGTGCGTGCCATGGGAGTCGGGCTTCCTGCAGGATCTGACATACACAGCAGTTCTAGTGAACCACCCAGGACCTCCGTCAGCACCCCCCTTAACACGCACACTCACAATGAGGTATACAGAAGCCCCTGGAGGAGAGTTAGCACAAGTCTGAGGAGCGGCATGGAGGGGGGGGCATAGATCGCAGGGTTTAGCCTACGTCATCCACCCCCCAGGGGTCATACTTTCCTATGCTCCCATCCCTGAAGAGCTGAACGAGAGACGGGCCTGGAGACGCGCACGGAGAGATAACGGCATATTTACCACATTCAGCAGGATCTTATTTCCCAACTGGGCTCCCGTCAGAGGAAGTGTTTAACTCTTCTCTGATTGGCTGCAAACCAGAGCACAAAAAACTAGCTGTAGCTAACAAACACTCGCACTGGTCAAACTGCTTTCTGCAAATCTTTGCATCTAGACTAAGCACTAACAACTACAGTGACAAAGATGATTTGATTCCAGCTTGGGTCATGTGCTTGGTGTGCTTCCCCTCTCTCTCATCCTGTTTCCCATCTGTCTACACTGTATCAATCGGGTAGAGGCAAAAAGGCCCCAAAATGTGGTCCCTATTTTTGAAAATGCCAGGAGTGTGGACAGACAAAAGCTGAGACCTTTGGAGATGCAGACATGGGTGTTCACTATTTAATCATTTTCCCTGTTGGTTGTCAAGGGAAAACAATACAGTATAATGAAGACCAGTTAATTACAAATCAACTTGCTAATGATGATTATGTTTTGTCTGGAAGGATCTAGCCTCAGCAAAACAAAAATGGCACACCCCATCTTCAAGTGTCCATTTTTAAAGAAGAAGTAGCATTATCACTTTCCAGCTGCATATATTAACTTGAGTGAGCATCTGCTTCTGCTTCATCTACAAAGCCAAAAGTTCAAGTAAGGATAATTTAGAGTTTCCATGTAGCTGTCTGAGGAGAAGGAGGAAGAAAAATAGAGCAATGGGTTTGGAGAAACCACAAAGAAAAACACAATCCAGAAAAAGAGCAAAAAGAGAAAGAAAGATCATAATTTCTCTGACTTGGTCCCAGGACATTGACGGACCACAGAGAGCAGTCAAACGCACACAAATTCGTCTTTCTCAGTCCTCCACCCATCGGTCCTTCTGCAGAACCCCCTCATGATTTCTTTCCATCCAGACCTACCCCCCGAGACCAGATATTCTTTCCACATCATCTTCTCAGTCGTTCTCTATCAAATCTTCTTTAATGTGGTTTGTCTTTCACCTAATACTTTCCTCCCTCCTTCTTCATCCCTCAGAGCTGGCTGCTGTAAACCATGTGGAATTGATATTACAAATCTTGTGTGTGAGAAGCTTATAGACCTATAGACTGTGTAGATGTGACTCAGCTGGCTCAGACCTGCACAAAGAATATCAGTGTGTGGACTAACCTGTCTGTACAGTTGATTCATCCCAGGTCCCAGTGCACTCTGATGACTCCCCTTCTTCAACCGCTGAGAGAAGAAACAAAAAAACATTGAGTACTTATTGTGCGACAGTGAGCGAAGCAGAGGAAGAAAATCTAACTGCAATTACCAAACATCATCTGGTATCCCCAACATATGGCTTCGGGATCTGATTGTTAATACAGCCTTATATAATAATATATTTATTCATGAGCATTATAATAATTTCAGAAAGCACTTTCACTTTTATGAATTCAGATATTTTGGACTAGGCCACCTCAGCTTTTGTAGAACTGCATCAGCATCGGGGATCATGTGATTGGCAAAACGGCAAAGTGAGTGATTAATAATTATATATATCCATAGGGCAACAGTGACAAAAATAATGCACATTTTAAGCCATTAGATAACCAACTGAACTGTGTGACCAACAGTTAAAGTGGATAAAGCCTATTTATTTGCACCATTACTAAAAATAAACTGAGAAGTAAACAGGCTGATTTGTCAAGGCCGGCGTCCTGACATGGGTCCTGGTCCCACACACTGAGCTGATCTGAGCAGAAATGTGACAGCGACTTCCTGGGTACAACAGGAAGGAGGGAAGTGGAGCTGGCACACAAACAGGAAATGACTTGAGCAGCCACACAATGGGGTTTCCTGCTCACCCCTGCTCCACACTGCCACCATATTCCTCAAAAACACCTCACTATGATCCTTACTTAATTTCCAGCTCATACCCCCCTCATTCCAAATCGTTACCCACCCCATGGACCCTGCCCATCTACACAATGAAGGGGAGCCGAGAGCGCAAATCAAAACAAGAAGTTATAAATCACTCAAGGGTTTCTTTGAGAAGCAAAATATACTCTTCACCTGTTGGCTCAAACTAAAACAACTGTGGTTGTGGTTGCTGTAAACTAAAACAGCAACTACAATTTCTCCAACTAACCATAACACTCAACATACAGGAGGAGCACATGTCCTATTCTTATTTAACATGGTGACCATATGCCATACAGAGTCATCCTATAAGTACAATAATAAATCTCTTGAGAGAGCAGAGACTTGACTTAAGTGAAACAAGGGGAGCTTTGAATAGAGGATATATCAACCGGTTAAAGCTAAGAGCAGCTATGTTTTGGCTAAGACAGCAATTCAGTGGAAACACAAACTAGTTTCCACAAAGTTACATACAAGGAGTGTAACAGCAACAAACCTAAATTGCTGAATATGCAGTATAGGTACAGGCAAAACACTACATACTGCTTCATGTTCATGCCATTTGTCCTTGACCATAAATGAATCAACAAATCTATGTGAAGCTTCAAAATACAGTTGAGGGGGAAATAACACAATCTGAACAGTTATATGTCGTAAGTTAGGTGGAGTTTTGGACGCTATAGAAAGACCTAGATGCAGTGGTATACTCCGCCGTCTGATAAAAGCCATTTTTTGCTGATGAGACACTGGGGAGTACTGTGTGTTTCATTAGGCAAGCACACATAGCTTTATTTAGATTCCCATATCCTCCTTGTGCCCCCCTCAGAGACATGCACACCGTTACTGTGAACCCTATGCACACCGGGGGGCCCGTCAGAGGGCTGTTTTTTGGGAACATGCATACATACAGTGCGTAAGAAAAGAATAGAGCTTTCAAGTGCACATTGTGTTAGGATGATTACATAGGTTGCACCCTTTTGTAGTCCTATATAGAACACTGTATACATCCAGAGATCCTTATGTAAAAACAGAGGAAAATGTCAAAGAAAATCTCAAAAACCTATGTTGCTCTAATATATTGCACCTCACTTCTACTCAGACATGGGACACTCAACTCAACGCTCAATGTGAAAGTGTGCCTTTACACAACACTTTATATACTGAGTGTGATTTAACAAAGTGCATTGGATTGAGCACAGGAAAAGTGATGGTTGATCACAACTAACATGAGGCATGAGGCCTTTTGTAACATAGCCAAACATGACTCAGACCCGAAGAGGCACACAATGCACAAGTGTCATACCTGCACGCTCGCCAAAAGAATACAGAGACTGCAGATGGCTTG
The DNA here is from genome assembly GCA_024416835.2 of Perccottus glenii. Lineage (NCBI taxonomy): Eukaryota > Metazoa > Chordata > Actinopteri > Gobiiformes > Odontobutidae > Perccottus > Perccottus glenii. Next base: position 13,556,850 of record CM044563.2, on the reverse strand, counting down.
AGATCAAACGTGTGCTCAGCAAAAGCATGTAAACACACCCTGGAGCATGATCTGTGTGCGACACGACGCCAAAGGGACGCTGCTGGGAATAGGAACAGCATCTTCACACACAAGCACACGTAAGACAAGTGCATCTCCAAAACAAACGGTCCTAAAACTGAACATGTGTGAGTGTGATCTACTGTAACAGGGGACAGTCTTTACAAGAAAATCTCAGGGCAATGTGTTATTATCAGATGCTTCTGCAAATGTTTGAGAATGACATTTGAATAGTTCAGGCCTGGGTTGTGTGGTGATTACATTTATGTTCCCTTTTTAAGACCATTTTTATTGACTGCTTCTGGATTTGTGGCAATTCCAACATTCCATACACCAATTTCAAAAAACAAATTCAAATATGTATTCAGTAATACAAAAAATAATAAAACATTACAAGTATGTTTTGTGATGAAAACCACTCTTCTGTCTATTTAACACTGTCTGTTGCATCTTCTACCAGTGAGTGACATGCAGGTTCCACCTCATTTCAACATAAAGCAAGTACATGTTTAAAGATTTTAGTTGACTTTATTGTCCACACAGTGCAAAAACACTACATTGAATACAGGTTTGTAATTTACAGATTCACTTTCTCATTCTTGCCGACTAGAAGACAAACCACTTTCCTATCACTGAATACTCAAAAGTCATGTCAAACACAAGGTCCATGGCCCAAATCTGTCCCTTTGCAATTGTCAATCTAGTCCAACACATCCAGGTTGTTAGTATGTTAACCTGATTGTCTGATGGTGTTTGTATCCAAGTATCCAAAGCAAGCCCCAGCCCCCCACAGCCTTAGACTGGATAAGCAGTACATAATAAATGAATAGAAAGACGTGAGGCACGGCAAACAGTCACATTAAAATAAACATGTCTCCCCCACAAAATAAAAATTGACACAAACCTATACTAAACCGGTGTAATTGAACAAATCTTGCCAGTTTTCACTATCTTTGGCCTTTTTACTAAAGAATCCACTTGGCTGTGAGCTACACTAAACTCTTTTCACACAAACAACACACAACAATAAGTTCTGAAGGTGGCAGCATGTTCTAATTTTAGTTTGACAACACATCACACGCTACAAGAAAGGAGGGGGCTATACTTTATTGTTGTACCATCATAATCATGTTGTACACAAATATTTACATTGTTGTCACTAATTACACACATGCTCTCACACACACACATAAAATATAAAGCCACTCTCTTTTCTGCTGCTCTAACACTTTTTTCTTCTACAATTGATGTTTTACAAAGAAAATTCACTCATCACATTAGAAACTGTTCACCTATTGGTATTCAAGTGTACGTAATGCAAATACACCACTTTGAAATATTTTTTTAATTTTGCATTACAATAATTTTTTTAAAACAAGTTTGTGTGGCAAGACAAGAAAAGAAAACTTCTCTGTATACCAGACAGAAATGTAAAGACTGGACAGGACAGGAGTCGTTCTTAGTCTCTGACATCACACAGAGTTTGTTTACTTCTCTTTCACAGACGTTTGTACTTTTAGTTTAAGGAAATGATCTTTTCTAAGTTCCATTGTCTTGAGTCCTTTCAGTGCGTCTGCTCTGACCACTGACTCACTCTTAATTACTTGATATCAGAACATCTCAAACCTCTCCCTTTTTGCCTCTTCAAATCTTTCTCTCACACCTTCCTGAGCCTTGCCCCTCATCATCCCGCTCCCACTTACACTCCTTCTCTCTTTTTGTTTCTCTTGCGTCCCATGAAAGCAGTTACAGCCCGAGTAAGAAAGCCCTTTGTCTGCTGCTGCTCGACAACACATGAATGCATGCGGTGTATCAGGGCCATGTATTCCCCAGACAGCACGGGGCTCTGGTGTTCCCACATCCCCCTTGATGAACGGGTCAGCGTGGCCAATCACGCATTGGCCGGGTGGCCCTGGGAGGCGGGATGACCGTCAAAGTAGCCAATGACAGGCGGCGTCTATTCTCCATGGGCCGCACTGATTGACAACTGGTGCTGGACACAAGTCAAGAGGGTAATTGTCATCCGACTCTCTTTTTTCCTTTATCTGAAAGTCTCTTGTCATCTATCCTCCTTCCCCTGCTGAGTTTCCACCAAGCAGTACAGGACAGTCTGGTACAAAGTAGTCTGATACAGTAGTTTCTGATCCATTCTTGCAATCCCATAGTAATCACTTCTCAGTTTTTTTTAAGAATAATGTTCCACTTTCTACTTTTTTCTCTTCATTTTTCTGTAGTTGTCTACCAAGTATGGCGTTTGAGTGAATGCCCCTGTAGATTATTTGTCCATGCTTCACACAATTTTCAGGTCACGCGCACAGTATGAACAAAACTAAACTGTGCCGCACCAAACGCCACTGTCCCGTACTGCTTGTACGAGAAACAAGGCTTCCCCACTTGCCTGCTCCACCTCCCGTCTCTCCTCCACAGGTCCGATGGGACTCTCTCATTGGCTGCCCTGTCTGTCCCTCAGGAGCAACTTTGCGACGCTACTGGCAGAGATCTGATGCCAATCTCCATTTGCAGCCCGCCTCCTGGGAGTCTCCCAAAACTTCAATGGCCTGTGTCGAGTGCACACACACACACACACACACACACACACGCTTGTACACAGACACACATGAAAACACTTGAGTCGAGGGACGGGGGACAGAAGCTGATTAACCAAATACTTTTATCAGCAGTGAAAGGCTCTCCCTGACTGCCCGCATTCTGAATAAAACAGCCTTAAAATACATAAACAAAACACACACACACAAGCGAGCTGTGAGGGGACAGAGGTAGCAGAGGGCTTAGATGGATGGCACAGAGAAAGAACAACACAACAAAGCCTGGCGGACAAGCTTCGTCGCCCTCTGTATCGTTCTCTGTGCCACGGTCCCTCTCTGTAATCACACTGCATGTTTCCACTGACTGCCCGTTCTCACACTACTCCTCAACACTACCAGCAGCTTTATGTCACTGTGTCAGCTCTTCGTCCACATCTTCTACTGTGCTTTAAAACCGTGCTGTACATCTGAGTGGTTATGAAGCCCCAACAACAGAAGAAATACAGTAAATCCATACATTTAAATAGTTACACATTCATTTTTTCTGTTCGGTTCTTGTCAATGTGTAAAATACAAAGTAAAGCTCACTGTAATTGACAGTCTATTTACATGGAGACAGAAAGGCAACTAGGAACGCAGAGCCTATTAACGCAATCCAAATTTACTCCTTTCCCCACACTGCGAACGCTCGTACGCAGGCATCAACGAGAGCAGAGTTGATGTTCAGGGCCAAACATCACAGCTTGAGATTAAAGAGCCTCTCTGATCTGACATTTGTTTTTCTGTCTGTCAGTGCGAGCCGAGCAGGAAGAGCAATCGATAGCCGCACAGGCGCGAGGAGGAGGAGGTGGAGGAATGATGGAGGAAAAAGAGATGGAGGAGTAAAAGCAAGCAGCGAGAGAGTGAAGAGAAGTGTGGGGCGTGAAGGAGGACAGTGGGACAGAGAGGGCAGGACGAGGACAGGGAGGATTCCTCTGGAGTACCTGGGCTCTGGGGGGACAGCTCCGGAAATAACTGCACCAGCAACACTCTTCTGTGCGGGGGGCTTTCAGAGTTCATTTACCAGCACTTTTTCAGGACATAAGCCGTGAAGCTTTATTTACTCTGACAATTATAAAAAAAGGACTATGCAACTATACCACCACAACGTCTCATAGGACTTTTATGTCTCAATATGCATCATGAATGTGTGGAAAGTTGTGTTACACTTTGGACAAATTAGGAGCTACTGCACATGCAGATAGTGTACACGAAGATAAGAACAAGAACAAGTACTGTGGTACAAAGGGAAAGGAGGGCCACATAATTGTCTTTTCTTGTAGTACAGACTCGGGAGTGCTTTTTGACTGAAGACACCAATTTCACGCTCTGGCATTATTTAGCTTGATACAAAGTTGATTAGGCTTTACACGAGGAGAAAGAAAGGAGGCGTGAGGGAGAGAGAGGCGGTGAGACGGGGAAATAAACAGCTTTGTGTCATGCCGCATCGCTGGCGGACAGATTAACTCGCTTGTCACGCTCCTTTTGGGACTAACAAGAAACATATACACACGTCGCAATTGTACTCAAAGCGAAGCTGGGTGTTTGTTTGAGGGGACATCTTTTAGAATGGTCAAATGCTGTTCAATTTAAGCCCGAGTTAATAATATGGTGTAAGCTCAATACAATTGGTGGAACAAATATTGGACATACTGTAGCATACTGATATTGGATATAGCATTGCCTCTCTGCCGGGTCGCCAAGTACCCCAGTAGCTACCTGCATTTTTCTCCTTTGATTATAAACTTTTTTTTACTTGCCGAAAACATCCCACAAACAAATTGGCCACATTATTACTGTACAAGTTTCTTTTTGTGACATTGTTATTTGTACATTTATACATCAAGATAATTTTTTGATTTAGGATTAGATTCACTAACAATAGGCAAGTCATAGAAAACCATGACGCTGTTTTTAATCTTTATAAAATGTTACAATAATAAAAATCACACAAAAGTCACTGGTGTAACAACCACTGAACTAATGCACACAACATGCACAACTGCATTTTTGCACTACTGTTTGAATTGTATATAGCATATTTTTTTAAAGTATATTGTATTTTTTGTATGAAAGTATATGTTTAAAGCTGCATTGAAAAACATTTAACCACTAGATGGCGCAGATCCCTCTATAGACTGTCACCCAGGTGAGGTCTGCTCATCCAGGTGGCAGGTAATTATAGATCATTTATATCAGAGTTTTTGTCCATCTGAGGGTACTGTGTCAGAGAAATAGGTATGTTTCTACCAACCGTGTGCCTAAGAACCATTAAATCAATTCAAGAATGTATGTATTTTGGACATTAAAGTTAGATGAAAGTCACACAGTGCCACTTTAAGTTTATTTTTCCTAGTACCAGAGAGACAACAGCTGCCAGAACCAAATTGCTTGTGTGTGCCAGACTTGGCCAATAAAGCTGATTCTGAGTAAAGGTCATTCTGATGCAATCCTTTAAGGAAAACACGTTAAATAATGCACATGCAGTAAGTGTCAATGTTCTAGGAAGCTACAAACAAATAGTCTATGATAATGAAAACTTGATGTGACACCCAAGCATAGATTTACTTGAGCAGTGAAGATGGTAGATGCAAGCCCCTCCATTACTTGTCTAACTCAGTAAAACAGTGCATTTTTAACATGGGCCTGAACTGACTGACCCACACCTTCTCACCACATCACACCAGACAATCTACAATTCTCCTTCTGCTCCAGTGCCTTCCCTCTAACAGTCTCCGTCTTGATGCAAACATGAAGCTTTAATAGGGATGAAAACAGACAACCTCAAGCCCACGCTGCTGTCTGATAAAGTAAAACTAAAGTCAGGCTTGTCACATCAGGAGACATTACCTCAATACAAGATAATCCATTAATACAGGATTTGCCAAACAGAATGCAACTAAAGCTATAACAGAAAACAAATAGGTGTACAGGTGATAATCCATACAATCCCACATTGTTTTTGCCATGATTTGGTAATTTGAAAGCTTTTGTATGGAATATAAAACCCAGGACTTTGTCACAATGGATTTACTTATTGGATTTGATTTAACCAATGGCAAGACCAATTTATTTGAGTTGGTGTGAAGGTTATCAACCAAGCTCACCGAGTCATCAAACTTCACTGAAGAGTTGGTGCCTGATTTGCAAAGGGCTGTGTAAAACCAAAACAATGTAACTAAATGATCATGTTTGGTTCTGGTCTGGTTTTCAGATGTCCTAGCGTGACCTAGTGTTTCAGAAATGATGAACTACACTTTAAGGATAAAGTTTAAGCTGTATTTATTTGAAATAAGAGGTGGCAGGAAATCCTATTGTCTGCATTATCATCAAGATTTGTCCAACAATATTGTTTAAACTTAAAAACAGGGTTTGTAATGTATTCAAAGTCTCACTTTAGGCTCTATAACTCTACAGTCACAGCAAAAATGTGTGTAAAATTGAAATAAATAAGTCTGGATGTAGAAGTTTAGAAACATCTGCAATGAAAATATTGAACATATTTTCTATTTGACCTTTGTCTTCAAGGCTAACAGATTCAAAACTTGATTATATACTGGCTCATGTTTAGAAATAACATTTACAACAGATTGATTAATCTCATACAACACATTATTAACAAACTGACCTGTCTGTTCTTTCTTTGCCCTTTTGAGGTCTCTCCCTTGCACTCTTTTCCTGTTCCATTGTAAGCCTCACAGCGGGGAGCTCTTGCCTTTTGACTGGGAGGAGTTAGAAAAACCAACTCCAACACTAAAAAGGACTGTTGCTCAGTCTATAGTGGGGTGTGCTGCAAAGACTTGGCAGTATCTAATAAAAGGGGAACACAGTACAAACAGCTTGTTCTGTAGAAGGCTTCACGCTCCGAGGACAATGCACATTAGTCCGAGTCTATGGTGAGGGAGTGTGTTTGTGCACGCAGGCAGACACTCGGGGGAAGGGGGGGAAGGCAACTAGAAACAAGTGGATGAAGAAGGTGGACAAACAATGTGGAGCCAATGCACAGAGCTGAGGTTTTGGTATGGATGTTTTAGAAGAATATGAATTTTGATGGCAACAACAATGTATTTTGATATGTTTTGTTTATTTTTCATAATTTTAGAAACTGTACAGTCACTGTACAGCTCTGGAAAAAAATGAAGAGACCACTGCAAAATTATCAGTTTTGCTGGTTTTACTATTTATAGGTATGTGTTTGGGTAAAATTAACATTTTTGTTTTATTCTATACACTACTGACAACATTTTTCACAAATTCCAAATAAAAATATTGTAATTTAGAGCATTTATTTGCAAGAGGTTAAGATTTGGTTCAGGTGATCACCTAATCAGCACTTTAGAGGTGTGCCTGTGTTGGGATTCAACAGACATTGGAATGGAATGGTTTCCATACTTGTAGAGATGCTGATTGCTAGCAAAAACTGCAGTGCTCTCTTAATTTTTTCCAGAGCTCTAATATTTCTAGATACCATACCTTGGTATACCATTCTTGTGTTTTGCAACTAAAATGCAGAAATATTTTTAAATTTATTTTAAACCATAGACTTTTTGAATACTGTAATGACATATGGCTTGTAATATTTGAGTTTTGGGGGATAGAAAAGCTTTTTAACACTGAACTGGAAAAAAGTTCAGTTGGATGTTCTTGTTTCGGGTTCACAACAGTCAACTGGCCAATTATACTGACTTGCATGTGTGACTGCTTGACACTTACACCATGACATGTATTGCAGTCAAAAGCAATATGCATAATGCACATATTGATATTGCAATGCCAAAAAACTTTGGATATACAATTGTGCAACTCAGAGAAGATGGCCTGCAAAACTCCAATATGGAGAACCAGATGGGAGTTCTGGCACAAGAGCTAGTGCTGAACTTCTACACCAGTGGGCAATGCCAATGAATGTATGTAGATCTATTCTAATGAATTTGGTCACCACCCGCATTGCTGCGTACAAATTATTTACAACAACTTGCTATCAGATAGTGCTTTCCAATGGGAAGAGAGAGACATGAACAATTTAACAGTTTTTTAAGAATGGATAAGGCACAATCCATGTTCACAAAATGGACCGACTGAACACGAACAAAACAATAATCAAAAGACTTTTCTGAGAACATGACTGGATGAACAATTCCTGCCCCGGCCCACAGCACAAGAGGTCAAGCAGGGCAGAGCAGTGGGCATAAACCTTTATAACCCCCTCCAAAACTCACTACGATCCTCCACCAGCCAAAACACACACTCTCCATTTCCCAAAAGTCATGCTTTCAGAGCCAGCAGAGTGTGCAAGTGTGTGTGAAGGTGTGTGTCGGAGAGAAAGCCCAATAAATATATTATGCATTAGCCAGGTGTGCAGAGGGGCACCACTAATTGCCCCCACCACTAATGTTTAATGTACTGAAGGGGAGGGAGGGGAAAATAAGGAATGCAGGAGGCTGTGAGGAGATAGATTAGGAGGCAATTGTGTAGGAGACAGTGCAAGGAAACAAGAGTGTTCACAACTTAAAAGGTTACTACTTCATTTCAAGTGCAGAGGTGGTGCTGGCTGCATAACAGGCTCACATTCAAAAGTGTTGATCAAATACTAAGGGCTTATATTTACAATCCTGGTATCATTACATTGAACACCTTTTCTTTTTCTTGTAATGCTCAATTAGTGCTTATTTATTTTAGATTTAAGATGAAAAACAGGCCAACACTCACTCACAAAGCAGTTCCTTTTAAGATTAACTTTCAGATCTTCTTATTTTGCAGAAATATGGATTCCTTAACAATGACTGTGTCAACCGAAACCTCTAAGTTCCACTATGCTGTAAGAAGCCAACGTGTGTTACTAGTCATTAGTAGCCAGCAATCACTCACCTTGTGCTTTCTCAATTATTTTTGGTTCAATAGGTCTGCTGACTTCTCAACACGTTATAATTTCTGTATGCAAGTACTGGAAAACATAAGGAAGCCCTCTGTATGATGGCTTAATTGACTTAAAATTGCGTTCAGAATGATTACTACTTCAATATGCCATGACCAAGAGACGCAGTGTATTGTGTGCTCTATGCACCAGCATCATCTTCCTATTCCTCAGAAACCCAAGCCTTAACTTCAGTGTGTGTTGATTTCTGTGTGAGCCTCCTGAGAGGTGGGTGTGTTAAGGCCCAGTGAGTTTGCAGCTGATAAACAAGGCTAGCTAAGCCCCTACGATGGCACTGTGTTGGCCCATGAAGCCCTATTCACTCACACATACGGCCATGAGCGCATGAGGACGACCACTGTGGGAGCTTCACCCTCTCAACAACACACTCCAGTTCAAACATATGTCATGAGAAAGCCATACCAATAATCTTTTGCTGCTAAACTTTGTGTAGTAAAGCTTCTTTGCATTGATTTAGGACATTAAGCATGCATCACTGAGAATTGACCACACAGTATTTGGCATGACCTCTGCTCATGCAGTCTTTGTGATACGTATATGGCAATATATTTTTGCAGTATATTATGAATTGATGCATAAATGTGTTGACATGAGCTTGTTTTGTGCCATTAAAAACCGACAAAGAACAATTTAAAACCACCAACTGCTGAAAAGTCAACTAAACTTCTAATAAAGCTCTCGGAAAGCCATTGGTTCAACAAGCCTTGATGCAAAGCCAATAGGAGTGTTTATACAGGAGTTACTCAATGTGGATGTGCACATACAGGCTGAACCTACTGAAGTCTGTGTTTTGAGTATCAGTGAAAGGCAAAGGCCACATAGGGTGCTTCAGTCACTTTCCAATGTACCTGCAAAGAAACAAACTGTTGTCTTGAATTAATCCAAGCCACATGTGTAGAGCTGTGCATTTTATAAGATCCAGCCGCCCTATGAAAGACTCTGTGCTCTGCCAAAGGGTGACATTAAAAAGGGCTCTAATGGGAAAACCAGACGAGCAGGGAGAAAAAAAAATAGATGAGATTGTTAAAATGCATGCAGGGAAAGGACATTGTATGTGCTTTACTTTGCACAAACTGTTGGTGGTGATCAGGATAGGAGGATGGGTTACATTAAGAGAACAATAATAATGCATTCAATTTATATCGCGCTTCTTCCCAGAGACTCAAAGCGCTCGCATTATTCACTCACTCCACAGTCACACACTGGTGACTGCCACACAGGTTTTATTTAGCCTTAGTAGGAGCGTCGTAATTAGATTCAGCAACCCACATATTGGCTTGTAACTTGATGACATTTCCCACCACAATTAATTTTTACCCACATTTGGTGGGTTGGCGGTTGTTAATTTTAAGTCTTGAGCAGTTAATTGACAATAACTTTAACTCCAGGCAATGAATAATTACTATCCCAAAGTCTCTTATTACATTTAAGTCACGTTACATACTTACATGAAACACTGTGGGGCATAAACTGGGGTTCAAAGGAAGAATAGGGAAATGGAGGTTTTCTACAAACAATGCCATCAGCTGGGCAAAACACTCTTGGAAATAAAACATTAATTGTCCAGTCCTAAAAAGGTTTAAAGCATGAGTGGAAAATATCACAGTGAAGTGGGCACAGGCAGTGTTTGTGTGATAATCTAGAGATAACGTGGAGGAATGAGGAGTGGAAAAAGATGTCTCACACTCTGCAAACCCCTTCACCCCCACTCCCCTCATGGTCATAGGGCACATTTTGGTTCTACTGCCACCAAACAGCACTTTAAACAAACCAAACAAACGCTAAAATCTAACTGCTCCCCCTGTTCTGCCGCTGCACGCTCTCCGCTGCACTCCTCCCGTCTCCCTGTCACATGCGCTCAACTCCCGTTTAATGTCCTGCAAATGAAGCGGATTTATTAATGTGTAATTAAGTAATAATCATCGCTACATAATGCATGAGAGACTCGAGGGGCTGAGAGCTGAGAGAGGCAGCGGAGAGAGATAGCGTAACCAGGCTGCCGGAGCAGACAGACGAGGAGATTTCTGCCGCCGTGCCTCGCTAAAGACACACATTAAAAAGGGATTAATCCGCTGAAATAATATTTTGATAAGAGAAGCCGACACTCGCTCGCTTCGTCCTGCGGCTCAGCCCTCCCCTCTCCCCCTTGTTCAGCTAGTTTCATGGCCCATCGTTGCACCATTAGTCTGTGTTCAATTAACAGGCTGCAATTAGTCAAGCCCCCCCCCACACACACACACACACACACACTGTTAACAAGGCCTAATCACTGCAAAGGCGAGACTGGTCAAGAAAATCCATCAGAGGAGGAGAGCTGAATCTCAGAGGACAAGTAATAAAAGGACTAATACTCCCTTTTTCATGCCAGTTTCCATAGGACATAGCAATGGTGTCTTAATATGACATGCTTATTGCCAATCAAATAACCCACACTACAATACCATACAGATCTTTTGACTGGGTCTTCTCATTATCACTGATTGCCTTGTTAGACAAGAATCTATTTGGAATAAGGTGCCCTAAGAAAAGCGTACTTAAAAAAGGGTTGTTAATCATACAAAAGGTTTTGGAGCATTATGCATAATGTAGTAATTATTGACAGTTATAGATAGTGGCCAGTTTGTTCACAGCATGGAGAAGCAGACAAGAGCATTGACACTGGAGCTAAAATGAAAACAATGCATGTACACTGCTTTTTACTCAACTAAGAAGACTAACATGAGTCTACGTTCCCCACTGTGGTGACATCTACATCTACTTTTTAAATATTTTCACTTTAGTAAAATAAAAAAAAACTAAATGTAGTAAACTCTGTCAAAAATAGATAAAAGTTAAAAACACTGAAAGTTCCTTTAAGTCAAATAAATGCTTTGCACAGCTTTTTTGAGAATATTGCACTTACATCACTTACAAGCTTTCTTTGTCATTTCTGGTGCCCTCCTAGTGTGCCACTTTGTCATTTCTGTCCTAAAGCCCGAGATGGCCGAGCTGGGACTTGGGGCTTCTTTGTTATTGTTTGAGCATGCCTGACTGGCTATAAGTCCATAAGCCTGGCGGCCCAGTTGGTCAGAGTTGGTTGAGCAGGTGAAAGACAGAGGAACATGAAAACACAGATAATCCCCTGGCGATGCTCACCTCGCTCTGGCCTCTATCGCTGCCCCCCTCTGCCCACTTACCTGCTGCGTGCCACGGCTCTGCCCCCAAACACCTCTCCTCTCCCTGCCCTTTAGCCCGCAGCCCTCTTCCCCCCTAAAGCCAGGTCTCGCCAAGCTGTCGGTGGGGCAAGGTGTGTCGTGGAGATAGCGGCAGCCATGTCCGCACACAGATGCATGAGTACACATACACAAAACACATGGTGTTTACGCAAGCACTGCTACAAGGGTTACCTTTGCGGCACGCACACACAGCAGTGGCCAGTCGTCTCAGCTTTGCCTCGCTCGGCTTCGCTTGGCTGCTTGACTAAAGCTAAGCCCTGGTTATCCCGGCTGCTGAGACCAGACTGCTTTAGTGACAAATATAGGCCTGTGATGCATACAAACACTGGGTGAGGGATGGATGCAGTCAGAGCGCATAGACTTACTGACAGAGCAATGGCAGAGCAGCACTGGACAGATTCATTCACTTGTTCACTGACAAACTACATCAAGCACTGGCAACACCACAGCAGGGGGCAATAACAATCACACTCTGCCTCATTGACAGAGATGCTATCATTCTGAAAGAATGTGCAACACTACAGCTGCTTGATCAGTTAAGCATTTCAAAATCACCCTTTTAAGTACAGGATATAACTATTTATTGCACATATGGAATACAATCTACTATTATGAAAAAATTTTGTGCTTTCAAAAAAAGTTCTGTTTTACAATAATCCTACCCAAATTGCATTGCTTTGGAAATCACAGCATAAAAACCGAAATGCTTATTTTTGTCAACACACAAAAAAAATCCAGCAAATTTCATTAATATATTAGTAATCTTTAATGCAACTTTACAGATACATGAATGTGACTTTTCTTACTTAGGGATTTTTTTTTTGCTGCAATTAATCAAAGATTAGATCAAAGTAAATCAAGTAAAACCAACTGAATTGTAAAATCATTATTTCACCTTCAATCAATGCCATCATCTTTTAAAACAAACCTTGACCACCTATTAAGCGTTTTATAAATGTTTTACTCATATTGTTTAACTTAAACACCTCCTGTTGAAGACACTACAATCAAGTAAAAAGAATCATCATCACAAACATGAGCGCTTCAAACTTCACCCCAGAAAAGGGAAAGCATATATGCGGGTGAGAATGGGGGAGGGGGTGGTGGCCACATGGTCAGCCCATCCCGTTGCCCATCTGGGTCCCATAAAGGAAACATGGAGGCCAAAGCCACCACATGCCCTCATGTATTGATGCCCACTCACCCATGCACTGCAATGAATACTAGTTTAAAAGCAGTAGGAGAAATGAGGGCTTCCCACTGCCAAACCTATCATGCTTTAGGTCCATTAATGATGTCAGGCTCAGATGTGATAACATTTCAAAGTCAGAAGAAAATAGCTGAAAATAATTTACCCATTCAATTCATTTAAAATGTCACTATAGGTAGACTACCTGATGCCCTTGTGCACTGATTGTACACTGCTGAAAGGCTACTGTGCTTTGGAGGTCAAAAAGTCATGTTTACGTACTCCACGTTGCACCTGGCCTTTAAGAACAGTCACTGAATGAGAATTATTTAGAGATTACACGGGTCCATAAAACAAGTACAGCAATTTCAGTCTGAAACAACCCACGCTGACAGAAAAACGATACAGGAGTGTATAATCTTTCATCTGTGGACACTAATTGAAAGCAATTAGCCTAGTACTGGACCAACAACAACACCTGCAAAAGCACACCTGACTAATTAACACTATTGTCAAATCCAACGTTGTTTAAAACTAATAAACGTGGTTGTTTGAGAATTTACTGTTTGTGAAACTCTTTTTGGAAATAAAAACATTTGAACTACAAGTGGGCAACCATTGGTCGCGTTTGGGCGTGTGAAAGACTAAATAGTTTCTTACCTTTAACCGAGCGCGGTTTCGCCTGTTTTCTTCTTGACATCTCGACTATTTTCTGTTTTTCTTCACTACTTGTTTTGCTCCGTTCCGTGTTTTGAGCTAACCATGCAGGACACCGTCGGGTTATCTTGCCTCCTCCTCCACTTGGCTGGTCTTCTCCGCCTGTTGCAATGCGGCAGCTCGGGTCTGTGAGTGGGAAGCGGCGTTAGTCCAGCGGCAGCTCGCCCCACACCGGAGTGGAGCTCCTGAAGGCGGCACTCCGGTCCTTTCTCCGGCGATGGCTGCTCAACTCACGCAACCTGTGGAGTAAAGGGAAACAACTTCCCGTGTGTGTCGCCTCTACGACGCCGACAGTCTTGTTGTGTGTTTCCCACCCGCCTTCGCCGGTGTAGCGGTGGTACTTCTTCCCGATCTGGCGAACTGGGGCGCGGACACCTGGGTCCTGCGCGGTCTTTACGAAATTGACCGGCGCTACGTGACAACAAAGTGATAAGAGCTAAGAGGAAACTGGCAGAAATTTGCTTTTGGAATAAAACGTGATGTCTTTCCGGCGTTCCTCGCGTCTTCGTAGTGGGATTAAGTGTAGCAAAACTATTTCAGTCTGTTTAGGTTTTGTTTTCTATCCAGGAACGCGACACCGACCCGAACCGAGAAGCCTCCCGTGTTCCGTCCCGCTTTTCTACACTAGGCTGTAGTGGTGGTGCTCTGGTGGCATGGACATAGCGCTCGTCCCCTGCATCTCCACCCCGAGGGGGATAGCCTCTGCTTTTACTACCCAAGCTGTCTTTTTGTTAATATTGCTCAGTGCCTTAACCGGCGGTAGGTATTAATAGCAGGCTAATATTTCAGCAGTCAAACCCTCCGCTAGCCTCTGTCTCCCTGCTTTTTCTTTGTCCTGACTCTGGCTACCAGTCTCCCTCCTCCTCCTCTGCCTGCCTCTGCTGGCGGGGCTGCGGCGCAGACACACATAATAAAGCCAAGGCAGGCAGTGCTTGGCTGGAAATGTAGCCGCGTCCCAGCAGGGGGATGTGAGAGAAGGGTCCCGGCGGGGGAGCGCTCTGATCCCGCAGGGAGCAGCTCGGCACAGCCCGGGTTGGCTGAGGCAGAGAGGCAGCAGAGAGGCAGGCTGGGCTGGAAGAGAGAGAGGGGAGTGAGGAGGACCGCTAGGCAACAGCGCCTAGCCATGGTGGAAAGGTGCAACTACAACAGGGACCAGGAGAATACAGCGAGAGGAGACAGGAAAATATGGAGTTGGATTAAGGCTGGACGTGGAAAAGGGGCTTAAGTGACTAGAAAAGTTTGACAAACCCTGTGTAATGAATCAGGGGCATGTTTGTTTTACATTAGGCTACTGTCACCTGTGTTGACCAGGTTTAAACTTCAACCTACTGCTATGTAAGGGAAGGTTCCAACAAAGGCATCTCTGGACGTAGGCTAAACCTATGTTGAAACCATTTCTTGAATATGTCCTGGATGACTGAGAACCTCCACAGTGATACTGCTCTGTAAAGCATGCTGTTACCAATGAGCAGAACACACACTTTTTATTTAGGCCTATTTAAAATGTTAAATTATCAAAATTTACAAACCGCTGCATAGTTCCAGTCTATTATTTATATTAATATTTGAGAAGAGAAACATGACTAAAATAAAAATACAAATTTAAGAAGTAGAAATAGGCCTACTCTTGTCATTTTAACACTGTTTGCAACTATAGGACAAGTTTTAAAGCATATTGTAGGAAACCTAGCATTTGTCTAGGTCCCCATTGAAAACATTTAATATACTATACAGAGGTTAAACCTTTCACATAATTGTTACCTTGACCTTGTCTTTATTTACATTTTCTGTTTTTTTATTAAAGTAGGCCTCCTGCTGCTGCTGAAAATAAATCATTTGACTTACTGTATGAACTTATTTGATTAGCTCCACACAAGGCTTGTGTGTGTGTGCACGAGCGTGTGTGTGCGCCATCAAAGCGTCTTTATATCCAGTAAAAAAGCGGACATGTCTGTGGACAATATAGAGCAGACAAAGAAGGAAAAAATGAAAATCACTGGGTGCTTTGTTCTTCACTCTCTGCTCCAACTGAGCACTTTCTGACCGCAGCTGAGCTTTTCCATGCCCCCCCACCCACCAGTCTCTGTGTCTCTTTGGTTGTCATGGATAACTGGGTAACGTGGAGCTCCCTGCATGGACCAGCAGGACCGCTGCCCTCCACAGATTGAGCCTCACTGCCCCCCACCCTTGCCCAGTCCTCCCACCACGACACAGAGAAGCCTTTAAGACTGACCCCTTGCTGTGTCCGGGTAGGGTGGGGGGTTCTTGTCTCCCCCTGACTCACCCGCCAACCTTTACCTCTCCCCGTCTATGGAATGAGTACACACCAGGAGCCCTTATGTGTGTGTACATGCACATGCCACACTCCCCAGTGTGACTGCCGCTGGCATAGAGGGGCAAAAGCCCCTACTCTGTGGTTGGTCCCCCCTCTACCCCTGTCCCCCCCCCTAATTTCTGCCGGTAAATACAAAGAGTGGGAAAAAAGCCCACATTACAAGCTCCTTAAGGGTCAAGGACAGGCCCCAGTCTGAATAGCTTCTAAGAGTCGTATTGTTGAATCACATAGCTGGCGATTACACCCTCTGTCATCTCGGCACGGATTTGGCTTTTTTAGACACAACAAGAGAACGTCAAGTAGCTGCCAACAGACATGCAGTGGGAATTGATACAGACAGCAACATCAATGGAGTAAACCGGGGGCAGATGTAGAATTAGAGGCCCAAAAATAGGGATTTGACTTAAAGATTTCATACCTTTACAGTGGCAATTGTACCATCGTGGTGGCAGTTAAACCGTGGTGTAACTATATTGTGGCAGAGAAAACAAGAGGTTTTTGAAGCTGTAAAACACAGAGACACAGTATAACCAGTACAAGTATACATGTTATTCTGTCCAAGGCCATACATTGTGCTATAGATCCAAACACCAATAGATGGGTCCAATTTCTTTCTTGCAGTATTTTAAAATTTATCAATTTATCTTGTAGGGTTTCAATTTCAGTTTTTGGGGGATATAAGTGCAGAATTACCATCTTGGTGTCTAATCGGATGTCCATGGATAAAATAACCTTGATGTTACTAATGACTCCTTCCCAAAACTTTTTGATTGTGTTGCATTACCAGACAAAATGCTTCCCTTGAGCTTCTCTGCATTTAAAACACATATAAGGTACGCTATTATTGTATTTATTTAACTTAACAGGAGTTATGTACGTCTGCCCTGACCAGTTGTACTTTTAAGCTAACGTTATAGCCTATTGTCTCTGGGAATCAAAAAAGAGTTGTTTTCATTCATCTTCAGAAATGTCCTTCCTCCAATTTACTCTCCATGATTCAAGTTTAGGTGTTGTAAAATAATTATATCAATCCCTTATTGTATTTTTTGTAATTATTTCTAGAGCATGACTTCATGTCCACCCAAGATGGACTGTTGTCAGAGGAAAAGTAAAATATTATAGTTCTTAGTTGTGCTGCAAAATAATACCAATAAACATTGGGGGATTTATGCACTCTTATCAAAACTCATCTTTTACATGGCCGACAACCCTGTGAATTCTTTTATGAACAATCTGGTAATTGGTCAGATCTATTGGATTATTTCACACAGAGGCTTTATTTAATTAACTGTCACATTACCTTATATGGCCAGGTTGTAGCACGCTTCCTGCTGCTACCTTAGCTAATGATTATGTATGCACACTCTTTTCCAGTCATTTTAGTTAGTGTCTAGTTAGCCAGGATTTCGGTTGATTTTCAGTTGAAATACGGTCAAAGTCAGCAATTGTTCACACCTAGCCCTTCAAAAAGTAACCTGACATTGACTAGAGGTATTTTGTTGGCTTTTTGAATGACCTGACTCAGATGAGAGGATTGTTTACTGTGAATTATGATACTAATAAATAAAAAACAGACACAATTAAGACTCTGACTCTGATCTTACCAGCCAGACATGGTAAGAAACAAACTGCACAGGTTAAAGATTTATCACACCGGATTCTGTCTGTTGCCCTCACTAGACCAAGAGTTTAAAATATAAAAACAAAAATAGATGACCGATAACAACAATGGCTGTCATCTTTACATACATGTCTGTTGTGAATAAGCTTTGCTGTTACAAATATATTAGACATTAGGTTATGTCTGTTAAGTGCAGAGCAAGTGCCCAGCATCCATGAGCAGGCTGCAGGGTCTTCACTGTGAACCCGCAGTGTGCAGTATTTAGTCAATTCCCATTCCTTTTGTGTTCTGGTCTAACACACGTACACTTGCAGAGCTCTGTTTTTGACTTGACAGAATCAAAGCCTGATATTACTGAGGTGAAAAGCTAGTGCAGTCTGTTCTCCATGCCCTCACAAAGCGCTGCTGAACACCCGTCCGTTGAGCTGCTTGCCGGTAGGCCACTAGTGGATAGAGTTCATGTTATATTTATGTAGCCTAAAGCACACTCTTTCCCTATCTCCCTTTATCATTCTGTCCCTCCCTGCCTCCTCATCCCTCTTTCCTCCTGTCTTCTGCTGTGTTGAACTCCAGCCAGCATCCACTAGGTCTCCCCTCAGCAGACAACAATGTTCCATCTCGTTGCTTTTGCCCTAGATATCTGCTATTTTTATATGGAATAATTAGACACATAACTGATTTAAATACTGCAAAGCCACGTCCCTTTGTTGCCACTTAATGTGAGCTGAGTGCACTAAAATGTATTTTATGTTCCTAAACAATGGCTATAATATATTAATTGCAGTGAAAGGTATGGCAGATTTGACCACATAACCCAGGATTTTTTGTTTGTTAGATTTTGGGTAAATGTGTTGTCTGTATTCATTATTAATTTTTACTGATTCCATCCTTAAATTTCTCTTTAATTGTGAGCATTTTCTTCCCAGGTGCCATGCACTAGACTCAAGTCACAGAACATCTTGGTCTTGTCTTAGTCTCTGTACAGGCCGAGGACATAACTGTATAAATCACTTGTTTTTTTTTTTACAAATTTAAATCTTTAACAGTGTATGCAGGTTCTATTCATGCAAAAATCCCCAGCTGGCATAAACCAAGCGTGTTTTCTTTATTGTGAGAAATAAAATGAGAAAAATAAAAAAGTGAATTTTTTTTGGGTAAGGGAGAGCGGGTTGGTTGCAAGATTAAGACATGAGCTATGGCCATAATATTAAGTTACAGTGGTGGGTAGTAAGAAGTTACACTTAATCAGTTATATTTACTTAAGTAACTTTAAGTAGCTTTATTTTTGCCAAAGAGATTCCGCCAGTAAATCTACCACATGACTGTGTTTCACCAATCAGACGTAGCCCTGCAGTCACATGACCAACACAAACTGTGGAGGAATAACTCTTCACACTCAGCAGGAATAAAAACATGAAAAAATGTCAAAAGCATGCACATTGGACCATTCCTTCTACAAGAATCACATTTTATTGAAAAAAAAGTTTTTTCAACATTATAATTTTGTTATAAATCTAGGGAGTTAAGCCAGGATAGCTAGTTTTATTATGGCTGCCAATGTAGGGACTGTGCCATATGGGAAAATGAATGTTAAAGCTTACCAAAATTGCAATTTTATACATTAATAAAGAGCATTCTATTAGGAATGTTTAGTTCAGTTTGTCTTCTCTGTGCTCAGTTTGCCCTTTGTCGTTTCAGGTTGTCCTCTCTGGGCCCTTACAGTATGAAAATAATACAACTAAACCTTATATGGTTTCTAGAGACCTCCCAATTAATAACAATAATAAAAAAAAGTTATTTTAATGTCATTAAGCACTTTTTAAAAAAAGATGTTACTTGTTTCTTGAAAATGCAGAATTATGTCTAATAATATTTTTGTCTTGAATTTAAATTAACTTTGCAACCACTCCTGGGCACTGTTGCAACTGTCCCTTCATGTGGGATTAGTTGTTTGACTTTGTCTATTTAAGTCCAAATTGTTAGTATTAATATTATATGCACACATGTTACAACAGTATGGCTAGATAGCAGACAGATGTGGCTATAATGTATTACAATTTTGTCTTTCCAACATAAACAGTCTCTAAGAATTTGCAAAAAATGTTGCAACCATCCCCGCTCTCCCCTACTCTTTATCCCAACTATTCAACAGTTGAAATAGTAGACACAAACTTCTAATGACAGCAGCTACATGCACTCTTATATACATGGTATAAAGTAAACAATAGAGTATGCAGCATTTTAACAGGCATGAGGTTATTCCTGAGTGTGCTTGTCTGGGTCCTGCTTGTCATATGGGTTTTCTTACAAGAAACCACCACACAATGTTACAGCACTCAAGTAGAAGACCAAATTGACTTGATTTCGTTTTCTTTCTTTTTTTGTTTGTTTTCTCGGCTCTCATTGAGTAAGTGCTTTTCTCCTAACAATGCCATATTTCTCCTGGCGATTTCTCCCTGCAGGGATCCCACCCCCTTCCTTCTAATTTCCCTCCACCTATAAAGAAAAGAGCCCAGTTAAAGAGCGTCATTAGTGCCAGACCATTTTTTGTTTTCTTACTCTCAGAAGAAAGAGGAAGTGTTATCTGTGACGGACAAACTTAACCCAATTAAGATCTGGTGGGGTGTAGGGGCTTGGCTCGGGACACAGCTGGGGCTGCCAGCTTGCCAAGCAGGCTCCGAGCCAGCAAGTCAGCCTGACAAGCAGCCCGGCAACCAGGCAAGTCGCCAGACGCCCACTCAGTCAAGAAGCAGCCGGTTAAACAGTCCGCTAGTAAGAAAGGTAACTAGCTGCCTTTACTGTCGACAGAAAAAAATAAACCTAGTTAGCCAGGTGTTCTGTCAGGTAGTTGTTACACACATTCACAGGACTTGTTTAACCAGGAATCGTGTGACTTATTGTGGTGTTATATCATGGACTATAGCATGCCAACATGGAAGACCAAGGACCGTAAATGTGTTATATTATACAGCACTGTCCTGATGGGTTGATGCCAGTGGCAATATGTATTTTCTCATCAGTGAATGTGCTTTGTGCTAAAGGGCACTGGGTCCATGAGTCTAAACCAAGCCTCTCTCATGGAACCCCTTAAAAGGTCCTTGAGTAAGGGAGCCACAATACAGCAAAATACAGCGATATACTGCGATATACCACCGTCCACCAGAGGGCAGGCTCTAAAAGCGGAAATATAAGGGGAAACCCAAGCGTAAAAATCATGTTTACAGCCTGGTACAAAAGATGGCTCCGGTCTCTAGAACTAAGTTTTTACTACATGACAACTCTGGGGGGTTGTCTTTGATTAATATGTCAGTTTATGCTATCTGAAAACTATTGTTTTACTATGCAGTAAAAGCGGAAAAGCCTGGATGTAATTGACCTGTGATAACGACAATATCGGTGAATAGGGGACCAATGAGCGGAAGTTGTCCATTGTATATACTGTCATTGGTCTACTACTGCTGAATAAAGTCTGTCATATAGTTGGGATGTATTTTTTTACATTTCATTTATGTTTTTTTAAGTTTCTGCTGTGACTGTCTAAGAGCTACACACTCACAAACCCCAGTCTGGTGTAAACTGACAAGTAGCCTAAATGGTGGAATACAAGCAGACTGTTCTTGAATTACTGCACATTGTTCTAAAAACAGCCAAAACATCCACTGTGGCGATTAATTTAAATGTATTAATAACAATGTTGCATGTCTTGACTGAGTTTGACAGCACAGTCAGCATTTAACAATTGATTAAATCCTCAACGGGCTAACTGGCATCTTGAAGGTCAAAGGCCAAGTCAAGCCTGTGTAATACAAAGGCTGAATCACTGTATATTCAAGGTATGAGCAAACATGATGACTCCAGCATACCATAATACATTAGCAATTTTTAGCCAGCTTAGAACACAAAACAAAATATTTAGACATTTGTATTTCAAATGAAACAATGCACTATAAGATTCCATGATATGAAAAAGTTTGCTAAGTGAAATCACAAAGCAGACTGTCTCTTGATTGAAATCCTGGTCTTACTTGCATATCCAAAAATAAATTATTTAGTGTTCTGCCAGTGTTCTGCCTTTAACTTGTGCTGTACATCATTTCTTAAATGGAACATTTGTAATTAAGCAGAGGACAAAAGACCCCTTGTCATATGCAAATGTGGACTGAGACATCATCACCCCCCATACATTTGAGAGTGCACATCACACACAGCAGCATATTTCAAAATCATCAAATCCTCTTCCCCTGATGCCACACCACACACTGACGCGCTCACGCACACACACTCACCCTATGATCTGTACACAAGTGCCAGATACACACTCCGACAGCCAAACATGTTGATAATTAGAGCCTTGTTATTGGAAGGTGTTATCACAACAATTAACACCCTAATGTGTGTATGCTCGCCTCTGTGTGTGCACGTGATGCTGGGTGGCGAGGAACAGTGTGTGCATTCCATTAATTTGAGCATGCAGGCCCGCCGCACACACACGCTCAGACACACTCGCACACACTCAGCGAGGGTTCCAAGTAACAATGAAACAGTTTCCTATTTGATGAAGTTCCTGTGAATTCTGACACAACGGCAGCAGGAATAGTCAGAGTGATAGAATGTGATTGATATCCTATGGGGAGTGGGGGTGTGTGGAGGTACAGAGGTGGGTACCAACAGGGGACAGGGGAAAATGAGAGACAAAAGTGAAGCTGGACTGTGCAGGGAATGACAGAGGAGGGTTTTACCTCAGTTTAATTGTGGGTTTTTAATTGCATGTCTTGCAATTGCAATACTTTTTGTAAGCGACTTTGTTGATTGTTAGTGCAACAAAGCAAAAAGCCAGGAAATGCTGTGACTCCTGACTCGAGGGGTGCAGAATGATTGGGGGATGAGAGAGAGAGGTGGGAAAACGGGAAGGTGATGTTGATGGGATGGGGACATAACAGGAAGACGTGTGAGGAAGGAAGATTTTGTGAAATCTTTTGTTTCCAACAACATCCAAAGAACTTTAAAAGTATTAAAGTGAAACTATGTAACTTTTTGCTACAAGTTATAAAAAAGCACACAAAATGCATACTTTTTTGTCTATTGGACTTTTTTTTTTAAGTCTTATTTAATGCACTTTACAAGAAACACAAAATAAATTAATCAAATATTCATACCATAATTCTTTTTTTGATCCACTCCTGGTTTGCTTACTTTGATCTATTTTATTCTTTTTCTCATTTCCAGTTATTTTTGTGTAGTATCTCTCTGTCAACAAAAAAAAAAAAAAAAAAAAATTTGCAAAATGCTCATCCACAAGTACAAGTGTTTGGTTTAGAGGTGGATGCATGTTTACTTGATGCTGTGTGCCCATGTTTCATCTAAAAGAAAAAAATTTGACATGATAAAGAAACATGTACACGTTCTCTGTTGCCTCAAATTGCCAGTACCTTTATGTGATTTATTTAATTGTAAGGCTTTATTTACAACCATATTTGTATTTCAACTCTTTGGTGCAAAACTAAATATGTTTGCCAAACTATAACAGCTTTGAAAAGTACAAAACTGACCCCTTTATAATCTAAGAGTTTTAAAATAATGATGGTATTGTGTGTTTTTTCTGACACGTTTGTTCATTAGATAGCTCTTAGTCTCAGGACACTTGAACCTATGATAGACTGAATTAATAAATGTTTCTTTGTATTGAAACACATTCTAAAACCCAGATATGAAGCTGGGCACTTACATAGAGTACCACACACACACACGCACACACACACACACACACAGTCCAATCAGTGTGTGCATGAGGCTGGTGTAATGAGGTGAGGAAGGTTGTCCATTACTTCCTGAGCTGATGGGCTCCTCACAGTAGTGCATCCGCAGCTGGAGCAGACGAGCTGGAGGAGTCACAAACAAGGAAGAGCAGAATCATGCCAACATATTAGCCCAGTGTGTCTTTCTTTGCCATGGACCAAGAGAATAATTGCTGTAATGAATTTAGTCTTTAGAGGAAAACTTCAAGACTAATTAAAACCTATAAAACATAACATATAAATCTTCTCTTTTTACTGCAATGACTTATCAGACAGCCGAGTTTCTGTTAAATAAAATTAATATAGTGCTGGGATATGGATCTCCAGAAGAATGGATCTAATTGGGGCTCTTAATTAATTTGTGCTTGTAGTTCCACAAAAAACTACTAGAATAAATAGTGAAATAATTTATAGAAACATCAATCAGACAATCTGACTGGTTAAATACAAGATTAAAGCTTGAAGCTGGAGTACAAAACTGTGGAAGTGTTTACATTAAAACAGTGCCATCATGTGGCCACATGCCCACACTCCCATAATAGAGAATCTATCTGAAGACACTCATTTAAAGTTAAGCTGTGTAGTTCATGGCCTTTTTGGTGCATACAGCGAGGCATGCACAATCCTCTTTTTAAATATGAACAGCTATTGTGCCTTGCAGGGACATGCTGTTGTGTGTAAAACAAACTTTAATTTAAGAATTTGTGCTCAAAAAGTAATATATACGTTAGCCCTATGTAGTTTTGAGTACCTATTTTTCCACAATGGACAAATGCAAAAGTGTGTTGGTGTGATTTTGCATTACTGAATTAGTCTTACAACTGATGTGATCTAAGAATAGGGAGAATTAGCTCTAGCTTCATCGGTTTGTTCAGATTTTTATCTAATTTTGATACGGTGTGTTTGTGTGCATAAAGTGTATTTGAGTCAAGCCACTTGTTCTTTGTAGCTACTAGTTTTTTTTCTTTTTACAGCTGAGAAAACAACCGTGCAAGCAATATTTTTATCATGATTCTTTATTATGCATGAATCAGACAATATTTCCAGTCACTGCATCTTTTTGTTCAAGCAGTGGACATTTCTGTAAATGATACCTACTTCTAAATGAATGTACTCTTACTGAACACATCAGCAGAAAGTATTCCACTCAGTGACAGTAGTAACTGCTTTTGCTTCCATCTTGTACTTCAATGAGCTGGCATTAATCTACAATAAGACAAGTGCCTCTGTTCAAAAAGCATGAAATACTAAGATTAAAATGTTAGTTTGTTCGATGAAATCTTTTGTTTTTCCCCATTTAATTTTCCCCAAAACTATTCATGCTGTGTGTGAAGATAGAGGCTTAGTGACTTTGGGGGCTTTAGATTTTTATTTTAACAGCCAGGTTCAGACTGTAATGAACTTGTAGGCTTGCTGCTAGATAGCCCAATCTCCCGCAACAAAGCCAGGTGCTCTAAATTAAACTGTATATTACATTATATTATTTACACATTGCACCTTTGAACATGCTCTTGTTACTTTGTTTTATTTCTGCTTATGTGACAAGAATGTACAACACCCTAAAGGAACAGGTTTATTTGCTCTTAACTCAATTACATGAAAAAAAAACAAAAGTTAACTACAAAACAGAAGGATATACAACAATAATGCTATGACATACAATAATAATTCTAATGTTAAGGACCAAAAACAGACAGCATTACTTCTTGTTAACAGTTTGCTTGCAACTTTAAAAATCACAAAAAACAGTCTATCTACAGAAATGTTAACCCTAATCCAAACTCTTTTTTGTTAATAAAACATGTTAAACTAGCTTCATTTTTGTGATACAGTGAGCCAAATGTTATTTTCAGGGCAGAGAGCCACTAGGTCGAGGTAGAAGAGGTCCACCTGAGAAAAGAAAAAAAATTTAACATTTCTTAAATATACATTTTATTGAATCAGAAAATACAGTTGGACTTTTTATGTAACATAGCGATATAAGAATTGAAGATTACAGCTAAGCTCATTTGTGACTAGTTTTCTTGGACGAATTACAGAAAAGTTCAGAAAAAACCCGCATACCTGGCCGTGATAGAAGTGATGGTCGAGAACTTTTCAGAGATGGGGGAGGAAATCTGTGACTGCGCAAGGAAACTGGGAGGTACTGAGGGGTTTCCAGCAGGGGTGCACGAGAAGCCAATGGCAAAGAAAAGGAGCTGTGTGCAGATGGAGAACCCAGTGACAGTTTAGAGGGTTGCATAGACATCAGTGGAGGGGGGTTGTTTTTTGGAATCGGGCCTAAAAAGAAACCACAAACAAGTGTTAGTCAATCTTAAAAAATAAATAAATTAATAATAAAAATTATATATCTATATTTGTCTAAACATGGCTTTGAAAAGCTTTATATAAATGAAAATATTTTTAGAAACTAAACTGGTTTAGAGGTTCCAGTTGTTTAAGAGACAATAAGAGATTTTAAGAGAGTTTTAAGACCCAAGCAGCAACTCTGCTGCGCTGGATTCTCTTGAACTTGCTCTTCTCAATGCAAATCCTTTTCTGATCTCATGTAACTGTAAAACCTCATGTCTAAGAGGCACTACATGAACCATATCTTTAGAAACCACGCAACATCTAAAATCTGGCCTTGAATTCAGTTGAAATGTTGTGTATGGTCTGTATTCTTATAGATAAATCTCAACTGATTTAAGGAAACTCGTGTGCTCACTGTGACTTCTGCTTGCTGCAATGTTTTTGTGACTGTATTTACATATTGTTATCTGTGTGACACCAATGGCAGTTCTTTGCAATATTCGGCAGTTCTTTGCAATATTCTATAGTTACCCAGGTTTTTTTTTTTAAACACAAATGGTCAACAATTTGGTCTCATAACCTATAATAACTTATTTGTTTAGAAGTGTTAGTAACTTCCATGCAATTTTAGTTTTGTTATGCATTGTCTTTGATGAGAATCTTAATTAAATAGGTCAAGCTAAATCTGTGTGCTCAACAAGCACTTTTTCACCAGAGTAAAGAGTTTTTTTGGAAGTATCCTATTTGCCATTTGAGACCAACTCATCTTCTTGGGAATAGTACAGAAAAATATATTTAACCATTAATAAGTTGGTAGAAATGTTTTACTGCTAACCCGGTAAGGAGAAAGAGCTTGGAGAGTGGTCCAACAGAAGTTGAGAGTGGCTTGGTGTGGGCAGCAAAGGAGGTGGTTTACCCAATCCAGGTGGCAGTACATTACTCTTCTCCTCATCATTTTTTCCAACTAAACATAACAAAAGAAAAAATAGCCAAACAAAAATGAGATATTGTCTCATCAGCAGTTGTAGTTACTGCCATAGCACCCATGATAGTTTCTACAGCATAACTCCCACCTTGTGCGTGCTCTTGTCTGGAAACTATATACTCTGAGATCGTTTCTAGCTCTTCTGAGTAGAGATGGACCCCTTCTGACAACAACATAAGGAGCTGCCGAACATCAGAGGGAACATAGTGGTGCATGCGTTTTTCTCTGTCCAAAAAGTCATCCAGCATTTGTGATGTTTCTGCTGCAATCTCTGCAGGGTCCTTTGTTGTGCGCTCTTTGACAAGACCGAGACTGTATTCTGCTACAACAAAGTCCAAAGCTTGATCTTTGGGCATGTTGCGATGGACTGAAGGGAAAATTGGAGGGTTAATTTTTAGCTGTTGAGGGTGAAACAAGGGTTAGAACAAACAAGTTAATTACAAGTCACTCAAAAGAGAAAAGCAACAAATGCCATATCAAATTTTCTGTGTGATGTTGGAATTACTAAATCCAGTGTATGTAAGGTCGGAGCATGACTTCCATAATCCAATATTATGGAACTATTTTTACAAACATATGTTAAATGTATTTATAAGATTTAATGTTTTCTCTTCATGCTTTTAGTTCCAGAGCTGTATGACATACAATGTAAGAATTTTTCAGTTGCCTCTGTGTTGAAACCATTTTTCAGTTCCACACTACGTTTTGGCAGTCAAGGACATGGCTCATCAATCCATGGCTGAATTGTTTAGTAATATTACACAAATTAGACAAATTAGCTAAAAAGTGACTAACATTGAGAAAAGGGGAACGGCATAAAGGCAGTAAGCCTTGAACTTCTCACTTTTTGTGTGAAAATGTGTGCTATTGACAAAATATAGTACGAGAAAAAATTCAGCTCCTCTGCAGAGAGGAAAGTCCGTATTTTGCACATGACCATAGTGAAATTCATACCAAAAGCGGGATAAGTAACTACAGGCAACGATGGTCAGTCATTTTAATTGACGCTCGCAGGAAGGAGCGACAAGTGACATGAGCAACACAAGAAACAAGAAAGCAGCGACCCGAGCAGGGCTTTAAAGTTGAGCAGCTCAACTCTATGCAAATGAGTAGTGACTTTGCTGAAACGACAACCAGGTCCAAGCAAATACTTGGTTTGAACCTGCTGACCCTTGTCAATGACCTGGGGATTTTAGTCTGTCAGTGCAATGTGAGAGACCTGAGCACAGACAAGAGATCTTGTCACTTCTGGTGTGAATCAACCATTAAAATCCAGAGACAAAATGCTGTCATGCATTATGTGCCTTTTCATAATTTTGCACTCTGTAAAGAACTGCACTTCTGCAAACTCCACGCAACTATTATGTTTCAAAATGTGTCTTATACATATTAGATGTATTGAGAATGTTGTGTTGGTCTTGTGAGATATGATGCAAGTAATGCAATTTTCTGGTAGAAATTCAATGTTACATTATGTGGTTTTAGCTTGAAGGCTGTGTGTGGACTGGAGCAAATAGTGAATTTTTTTTTTTTTACTTAAATGTTGTTTGATTAGCATTACCTTGGGTCCCTGCCAAGAAATGTAATGCATATCCAAGTTGTCCTCATCAAATCTGCTCAGTCTCTAGTAATCCAACTTTGTTTTCATTTTTTTATGTGTTTTAGCCATGATTTTTTTGTTGTCTTTCACGTGTCTATTTTTTATTTTTAGCTTATAAAGCACAGTAGGCAGCAAAAGTTATTTTTGATGTCCAAAATCAATAAGTGTTAACCTTATCATAAGGTCAAACATTTTTGTGTCTTTCTGTAGTGAAAATTTCAACATTTGCAAATATTAAATTTAGGTGGTCAGTGTTTTTTTCCTTTTCTACTTCAATCATAAATATAAAAAAAAAAATTGTAATCTATTTCCCTTTAAAATACGTTTGGGTTTATGATTTGAACATAATAATAATAACAATAATAATATTGTTGATTGTGGCCCCACAACTACACATTATTTTTTTTATATACATTATGTTTAAACCAAAATCTACCTCCTATTTTTCAGCTTTCTCCTATGAACGAATGAGGGGACTTACTTTTGAGAGATTGTGCGAATATGATAACAGTGCAGGAGGACAGAGCTATGTTTGTCTGCTCCACCAGAATACATAAGGGGGAGCCGTCTGCTCGGACATCCTGCAAGGCGCGGGTCAGACCTGACTCCACATGAAGGTAGAGCATTTCCACGGACAGGCCGCGCTCCTGCAAGCATTGACCTATTGATTTGGAGTATTCCCTTTGAGAGGAAAAGAAACATGTTGTTAACAACATTTCTATATTGTACAGTGACCCAGCATTTAAGAAAATTAGACAGTGTGTTTGTGTTTTACTAAGATTAGTTGACTTTGTTTAATAGATGCATGTAAAGTATAAATGTCCATGTGTATCAACGTATCAGATATTAATATTGTCCTTTGAAGCTGATGTGTTACACAACTGTGTGCTTTGAGGAAAAAAACACACTAAGTCTCAATTTTATATTGTTACTTGGACAATATGATGAAATATAGAAATTTTGTAATTTACATTTTGAAAATATATTTTCAATCATTTGCCGTTTCAGTTACAAATGAATCTGATGCAGAAATAGAATGAATAGATTTAAATGTGTTGGGTAATTCCACAGGTTGTTGTTTAGTCAGTCTCTAGAGACTTATTTAGATTATACAGCAGTTTAAAGTTTTACTAGGAAATCCCCCAAGAGCCACTACCTCAGACAATGTCATCCCTTCTCTAATACCTTCACATTCTTAAAAGCAAAGTGGCTGAAACTTGAAACACTTTTTCCAGGAACTATAAAAGAAATGCGTGATGTGGCAACATTTATTAGTTTATTTTTAAACCTAGTGATTTTCTTCGAAAAGTGAAAAACTGTGTTTTTGAACTATAAAATCTCGATATTTTTATTGAGGGACAATATGTGACTGTGGTGCTGGTTTAAAAGTAGGAATTGTGCACATGTTATAGACTTGACTCAAACGTGATGACTGGATAAATATTTTGTTTAACAAAACTGGAAATCTTGACAAGTACTTACTTATATTTATATGCATAAATTATAAATTGTCTCAGTGTACATCTTATTTTATACATCGTGTCAGAAACTTTGACTAGCCAGTTCCAAGTGAGAACCTTGCTATAGTGCAATGGTTGTGGTAGGAAACGTTATTAACATATTTGGTATATTTTTTTTCTTAAATACAATATTTCTTTTAAATCCTTATATTCATATGGTGTTTGATGTGCCAATTCTGCAAAATGTCTCAATTTAGTTAAAAGTACTCATGTGCACAGGTATAATTACTGATTTTAGTCAAATGTGCATGCCTGAGGCAATGATTTTATGTTGATCATCAGGGGGATGCTCATCATTTGGCATAGTAAAGTGTGAACACATTTGAGGTAGACTTAAACCTGCTGCAACATTGTTAAATTTGTAAATTCAAAGTATTTTGAGTGTCTATACAGAGTTTGGTTGTGTATAGTGACAATATAGATGTTACAATGTAGCTGGATTATCGCGAGATTTGAGTGTTAACTCACAAAAATCCATCTTGTACTGCTCCAAGCAAATCAACTGCATCCTGACTGGCTTTGGTGTGACCAAAGATGTGGTAGTACAGACAGGTATTGGCGTATTTTAGGTTTGACAATGTAGTGACTGTTTTACTGTTATTGATGCAAACAACATGGCATTGCTGTGATTGGATTAAACTGAGTTTACGCACAGACAATAAAGCCAATCACCTGCCAGGTATTTATGGTCAGGCACAGACCATCTGGCAAGCTAAGTTAATATAGATTGTGACTGTTTAGTGTTCTTGTTCATTTATTTATATAAACTTTGATTTTGGACCAATCAATAGTAAATATTTGTTGTACACGACAAACACATGTTTTCAGATCATTGCTTATTACAAAATACTAGAACTAAAACTATGCATGCTAAAAATTTTTTTGTATTGGTATTTTTGTCATTTTTAATGACAGTAGAGACAGAAGGTAGACTGGAAATGTAGTGGGACTAAAGGCATTTAGAACTGGTGCTTAATGATTTGGCTTAGCTTTTAAATAGAAGGGAGGCTATATATAAAATAAAGTAAATGATTACACAATCTGAATATTTATTTCACTCACGGGCCTCATTGGTGACAGACAGAACCACACAATCTGCTGGTTTCCTCTCTTCTTGGACTTGTCTGTAGAATTTCTGATACAGTGCTTTGCGCTTTTCAGCTGGGGTGCCCTCTGGTTTAACAGGAGGTACAGCAACTTTGACTGAGGAGTTGTACAGTAAAAGAGAAGAGTTAGAGAGAAATAAAAAGTCCTACTTAACTGAGCAAAAACACTCCATTCACCTTTTTCTTGACTTGTGCACCCATCATAATTTAGACTTAGTGAAGGGTGAGTCTGGGCCTGCTCAAGTGCTTCATATCTGAAAATGGTAATTATAACGAAGATATATAAAAAAAATAATGTGGTCAAATTAGATAAAGTCACATGTATTCCAAGCTAGAACTGACTGAAATGTTTATTGATTTGCACACATAAAATACCAAAACCGATTACTTACCTATCCAGTGCATTTCTGAGCTCCTCTGCCCTCTCCTCCTTGGTGGAATAAGGTGTTGTTCTTCGAAGAGGTCGGGTTTGTAGCGAACTACGGGGCACAATTACATAACAAAAGTGGTCAAAACGCTTCATTGAACAGTAGCCACAGAGTAAGTAGATCTGAATACTGGTGGATTTGCAGGGAGTTTGTTGATCTATTTTGTTTAGCTTATAACGCTAAATGCTAAGCATGCTAAAGAAACACACAGCTTACCTTCCTGATACGCGTCGGGAATGTGGCTGTAACCAAGATTTGGACATTTTATGCACCAGCTATATTTTTTCGGAGAAAAAAAACGTCCTATGATAATGATAATCTTGCATTCAACAATAGCTACAACAAAGACAGTCAGCTGCTGTGCTAGAGCCAGAAGAGGCTGGGCGGAAAAATTCTTCCTCTTATATCGTTGGGCAACAACCAGCCAGCAACCTACTTCTTCTTCTGTTAGGTTTCTGGCGGACTAAACCAACAAAAAAGGTGAATTACGCCACCTACTGTATCGGAATATGTAACATCACACTCTTGTGGACAATGTTACAATCTGGTATCACATTAAAATGAAAATAAAGCCCTTCAGACGTATTTTTGATTCCCCCTTTTTAATGAGCCATCAAAGCTCAACTCCATTACCA
Source organism: Perccottus glenii (assembly GCA_024416835.2). Classification (NCBI taxonomy): domain Eukaryota; kingdom Metazoa; phylum Chordata; class Actinopteri; order Gobiiformes; family Odontobutidae; genus Perccottus; species Perccottus glenii. The sequence continues at coordinate 13,524,853 of CM044563.2, read as the reverse complement.
CTTTCATTACTCTCGACATCATTCTCTCTCTTTCCACTCTGTATTTCACGCACTCCATCAGTACATGCTCTACCGTTTCTCTTTTACCACATGCCTCGCAATCTTGAAAAGTGTTGAAGTCCTGTGTCCCAGGCCCTATATGATTAAATGTTTTCTGATTTTGTTCCATAGGAAAAGCAATATATTTTATAAAGATATAACTGAATAATACAAAAACAAGTAGATTAAGTGAAAGAAGGGTGTGAGTGAGAAAAGAAAATGCATAAACCTTAGGTGTCTGGTTAGGTGCTGAGAACCTTTCGACTGTCGCGCGTTTGTACCATAGATTGTATAAATCAGTTTGTACTCAATCACGCGTTTGGCGTCGTGAGCGCGCTTTGGGAACGCGGCGGTGACAGTCGCCATTTTATTTTGAAAATCATTTTGAGCTGGAGCCACAGCGGTCGTTCATTTCATGAAGTTGGTTTTGAAGAACCAAGAAGAGATGAATATCTAAGTAACTTCATCGGATGCATGGTGAGTCTTACAACATGTCCCGTAAATAATATCTGATTTTTTACACACTCATTCTTACTTAAATACCAACATTTATAAACAAGACGGCCGTTAGCCACCAGATCAGACTCGGACTAATTGCTGAAAAGCAGCTGTCATTTTGGTTGCACCAAGAAAATTGTATGTAATCTAACTCTGGGTTTTGTGAGGCATAGATAGTCTCTGTTATTATCAATTTGTCGTTGATTATGATGTTACAATCTAAGCGTCGTAATGGATTAGTTCTGTTGTGTAGCTTTGATACAAGCATCTCCACAAACTAGTCGGGGTTCATAGAAATGAGCTAATGCTAACGAGGTTTATGCTAACATGATCGCGCTGATAGCTGTAGCAAACTTCGCTATGGTTAGCTTTGTCAATGCGGTCTCATAAGCGAAGTGTACCGGACACAATCACATGAGGTTTGTTAGATAAATAAATTGCTACTGAATTGCTGTTAATAATTTTAATGCTGTATTGTTCCTGCCTTTAAAAAAATACGGCGGTTAATATTGGCATATGTTTCGAAGCTAATCTTAGCTTTAGCTTACATCCTCCTCTGAGCTACATACAGCTATATCGAGGTTAGTATTGGTTAAAAATAATAATAATAAACGTGTATATACATTGGGTCTGTCAATACATCGAAATAGCTGAAGACGGGTTAACTGAAATATTGTATTGTCAGAGTCAAGTTTTAAAAACCTTTTTTAAAAGTAAAAATACATGTTAGGTTAGCTAGCGGCGTCCGCTTCCGAACTAACGCTACAATTGCATTCATTTTACGTGTTTTAAGTTATGTAGAAGCTTTCTATCCTAGCTTTAAACGCGAATGACTCTTATAATCTCACTCAATTTTATAAATATGACCAATAATCACATTATTCGTTTAGATGGCATGTCTAAGAAAGGCTACAGTGTCGTCCTCTTTGTTTAAGCAGTGTTTTGGCCTTGTATTTGTATATTTCGTCTTAACGATTGCTTTTTGCCTTTTTGGTTTCGGGTAATAAAGCCTATAATAAATTCATAATGACAAACTTTATTAGGCTAACTTATATGGCAGGTTAGCTGACTGCAGTTGGAGAATATTGTGTATTCCGGCGTCACAGTTTGCATGAGAGGCAGCCACAACGAAACGAAAGCACCTCCTCGGCCGGATTCAAAAGTTTGCCTTTTCGTGGAGTGAGAACGTCAGTCTCCTGTAAACGTTTTAAATCCGCAAGTAGGCCTTAAAAATTGCCACAGTGATTGGTCATCTCAATGTTCATAAATATATTAGCATAATATAGGGCATATATTTTTTACCACGCAATCATTCTATAGTTATGATGCCTTGATGACATTCACCCATCACTTTTTAATACTTTTTTTGTGTAATGCCATATATTCATTTTACATTTATTCATTTAGCAGACGCTTTTATCCAAAGCGACTTTCATTAAGGTTCCAATCACCAGTGTTACAGCTGGAACACCACTGTAGGCAAGGTGGGTTAAGTGCCTTGCCAAGGGGAGAGCGGGACTCGAACCGCCTACCTTCCGGTTGAAGGACGACCGCTCTACCACTGCACCACAGCCGCCCCTACGCCCCTAATCTTATTGCAGGTTGTATTATAATGAATTTTGCTATGCTTTTTCACACCAGATGCTGAACTTGGTTTTAAACTGAAGGACTTGAGCAGCGGGGCCCACTGATCGAAGAGATTATTTGGAAGCTGAATCTTTTTTTACACCTTTTGGGGGGGGGAGCAGAAGTAACTGAACTGAAGTGACTAAAGGGGAATAATGGTGATTTTGCGCCGTGCTCGGCCGCCTGCTTCCGCCCCAACCAGCAATGAATCTTGACTCGCTCTCGCTGGCTTTGTCTCAAATCAGCTATCTGGTGGACAATTTAACAAAGAAAAACTACAAAGCCAGCCAGCAGGAAATACAGCATGTAAGTACAAAACTGTTTTTTAACCTGAACCCTTACTAAGCAGGTCCTTTAGACCTGTTCTCATACTCAAACTCTGTTCTGCTGTGTAATTTTTCAGATTGTAAATCGTCACGGCCCTGAGGCAGACAGGCATCTTCTACGCTGTCTCTTCTCTCATGTGGATTTCAGTGGCGATGGTAAAAGCAGTGGCAAGGACTTTCACCAGGTAATTTTTGATTAAATATTTATTTGCCAAAAAATGCTTGTGACACAAAGAAAATTTGAAAACGACCACAGCAGCAAAAATGGCTAGATTCTACCAATAGTGGATAGAAGCTATCTGGGTTACTTTTTTAATTTTGATAACCAGAATGACGGTATTACTGACTACACTAAAATTAGTGGAATTCAATTTGACAATTCTATCAATTTAGTCAAAACATTTTATGAAAATGGAACAATTAAACTTTTGATGCTTTTCTCATGATCACAAAGAATCTTTTTCTAAAGTAAATATTTGATTGAGAAATACATTTATATGATATTTATACATCTAAAATATAGATTTAAAAGGAGTCTATTGATTTTTGTGTTTGGGTTTTCCACCACATGTGATCTTCACCTGCCTCTGGTTTCTCCATCTTTTCTCCCTTGTTTTAAACTTGCCCAAGACACAGTTTCTGATCCAGGAGTGTGTGTCGCTGATATCAAAGCCAAACTTTATCTCGACCCTGTGTTACGCCATTGACAATCCCCTACACTACCAGAAGGTAAGTCTTCTTTCTATCCACCCTAATTTAATTGGAATTCTGTGGTAATATAAAAAGTGTGGCCAATAACACTGGCAAAATGAACAGATCATTCTTAGTCATCACAAGTAGATTTGTGCAGCCTTTTAAAACAATAGTTTGCAGACACAATTATCTATAGAGTTTAGATTTCTCTTTATTGAAAATGTTTACTAACTTCTTTTTCAGAGTTTGAAGCCATCGGCCCATTTATTCACGCAGCTGAGTAAAGTTCTAAAGCTCAGCAAGGTCCAAGAGGTGAGAATCCCTCAAACAGCAGAGGTTTTTTGTGTGGCACATCTGCAAATAAATTCTAAATTATTGTTTATTTCTCAGGTTATTTTTGGACTCGCTTTGCTAAACTCCAGCAACACAGATCTTCGTGTGTTTGGTAAGTGATTTAAAACAAATGTATTTAACAGGGCTGACAGCCGCCAGTTGATCTCGTAGTAGGACAGGTTACATTTAGTAGGTTACTTTCAGTAAAGGCACCACTGCTATACCTCTGAATGGGTTTGGTGTCCCTCACTGACTAATGAGGAACAGTTAACAGGCTTCAGATGTATCATCATCGTTACCAACTGACCTTATGCTTGCTTTTTTAAAATTCAGAACTCAAACTGATGTGCACTGTGTTGTGATTGACCAGTGTTAAATTGTTTCAAGACATTTACTTCTATGTAGAAGAGCAGCTCATTGGTATATGACTATGCTACTAGCAAAAAGAAACAAAAGCCCTGAGTTCACTCAAAATAAAAGTCTGCTGTGATAGAGCACTGGCTAATCAGTTGTTTTTTTTTTAAACGTTTGAGTTGAGTAAGCATTTCTTAGGTTGACTACAGACATATCTTTTATCACAGACATGTGTCTGCATAGCAGTAAATAGAGCAGGACAAACTGATTTGTTTTAAAACCTGTTTGTTTTCAGCTGCACAGTTCATCAAGCAAAAACTTCCAGACCTCCTGAGATCGTACGTTGACGCAGATCTAGGTGGAAACCAAGAAGGTGGCTTCCAAGACATTGCTATAGAAGTCCTGCACCTACTGCTCTCCCATCTACTGTTTGGCCAGAAGGGAGCCAGTGGAGTAGGACAAGAGCAAATTGACGCCTTCCTTAAAACTCTTTGCCGAGGTATAAATGAATAATGATTAAAAAAGAGAGGGCCTCAATACTGTTTGGTTTAACTGTACATCAGTTAGTTAAATAGCATACAGGCTGTAACGTGTACAAACAAACCTCTTGCTAATGTGTGATATTGCAATCTTAGTCTGTTTTTAGTAAATTTTTAGGCAGATCAGATTTAATTTTCTCTTTTCAGTGTATGGTAAACACTTCAATGCATTTTTAAAACATTGTACAATTAGAAACAAACATACTTAGGTTTAAAAGATGTTGTATTATGGTTGGCTCATTAAGGGTAATGTTGTAAGCGCTTTATAAAATAACCCAAGATTGCCTATCACTCATATTTGATTTTGGTTTATATTTCAGATTTCCCCCAGGAGCGCTGCCCTGTGGTGCTCGCACCACTGTTATACCCTGAAAAACGGGACATTCTCATGGATAGGATCTTGCCAGACTCGGGAGAGTTAGCTAAGACCATGATGGAAAGTTCTCTTGCAGAGTTTATGCAAGAAGTTGGCTATGGCTTCTGTGCCAGGTGCTTATGTCGTATAAAAATACTTTTGTGATTGAAAAATGTTGGAAATATAAATTTTACACGTTTATACAGCAAGGCATTAGATAACCTGACGTGCTTGTGCCAAAAATGTTGTCTTGTAGGGATGTAACAATATTGACGATATTGCGAGAGAGTGCCTTTATATTCTCGTGGACTTATGATGAAAAACGTAGTATTGTTCCAGTATTGTAATAGCAGAGAAAACTACACAGACTATTATGCTTGGCGCTCAGCCAATATGGCGGATGCCAGATTTGTGAGGAGTGAAAACAAACAGCGCATAAACAGAGGAAAGAGAGAACCACATGCAACTTGTCAAAGAGGCTGTTATTCTTGAACATTGAGTGTCTTGCAGAGCCAGTTTAAGGAAGGACCAACACAAACCAAATTATGAATATAGATTTTATATGTAGACTTCTGTTAAACTTGGAGCAGGGCTTTTAAAATTGCATAATTTTAACCCAAATAAAGAAATCCCTGTCTTAATCCTTTCAAATATGACACAAATCATTATGGTCAAGTCAGTGGTCAACTCCCCCACAGTATGGCATTAGAAGCGCATAGAGTTAATACCATGATAACACCGTTCTGTGAGATTTTGAGATTGTTGCATCACTAATCGCATAAAGAATTTTTATGTAGTTGGGATATAAAGAATATATCTTTGGTTACCCAATATTTTAAAAGTTATAATGTATGACTTTTGATCTCCAAGAAGCTTACATTGTTCTGCTTGTCTCTCCAGTGTGGATGAGTGCAGAAACATAATCATTCAGTATGGGGTAAGAGAAGTGACAGCCAGCCAGGTGGCAAGGGTCTTGGGTATGATGGCTCGTACCCATTCTGGCCTCACTGATGGAATTTCATTACAGGTGAGCAGATCATTGTTTAGTGAGCGATGCTTTGCTTCTACACTGAACAACAAAATGGAAAATGCAACCAAATGCATTCTTTTTTTGCAGTCCATCTCTGCTCCAGGAAGTGGTATCTGGAGTGATGGGAAAGATAAGAGTGATGGTTCTCAGACAAGCACATGGAATGTGGAGGTTCTGATTGATGTTGTCAAAGAAGTGGTAAGTGATTTATTTTATTGGGCATTTTATTGTGTTTTATAGATTTTGTAATATATGAACTAATGCTTTACTTTTATGTACCAGTCAGTGCCTATTATTATTATTATTATTATTATTAATAATAATAATAATAATAATAATAATAATAATAATAATAATAATAATAATTAATAAATAATAATAATACATTTTTTTTATATTTTTCTGTAGAATCCCAACCTAAACTTCAAAGAGGTGACATACGAACTGGACCACCAAGGCTTTATAATCCGGGAGAGTAAAGGCCTCCATATTGTTGTTTATGGCATTCAAAGGGGATTGGGGCTGGAGGTTTTCCCTGTCGATCTCATCTATCGGCCGTGGAAACATGCAGAGGGACAGGTGAATGACACAGGACTGTTGCTTTACTCCTGTGTTTTACCAGGTTGAAGCCTGTATATTACAGCATTTTTTTTGTTTGTTTAGTTGTCTTTCATTCAACACTCCTTGATGAGCCCTGAAGTTTTCTGCTTTGCTGACTACCCCTGCCACACTGTGGCCATTGACATCCTCAAGGCACCACCAGAAGATGATAATAGAGAAATAGCCACCTGGTAGGACCTGGTTCTACTTGGAAGAACATTTGTTTTGACTGGTTTCTGAATCTGTAGTGTGTAATAGGGTGTCTAACTTTCTAACAGGAAAAGTCTTGACCTTGTGGAAAGTCTACTCAGACTTTCAGAAGTTGGTCACTATGAGCAGGTTAAGCAACTGTTTGGCTTCCCCATCAAGCACTGTCCAGACATGCTGGTGCTGGCGTTGTTGCAGATATCCACCTCTTGGCATCAACTTCGTCATGAGCTCATCTCAACCCTTATGCCCATCTTTTTGGGCAACCACCCAAACTCTGCTATTATCCTGCACTATGCCTGGCACGGACAGGTTTGTGTTTATATCTGGTAAATAATATTTGAATGTGTTCATATTGATCATTGTGAATTGTCTCCAGGGACAGTCTCCATCCATTCGTCAGCTAATTATGCATTCAATGGCTGAGTGGTACATGAGAGGAGAGCAGTATGACCAGGCTAAGCTGTCTCGTATCCTGGATGTGGCTCAAGACTTGAAGGTTTGTTTGAAACGGATGAAATCTTGCTTTGTAAAATTAAACTTTTACAAGTTATAATGAGAAATACAATGTTGTGTCCGTATTCCTTCAGTCTCTATCGATGCTGCTGAATGGTACTCCTTTTGCCTTTGTTATTGACCTTGCTGCACTTGCCTCTCGCCGTGAATACCTCAAACTTGATAAATGGCTGACTGACAAGATCAGAGAGCATGGGGTAAGTTTAAATTTAAATCAGTTGCCATTACTGAAAATAAACTGTCTAGTTGCTGTGTTTATAATTTTTTTTTCTGTTTTTAGGAACCCTTTATCCAGGCTTGTGTAACATTCCTTAAACGACGCTGCCCTTCTATAATGGGAGGTCTGGCCCCAGATAAGGACCAGCCCAAAAGCGCCCAATTACCCCCGGAGACTTTAGCTACCATGTTGGCCTGTCTGCAGTCCTGTGCAGGGTAAAATGTTATTTAGTTTTATGCCACATTCTTCCAATTGTTCACAGTTTTTATTACAACTATCTTGTAGTTGATTAGATAATGTGTCTTGTTTGAAAACTGCTGCTTTTAGACTTGCTTTTTTTCATATAAATTTTCAGGAGTGTGTCCCAGGAACTATCTGAGACAATCCTGACCATGGTTGCAAATTGCAGCAATGTCATGAATAAAGCCCGACAGCCGCCTCCCGGGGTAATGCCTAAAGGACGTGCACCAAGCACCAGCAGTTTGGATGCCATCTCCCCTGTACAGGTATTTTTAACCTCTTTTTTTTTTTTTTTTTTTTTTTAAATTTGAAAATTTTAACATTGTATTCAAAAATCTATTAACAGAGTGTAACTAAAAAAAACTATTTCTATTTTGTTGGGCATAGATGGATCCTTTGGCTAGTATGGGTTCCCTTAGTCTGGGAGGCACTGCCACCTCTCACACTCAGAGCATGCAAGGTTTTCCCACTTCATTAAGTTCAGCTTTTAGTAATCCCCAGTCTCCAGCAAAGGCCTTTCCACCACTGTCTAACCCTAACCCCAGCACACCATTTGGGGGTATTGGCAGTCTATCATCACAGCTTCCTGGAATGGATTCTGGTACTATGCTTTTATATTATTACCAAACTTTGACTTTTACAATTATTAGCACATAAACAATGAAACTCATAACTGGATTGTTTGTGTCAATGTGTTTATTTATTTATTTATTTATTTTATTTTTTTTTTTCCTCCACCAGGTCCCCTGGGCTCAGGCCTTGGCTCTGGTTTAGGCTCCAGCTTGGGGATGCCAGCTGTCAGCACTGACCCTTTCAGCACCAGGAAGATGAGCACACCAGGCCTGAACCCACCAACGTTTCAGCAGAGTAAGATCAAGGCCTGTAAGTGGTGGTGGTAGTGGTGTGACTGAGAGCCCGCCCAGTGCTGCTCAGAACTGTATTTCCTCTACAAGAACAATTTAATTTCATATTTTTTACAGCACAATTTCTTGTGCGTTTCATGATTGGCCATTAGCTATGACACACTGCATCTTTTTCTAAGAGGTTTGTTTTTGTCCGAGGAAATGCAGGTCAGTCTTCCATTCCGGTCTGCTTTTGCTGACGGCCCCACTTTAGTCTCATTTCTTGTTATACATAATCAGAGTCTAATTTGATTTACAGTGAAAACACTCATTTAACTGGTTAACATTTAGTTTTTTATTATTAATACCACTATAACCTTGAGTTTTTTTTCCCTTCTATATTTAGCTGACCTTTCTCAGGTGTGGCCTGAGGCAAACCAGCACTTTAGTAAGGAGATAGATGACGAAGCAAACAGCTACTTCCAGCGCATCTACAACCATCCACCTCACCCAACAATGTCTGTTGATGAAGTATGTACAAGCATATTTAAACTCCTCCCGTGCCAAGAGAAATCAACCTAGTATGTGTTTACTAATTATTTGTGTTCATTTTTTCTTAGGTACTAGAGATGCTACAGAGGTTTAAAGATTCCACCATTAAGCGAGAGCGAGAGGTGTTCAATTGCATGTTACGGAACTTGTTTGAGGAATACCGCTTCTTCCCACAGTACCCAGACAAGGAATTGCACATTACCGCTTGCCTTTTTGGTGGCATTATTGAGAAGGGTCTGGTTACATACATGGCTCTGGGCCTGGCACTACGATACGTTCTTGAAGCCTTAAGAAAACCTTATGGATCTAAAATGTATTATTTTGGAATTGCAGCTTTAGATAGGTTCAAAAACAGGTAGTGACATTGCTTCATTTGTAAAGCACTTAAAATAAACGTTTGCCTATGTTTCACACTAATGAATTATTTTTTGTAGGTTAAAGGACTACCCCCAATATTGTCAACACCTGGCATCAATTGCCCACTTCTTGCAGTTTCCCCATCATCTACAAGAGGTATTCGGGTTTCAGTAATTTAATTCTCTGCTCTTTTTATTTGACTACTTTTAAAGGACTTGTTCTTAAAGATCTGCTATGCCTTTCCTTCTGCCTGTATGCGTGTGTGCAGTATATTGAGTATGGCCAACAGTCACGGGACCCACCGGTAAAGATGCAGGGCTCCATCACCACCCCAGGCAGTCTGGCACTTGCCCAGGCTCAGTCTCAACAACCCGGTGCCCCAAAGGTCCCCCAGCCAGGTCAAACTAGCACTCTGGTCACCACAACCACCACTACGACCACAGTAGCCAAAACCACCACCATCACAAGGCCGACACCCAGCTTCAAAAAGGATGTTCCAGTGAGTTTCATACATGCAATGTGGATGTTTTGTATTTGAGTATAATACAAAACATGCCTTTTTTCTGTGTGTATATTTGAGTATTCAGGCCTAAAGCTGCAGGGATAGGCTCCAGTCCCCCTCGACCCCTAACGGGACTAAGCGGTAGAAAACGAATGAATGAATGAATATTTGAGTATTGATGGTAATGTTTCATTACAGCCCTCTATAAACACTACCAACATTGATACCCTCCTCGTGGCAACGGACCAAACTGAAAGGATTGTGGAGCCTCCAGAGAATGTCCAGGAAAAGATTGCATTTATCTTCAACAACCTCTCCCAGTCCAACATGACCCAAAAGGTATACTATAGAGAGTATAACGCTAACCTCAACTTATTGTAAATACTAAATACATATTTTTTAAATCTTTTTAAATTCTATTTTGTTAGGTTGAGGAGTTAAAGGAGACTGTGAAGGAAGAGTTTATGCCATGGGTTTCTCAGTATCTGGTGATGAAACGTGTCAGCATTGAGCCCAACTTCCATAGTCTTTACTCCAACTTTCTGGACACTCTAAAGAACCCAGAGTTTGTGAAAATGGTCCTCACTGAAACCTATCGGAATATAAAGGTAAAAGTTAACATTTCTATAGTAGTGTTGGTGTGTAGTGTAGTGTTAATGCAGAAAAGGGCAATTAAACAATTCATTATTCCCTTGTTTCATTCCAGGTTCTTTTAACCTCTGATAAGGCAGCTGCCAATTTTTCCGATCGCTCCCTGTTGAAGAACTTGGGTCATTGGCTTGGCATGATTACACTGGCCAAAAACAAGCCCATACTCTATACTGTAAGAATGTTAACCAATTCTGTGTTTTCACTTTATTTTGAACTATTGTGGACAACATATTTCTTTCTTTTCCCAGGATTTGGAAGTCAAGTCTCTGCTTCTGGAAGCCTACATGAAAGGCCAGCAAGAGCTGCTTTATGTGGTTCCATTTGTGGCTAAAGTTTTAGAGTCCAGTCTGCGTAGTATGGTAAGCAACACAAGTGCATTTGCAAATAGCTGTATTCAAACACAATGGTTTGGCTAATTTTAAGTGATTAAATATATTTCTGGGCTTTTTGGTGATCTAGGTTTTCAGACCCCAAAACCCCTGGACAATGGCCATTATGAATGTGCTTGCAGAGCTGCATCAGGAACATGATCTCAAGGTTCGTAAAGCTAAAATTATGATGGAAAACAATGTATTTTGTGTTGAGCAATTGTTGCGTTTTACATTATCCAAGGAAAAAAAGTACTTTTATTTTATTGCAGCTTAACTTAAAGTTTGAGATTGAAGTTCTTTGCAAGAACCTGTCACTGGACATCAATGATCTAAAGCCAGGAAACTTGCTCAAGGACAAAGAAAAACTAAAGAATTTGGAGGAACAGCTGTCGGCACCAAAGAAAGAGGTTAAACCCCCAGAAGAGCTGCTTCCAGTTTCTACCACAGGTGGATATTTTTTTACTCATGCATTTATGATTTTGGATTCTTAATCTGTTTTTTTTCTTGCACCAATTACATATTCTTGTGTTAATGTTCTTTGCCTTGAGAATTTAATAAAATTAGCCTTTTGTAACCAACAGGAGACTTTGTTCCGTTTGCAGCCCCTCCGTCAACCCCAGCTGCCACCACTACACCTTGCACAACTACTGGGCCTCCTACTCCTCAGTTCAGTTACCATGACATTAATGTGTATGCCTTGGCAGGCCTGGCTCCACACATCAATATAAACATTAGTGTGAGTGTTATTTTTAGCCTGATGCCTACAGTAAATGTAATATGTAAAGTGGTTTTGTGCATAATGTAATTTTTGGTGTGTGTGTGTTTATCCTTTCAGATCCCTCTACTACAAGCTCATCCTCAGCTCAAGCAGTGTGTACGGCAGTCAGTTGAACGGGCTGTCCAGGAGCTAGTGCATCCAGTGGTTGATCGATCCATCAAAATTGCCATGACAACCTGTGAGCAGATTATCAGGAAGGATTTTGCGCTGGACTCTGAGGAGTCGCGCATGCGTGTGGCTGCTCACCACATGATGAGAAACCTGACCGCAGGCATGGCCATGATAACTTGCCGTGAGCCCCTGCTCATGAGCATTGCAACCAACCTGAAGAACAACTTTGCGGCTGCACTTAGGGTAACTTGAAAACTTGCATATCTTGATGTTACAAAGATTTCTACTGAACGTCACATTTAAATGACACCTTTTTTTATTTATTTATTTATTTATTTTTTGCTACAGGCGCCAACACCTCAACAGAGGGAAATGATGGAGGAGGCTGCCGGCCGGATTGCCCAGGACAACTGTGAACTCGCATGTTGCTTTATCCAGAAAACCGCTGTGGAAAAAGCTGGCCCCGAAATGGACAAGAGACTAGCCACGGTATGACTGATATGAGGATTTATAGACAGTCAGAAAGTGCTATTTATTTATTTTTTACTTCAAAATTCTGTATACATTTTGTAGCATGAAGCAAAATGACACCCGTTCTTGCACAATTTTATTTATATTTTGAGGTTTCTTTTTTTAGGAGTTTGAGCTAAGAAAACATGCACGCCAGGAAGGAAGACGATACTGTGATCCTGTTGTTCTGACTTACCAGGCTGAACGCATGCCTGAGCAGATTCGACTCAAGGTAGTTAAATTACAGTAATTGTATTTATTTCATAGAAGCATTATTCAAACTTTATGCTGCCACACACAGGTTGGTGGAGTAGATCCGAAGCAACTGGCTGTCTATGAAGAGTTTGCCAGGAATGTTCCAGGTTTTTTACCCAGTAATGATCTCTCTCAACCCACTGGCTTCTTGGCTCAGCCAATGAAGGTTTGCCATTTGTCTTATTAATTCTGAGTTATACAGTTTAATTGTCACGATAAAAGGCTTATTCAGAACCATTATCTGTTTTTAAAACTAATGTTTTTTATATATATATAAAAAGGTCTAATAGAATTTAATGGGTGGCCTTTTGGTATTTCCATTCTATTAGACAATTGTAGTGGAGTTTGGCTTTACAATTCAATTTGGCAACACAATATTAAAGTTCACCACATTTTACCATTGTTTTTTTTTAGCAACAAGCATGGGCTACAGATGATGTGGCTCAAATTTATGATAAGTGCATGGCAGACTTGGAGCAGCACCTTCATGCCATCCCGCCAGCACTAGCAATGAACCCCCTGACTCAGGCAATGCGTAGTTTGCTTGAGGCTGTGGCCTTGGCAAGAAATTCAAGAGATGGCATCGCTGCGCTAGGCCTACTACAGAAGGTATAGTTTTTAATCTGAATACATGTCTAAGTTACAGCGTAATCATTATGGATGATGATGAAGCGAGGAGCAGGACTAACATAGTTCTCTCATACAGGCTGTAGAAGGTCTTTTAGATGCTACCACTGGCGCAGATGCTGACCTGTTGCTACGCTACAGAGAGTGCCATCTGCTCGTGCTCAAAGCCCTACAGGATGGACGTGCATATGGACCTCAGTGGTGCAATAAGCAGATCACCAGGTAAATGGGGACACAAGCCTCCATTTATGCTTCTGGCACCATTCAGGGTTTGAACTTGTTTTGATTTCCACTAACAGGTGTCTGATTGAATGCCGTGATGAGTACAAATACAATGTGGAGGCAATTGAACTTCTGATAAGAAACCATCTTGTGAACATGCAGCAGTATGACTTGCATTTGGCACAGGTACCCTCTTCTTTCTTTTTGTATTGCATAGGACATTGTTTCATCAATCTTCAATAAATATTTTTTTTCCAGTCAATGGAGAATGGACTGCACTACATGGCAGTTGCTTTTGCCATGCAGTTGGTAAAGCTGCTGCTTGTAGATGAACGTAGTGTGAGCCATGTCACAGAAGCTGACCTCTTCCACACCATTGAGACTCTGATGAGGATTTGTGCACACTCAAGAGCCAATGCACCTGAAGGGTACAGAGCTTATTTTATGTAGTAGTGGGCAAATTATGATGCTCTAAGATCCTCTAAAAATCTGAAGGTACAATACATAATTTGTACTTTTTTTCTTTTCTTGTAGACTTCCACAGCTGATGGATGTTGTTCGATCAAACTATGAGGCTATGATTGATCGTGCCCATGGTGGACCAAACTTCATGATGCACTCTGGGATTTCACAGGCTTCAGAGTATGATGATCCCCCTGGCCTGAGGGAGAAGGCAGAGTACCTCCTGAGAGAGTGGGTCAACCTGTATCACTCAGCTGCTGCTGGCAGGGACAGCACCAAAGCCTTTTCTGCTTTTGTTGGCCAGGTAACCAGAGTCATCTGACAGCAAAATTGAAAAATTACTTTTCTGAAATTATTAACATGGCTATTTTATTTCTACAGATGCACCAGCAGGGTATACTAAAGACTGATGACTTGATCACAAGGTTCTTCCGGCTGTGCACCGAAATGTGTGTAGAGATAAGTTATCGGGCACAGGCTGAACAGCAGCACAACCCAGCAGCCAGTGCAGCCATCATCAGAGCAAAGTGTTACCACAACTTGGATGCCTTTGTTAGGCTGATAGCTCTACTGGTCAAACACTCTGGAGAGGCCACAAACACTGTTACAAAAATCAACCTGCTAAACAAGGTAGTCAAATGTGGTCCTTGCCTTGATGTTCATACATGCACAGCATCATAATGTGGTCATTCGGTGAAAGTTAGTATAGAAAGATTTATGAAAAATTACAAATAAAATTGTGCCCTATGCATATATAGTTTGCTCTCTGGACTGTGACTCTCAAACTAAGCACAAATGTCTTGTTTCTAATTTCCTGTGTCCCAAGGTGCTAGGAATTGTAGTTGGAGTGTTGATTCAGGACCATGATGTGCGCCAGACCGAATTCCAGCAGCTGCCATACCACCGCATTTTCATCATGCTGCTGTTGGAGCTCAATGCTCCTGAACATGTGTTGGAAACTATCAACTTTCAGACACTGACTGCCTTCTGGTAAGATTTTCCTTACTTCAGTACTGTGCTAGGGTGTTCTTTGAATTAATGAAGTCCTCCAATTAAATAAAAAGGAAACATCTTTACATAATTTGCTTTGTAGCAATACTTTCCACATCTTGAGACCCACCAAAGCTCCTGGGTTTGTTTATGCCTGGCTGGAACTTATCTCCCATCGCATCTTTATTGCAAGGATGCTAGCACATACACCCCAGCAGAAGGTATGCAACAGAAGAACAATGTCTCAATAATAAAAGATTTTGCTGTCATTCTGGTGGTAATTTATTGTATTGTTGTGTTGCAGGGTTGGCCCATGTATGCACAGCTGCTGATTGATCTCTTTAAGTACTTGGCCCCATTCCTACGAAACGTAGAGCTGAACAAACCTATGCAAATCCTCTACAAGGTCTGCTAGACTTTTTAAAGCTCTTTGTTACAAAGTCACTGTAGTGTCAGTCAACCAATCACAAAATTAACAGTTTTGACTACAGTCTTGGTTGCAATACATTAATTTCTGACACAGTAAATCATTGGAATACCAGAAATTCAAAAATGCCAAAAGCATTAAATAAGGATTTTTGTGAGCTTTGTTTTATTCTTCTCATTCAGGGGACACTGCGAGTGCTCCTAGTCCTGCTGCATGACTTCCCAGAGTTTCTGTGCGACTACCATTATGGCTTCTGTGATGTCATCCCACCCAACTGCATTCAACTCCGCAACCTCATCCTCAGTGCCTTTCCACGCAACATGAGGCTCCCTGACCCTTTTACGCCCAATCTGAAGGTTAATATTTATTTATTTGATTGGGATAGTGCATGTTGATGAACATTCATGAGACACAGCCACATTAACGTAAACGTGTCAGATTAAAGCCTCAGGCTAATTTAAATTCATCTTGGATAAATGACACAGAATTACTTTGTGAAATAACATAACACTGGTGCATTCTGTTATTCGGCTGCAGGTGGATATGCTGAGTGAAATCAACATTGCTCCCCGTATACTCACCAACTTCACAGGCGTCATGCCTTCCCAGTTCAAGAAGGATTTGGACTCGTATCTGAAAACCCGCTCACCTGTCACTTTCTTGTCTGAGCTGCGCAGCAACCTGCAGGTTGCATGAACATCCAATTTATTACAATAATTTAGGTAGCTGAGAGTTGAATATAATTTTTGAAATCTTTTGTGTGTTTTGCAGGTGTCCAATGAGCCAGGAAACCGCTACAACATCCAGTTGATCAATGCACTGGTGTTGTATGTGGGCACTCAAGCTATTGCTCACATTCACAACAAGGGCAGCACACCTTCCATGAGCACCATCACTCATTCTGCACACATGGACATCTTCCAAAACCTGGCTGTGGACTTGGACACAGAGGGTGAGAACGCACTGTACACATAATTAGATTTTAGTGAATTGTCTTTTTGTAGAATATTTTTTTTATTTTGGATACAGATAGTTATGTAAAGCTTTAATGAGGACCAGATTACCACATTCAGGATTTAGAGCATATCTTGCCTTTTTCCTTTGCAGGGCGTTATTTGTTCCTGAATGCCATCGCCAATCAGCTGCGCTACCCCAACAGCCACACTCACTATTTCAGCTGCACCATGCTTTATCTTTTTGCTGAAGCCAATACTGAAGCAATCCAGGAGCAGATCACCAGGTGACAAATGTCTTCTAATGACTGATCAAATGAGAACATGCATAGATAAAAGGGCACCCAAATTATAGTCTTTACTTTCCTTCAGGGTTCTGCTAGAGAGGCTGATTGTGAACAGGCCCCACCCATGGGGCCTCCTCATCACCTTCATTGAGCTGATTAAGAACCCTGCCTTCAAGTTCTGGAGTCATGACTTTGTGCATTGTGCCCCGGAGATTGAAAAGTAGGTGCCCACCCTTCAATACATTCATGCTTTCATTTCATTTCTTCGGCTTCCAGAATGTGATGGCATTGGTTATAAATGATGGCTCCAAGAATATTTTGTAGATGTTTTCCTGCTCTTCTTTCAGGCTGTTCCAGTCTGTAGCTCAATGCTGCATGGGACAGAAGCAGGCCCAGCAGGTGATGGAGGGCACTGGAGCCAGCTAGCCTGCACCCCAGCCGGATTGTAGCCCTTGGAGAGATGCAGCGGCCTTTACCTACTCCCCTACCACACACATGCACACCTCCCTCTTTACTGTTGGCACTGGATAAACTGGCAACCACAGTCATTTAAATGTGGATAAGAGGACTACTGCTCGCCAATCTGAAGTATTTTTTTTTCCATTTTGGGGCTGATTGTGATGGAGAGATTGGATTTGGACTTGTTGTTTAATATACTTTTTGATGCTTTGATGTAAATATTGGATAAAAGGGAGAACAGGAGAGTAGATATGTGGAGACCATTGAACATGTCAGCTAAAATGTATCCTGACATGTAAAAACATCTAAACTTATTGTCACTACCAAAGTCCTTGGTTTGCTCCCCTCCCACTAAGATCCTTTTTTCTGGTTTTCTTTTTTTTTTTTTGGTTTGCTTTCAGAAGCTGAAAGGTAAATGAGTGAAATTTAAAAAGCTGCCTGCTACTTTTCATTTCAATTTTTTTTTAATCCCCCCGAGTGGGACAGGAAGATAAGGTTTAGTCTGTGGCATGGTGGACTATTCAAGGTGTGTTGTGTGTCGGTGGAGAGCATTTATGGATAAGATATCCTTTTGAAATGGCTCCAACAGTCTCTCCCTGGCATTGTAAATTGTGCAGAAGTGAATGGGGATATCATATCTTGACAATTTGTACAAATATCCAAATTGAAGAACAATAGGACCAATACAGCCCATTTTGTAACATTTTGAATGTTTTGTAAATGTATTGGTCCATGTGTTGTATTTTGTAGTCCTTTCTAGTTTGCCTTTAGTTCTTGCTACTCAATTGCAGTATGCATACATACAAGAAATAAAGCAATCAAACTGCATTGTCTTTTTTTCATCAACATGTTTGTCATGACTTTTTCAATTGATCTGAAAATGTGTATAGTGGGTGTGTTATTTTGAGTGTTGTACACACATTTCAGTCTAGGGTGGGGCTAGAGAGGTGGCAGGTGAAAAATTCTACAGTTGAGAATTTTTCATACTATTGTACTGTACAATTTTTCATACTGTTGTGATAAGTATTACCTACATAAACTAATAGTGCTCATTACTGAAGTTATTGCCTTAAATGAGGGTAATTTTATGTCAATGTCAACAAGGCTAAAGCAAAGGCATCTGGACTTAGTTTCCAATGCGAAAACGTTTACTCTTAATTCCAAGAGACTTTCAATAGAGTTCAAACACCTGAATGGAACAGTGACAGTTATGACTCAATGGCCCTGCCTTTAAGATAACCATTAGACCAGAACAGCCTGGTCCAATCAGAGGTAGTTTTAGGTCAAACCCCTCCCTCTAGTGATAAAAGCTTAGCTCCCCTATCAGTTCTCAGAATTGAAAAAGTCACAGAATTTAGAAACATCTTCACTTTAAAAAGTCTTTATTGCAATGTCAGAAACACTGGAAAACTCAGGCACAAAGTATGGACAAAGTTTTATTAAAAACAATCGGCAAAATTGCTTCCTTTAAGACTTTGTGAGCTCTATCAGTTTGAACAGAATGCTCTTCTGTCCATATTGTACATGTAGTGCCCTCTGCTGCCTGTTGCTCAGCTTCGCAAATGCAGCTTTGTCTTTTATCAACATCTTGTCACTGCCCTCGTTTCTTCCACCCACTTCAGTGCTGTCTGTATAACAGTTTAAAGTCAGTCCAGCAGCTCCATGAATAAGCTTTTTCCACTGAGTCTTTAATTTAGGTAGTCCCTCGTTAGAGAAACCAAGGGCAATATCTTCCTCGTCACTGTCTTCTTCTTCCCATCCTTCATTTTCTTGGAAATCCCAGAACTCATCTTGTGACATACACAATATCTAAAGACACAACAAACTAATTACTGGTTTGGACAGATTCCAAAGTTAGGGCATGTTTAAGTGAGGCAATTATCAATGCAACAACAATATAGTGGGAATACAGTGGTTTCTCACCTTTAACACAGTATTGAGTGCTGAGTCTGTGAGACACCCCTGGTTACCATAAATAATCACATCATTTCCTTGCATTTGCTGCAGCATCTTCCACTTTTCATCCAACAGCGTCCACTCAAAATCAGACTTAATGCCTGGATGATGATCACAATATGTATGGAGGTTAGTAAAATCAACAGCAGTTCACAAGATGATATTGAAATAATTTATATTTACAATCACCTTGTATAGCTTTGTAAAAGTTGCTGACAGGGATGTCCACCGTTTCATTACTGTTGCTTGGAAATGGCTCTGTGAAGCCATACATGTGCAGCAGCTGCCAGTTAGCCATCTGTCCATATGTGTTAAATACCTCCTCACCTTTACCAATGGGTCGTACACAAATCATCTTCAAACTATCCTAAAGGCAGACAGAAGTGTACAACATGCCAGATAAATATATTGCAGCCAATAATTATGAACCAAGCTTGTCCTGCTCATTTTAATTTGCAGGAAGGATTCCCTTACTGGTCTGAATTCCAGATTAGCATTGTGATTTGATACGTGGTTTAACATATCTGCCATGGGAACCATCATTGGGGGATTTGGGGCTTTTTCTTCTTCGTCATCATCCTCATCATCCTCTTCATGTGGTTCTTGAAAACTGCAATAAGAATGAACAAATAAACAAATGTATGAAAACAGAGATGAATGTGGAGATAAATAAAATGTGCGTTCATCCCACTAACCTGTATGCCATGACAAAGGCCACCAGTTGTGTGTATAGCTCAAGTGTGTGTATCTCAGGGTTCCAGTATTCAGGGTATTTAGCAATCAAAGGAAGAACCACATCTGTATATTCTTTTTGAATTTTAGCTAAATCTGTGTCCACTGCTTTGGGGATACCTGTTCCCATCAAGAGCTTGTCTCTCTCGTCTTTAGACCTGAGGCATTGAAAGGAAACTATTGATATGTTGCAATTATGTGATAAAAAAAAAATTAAACCTAAAAGAAGCTGTACAAACTCCACCTTACCAAAACATGGGATGGTCCAACTTTCTGAAGTCATTCCACAGAGAGAGGTAGGGTCTCCAGTGGGATTGTGATGACTTGTACTCATAGAGCAGAGCCAGGAGCAAAGGAACCCAGCTTGATGCATCCTCCAGGATCATCTTCTCTGAGGGGGGGAAAAAAAATTGTGCCAAAACAAAAGAGAAATATGACTGAAACCAAACGTCTTGAACAATTACCTTTGAAAAGCACGCCAGAGACTTTGGATGATCCTTGATCAAGAATAGCTGCTCTAGGGACAGTAAATAAAACTTCCCCCTCCTCTATGTCATCTTTGGCCAACATCCCATACTCCGCCACAGTCCCCTCATGACTTAAATACACCTGAGGTGAGACACACAATATCAAAACGTTCACTTTAAAATCCAGAATAACTACTACACACAGGAATAAGCTCGCCACGGTCCAGCCCTTTATTAGTAGATTAAAAACTGGAACCAATTGCTGGTGAAAGGCTAGGAAGTCTCTCACACTTGCATGATAGTATTGTTATCTTTAAGTTATAGCGTCTCAATATATAACTTTCTTCTCCTGGA
Organism: Perccottus glenii; assembly: GCA_024416835.2. Lineage (NCBI taxonomy): Eukaryota > Metazoa > Chordata > Actinopteri > Gobiiformes > Odontobutidae > Perccottus > Perccottus glenii. The sequence continues at coordinate 13,504,415 of CM044563.2, read as the reverse complement.
GACTGCAGAGAACCTATTGAAATGCATCCATTTACAGACATTTACCTTACTGCTGAGTGCCAACCCAACTTGGTCACACCATTGAAGAAATCTTTCCAGAGGACTCAACTCAGAGTCAGAAGCTACCTGTCAGAAACACATAAATGATACTCTCTAAAGTATAATAATATTAAATGGTGAAACAGCATGAAGATGATAACACAAGTACTTAGCTAACTTATATAACAAGTAAAAGTGTCACAATCACACCATAGACTGTGCCTTGTGTAGACCACAACCCTAAATCAGACAACTTATCCCGAGTGTTCGTAACCATAGCTTGTATAATGCCTTTGAAATGTGGCTTTGTAACTTTAAAATATGGCGCTTGCAACTAAGCTAACCACCTGCAAAGCTAACGTAACGGAAAAGACTCTGTCCACTAACACATACCTTTGGTCGTTTCGCTTCCGTGGCCATTGCATAGATTTAATAACCGAATTATATATATATATATATTTTTTAGAAGAGCTGCTAATAAACTAGCCTTGTGTTGCTTCTTCTTCGCCTAGTCGTGTTAAGATACGTTTAAAGTTGGGCGCGGTGAGGCTGGTGGTGGTGCCCTCTGTGTTTAAGAAAAGAAGTGAACATGGAAAGTACCCCAACTTGCGTTCTTAAAATTAAAATCTGTTAAAATCCGATTATAGAAAAAATTAACTGATGTATTTTCGGATGAACTATTGTGTATGTTAAAAAATCAATACGTTTATATATCTTATCTCTGACGTGACCTTTGTGCTAAAGAAATACATTATAAGGACAGAAGACAGAGGATGGAGTCCGGCCGGACAGTAGAGAAGCTTGTGCAGCAGATGGCGCTGTTTGACCAGATCACAGGCTGCCACATCATCAGTGCTCTGCAACTGCACATCTCACTGCAGCAGTGATAAGGATGTATATCTCCCCTGTATCAAGGCTCGTTGGTCTAGGGGTATGATTCTCGCTTAGGGTGCGAGAGGTCCCGGGTTCAAATCCCGGACGAGCCCTTTTATAAGCCAAAATAAAAGACACTTGAGTTAGATTTTTATTTATAATGAGCCCTAGTTGCCAAATCCACCAAGCTGAGCCACAAACGGTTTATTTTTGTTTAAACAAGTTCAAAGATGTAGACATTAAGCCTATGATGCACAAGGGCTTGGACCCTGTACTAATCTGCAACATGGGTCAAAAATGGCCCTTATTAGAATCAATGCATGTATATGCAATTTTGGTTAACAATATATTGCCTGAATTGTATCTGATACATTATTTTGCTCTACCTCAGATGATTTGAATTCCCAATTAGAATTCCAGAACTTATTATCCATAACTTATTATTAGAATTCCAGCACAGTGACTCTGTAGATTCGCTGTGCAATATTCTGCCTGCTGTACAATATTAAGCCCACTTGTAAACTTGTAAACTGTACATCATGTGAATATGTAATATGTGAATATGTAAATAGATTGTTTGTTAGGGATATCGTAGTTTATAGTTAAGTTATATCTACTTTAAAAAGAAACTTCTATTTCTTGCACTGGTCGGTTGCATGTTTGTAACAAAAAGAATTTCCCCTTGGGGATGAATAAAAGTAATTCTGATTCTGATTCTGATTCTATGATTCTTCACTTATTTGTCTGTAAAATGTCTGAAACAAAAAACATTACACAGCATTTCATTGCAAAACTAAGACAGACTTAGTACACTCTTTTAAGTCAGCTCTTTATCTGGAGCAAGTCTGTTCTGTTTGAGGGAGTCATTGGATTGAGAGCACAGAAAACACACACAAATAACATGGCCCAAAAGGGAATAAACCAACACTTTCAGATATGCTAACCTTTCTGCCACTGTGCTGCCCAACAGGCAACCCAAATAATGCATAGTCTATAGTTTCAAAAATAGATGGATGATGCACATTGACACATGCACAGATTTGGTTTTAGTTTAGTTTGCTGGATAATGTTAGCAAACCTTAATAGTCCAGTTAACACATGTATGACAGACAAATGGGAAGAAAAGGTTAAAACAAAAGCTCATCAAACGATCAAATGTCCATATTATTTAAAAAATTCTGCAGTAGCTTCCCCCATACCATTTTTAAATCCTTCATATTAGTATGTTTTCATCCACAGGGAACCACACTTCACTCGGATACCCAACTACGTAATGCCCCTGATCACCTTTCATCTACTTCACATTCACACCACCCCCTGATGCTGCCAAGACTTGCCGCTGTCTTTGGGTGCAGAAGACATCGGTTCAGAGCTCAACAAAATCTCCCCTTTCCCCGTGGCTATGCGATATTAACACCTGGAAAACAGAACATGAGACCAAAAGCAATAGCAGAAGCTTAAACACTCAATAGGACACAAACAAAAATCTTCTCTGGTTCTCTGAACACATGAATTTAATTGTAATAACTCCTAAAGTCATGCTACAAAAACCTGCAACACAACATAATCATGTACATCAAATTAAGTAAGATGCACAATTTACTTGCTGCATACATAATGTTAGCGTGCAAATCATGAAAGTCCTACACATGGCTTAACACCAGTTTATTGAGCCCTTCATGTTTTAACTTTAAAAATGCTTCTGTAACTATGTTTACCCGGTTACATTAACTTTCTTTACCCTCCTTTCAGGCCTGAAAATGAGATGGAAAACAATAGTCAGTGTGAGCTACAAGCACAAGGTAAGCCAACTAGACTTTCCTAACTATTTTAGGTCTCAGGGGAATTAGGTAAACACAGAGTCAGGAACTAACTTAAAGTATAACACTATCCATCGAAAGGAGATGTAAATTTCGCTTTGAAGCGGCGCTAAACTCCTTAGCCTCAGTTAGCACCAGTGTTGGGAAAGTTCACTTTCTACATGAACTAGTTCAAAGTTCAGTTCACAAATTTTAAAATGAACTAGTTCAGTTCAGTTCAAACTTCAAAATTTTGAACTAAGTTCACCGTTCCAAAAATGAACTAGTTCATAGTTCTTTTTTTCCATATGTTGCTGCGAGCTATTATTTTTAAAAATTATTGCCACAGCCCATATACAGTAGAATCACAGACAGCAATTATAAGCAGAAAAACGTGCTGCTTGAATGGTCTTTTTTAATGAGGAATTATTAAAAGAAAAACAGGACGGTAATCATTAAGGTGAAAACGTTTTTCAATTTTAATAATTTTCCATTGTCCACATGCTAAAACAGAATATTGGAATCCTGGAAAAATATACCAGGCAGGTTCAACAAACAAGTTTCATGAATAGTAGGCTAAAACCCTCTACTAACAGAAACTGAGGTAGGAACCAGGCTGAGGTAGGAAATTAAGGTTGAACTCTTGTCATAAACATCATAAACTTATTTTAAATGATCATTAGCCTTGCTACATGCTGCTGTCGCCTCCATGCTTTTTTTTTTTTTTTTGATGACGCGTCACGCATGCGGCGGACGGCGGTGCGACACAGGTGGCTGGTGTTGCCAGATTTGGTGTTTTTCCGCTACATATTAAGACCCGTTTACGGTGTGTTTTAGCCGGGTTTTCGCCTGGAAGGCTCTATAGAAACTGCCACCCTATTGAACGAAGTTAACCTGAGAGAGCGTGCCGTTCACAGACACCAGAATGAACGAGTTCACGGTAACGTTCATCAGGCAGTAATACAGCACGTTCAGTTCACGTTCGCCCAAAATATGAACGAGTTCATGAACTATCGTTCAATGAACTCGTTCATGAACTATCGTTCAATGAACTCGTTCAGGCACAACACTGGTTTCAATACACTGCAGCGTAGACTACTCTTGTCTTTAGGGTGGACCAGTTTTTGATGCAGAGTATTGCCAGGTTTGAAGGGAAGTAGAATGTTGTGTTTTTAGAAAATTTAAAGAAATTCTTTACATATTGTAAAAAAGGTAAAATCATCTGGACTCAGTTTTCAAGGTGAAACCGTTTTGTCTCTAATTCCAAGAGACTTTATCAATTCTGAGATCAACTGGTAGGAGAGCTGAGCTTATATCTCTAGAGGGAGGGGTTTCCCCTGAAACAAAACCTGATGGACCAGGCTGTTCTGGTCTCTGGTCTTTGGCTCTGAAAAGACAGTGTGACTCCTGACGTGAGAGTCGTTAAGGCTCAGGAGAGTCGTTAGTGACACTGCTCCACTCAGGTGCTGTGTCTGTTGTTCTAGGGTGCAACTCTAGATATTGTGATAATGATTTGTACATTATTTCCCCTTTGGCAACTTTTGGCAAGCAACAGTTGGAGGACAGCTGGAGCAAGGACAATATAAGGTTGATTTTACAGTTCACTCTGGTGCCACTAACCTTTACAACCACATTTTGATTTAAGGCTCTGAATGAATTTATTATTACATTTACATTTACATTTATTCATCTAGCTGACGCTTTTATCCAAAGCGACTTACATTGTTCTAATGTAATTACCAGTGTTACAGTCACTGGAGGCAAGGTGGGTTAAGTGTCTTGCCCAAGGACACAACGACAGTATGAACTGTGGGGAGAGTGGGAATCGAACCACCTACCTTCCGGTTGAAGGCGACCGCTATTGAGAATATATCACACATTATAAGCAATAGTAGGGCTAGTAGCTTTACACTGTGCTGCCACTCTTTCCACCACTCCAATAGCACTAGGCAATAGCACACATTGAATCAAAAGGCTTATTTATTTAAGGTAAACAGCTCACAATTAGGAAGCAAGGGGGGAGCTCGCCGTTTGAGCAATGATCTCACCTTGTCTTTCCTCATTTCTGCTCTCAGCCTCATCTCCAGAACAGCAGCCAGGACTGGCCAGTGCTGCTACTGCTGGTGTGTCACTGGTTGTTTCTGAAACTGGTTAATGTTGGCAACCTGACGTTAGCTGGCCTGGCCCATAATTTAAATACAGCAACAAGCAGCCTGGTTGACAAACTAAGCTAAAGATTTAACATTAGCATACATACATTAGCAGCAGCTGTCTGGAGTTGACTACGTTAACTTTAATTGGATATAGGTGCATAACAAGCAAACTCAGTTCATCTTTTGGAAAGAAAGCAGTCATCAGCTGCTTCCCCTCATTCTGCCTCCTTTCTTTTTCTTTCCTTTCTTTCTTTTTTTGAAAGCCCGATTTGGGCTTTTTGCGCAGCATGTTCAGGCTCCAAGGCAAAATATGGACTGATAGATTTATGAAAAATAGCCATGTGCTTAAAAATGCTTTTAGTGTTCAGACTTTTTTTCCATTAGATAAAAAAAATATTATCAATCAGCTATTGAGAAAAACATATAACAAAATTAGAGACTCATGGGACAATCTAATTAATAGAAATTGATGCTATTAATAATTTGCTATTAATATTTGTATTGTCTTTAGGATTTTAAAGCTACAGTAAATATAAATACATTATGTTGATCAAAGAGAATTTCAAATAATGCCATTCCAATAAGAATCTGGTTGATAGGCAACAGATAGTTCTAGATTCAGGGTCACATAGTTAGGAATTCTGGGCTCAGAAAGTTAGTTTCAGACTAACCTTGAGTGGAGGAGCCACATTACGAGAGAGAAGCACACGCTGAGAGAAAACGCACTAAAATCATCATGTTTTTGGTGTCTGAGAAGAACTGTCCAATGACAGGTAAGAAACAACTGCACAAACTTTCACTCTAAACTCAACTGAATTTATAATATTCAACAAAACCTACTGAAATAGATGAGGGTTCACGTTTTCTTAATCCCTGGAGATTTTTTTATAGTTAATCTGTTAAATTTAGTCCTTAATTGTGATTCCACACAGTTTTAAAACGTACTATATATTAAATAAATTACTAAAGTTGGGTTTAAAAAGCCAATACTGCTCTTAATGCTAAAAGTTATTGTAGGCCAACACGTGAGAAGGTTTTTTTACAAATGAAACATGTTATTTGTATCAATATGCATTTATAATCCGAGCTAATCTGTGTCTAAAACGTTTGTACACTTACACATGGAATAAGAAAATAGCAAAGTAACATTACAGACATACTATATATATTTTTTCTGTTCTGTTTAAAACAGTGAAATGTTTTTAAAACATTATAAAATTACCTAACTACAGTTTTGTTTAGGTGATTATACAAGGATATCTGTAAAATATGAAATTATTTATACATTTCTTCTAAACGTTGACACCAAAAGTTATGTTTTATTACATGAGTTATCTTTTACCAAGAGTCTCATATGTTTATATTCCAACCATAAAGCCTTAAGTATTATTATTGTACTATTATCAATTCACATAAGAGCTGGGTGATCAAATAAATTCATTTCAATAATTGGACATTTTGATTTTAAACAATGTCAAAATTGTCACCGTATTGAATACAACAGAAAGCACTACACTGTAAACTGTGCGATGGTTAATGCTGCCCACAACAGATTACATGATAACGTCACTCTCCAGGGGCTAAAGACAATCCATGAGACTAGGAAAGAAACAGAAACACAGGACACACTGAGGACTTATTGTCTGAAATCAACCTAGTGCTTTTGTCTTTTAACCAAACTTAATCACACGAGTTATCATTGATCAGACGTCTCATAATCAAATCCAAACACTATGGCCTTGATTTAACCTACGGACACACAAAGCGGAAAGCACTTATAGTTTCATGTAACAATGATTTATTTTATTTATGTATTAGCGCTGGGTAATTTATTCATTGAAGTTTTGAATAATGCCTCTCACCACTGCGCTGTTAACTGTGTGATGGCTCATGCTAGCGCCAGAGCAGCTTTAATAATGACCATAGTCACACAACAGGCGCATAAGTCGTAATATTACCTCCTTATTGCCTTGGTTTTGAAAAAAGACATTGACATAAACAGGAATAGTGTAGCGTCTGTAAGACACACTGTGGACTTATGGATCTGAAAATCAGAAGATGTGTGGAAATGATAATAGACCTGGCGTTATTTGATATAGTCAGAGAGCAAAATATCTTTTATTTATTTAAGGTTGTAACTTATATAAAGATGTATTCCTAAAACCTACAGATAACATTATGCTTTGATTTAAAATTGGTTATTTTCTTGTTCTCGGGAGGTTAATTAATTGTTAATTTGTGAAATATAGTCCTCAATGGTGATTCCACACAGTTTTAAAACGTACTATATCAGACAAATTTCCTACAAAAAGCTATTACTTGCCTTTTATCCTGTTGCATGTTATGAAATGTTGGCATTTAGTCACATTTAATTATTTAGTTGTATGATAGTTATTTTTCCACTAATAACCAAAACTTTTCTGTCTTGACCAGAACTGAGGAGAAGCTCCCGCCTACAGAGTTCTGGATATTACAACTCCAATGGGACTCATGTGATCTCCTACAAAGAAACACCTTACAAGTAGGCTGTTGTTGTTGTTTGTGGTACATTTAGAATTTTCACCTGCTGTTTGTTTTCCTCATAACACCTGTCTTTTTGTCGTAGGGTGTTCAAGTCGAGACGCTGGAGATGCTGGAAGAACCATGCACAGCCTAGTGAACAACTTTCAGATGTCCACGACTTTGCGAACAGAGATGTGTCCAGAGGATCGTCCTGTTTTCTGACAAAACCTATTATAATATTCCTAATTTTCCTGTTTTTGTTGCTCTCTTCAGGTCAAACATACCGCATGTTCATGGACGAATATGCGAGAAATGCCTACATGAGGCTAATGTCAACTAATATTGACAGAATGCAAAATTATGCACTTTTATCAGATGGTATGTTTTTTTTAATATATAAGCATTGCAAAAAAGCAAACCTTTTTAATTAAGATGTGAGATTTTTCAATTGTTGCTTGTATTTATACACAGGTGCAAAGATTGTTGAATATCAGTCATCAAAGACATACAACCCGCCTGGATTAGTCCAGAAGACTAATTGGTGGTGCCCCAAACAAAATGTGATGATACAGGTAGGACATACTCACACTTTTTCAACTTAACCTAGGCCTTCTCTTTTACATTTATGTTGTCACTGTCATTTTGGTTTCGTAAAAAGCCGAGTACGGTGTACCAGTAACTATTAAGATACGAGATAAGAGGTTAATCTAAATCTTGCAAAATGTCTTTTATTCCTGTAAAGCACTTTGAGTTACCCAGTGTATGAATTGTGCTATATGAATCAAATTGCCTTCCCTTGCCATTGCCTTAGGCTAAGCTCTACATGTGTATAAAGGTAGTTCAGATTATTGTCAGTGCATTTCTTTAACTCTATCTTTGTTCCTTCAGCCCAACTCCCCTTTGATCCCTGGAAGGTGCTGGCCTTTCGCCGGCGATCACGGACAAATCCATATTCAGCTCACCAAATCCATCCACGTCACCCATATAACTCTAGGTCACATTGGGAAGATTCAGTCCCCAACTGGCTATATCACAAGTGCACCCAGGGAGTTCTCTGTTTTTGTAAGTTACTCTCTTCAACCAAGGCATATTACACATACTTATTATTACACATTACTCATAAGATGATGCCGATGATTAACTAAGTGTATTGATCTTTTAGGGCCTAAACACGATTGATGGTGAGGGAAAGCTGCTGGGGACGTTTATATACGACCAGGAAGACCAGTCCTTTCAAACGTTTCTTCTGCCGCAGCAGAACAGAAACCGTGAAACATACAAACACATCAGGCTTCAAGTTGACAGCAACTGGGGTAATCCTGAATACACCTGTCTCTATAACATCAGAGTGCATGGATATACCCCCAACTACTCCGGCCTGGAGTAACCTTTCCTTCTGACACTACCCTTGATGCGACCAGACTTGACCAGACTTGATCAGACTTTGGACTTAATACAAGATTTAGAAACTGAAAATTCACAGGAAAAAGGCAGCGAGATATTTTAAATGTAAAGCCATATTAGGGGGTTAAACCCCATCTAAACCCCATCGAAACCCCATCTTAACTCCATCGAAACCCCATCGAAACCCCATCTAAACTCCATCTAAACTGCATTGTTTATTTTAATACCACCTTTTCTGGCATTGGGTTTGGATTTCTCATTCATATACTTGCTTAAAGATTACATCACCTGGTTTAGACATTGTTTATACCTGGTTTAGTCCTGGTTTAGTCCTGGTTTAGACCTGGTTTAGTCCTGGTTTAGTCCTGGTTTAGACCTGGTTTAGTCCTGGTTTAGTCCTGGTTTAGTCCTGGTTTAGTCCTGGTTTAGACCTGGTTTAGTCCTGGTTTAGTCCTGGTTTAGTCCTGGTTTAGTCCTGGTTTAGACCTGGTTTAGTCCTGGTTTAGACCTGGTTTAGTCCTGGTTTAGTCCTGGTTTAGTCCTGGTTTAGACCTGGTTTAGTCCTGGTTTAGTCCTGGTTTAGTCCTGGTTTAGACCTGGTTTAGTCCTGGTTTAGTCCTGGTTTAGACCTGGTTTAGACCTGGTTTAGTCCTGGTTTAGTCCTTGTTTATACCCCATCTAAACCCCATCGAAACCCCATCTTAACTCCATCTAAACCCCATCTATACCCCATCTAAACCCCATCTATACCCCATCTAAACCCCATCGAAAACCCATCTAAACCCCATCTATACCCCATCTAAACCCCATCGAAAACCCATCTTAACTCCATCGAAACCCCATCTTAACTCCATCGAAACCCCATCTAAACCCCAGTAGCCCAAATTGTCGAGGCAGACGACCGTTCTCCTTGAGCCTGGGTCTGCCGGAGGTTTCTGACCGTTAAAGGCAGTTTTTCCTCCCCACAGTTGCCAAAGGGCTTGCTCAGGAGAGCATTACTCTCAGGGACTGAACTAAACATTTTTAGTTTAGTTTACTAAACTAAACATTTTTAGTTTAGTCCTGTATTAAGTTCTAACTAGTAGGACCTTCCCTGTGAGGACAACAGGTAATTAGGTAAATAATTGACCAATGACTAGGCCTTCCAGTTAAAAAGGTCTTTTCCACAACCACACATTGATTGGACTATGATAAATACTCTATCTGCAGAAAAGGTGGAAGCCAAGGCATCTGGACTTAGTTGAAACCTTGAAGACCTTCATCTTGAAAGCTAAGTCCAGATGTTTCACTTCAACCTTTTCTTCAAGATGACCTTCTGAGAACCGTCAAAGACATCTCTATCTACTCTAAATTTTAGTGAACTTTAAACAGGGGGATGGTAGTTAATCTTATCATAATTAGGAAAAGCAACCAAAGATGTAAAACATTCTTGATTCTGCACAAAATTACAATAAATTGATTAAAACCCCTATTTTTCTTCTGAATTGGTTTTTATTTTGCCTTCAAAACAGCATGTTTTATTAAAGTTAAAGTTTGACTCAAATGACTTTGTAGCAAGAAACTCAGTAAATGTCAGGATCCCAGTCTTTTCCTTGTGTTCTCCTGTTTGTCTCACCCTCCCTTCTGACTCCTCTGTTTGGACCTGGGCGGACTCCCTGGAGCCTGCCTTCATTCCCACACACCTGCAGCTCATCAGACTCATAACTACTCACCTGCAACAGTATAAGAATCCTCTTCAGAAGAAGAAAAAACCCCACCCACGTCGACAAGATTCTCTCATGTTTTGTTTAGGATGAACTTCAGCAGAGACAGAGAAGTGTCTCTTAGATGCAGTGGTTCATCTGTGAATGTTATAAGTCCTGATGTTTGTAAACCTTATATTTGTATAAATAAAGAAAAAGAATGTCATTTTAATGTCTGTTTATTTAAAATGTAACTATTTTTATTTGCAAACATTTAAATCACATTAAATTAAAATTCCGAAGTTAATGTGAGATCTTGCTGCAGATCCAGTTGTAAATGTCTTTAAAAAAATGGACGTCGCTGCAGGTGACGCTCCTGAGAGAGTTGGCCCATTGTGCTAAACTCATCTTTCCGTCTTCTCTCCTTTCTTCTTTCCTCTCTGTGGCTCCTCTGTGGGTGAGACTAAGTCACTGGGAGAGGAGGGGAGTGGAGAAATTGAGTGTGCACGTTTAGAGGAAAAAACAAAGTAGTATAAGATCTGCCTCGACTACAATCCTTTCATTGGACAGTGGAGGTATTGCAGCAAAAATACAACTCATTATTTTTAATTTTCATGGATCATTGTTAAAAATTCTTTGATTGGTTAAATAATAACTTTTTCACAACTTTAATGTGCCAGTGAGTAAAACACATGCACGAGGCCCTTAGTACGTTTGGTGTTTGTGCCATTAAGCATCTTCCATTAAAAAGCAATGACCATGGTTTATAGATGAGAATGGTCTCATACTACTACACCATCTCTGAGTGAAATAAATTATTTATTTAAGAAACTGTTATTTGGAGGAGATTCATTATTCTACATGTCAATGAAAGACACAGATGAGGACCACATGGTCTCGTTACCGTTGCTTATCTGTGGGAGCAGAACGAGAGAGTTATATAAGGCCTGTGTCACAGATCTTTCTCATCATGTGAGCATACTTCTGTGAGTTGTGTGCAGTCATTGGTTAAATTACATTTGCGAGGTGTGATGGTTTTAATTAAAACTAAGCAGCCATGGCTTGCAGCTACAAGAGGGCGGTTCAAATCATAGGTGTCAACTTGACATGAGTCTTTGCAGGTGAAGACAGTCTGTTTTTCCTATAGTTTTGACGATTGAAGTGGTTGGTTTTTTTGTAGCTGGAGCCTTCAAAAAAGCTATGAAAAACATTTATTATTTTACTCATTACCTTGCCGGTTCATTTATAGTAGCAAAGTGTAATGGAAATTATGTCTGTGAATTCATTTTGAAGCCAGTCATCATACTTTTGGCTAAACCTCAGGCTATCTGTCTTCTGTATTGCCTTTTTAGAGACAACATGCCAAATCCTGCCATTCTAGACTGAAGGTAACTGTTAACTAAGAGCATACTGTATATTCCAAATATCTAGACTGTTTGCTCAGCTGGATTACTTAAAGCTCTTCTGGTGAGTGTTCAGCTGCTGTGCCACCAAAGCTACTGAACAATCTTTACTGTCTTACTTTACTGTCATGCTCCATGTATGAGGTTTACTGCATATGTCATTCATATGGCACATCCACATCAAACAGTCTACTACTTTATCATATCTTCTCAAAACCCCTCCCACATCAACAACAAAATCACACACAATTATATTATACAATTAGATGATTCCAGGTATCCTCGGTTAAAAAAAAGGGAAGAAATGCACACCACGTTTAATGCACAATGTTTTACCTGGCATGAAAAAACATTGCATATATATAGTGTTGACCAATGTACACTCAGAAAATATATCTGTGTAGCTGTGATAAATATTTATGGTGTGAGACATTGCTGTGTAATTTGGCACTTCATTTGCAAAAAGCATTCCACCAGCTCCACTAACATTAGGGGCATCCACGGTGATACGCTAGCTCATCCGGGGATCACTCATTTGAGATCAAGTTTTGTGATATACAGTATGCATTAAAGCAAAGGGCGTTAAACAGGAGCCAGGCCAACAGGAGTAAAAGCTACAGTATATCTGTCAGGACGTGTCTGTAGTGGAGCACTTTCTTTCTACGGCCAGAGGATAGCGTTGAGAGTGCTATTGTGAGAACCAGCACAGTTATATATTTCAAAGCCAGGGTCTGTCCTCACAGCGTGATCTGATTTATACTAAGATATCATTCTGTTCCAGTGGATAGGCTAGCACAAGCTGTTAAGCAGAAAATCATCCAATGAACTGTCATACAATTTTCTACTACCATTCATTCAAAAAAACATAATGACTAAAAAGAATGAATATAGAAAGAACCGTGCTGCAACAGAGGCATCTGCATTGAATTCCTTATGCTCTTGAATTGACCTTATTTATCCAGATTGAACAATCATTTAGCCATGTCTCTCTTATTGGAGACTACTGTGGGATAAGTCACTGACATTCACCAGACTGGAATGCTTTTGTGGCTATCAAGTGGAAAATGAACTGATATGGAATATTTTTGACAAGACTCTTGTTATATTCATGTTAATGTGGAAAAGCATAGAGGCAGAAGGTCAAGAAATGCTCAAGTATTATCCAGATGATTGTATATGATACATACATATTTAATATACATTGCAAATTGAAAATTGTGTACATGTCCCAAACAGGCTGGAGCTAAACCTTTAGATGGATATATACACATGTGGACAAAATTGTTGGTACCCTTTGGTCAATGAAAGAAAAACTCTCAATGGTCACAGAAAAAACTTTATTCTGACAAAAGTAATAATAAATAAAAAAATCTATGAATGTTAACCAATGAAAGTCAGACATTGCTTTTTAACTTAGTAATAGTCCACTTTGTCTGGGTTTCCATGGGTGACTGAAATTACTTGATAATGTTTAACAAATATACATATTTTTGTCATTTTAAATTAGGTGCTTAAAAAGTACATCAAACTAAGCTAAGTGCATATTTTTAATTGTAGTGCCCAAGTTGCCAATAACAAGGTACTACGTGGTTGGAGTGAGAAAAGTAATTGACACGTGCAAAACAATTAAAAACAAAAGGGTCCAGAGTCCAAATAATGTGTGTAAAAACAATATTTTATTTGAGAAGTTTAAATCCAAATTCAAAATAATAATCTGGCGGCGTCCGCACTGTGCATAAACAAAATAGTATTCAAACAAATAACTTTATATAGCTAATATCCAAACCAAATGAACTTATAACCCACTAACTGTAGAGGACCCTAGTGACATATACTGTAATGTTTAGGTGAACATAAACGGTACTTGGGCGACATCTTGTGGCCAAACTCAATTGTTATTAAACTGAAACTCAAAACAGACAAGTCACCCAAAGAAAAACAGTGTAATATGGCTCACACATTAATATTGTAAAAGGCATTTGAACAAGACATACTTTGTGATTGGGACAGACATTTATTTCAGTCCATACCACTATTAAACATTTTTCATTTATTCAGGGTCCAGTCAAGCTACTGCAACTCTACAGCTGGAGACTGAGGTCATGGTAAGCGTCTACTCCACCAAAGTGTTATAATAATATATAATATAAACTTTGTCCTCACAGCTCCTGATTAAGCATCTATGTCTCCATGGCTCTCCTGTAACAAAATACAGTCCCTTATTATAATTTTTTTTTTTTTCTCAAAATCAGAAATCAAAATGGTTCTGTTCAAACTGCAGTAAAAGTTGGTACAGACCTTTTCTTTTTATGTTAGCGCTACTCCAGAAACAAACAAAAAAAATGGCTGAGGATCTGTACACTAAACAGAATGTAATGCTGCAATGTGTTCTGTAAAGTGAAGTTTTATTTGTGAATTTGATTTTATTTTGTTTATAATGGAATTTTTAAGTTAAAGCATTATCTTCTCTATTTATTTTAAGTCTTTCTTATTTAGGTTAACCACTCAGATGGCAATCTTGAGTTCCAACAAGCAGATGGATGTTAGACAGATGTGACAGTGAAACTACATCATCGTTTGAGTGCAGCTTTGAGCAGTTCTAGAGTGAGGACCTAAAAAAAGTTATTAAGAATTATTAATAAAATATAATTTGCATTTCCTAAAGAAAGCTGTGATTGCCTCTTTAATGCCATAGAATCATTCCTGGAATGAGATACAAGAAGCTGAATAGTAGCTAAAAAGTAGTTGAAAGTAGAAGAAAGTAGCTGATGGTGGCGCAAAAAAATGCATCTACACTAAACATCAGGTGAACTGCCAATTAACGACAAGCAATGGAATACAATGTTCACATTGTAAGCTCCAGTCCTTTTGTCATTATGAAGTTATCACATTCATTTCCATAACTTTCCCCGGTTCATACTGTCGTTGTGTCCTTTGGGCTAGACACTTAACCCACCTTGCTTCCAGTGCCACAGCTCTGGTGTATGAATGTGTGAGAATGTAGAATTTGTGGTGGTCGGAGAAGGCCATGAGTGCTGTGTGTATGGCAGGCAGCCCCCCTCTGTGTAGAAGAATTAAACTGTTGTAGTTATTTTCTGTTGTTTTGTTTTTTTACATTAATGTGGCTTAGGGTTCTTAGGTAATCTCCTTAACCAATTGAATTCATGTTACTAGTGCAAATAAGCATTTAGTTAGCACTAAGGTGAATCTTAAATTGTCAATAGGTTTTTAAGCAGTAACTGTCCATGGCCCTGACACTCGCTCTCAAGTGGGACAGTAGGCTACCTGTCACTATGGTGGTAACACTACATAGTGTTGCTTTAAAATAATCAAAATAATAAACTGTATTTATTTGTTTTGTGTGCAATTTATTGTAGACTACCCTATTGTAATAAGACAGGTTAAACGAAGACATAATATTTTATTCTACATATTTAATAATTCAATAACATACGGCTGGGCGAACATGTGCTAAAGAGTTGTCTTTTATTTTGATGATGTTTTCCGGAAGTGGCTGTGGGAATTCTGTTTTAATAAAGCTAATGGGTTGCTAATTTGTGTCCAACGCGTACGCGCGTCGTGAAATTGAATCGTTGCTGTTACGAAAAGGCCAAGGTAGGGTTTTCTTCAGGTATGTGTTTGGTTGGCTCAAATAGTGACAGAGGTTGAAGTAGTGTCGTCAAGCATGGAGTTGCTTCTGTAGCTAATGTCTCTAGTGTTAGCTGTACTGAGGGTAAAGTCGGCTTTTTTAAGGATATATGCGGAATTATTTTAAGTTTTAACATCGCATCCGCAAATAATTTAGCTTTAGAAAATTTTAAAGAAGCAATCTGACTTGTACATTTTACAACAAACCACGGGGAGATTAGCGAGATGAAAAGCTTTAGCCTGCGTCCATGTGTTGCTAAGCAACAAGACTCTTCAGCGAGTGCCGAAAGTAAAGCCTGTAATTACATTAGTTAAAGCAACACTATGTAACTTTTTACCCCACAAATAAGAAGCCTGTAAATCATTAAAATAGTAGCACTGATTTCTTAACGCAACTCAAATTTAGGCCTACTTTACTACCAGACTATTTATCCTAAAGTACAGTTTTATGTGTGTTTTGCCACTGCATTTTTCTTCTTTGATGCTTTGTTTAGAAGGTATCATTTTAAACAGTTTATTTACTTGGTATTAGTATTATACAGCCTACACCTAAAAGACTACTGTAAATTTCTAAATCTAAATCAACTCATTTGCTTTTTACCCTTTTACAGATGGCTCAACATGGATATTATTTTTGAATTTATTTCCTTCTCTTAAACAGTTACAATAAAAATATCTAAAACATGTTGGTCCCCATCTTTACACTGAAGCTCAACCATAAGATCAACCCTCGTATGGTGACAATTGGGAAATTTGATGGAGTTCATCCATGCCTTACAGCAGCTACACAAGCAGGAAAAGTACTCACTGATTTCTATCCACACACCACAAATATTATCAACAGCATGGTCATATTTGAACATGGATCTTGTTATTTATCTTACCCAATTTCTTGTTTTTCACTCTCAAGGTTTTTATTCACAACCCTCATGCTCGTGGACAGAGACCTGCAGGCCACAGACTGAGCCAAAGCACCCAGGACTCTGACATATCTCTACTTAACATCAACCAGGCTGTCACATGTTTGACAGCAGGAACCCTGGGGCCAAACACAACCGGGGACACGTTGTTAGTGGGCTCTCAAACCAATCTGTTGGCATACAATGTTCACGATAATGCTGACGTTTTCTACAGAGAGGTGAACAACAGAAATGAAATGAATGTAGCTAAAAAACTAGGCATTGAGTTTCTGCCTTAAGGTATTTGATATCTGTGTTTCATTTTGTGTTTTTTGTAGGTGACAGATGGAGCCAATGCTATTGTTCTGGGTAAACTCGGGGAAATCCCTTCAACTCTTGCCATCATTGGAGGGAACTGTGCATTGCAAGGTTTTGACTATGAGGGAAATGACCACTTCTGGACAGTAAGGAGAAAGTTGTTATACACTGCAATTGATTTGGTGGATTAAAACTTAAATGGTCATCATAATACACAAAAACTACTCACCTGTAATCCACATTTAATATTTTATTAGAGCATTGCATGTTATAATTATTGCAATTATTGCATTATTGCTTTCCATTGGAAAAACATATTTGTTGGTTAAATATTCAACAAGTTCCTAACAAGTATTTTAGGAAAAATCTCCAGATGTTGCAATTTCCATCTAGTTTGATCTTAAAAGGTTCTTTTTGTTGTGCATATTTATTGAGTATTTTGTTTTAAGGTGACTGGAGATAATGTCAGATCTCTTGTTCTCTGTGACTTCACTGGAGATGGAAAAAATGAGGTAAGTTTTCTTTTTCACACATCAGTTGTCAGAAATGATTATCTTCCTGTTGCCTTCATTTGCCAAAATTATACTCATGTTATACGTATAAATGTTATTATCTTTTCAGCTCTTGGTTGGATCTGAAGACTTTGATATTAGAGTTTTTAAAGAGGATGAGCTTGTCTCTGAGATGACTGAAAATGAAGTAAATAATGTTATTTACATAATTGTTATTTACAATTGTTTTTCTTTAACATTTTATGATTTCTTTTTACATATTTAAGTATAAAGAATTGTGTGCTCTGCTCAAACCACTTTCTATTGTTTCTTTGTAGACGGTAACATCACTGTGCCATATGCATGGCAGCAGGTTTGGCTATGCATTGGCTAATGGTACTGTTGGTGTTTATGAGCGGAATTCCCGCTACTGGAGAATCAAGGTACATAAAACTGTCCTACTTTTTGTATATTTTTTGAATACAGATATTCTATTCCTTTTAGTTAAATTACACTTTTACACTTTTCTTTTTCAGTCTAAAAATCATGCAATGAGCATTCATGCCTTTGATCTGAATGCTGATGGTGTTGTTGAGCTTATCACTGGTTGGTCCAACGGAAAGGTCAGTTTGTTTAACAAACATTATACTCTGTATATCCAGTCGGTTTCAGGCACATAGTAATATTTTAAATGTTTTATTCCAGATTGATGCCCGTAGTGACCGCACAGGTGAGGTCATATTCAAAGACAACTTCTCCTCTTCTGTGGCTGGAGTGGTGGAGGGAGACTACAGGTTGGATGGACAGAAACAGCTCATCTGTACCTCCATCGAAGGAGAAGGTAAGCTCTGTTTGTACAGTTTGTGAGTGCCTCTATTACCTTTTGGTAAGTATGATGACTTTTATATTTTCCATTTGTATGTTGCAGTTCGGGGTTACCTGCCCGCTAGTAAGGAACTAAAAGGAAATCTCATGGACTCTAGTGCTGAACAGGACCTCATCAGAGAGCTCAGCCAGCGCAGACAGAATCTTTTGCTTGAACTACGCAACTATGAAGAGAACGCCAAGGTATAATGGTGCTTACTTACAATAGATGTGAGTAGAATAGAATAAGTAGAATAATTTAATTCCTATAATTTTTTATTGCATGAATATTTTAGGGTGTATCAGAAACAAACACTGGGATAGGTGTGATTCCAGCCAACACTCAGCTTCAGACAGCACTTTCAGTACGACCTGCCACAGACGCCCAGAAGGCTCATGTAGAACTCAGCATTTCAACGCCCAATGGTAGCCTTTTATGTCACTTACGCTGCCAATGTTAAAATATAAACTGTGAACAAATAAGTTAAGTAAACATAATTCCTTTCTCATCTCTAGAAACTATTATCCGTGCAGTGCTCATCTTTGCAGAGGGGATATTTGAGGGGGAGAGCCACGTGGTCCATCCCAGTGCCCAGAATCTGTCAGGCTGTATCCGAGTTCCTATTGTCCCCCCAAAAGATATACCTGTAGATCTGCACATCAAAGCCTTTGTAGGAGGAAAATCTAGGTGTGAAGAGGATTCGGTCACCTTTAAGTCACATTTTCACATTTTAAAGTAACACCTATACATTTCATCTGTCCCCACAGCACCCAGTTTCATGTGTTTGAAATAACTCGTCAGCTACCTCGTTTCTCCATGTATGACATCACTGACGGCACCTCAGTTGTTCCACCCTCTGGATTGGTCACGTTCAGTATAAATGACCGACCTCAAAGGGTGCGCATCCAGTCAAACATGTTGGAAAGCTTAAAAATCTAAAAAAGTATTGTTGCTGTTTTGTGTGACATTTTGCGATGCTGTAGGTAGTGATGTGGCTGAACCAGAACTTCCTGCTTCCAGAAGGGGTGGATAGTCCTGATGTGACTTTTAGTTCACTAAGGGCGGGTGGAGTGTTGTCTATCAGTATGGCCAGCAGTGGACAGGTAAAGTTGATGTACACAAGGAGGTGTTTAATATATATATTTACAATCAAAGTTTAATGAGTTCATCTTTATTTGTCCTCAGATTACATTGAAGACAGATAATATTGACATGGCAGGGGATCTGGTCCAGTCGCTGGCATCCTTTCTGGGAATAGAGGACCTATCAGCAGAAGCTGACTTCCCAGGATACTTTGAGGAACTTCGCACAACACTATCTGAGGTTTGATTTGATTCATTTGATTTTATACTACCTATTTGTCCAACTTCCAATGAATTAGTTGAAATGTTTATATGTGTCAGGTGGATGAGTTCCACTCAGTCCATCAGAAGTTAACTGCAGCTATGGCTGACCACTCCAATTATATCAGGACTATGTTGGTACAAGCAGAAGATGCTCGTCTCATGGGGGACATGTAAGTTACGCCCTAATTATACATTACAATAGTATTTTGTTACACAGTTGAAGAGGCACTTTTGACAGACACAAGGTATAACATTTTCTTAAGGAGAGGAATGTCACTGTTAGTGATAATTTCTATATTTCTAGGACATGTACGAAGAAGCGATATAGAGAGTTATATGATTTAAACCGAGATCTGATAAATGAGTACAAGATCCGCTCCAACAATCACAATGCCCTGCTTTCCTGCCTTAAGTCTGTCAATCAAGCCATTCAGCGTGCTGGAAGACTTCGAGGTAAGCTACTGTGTATGACCCTAGTTTTGCAGTTTTGTAGGAAGATTTGTAGCATCTCCTTTGCTTTACATTTGTCTGTTTCTGTCTTTGCTTATCTTTTTCTTCAGTGGGAAAGCCCAAGAACCAAGTGATCTCTGCCTGTCGAGACGCCATCAAGAGCAACAACGTCAACGCACTCTTCAGGATCATGAGAGGAGGCACTGCCTCCTCTTCAGGGTGAAAAGAGAAGCAGAACATGTCAAATCTATTGAAATTGTAACTTAGGGTTGTTTCAAACAGTATACTTTTTTGCAAGAAGGGTATAGCTGAAAACTAAAATATGTTTGAACAAAGGCTGAAGACACAAACAAGTGGCAATGTGGACAGTTGTTGCCTTAATCCATTACAAAGAAACATAACATAAACATCTGACAGCAGCCTGGTACTGATCAATAAACAATAACTAAAGCTAGTTAACAGAATATCTCTTATCACAGGATTAGTGCCCTAATCCCTAAAATTCAATCCAACCAGTTCTGCAGTTTTAGCAGTAGTTTAGATGTCTGTTCATAAAGTACGATGTCAGTTTTTGTGTTGCCTGGAGTAAATTGGCAGGGGAGCTGAATTATGTAGTGTGCTAACTGAGCTGAAAAGCCTCTGTAGATATGACGCCAAATTTAGAAAAGTCAGATTATACATTTATAGACTCAGAATGACTGTCTTGCAGCATCTGCAGCTGAACAGCCATGACTGTATTGACTGTACAGATGTTCTTCATCCGTTTCAGTTGATGTTGCGCAGTTGTTTTAGGGAAGGTTTATTCAGAAGATATTTTAATGACGTTTGGCGGAAAATGCACAATGACTGTTTAATCCAGGTGACATGGTGATGTTTAGAGAAAGCACAGCTGGTAACTCAGTGGGGTGGCCATGGGACGGCTCACAGTCTCTGCTCCCAGCTCGTGTGTGTGTGTGTTTCTGTTTGTGTGTCGGTGTGAGATGTCTGTAGCCAAAGAAACCTGTTTTTAAAGACTAATACTGGGTGTGATTTATTTGTTTTTGTAGCTGATGGACAGACCATAAATGTGTGTGTTTGTTTTAAAATATTAATAAATGATGTTTTAAGATTATTTTGTTAAAGCCTCATCAGTACTACATGTGTTGGTGCACATTGTGTGAGGATAGCATAAAAGACAGTCAGTCAGTCAAAACTTGGATGTAGTAATCTGCTGAAATGCTGCCTAATACAAATTACACAAAAGCATAGTGTTTCTTGTGCATAATTTGTACATGACACCATTGGCCTAACAATCCACCTATTCTGTTTTCCAGTGTGACTGCCCAGTGCAGGCTGCATGCTCACTCACATCTGTGCGCTACAGGCTCCATTTATGACACGGTAATAGTGCAGACCAGAGTCCTTAATCACTATTACTGCTGTTCCTCTGTGTGTTAGTCTGGCTGAGAAGCTACATCCAGTGAGAGGGTAAAGAATCACTCTGACCAATCGAACCCCAAAATACTTCAGTCAACTATCCCATTATATCTGCCTTGCTTTTGTTTATCACAATGCAATCCTACAGGATAATGACCAAATCATCCCCACGGAAATGTCCATTTCAGATGGAAGAAATGACAATAAAAGTTGACACATTGTTTAATTTAACTGTTCCTCTGCACCAAAGTTTCTTTTCTGCTCGTCTCACTCTTTTTTTTTTTTTTCTTTTCTCTTTTTGCTGTGTTGGCATCTGGCTTCAAAGCAACGGTTTCCCAGTTTCAGTCACGTGGTCAGGCCGCAGAACAACCATGCTGCGTTCACGGGCTTCTAGGAGGAGACGTGCATCGTGAATGTGTTGCATTCTGCAGCTCATAACATGTTTAAACATGCTAATAAAAGTTCATTTCAGATTAAAAAGAAAAGAAGCGTCCGCATCGGTTACATGTAACCAGCCAGTGACACTTACTCACTTGTACTCGCCATAGTTCTTTTACATACTTGTACAACAGCACTTGAACGTGTCTCAGGCAAAAGCCTGCAGCTTCACTGGAGCGCCAGACGGATCCTACAGTCTACAGGAGTTATTGTCTATCATATGGAGCTCCTCATTCACATTCATGACTGTGGCTCTGAAGACGGGACCACTTTCTTCATGACTGCAGACTCTTCTGTGAAAGCCAGTGTCTTTTGTTGAGTTTACAGACTGCAGACTAAAATTGCGCAGCAGTTTGTGTGCCACACTTCCAGCAGATGTTTTAAGTTGACCATCCTCTTTTTTGAGCGTCTGGTAAGTTTGAATGTTAAAGAGGGACTACAAGGCTACATCACGGCAGAATCACTTTTCCCACATTTTCTGAAGGTCTAACTATGCTCGCTTATTTGTGCGCATATTTGCCAACAGAAGCTAAACAAGTACATAGCCTTGAATAGTTAATTATATTAACATTTAGTTGATCGGGGTGTCATCCTTTATCGTGAGTCTGGGGACATGGTGTTCTCAACAATAATGCTACTTCATATCTACTTGCATAAAAAACAGACACACCCCCTTGACTTGGCTTAACTTTATCCGTATTAAACGACTGCCTTGAAAACCCAATGTAGCACTAATATAGTGGTTTTATGTTTAAATAACCTTTACAAGTAGTTATGTTGAGCATTTAGAAAATAAAGTGTGTGTTACTGGTTTACCTAAATTGTGACAGACAGTAACTACACAGAATCTTTCACTAAAATGTCCCCTTGCTGTTGTTCCCAGTTGGCTTCATCCCACTACCTATGGGGAGAGCTCGAAACCACAAATGAACCTCATGCCAGTGAAATGGACAATAATATGGACATAAACCATCCATGCCTATGTGGTTTTACTTGAGTGTGAGCGGACTTAGAGCAGACTGAGCAGCATGGTGCTGAAGAGGAGGCTCCTGCGTGTGAAAGGAGATGTTGTGTGCACTATGCTGCTACTGCTGCTTGTCTGTCTGCTTTTTTATGCACGCCAGGTAATGACACCAATCATCTGGTGCAATAGAGATATTAAGGATCTGCTGTTGTAAAACTCCTTTTGTGTTTTGTTTACTTCTGTGTTCAGGTGCTGTTATCTTCTGAATGGGACAGAACTGTTTGGAAGCTGGAGGTCAACAGCTCGACCAGCTCCAGCCGGACTCTGCTGGGAGCCAGTGGACCCAGAGTGAAAGAGAGTAAAGTGTCCACAGGGGTAAGCATGTGCATCAGCAAGAGCATGACCAACATAAACTTACCGAGGATCCTGACAGCTTTGGAACTACCTCAGAAAGCATAATTGGAACAAAATGTAGACAGTCTGGTAAACCATAAGCATTATTTTTATGATAGAGTGGTTAGCAATCCTACCTCACAGCAAGAAGGTTGTGAGTTCAAAACCCGGCCGACTCAAACATTCCGGTCTTTCTGTGAGGGGTCTGCATGTCCTCCACGTGTTACCGTGGGTTCTCTCCGGGTACTCCGGCTTCCTCCCACCGTCCAAAGACATGCATGTACAGGTTAATCAGCAACTCCAAAGTGTCCCTAGTGAATGAATGTGAGAGTGAATGGTTGTCTGTCACTGTCTGTCTCTAAATGTTAGCCTGGCCACTGTCCAGGGTGTAGCCCGCCTAAGGCCCAGAGTTGCTGGGATAGGCACCAGTCACCCGCGACCCCTAACTGGAATAAGCGGTAGAAAAAGAAAATGAATGAATAATCCCTGTAACCCATTACTTGGAATAAGATTAATTAAGAACATAACATAGCTCACTACAGGGACTTTCTTTGCACCTGTGTTTAGATTTTTTAATATTTGCTAAGTGTCCTCTTTCTGTTGCACTCTTGTTGCCTTGCCTATGATTTCTCAAGCCTCCACCAAGACCTACAGAGCCATGGCTGCCTCCCCATAAGCCTCAGTCAAAGACCAAACCCCAGGCCAAAGCTAAAGGGAAATCCAAGTCGAGACGAAAGAATGCAACCAAGCCTCCTCTGCCCACTCTGCCCTCGTTTGACTTCGAGAGCTATTTGAAAGCAAAAGACAACAGAAACTTCAAGCTACTGATTGATCAGCCAGACAAATGCCACATGGACGGAGAAGATAGTGCTCCTTACATGCTCATTGCAGTAAAATCTGTGGCTGCTGATTTTGATAAGCGCCAGGTAAAATATTTTTTCTGTTTGACCAGTGTAAAAAACGAACATTGAGCACTATTTGTCTGCTAGGTTGTACGTCGGACCTGGGGCAAGGAGGGAAGCTTTGGAAGTGGTGTGTTCATACGCACAGTTTTCTTGCTGGGCATCCCCAGGAATCAGACTGCCCTCCCTCTGTGGGATAAACTTTTGGAATATGAGAGCCAAACCTTTAAGGACATCCTGCTGTGGGACTTTGAAGACACGTTTTTTAACTTGACTCTTAAGGAAACACACTTTTTAATATGGGTCAACAGCACCTGTCCCCACATCAGGTCAGTGTCAAACAGATTATGAGATATAAAAAATAACTCTCTGTAGTATAATAAACTTAAAATGAAGTTAGGCCATTAACAGCAGGACTTTCTGTCGAGACACGACTACATTAAAATGTCTTTTACACAGCTCACAAAAACATAGTAAAACTAAATTAAAACTAAATTTGGTGTATTAGTTTCAGTTAGGTAGGACATTCATGATGATCCAGAAAGTTTAGTTTTTTTTCTAATACCTTGTAATAGTGTAAATATTGTAGTTTTTTTAAACAATGACAATTATATACTCTACCCTACACATAGCCCCTGACAGGGACTTCATCCCTATTGTTTCTCTTACAGCTTTATCTTCAAGGGTGACGCTGATGTGTATGTGAATATTGAGAACATACTGGAACTACTACAAGGTCAAAAAGCAGGCAAGGATCTGTTTATTGGTGATATTATTGTCAATGCAAAACCCATTCGCCGGCGCAGTTCAAAGTACTTTGTTCCAGAGTTTGTGTACGGAGGTAATCTGTACCCATCATATGCTGGAGGAGGAGGATTTGTCATGTCTGGATATACTGCTCGGAGGCTAAGTTTGGCCTGTCAGCAGGTAGTTCCTTTATTTGTTTATTTTTTTAATAAATACGATTTTGGTTAGTCAGTGTTTCTGTCTTCTAGGTGGAGCTGTTTCCAATCGATGACGTCTTCCTGGGAATGTGTCTTCAGGTAATTGGTGTCAAACCATCACGGCACCAGGGCTTTCGAACATTCGGAATCCCCCGTCCATCTGCAGCACCCCATCTTCAAACATTCGAACCCTGTTTCTACCGGGAGCTAATGGTGGTCCACAGCCTTAGTGTTCCACAGATCTGGCTCATGTGGAACCTCCTACATGACCCTAAACTGAGCTGCCACAACAGGATGAGGCCCACCTCCAGGCCTTTCACATGGAGGACTAAGATCAGAGCAACGGCAGGATTGCAGAGTGACACTGCAGAGGAGACGGACTATGGGGATAGAAAAGTGTTTGTCACTCATTAGACTTTATTGAGTGAGAAATACACCACCACAGTTGAAATAATTATAACAAATAAAAGATTTATTAAGTGTTCATCTGTCTGAACTGTCAAATCTGTCAAACTAAACTACAGCAAAACTTTATTATGGAGAAAGCATATGAATTTTGTAATTGTTATTATATTATTTCTATCCAGAATAAGTACAAATTGAACATTGAATGTTGGAACTTGATCATTTGCAATTGTGAAGGATATGTATGTGCAATCCGCTGCCTTAACCCGACCCTAACTTGCACTAAAGAAATGGTTTTTTTAGTAGTTAATGTCCTCCTTATCTGGTTGAGGATCAAATGAGTGTGAAATCAGTGTTGGAGAAAGGAAAATACTTATAGCTGCAGTCGATACATTGCAGTGACAGAGACGGGTAAAAGTGCACTTTGAGTGGAGAAAGACATACATGCTTGTGAATTGTTTTTTTGTTTGTTTTTTCAACTTACACAGATATCTTGAACTTTCAGCGCATATGGCAAGTCACATTATTTGTTCCCTGGAGAAGAAACAATGGACACCAAATGGGAACCAGCTGTACAGTGAAAACAGGGCGTAACGGCGCTCACACTGAACACCTCAGAGCAGTGTGTACAGACAAGACATTTGAACTGTGGCAAAAAGAATCAATGTTAAAAGACTATACAATGTGTGCTTTGTGTACATGCTGTGTAAAAAAAGAAAAAAAACTTTTCTGCAATTGCTTTTACATCCATGTTTTTATTGGTTGTCATAACCTAGTTGCACACACAAAAAATGAACTTTGTTGATAAACTGAGCTCTTGAGTTCATCAGTGTCTGAATGTTGTGTTGTAATAAAGATGGCGCTGCCATCTCAACACCAATAGAAAGTTTTTGTTTTTTTTATTTAGCAAAGCCTGCATTCTGCCTTTTTCCATTCTCATTGCACTACAGGGTATTGTATTGACCTCGTCAGTGGACATGCTAAATAACTTATTTTGTCATACACAAAGGTATAGTTTTCAAAATATAAAATGCCACATTCCAATGACTTTCACAAGTTTTAATTAATTATTACTGCCCCATTTCCAGAAATGGGATTAAAATATACTGTCTCAAACATGGTCAGGGGAGTAAGGGACAACAAATCATAATAGCAAGAAAAGACATTAATATGATACAAGGCGTTAACATAATATTATTATTACACTGAACTGAAGCAGTCTAATATAAATAACACATAATCACTCATACTCATTCAAAACCTAAGCAGCCATGCTGCTCCCCGTACTCACTTGTTTCTCCATCTTAAAACATTAGAAAAACAAGGATATGTTATGGTCACCTGAGATTGGGTAAACTACCCAACATCCTCTGCTCCCTTTCTCTTTGATACATTGCATCACCACAGCACTGACTGTCCATTAGCTGGGCTGGGCTGACCAAAATGGGACAAACACCTACCATCAGAAAAGACTCACGTGTGAACATTGGCTTGACTCAGCCTTGCCTGTCCACTGTGATGTTTTCAAATTAAATGTGCATAATAGCATTGCGAAATACTCCCAAAAATATATTGGCCCAAATATTCACTGCAGAATATTAATTCTCATATTTTTCCAATAAAGAAAAGCAGTGAAATCTTTCAGGACAATTTATGAAATTTGGCAAAAGGCAGCTGGAAAAACTGCATTCCCATTGTGATTAATGCATGCTTGTGTGTGGTTTAAGGTAAATGCAGGCAGCCCAAAGCTCCTGTTACAATCCATTACAAAATCAGAGTGAGCCTTTGCGGGTAAAAAGCTACCAAACAACCACTTCAGCCTTCTCCCTTTTGGAAAAACCCAACCCAAACCTGTTCTGTACAGGTAACACACAAATTAAGAGGACAAAATTGCAGCTATGACATCACTTTGCTTTTGTGACAGACACACATTAAGTACATAAACTGTACAACAATGCAGTTCACATGCATTCTCAATAGAAGAGGAGATTGCTTTTTACATAAAAACATAAAGACAAGGCTTGAAGGGAGATGAGGCACAATGTTCAACAGCTTTGTGTTTTGATATTTTTTCTCTCACATATTTACTCGCATTGAAGCAAGTAAAATGCTGTATTTTGCTTGTGTTTTATATTAATTGCCAGAAAGACAGGACCTAATCACAAGTGAGAGGCTGCATCCTGAAACATTTTGAGTTTTTGTTCAAACCAAACGTTCTGAGGAGTACTTTTCATTACCAGAGAGATAATACTTTTGTAAAATCAAGCAACATGCTAAAGCTGGACTCCAGAGCAGAGGTTTCACATTTCCAAATGCCAAGCAGTCTGCATTTTAATATTTTTGAGGCTCAGTGTGAACATGAAAATTCTACAGTAGCGGTGTAGGTTAGGCTGAGTTGTGGCTCTCATCAGCATGTGAAAAACATTGGAAAATGATTAAAAATGTGTAAAAATATTTTCCAGCACACTCTTTCCTCAAGGATTGGATCAATTCTACTCGAGTGAACACAATGCTCATGTCATCTGTGTCTGTGCCAAGATACTAAAGCATGTCGACAGGACAGCAGAATAAGAGCACACAACTATTTACAACAAATGTACATCAGCGTTAACAAGTCAAAGCCCATACCCCAAAGCACTCCAACTGAAATGCAAAAAAATGTGTGGTCACTATCACGTGGGTATCCAACATGGATACACTCAATTTTGTAACGCAGTGGCTCAGGTGGTAGAGCGGTCGTCCTATAACCAGAAGGTTGGCGGTTTGAATCCCGCTCTCCTGGTTCATACGGTTGTGTCCTTGGGCAAGACACTTAACCCCCCTTGCCTCCATTGTCCGTAGCACTAGTGTATGAATGTGTGAGAATGTTTGGTGGTGGTCAGAAAGGCCGTAGACATAAAATGGCTGCCACGTCTCCATCAGTTGGCTCCAGGGCAGCTGTGGCTACAAACATAGCTCATCACCACCAGTGTGTGACTGTGGAGTGAATAATGGACAACCTGTAAGCGCTTTGAGTACCTTGGGAGAAAAGCGCAAAATAAATCTAATCCATTATTATTAAATTATGATAACTAATTACTGTACTAAATATTTAAAACTTTAGACTTTGAAAGAGGAAAAATATTGCTTTTAAGGGTCTGCAAGTGTAAGATTTGACATATGGGCTTTGACCTCAACCTTAAAGTCTTTACATGTACAATACAAAATTGAAAGATGTACCAACACAAAGATATTGTGTATTATACTTAATACACAGTTTATTTCATTTTTGTAGTTAAAAAAATTTAATCCTATACTGGGAAAGAGAAAAAGGTTATGAAGGAATGGCTGATGTTCTTCCATATTTTTTATGGCTCAAATGTAATAAAGCCACAAGATATTCTCTTTTTTACATTACAACTCTCACAATGACAACTCGCTACATTCACACACATGAACACATCTCTAGGTGAATTTTGAAGAACAACTGTAACCAAATCCACATGAAACATTGTTTCAGTGCATTTGCCTTTTTTAGAAGCTTTACCACAGAATAAGAGTGATGTAACTCTCAAACAATAAAGAAGGGAGGCGGTGAACACATGCACTCTTCATACAACAAGCATACGGTTGAGACTGGGAGAAGATCAGATGAAGTCATCCTGAAATATCTTTGGCTGTAGCATTTGGCAATTGGACAAAAAAATACACGTAGAGATGACTTGCGATGAAAAAAAAACAAAGTGCATGTAGAAGTGGGACTAAGTAACACTGAGGACATGACGCCACCTCTCATCTGTCCAAATAGAAACAGATTTTTACTGTCTACAAATATCCACAGATCCATTTCTGAGGATATGATGTAATCCGCCAATCAAGTAAAAGATGTGTATTAGTGCAAATGTAAAAATGACAAAATGGAAATGGTCATAGCATAAAAACATGACTAGGGGAAAAAGTAATGTCACGACAGCGAGAGGACACTAATAAGGAACTGAACGGATTGCCATTTGTGCTTGTAATAGGTTTCCTCTCATTTTGCCAAGTCCATGCAAAACTATGTGCCAGTCCTCATGGCTGACGTGGTGAGCTAGCTCTCATGTACAATAAATACATGTACAGTTTGAAATGCCATGTGTGCTTTAATCAAATGCTCAAGTCTGTTGAAATAATGTCCATTTAAAGATTCAGCAGCCTAACACATGCAGATGCTCACTTAGCTGATGTGTTTTCTGGGTAAGCAAAGATCCATTGAGTATTTGCTCTGGCAGGCATTCGTGCCTTTAGGGAGAAATAGGTTAACTGATCTATTGAGAGTTTGCTTTGCTTTAAGGGACTCCTCAGCACCTAACACTGGCCTGAAAGCATTTTTGTTCTGGTCACGCTTCTCTCCCCACCCTGAGTGCATTTGGTTATTCTCCTATACAGTAAAATCTATGGGTTGCTGTCCTTCCATGGTTTTGTCTGATTTTTTGGGGGGCTTGTCTGATTCATGCGGTTGGAATATGACTGCTTGAGCTTTGTGGAAGACATGTGGTTCAGGTTTGTCTGGCAGTATTAGTTGGATAAAGAGTTTGCTTCAAGACTGGGGCCTGACTTAACAAACCTAGGTTTTAGCAGATATTTTAATGCTGGTTGAGTCGTAACATCAATGCTATTGAGATCTTCCTTGTTGCAGCACGTCCGTCAATTCTGCCACGGAATAATAAGTAATATAAACCATTTCTGGATCTCCAGCAGTGTCACCAGGATGCTAAAAGCTGAGCAGATACACGTGGTCTGACTGTTTATTTCCAAGTGGTTCACTGTTGAGTAACTTAGTCATGGATTAGATCTGCTTGGTTAGGAATCTGTTTCTGGCATTGCAGCTATACAACTGAGAATAGGCCAAAAAGGGAAAGACAAAACTGGTTTCACGTTCAGTGGGAACCACTACTTGACTCAGGCCGGGTTTGACTGGTGGTCCGTGGAGCACCATAGAGAGTAACTGACGCTATGTGGTTATTCTGCATCACCTGTGTAATCAAACAAATGTACTATTAGAATGGCTCATTGTTTTGAACTAGAATGTACCATCCAAAGATTATGTCTGTAAAGGTGTTCAAACCTCAAAGATCATCCTCTGCAGTCCAAAACAGAAGGTCGAGCCAAATGGGTTGGTGTTATTTGCTGATGAAGACCTGTAAAACATGCATAATGTGTAGAATCTGGTCAATCTGAGACAGGGCATTGCATTGGTGTTGGAAACACCACAGAAGCAGAATATTTACCTGTGGAGCACAACCGGTTTTTCCATCGGATGCCCTAATAGTTCCTGAATCTGATCCCACTGAAAGAGAGAAGGTGACAAGAAAACATCAGTTTATCTATTTATCCACATTTCCTAAAGTCAAATACAAGAAGATTTAAGGTTGAAAAACCTAAACCAACAAAACACTAATCTGTCCTGTCCACACAACATCTTTAAAAGTTTTATATTTTTCTGTGCTTTGGCCTCCTTTAAAAAGGCTAAACTTCTGAGTCTATTTGTTAAAACCTAATTTTCGGTCCATTTAAATAAAGAATTTAAAGAAATCTTGGTGGTGTTCTCTGGTACTGTCTGACTTGTGAGGTCGTGTGGACAGATGAAATAAAAGTACGCCAAGGAGAAAAATAGCTCATGAAACAACATTAATGTCCATAACGAACCTTGCTGTAGGTGGTTAGGACGCAGTCCTCAGTCTGAGAGTCAGTCCCCTCTGAAAGTACACACAAAAAGCACAATGGAAAAGGGATTTACAAAACTCCATGATTTTGTACAAACGGAAAACCTTCAATTTAGCCAGACTCACCTTTTTTGATAACTAGTGGAATCTTGAAGTCACACCGATGATATCTAAAATCAATCAAAAAAACTAATTTATCTGCTCCAAACTTTTTACAATTAAAAAAAAAAAAAAGGATGAGAATAGCAAGTGTCAGTTAAATACTCACATATTAAAGTTGTAATGTCCAGGGTAGTTCGTATGGAGGACAAACTTTTTAACCAAGTGAGTGGTAGAATCAAACAGGATATCCTGAAAAATAAGAACATTCTTTGTCCACCACATGTTTGGCAAGATACACTTGGTGCAGTTCTATTCAAATGCAGATAGAGGCAGAGAAATGTAGTATTATGCTCTGCACTTCAGCTGATATAGATTAATCTGAACAGTAGCTACAACTGGGAAGATGAGAACAAGGCCTATACTGACCTAACATGACTGGATGTCCAAGATAGTGAAGCAGAGGGCCACACAAGTAAGTAAACTAATAATACGCAACCTTTGAGACTAAATAACAACCTAAAAGAACATATTAAAACATTTCATATGGTGCAATCCTTTAACAGTTTATGAACGCTGAAAAGAACTCAAAGTCTTGATAAGGGTCTTTGTTAGAGCTGAACAAATACAAAAGAACGTAGCATTGAAAATGAATAATTAACCTGAGTGTTGTCATGAACCCCCTCACTCTGTTATCAGAGAAAGAGTCAGTTTAAAAGAGAAAACCACAAGTAGGTCCTTTAAGTCAAAAATAAGTAGCCATAGTTTTGATTTAAAACAAGCTGCATTTGAATTTATTTATTGCTTAAATGTATAAATAGTACAGAAGAAATGGAAGTACGTGATAGCAATGTGATATTCTTCTCTGGGCAACCTCAGCCCTTATCTTTCTATAAAGAAATTCTAGCATGTTTTGCTATATTTTGAAAATGTGTTAAAAATTATTTTATGTGTTATATTACACAACCTTCCAAAGTTTAAATAAAATATTTTGATCTTACAAAACAGACAAAGTGAGAGGCCAAAGCAGAGCATACGCACCACACCCAAGGTGAAGTAGTTGAAGAAGTAGTCATTACATTTTGAAGGAACCTGCTTGTGAGGTGATGGAGAGTGGATCTTCATCTAAGCAGAAAATCAAAAATATTCTGTATAATTTGCATTACTTTTTGATAAATTCAAATATGTCACACAACCCGCAATTGTACCTTGTCCTCTGATTTATAGAAGACTTTGTGTGGTGAGCCCAGAGCCCCTAGTACATCTTGACAGGAATCCCCAAAGAAAATGCTCCTCTCCAAAGACCGGACTTTGGAGTCAGCCATCACACTGGGTCCACAGCCTGCTCTCACACAAACAGTAACCAGGTTTGCTACATAAAACTCATGTCTCTAGTGGTGCAAAAGTGCGACTGATGGAAGATGATATGAACATCAGTGAGAAATGCTATGTGACATTCTGTGGGTGTGCTAAAAACACTGGCCTGCCATTTATTTCTTAAGAGTCACGCAGACATATGTCACCTGCAGTGAGTAGGCGGAGTTTAAGCCCCAGAGGTCCAGCCTGGTCTCGCACAACATCCACACACTCTGCATAGATGTTACCAAGGAAACAGGCCAACGGCATCACTGGTGCTCTAGGGACAGACACAAGAGAGATTGGCCACTTGTTTCTGGCTCTTACATCTAAAAAAAACAAGGATTTCTTAAGGCCTTTTGTTAAGTTTGTTACATAAATACATTTCAAACTTTGGAAAATTCATGAAATAAGAATATTGCTGTAGTTACAATTTATTATTTCAATCCCTGCAAATATAAATCACACAGCCAATACAGAAGTACTCAAACAAAATCAGCCAGCACCATTTTTCAAAGCTGTGAGCTAATGAGATTCATCCACCATTGGCCCTGGTAGAAACACCCCACACAGTGTGTAATTTTGTGCGTGTACCATTAATACCTTGTTTCTTGCAGGTTGTTGCCCGTATAGATGTGCATTCTTTTCACCATGGCCCCATGTGGAATCTGCAGGGAGGCCAAACCCAGCGCAAAGTTAGGCTGCCAAAGCAAAATACTAGACTATAACTTGAGGACTAGAGTGCATTTTCTATGTCGACACAATTATATTAAAACAAGCCAGTAAGCAGAGGGCTCAGCAGAAAACTAATATGACAAAGAGCACAAGCGCAAAAATATACATACATTTTTTTTCCTGCCTGAGAGACACACTCCTGAAAACAAATTGCTTTCTTTCAGAGACCTCAATTCCTCAGGAGGTGTGCTTAAACTGATTTAGATAAAAACAGCCCAGGGAAAGATATACAAATGTCAAACTCTACACAAGAATAATTCTGCAATTCTTGTACCACAGCTGCATTTATGTTGAATCTCAGATTAGAATGATTAAAAAAAACAGCTGTATAAAAAATACACATTTAAGTAACATATGGCAAAGACAAATACATATCCATATCTGTGCTTTCCAGGCATCAAAATCTGCTTATAAATATGCATTTAGCAGACTATTTACAAGCATTTCACCCTGCTATGTCTTAAAGGATCTGCTACTACGATGCCCTGTAGTGATTAATTATGAAGTCAGGTTGTCTGAGCTAAGCCAAGAACAAAAAGAACAAAAGTTGATATTTGTGGTTTGGTGATGCATTCCCAAACATGCTGTGGCTTTAATTCTTTAATCTGTTACATTGTGTTGCATCACATAGAATAGCACAAAATAAAAGACCACAATACTCAGTAGTAGTCAGTTCACTTCTAAAAACTATAAGCTGCCTTTGGTTCCTCTTGGATGTGGTGTATTGACCAATCTGCTCTTTTAACCTCAATCGACAAAAAAAAAAAAAATTCTATAATTTGCACACCTCGTATTTTGGAGCTTCATTCCACGAGTCCAGTTGAAAAGAAAAGGACAGGCCACGGAAATTGAGATGGAACAGTTGCTCCGCAGCATTGTAAACTGTATGAAAGAGGGAATAGAAAATAAGAAATACAAGAGGAACAGCAAGCTCTAACCTACCTCTAGCATATTCAAGGTCACAACTTTTCTAGGTATATCATTTTGTTGAAATTATTACCAGAACAAATAATGACAGAATATTTTACTTTTCCATTAATGTTTAGCAATTGTAAAACTATTCAGCTATTACAGATTTTTTGAAATACAGATATTCTACTACTTGACATCAGAACAGGTATGTTTAGTAATGTTTGTAAATTACCTCCAGGGTGCGTAGCTCCAAATGACTGGTCTATCTGCTCTATTGTAGGAACAATGGCTTGAGAATTGAAATGCACTCCACTGAAATACAAAATGAAGACATCCAGTCAGCGTTAAAGCTGTTACCATTTAGAAAGACCTCACTGCATTAGCTAAATGGATGAACACAAACAAAGTTCAGGAAGCACATTAACTCAGACTGGCTCTGTTTTTGACAGAATAATAGTTATGGTAATCAGGCAAAAGAAATTATTCTGATCTATGTCTGTGGGCAAAGAACAGTGAACAAGCTACTGTTGGTTCATTCAGGCCAGGCCACATTACAAAGCATTTCACTATTTCTTAAAGTAATCAAAAGTAAGTACACACCAGTATTTCAACTTGACTTTGCTAAGGTCGTACACTTCAATGACCTGTCAAAAAGAAAGAAAAAGGTTTATGCAGAAAAATCTATGACACTAAGGCATTCTGTTCCAAAACAAATACACAGCTTTGACACTATAATATCAGATAAGCCATAAAAATTAGTTTAATCAAAACTACTGGTTACATTTGATCTCTTATCTCTCATGTGTCCCTTTAACAAGTACAAAACAATCAATTAGGTTTACCTTGAGTCTCTGATTTGTGGCATCAAACAGCAGTTTAATTCCATCCTGAGTCAAGTTCAGTATGAGGTCATGACTGAGTGGTATCTGGAGGAAGATGGCGCACAACATAATGAGCAAAGAAAAAGTACCATCATGGAAAGACAGCAGATGAGCAAACAGGCAATAAAAAACGGTCAGTAAATTCAACTGAAACTTTAGTGTAGGACTGACACTGGTGCGTTTGGTACGGTCAACTGGTTATTATGTAAACAGCAGGTAACAACTACTTGTGAGTTTAATTTAATCAACAAGGGTATAACAATAATAATAATAATTTGCATTCTCTCACTTGTTCACTGTATAGCACCTGGACATTTTTGATGATGCGGCAGTGTTTCTGAAGAATAGAGATGGCCTGGGCCAATGGCATCCCTGAAAACAGACATAAATAAATAATGGAGTCAGGCACATGTAGAGAGGAATATCTGAATGTTCTAAGCAAATGTTAGTCTAACTTTGTAAAATTAGAATTAGACAGTGGTTGTCTAAATATTTACTTGGGATGCTGAATGAAAACATTAATAACTCATTCTATATACACATGTTTTTTTTTGTACAGAGTAGTACCATTTATTTTGATTTTCGCAACAAAAAAAATTCCTATGAAACTTACCTAAGGCGAATTCCCATTGTTCATTTCCTAGTGATCTCTCAGGGACCACCTCCAAATCCAGCATTGGCAAGTAGTGGGGGGCAGCTCACCTCACTTCAAGACACAATGGGACCCACAGAGGGACCCTCTCTTTCTCCCTGTCTTATCACTATTCCAGCACGGTTTGCCAAAACGTTTTGAATATCCTATTTAATTCATATTTAAAGCCACTTATTATTTCAACTCCACCAAAGTCATGAGGGTGAGGCTACTTTGTGTGGTTAAAGTGACCACTTTATCACATGTCACGTATTCCTAACACTCAAACGGCACCAAAACACAATGCAAAAATATCACAAAAGTACACAAGGCTCCACTTGACAGAGTTTATCCTGCTTTGTACAACAGTGTTACACGTCACTTGGATTCCTAACAGCTTGCACACGAACAAATTGCGAAACCTGTGAGCATTCCCTGTAAACACAAGGGCACTTGCACACTTATGCACACGGGCAACACTTATTTCGACAGCAACAAAAAAAAATAAAAAATACGAAAAAAAAAAACGTTTATAATGATCTTAAATATGACGTCTGAAAATAAACTTGTTAGCTACAATTGTGTCCTGAGGTCTTTAAAGATTTTACTGAGGTACCGAACCCCTGCCACAAACACCTATACTGTAACTATTAAAGGTCGTTATCTGTGAGAGTCGGGCGGTTACGAAAGCAACAAAGCTTGACAAAAACAAGACTGCTTCTTCGCGATGTGGGCTAACGTTAGCTGATGCTAGTCGTCGCTCAAGTTATTACAAATGAAAATATTAATAACTGGCCAGCAGAAAATCAAACTGATTCAAGACAAAAAAACAGTTATTGCTTTTTTTTTTAAACAGGCACGATATAAACAAAGAAAGCACGTTCACTCGTCGGTTGTTTTTCTTTCTTCCCTTCACCGTTCTCAAGCTTTAGAGCTAGCTTTTCTGCCGCTACTGCGCAAAATCTAAGTCCTCGCGATAAAAAAACTTCCCTTGTTACTCTTAAAGTCGCCAGAAGGTAAATGGCCACCGTGTCCCTTTGTCGAGCTTTTGTGCCTTTAGTGACAGCAGCAGATAAGAGCAACACAGTGTTCAAACAACAGCAACTTCAGTCATCAACAACAGCCAACACGATCAGCTGATAATTCAACTTCCTGTGGACGACGCACGTTCACAGTAGACGCTGTGACGTTGTGGTCAGCTGACTCAGTCGAATAAAAAGCGGTAGAACCATAGATTGTAAATAAAAAGGTAGGACCAGACACTTAAAATTCTAGCTATAAATTGAATGATTAAAATGTATTGTATGCCTGTATTCTTGGAGGTTTCGGCATCATATCACATCTAAAAAATGTTCATTGACAAACAGTATTTCTTTGATTTTCTTAACAGTTCGCTTATAGGTTATAAGCCTGTTTGAGATTGTCTTATAACAAGAGAGAAAAAGTAGGCCTACTATTGAATTATGATTTAGGCTACTTAGAATTAGTAAGTAGGCCAATTGTCCACAGTGCCTAGTGGATTAAGAAAAGAAGAAGAAAAAAAAAACACCTCCTTGGCTGGCACTACAGGGACATTTAAAGTCAAAACTATACAATATTAATTCATTAATTTTCTACCGCTTAGTCTCGTTAGGGGTCACAGGTCACTTGAGCCTATCCCAGCTTGGGGACTTAGGCAGGGTACACCCTGGACAATGACCAGTTAGTCGCAGGGCTGACATTTAGTGACAGACAACCATTCATTCTCACATTCATTCACTAAACTTTTTTTTTCAGACAACAATTAAGTTCATTCATTCAACCCATTGTGTGTGGATTGAGCCTATCCCAGCTGCGTTAGGTATGAGGCGGGGTACACTCTGGATGATTACCAGTCAACAAATAGAGACATACACAGACAACTATCCACACTCACATTCATTGACAGTTGGCAATTTAGATCCATCAAGTCACCTATACACATGGATGTCTTTGGACATTGAGTCAGACTTCTAATTTAGTTTGTCCTTATTATTTAATGATGATCATTCTATTTATAATTTTGGGAAACTTTTATGACATGCTGATGCTACACAATTCTCAACCTGATTACCAGTGTGTCTTATCATGATAAAACATCAATTATATCAACTGTTACTGATTAAAGCATAATAAAAAAACATTACTGACACCCACCCAACACTATTTAACCTTTTTAACACTCATTCACTTCCATAAAACACATGATCTTCTTAAAATATAAGACTGCAATGCACATATGGAATTCTCCAAATTACACCCTATTATACTAAACAGGTTCTAAAGGAGTTGACCTGCGGATTATGTGGGAAAATGTAACACATATTTGTTCCAAATCCACAGTGGGAAAAAGCGTGTAAATCTACTTTGTTTATTTTCCACTTTTTATTTATTTTTCATTATCACAATATTAGGCACATATCTTTACTCCAAATCATCTTATAAAATGTTACACATGGCTTTCAATAGACAGGAACACACATTGTCTGGTTTTATGTAAAGCTCTTTCTTTCTTAGTGAAACTTGAGAAGAAGTAAACAAAATGGGCTCCATGTGGTTAGAGTGATTTGAATACAAATGTTGAGTGCACAGAATGTACAACACACGCTGGAAATGAAATGAGCTTCTAGTCACAAAATATTAAACATTTATGTGGCTAGGGCTTATCTCAAACCACGTTTGATGTCTGCAACTCAGGAAGTGGATTTAACAAAAGTAAAAATAACATTAATAACGAGACCAAATAAAAACAAACGTGATCATTCCCAAGTTCGGCAGACATTTCAACTCATCTATACATACAATACCACTGCTACTACTAGCTCATAACCAAGCTGAAAGGAAATGAATACAGACAGAGCTGAGATAGTATATAAAAAGTAAACATTATGACTTTCACACAGACAAAAAAAATAAGATAACAAAACATACCGTTTCATTAAGCTAGTGCTGTACCAAGAGGGGAATAGCATTTAGACTGTATTAGACTGGAATATCACTGGAATATATGGGTGATTAATTTGTTTATTTATTTTAATTATAATAAATAAGAACTCTAAAGGATCACTTTTTATGCTAAAACTAACAAAAGCAAGAGGGTTGGAAACTTGGCAGATCAATACATGTGTGACTTGACTGTTGCTTCATTAAACAACATTGACCATATGTTGTAAGAGCAAAAACACTGGACGTTTGAGACCCAGTCTGCATAACCTACAAAACTGAGCACCTCTGTTACCACTGATTATGAAAACAGGGCCTTAAATGAATATTAATGTTACCACATTTACTCACCAGTGTACCCGCCATAAATATGTTCTGGTTCACTAAAACAATGTCTGTGAGATCTTTGAGTTCAGAAATCACCCAGGTATTCCATGTGAATGTTGTCTTATGATAAATAAAATGCTGAAGCAACAATAAACATGAGCAGGGCTCTTTGATTTGGGTTTCATGCAAGAAAAACATATAGAGAACAAAATGATTGTATCATATATAGTGCAAAACCCCTTGGAAGACGTCTTGATTTTTTTTCCAGATTACTTCCAGAACTGATTCAGATGTTTACTGTGTCCTTACTTGAGGCTGTTGCTACATAAATTTTCCAATTTAGGACCTGAACATTGCAATGTACTATGAAATAATTACAGTTACACTTACAGTTACAGCAACCACTTGTTGACCTCACAATGTGGATACCCCCCTCCCCCCGGAAAATCCCTTCTTTCCCCAAATCTCTCCCTCTCTTTCCAGCAAAGTGAACTTTGGTCTCAAAAAACAGCAGGTTGCAGCAGGATTAGAGTGAACACGAGCATGTTCACAGATACGATGTGCTCACAAACACTTAATAACGCAGACTTATATAAAACATGTATACACTTCTGGTAATCCTGACCATGACCCTGAGCCAAACTTATCTTTCTTTATCACTTCTATCATACTACTACTCTTTCATTAGCATTCTACAACTTGCAGTACGTTAAAATATATTTGAGACACTACAGGCCTGGGCAAAATAAAATCATGAATTGTTTACTGAATGGATTTCATGGGATGTCTTGTTCTCTCTTTAGTTCAATATCGTATCCAGCTGCTATTTGCCCAGGTTTGCAGTGTGTCCATTTATCCTTTCACTTCTTTCTTTTCAACGGCTTAGTTCATTTTCAATTCAATCAATTTACAAGTTATAACATCTTCTATATTCAAACACCTCAAGCGTAAGTGTTACTAAAAATAAACAACAATTGATCAACAATTGCTGTTGACTGTATTGAAAATGAACAGCTAGTGCTGGTTTTCTCCTCCCGCCTTTGTCTTTCCTCTTCAGCGCATCTTGTGTTCCACGTCAGTGTTGGCCATGTTTGAGCCAGGGCTGGGGTCCTGCTGTCGTCTGGACTGGGGACAGACAGGGACAGACAGGAAAGATACATGAAAATAAAAAAATAAAAAAGAATGCATGAGGGAAAGAGAGACAGAGAGGAAAAGGAAGAACAAGTTAAGTTTTATTTAATTTTATTTACTCAAAGCTATGTAAGATTTATAACATTTGAATTAAAATACTCTGACGTAGTGAGTCATAGTATTTAATAATCCTATAATAATAATAATAATAATAAACATGAAGAAGATACAATACAGTCTTCCTTTTGTTATTATTTGGTGGTCATTTTGATGACACAAACAGCCTTTTTTCAGTCAGAAGTAATGAGTGAAAGACAATAAAAACTGCTCTAATGTTTTTAAAAGAGTCAATGGAAGTCCAAGTTTAATGAAGCGAACCCCACATGAGACTCATCAAAGGTTATTCCGCTCTTACAGCCCGACAATAGGAAGAGAATAGTATGCACTGCCCCAAAAAGCCACTAGAGGAGAGAAGAGAGCTTCAGGAATACATGGCTAATGTTTATACCCTTGCTTTGCTGATGTTGATATTTTGGTCAAGGTAGCAGGCAGACGGACGGACAGACAGATAAAGTGGCAGACACTCAGGGTGGGAGAAAAACACACTCTCACATACACACTGAGTGGTTCATTAGGTCATCGTTAGAAGCCATGAGCATGACAAAACTTTTAAATATATTCTGTGACTGGGTGTAGTATGTGGGGTGGAGGCACGTCCCAGTCCTGCTGTGAAAAATACTTGTGGTTAAATGTTTACACTTAAATGATAGCTGAGAGAGTGAAGGGGGGGGGTCAGCGAGGTGAGGCACGGAGCAGGGCAGGGGCAAATAGTCAAGGGGTTGCTTAGTTTATTTGGTATGTCACTTGTGTCATCTCAGTGACTCACCATAATAGCAACATACACACTCTCGCATGAACACGCACATACTGTAGGTCATACTACCGTTTTGACTTCTCACAGCCAGGCTGACTCCACGTCTGTCTGTCTTTCTATGTCTGTCTGTCTCTGCAGACAGAGTTCAGTCAGCATGCCAAAACAGCTGATGTTGAATATTTATGCACTTATCATTTGTGCCATAAGTGGAGTCTTAATGATTTTTTGTAGCGCGTTCTTTATAAAGGCCTCTGTCTTAGCATTGT
This sequence comes from Perccottus glenii, assembly GCA_024416835.2. NCBI lineage: Eukaryota > Metazoa > Chordata > Actinopteri > Gobiiformes > Odontobutidae > Perccottus > Perccottus glenii. The sequence goes on along the minus strand of CM044563.2, from coordinate 13,463,224 downwards.
CACTCTGACACGGACACAATTTGTGTTAAATACCAAAACCTATAATTATTTATAAGTAAATACACTTATTTTCAAATTCAACCAAGAACAGATTTATTTTTTATATCTGATTAATAATCACTGATAGTAGAGAGACTTCTCTTGGTCTCGGTGCACTCTGGTTTCAGAAATGACACGACCTTGGTTAGTGTGGTCTTAGCTACAACTCTAAGTTTAGACACAGCATCTCAACAGCTTCTGAGACAAACTCTGGTAAGAAACTCACTAGTAGAAAGCAAACTAACTAATGTAATAATTGACCGTATACAGTACACTGCTTTTTTATGACACAGTGATGACAAATTGTTTAACGGAACGGTCAGTGTTTACTTGCAAATGTATGTGTTCAAAATTAGAACACGAATTACAATAATTATGCAACAATAGACTCTAATAATAATGTTACATCAGTGTTTGGCATGTTTAATTATGTGCTGTAGGAAGGTGTTTTTTCACTATTGCTCAGTCACACACTAAAATAGAGCAACAGTTATCTAATGTAGTTTATTGGCCTTATTTACATGGTGTTTTTAAGGTTGTGGTAAATAATATACGTTTACTATTTCTACTACTATTACTATTTGTCTACATTAGCACTATACAGTAGAATCTGCATGGTAGCCCAAAGTCCTCTAATGTCCTTAGCCATGGTCAATCTAAAAACTGTGACATGAATTAGCACTCTTATTTCAATTCTGTGTCAAGACATCATACTGTCACTGTGATCTTGATTGTTTATCTTTCTAATTGAATGTTTTATTGTGAAAGCTCTATTTATCGTTTGTTCCTTGTGTTGTTTTGTTCACATGTGCAATAGAGCCGACTTAGTGATAACTATAATATACTGTTGTATAAAAAACATTCTGTCACACTATCAGTTATATGCTGTTTAAGGTCTATGGAAATTAAAGCCCTAAAAACACAGTCAATTCCTTGTTTATAAAGTCCTGCAAAAGACGTTGTACTGTTCTGAGTAAACGTGGACACAAGAAAATATATTTGAATGAGGGTAAATTTGTGGCTGCAAATCCAAACACTGACTCTGCTGTTGTTTCTTCACACTGGTGTTTGTCTTTGTGGAAGGGAGTGGTTTTTACTAATCAGAAGAGCTTTCTGTATTGATCCTTGAAGATGGAGGCCTGCTGGGCCACTATAGGCTGCCTGACCACAAGTCAATACTGGAGATGTGTGTGTGTGTGTGTGTGTGTGTGTGTGTGTGTGTGTGTGTGTGTGTGTGTGTGTGTGTGTGTGTGTGTGTGTGTGTGTGTGTGTGTGTGTGTGTGTGTGTGTGCAGTGACAGTCTTGGGGCAGATATGCTGCATCTGCGAGTGTGCTGTATTTGAAAGTGTCCATGCACATGTGTCTATGCGTATGTGTGTCCAAGTCAAACCAGGGGGTCTAATGGCAATCAATACTAATGATATATTAATGCTTTCAGTGCCAGCTCATCATTCACATCCAAATCTGCTTCTGCTGAGCGCTGGGGTGTATCACTGTGTGTGTGCAGTTAAAAGGCACATTTCCTCTCTATGTATTGCTTCTCCATCCATCATAATGACAGCTTACTTCTGACCTTGAATGACTAGAGCAGTACACCTTTTTAATAAAAAAATGTTCGGCTAAAAAAAAGTTGAATTCATTAAAATGAAGGGACACCGAAATACACTTAGAGGCACATTAGATGCAATGATTAATAATGATATTATGTGAAAAAACGAACCTCTGTTTACTCACTTATTCCTATCATTGATGACTAATACTGATTTTGTATGTGCTTTTTCTGTTTTCCTCTGCCCTGTGTCACATCAGTTTGTGTACCTCCCCAATTATTTGTCACACCCAGTGCCCTGAGCCTCAACAGCAGTAGCCATCTACTAACCCGACCTCAGATAAACTGTCATTTTAAACAGGACCTACTAGAGTTAGCAGTAGGTGCTATGCTTTGTTCTCCCCAAACTCTCACCTCATCTACAATGCCTGGCTTCATAAAGTAGACAAGGTAGGTTAAGTGTCTTGCCCAAGGACACAATGACAGTATGAACTGTGGGGAGAGCGGGAATCGAACCGCCTACCTTCCGGTTGAAGGACGACCGCTCTACCCCTGAAGGTGGTAAAAAAAAAACATTCATATGATTTAATTTTAAAAGAAGATACACAAGGATTTCTTCTTCTATTGGGCGGCAGTAGCTCAGTGGTAAAGCGGTCGTCTTTCAACCGGAAGGTAGGCGGTTCGATTCCCGCTCTCCCCACAGTTCATACTGTCATTGTGCCCTTATTGATGTTTTTGAAACCAAAGAATAATTTAGTTAGAATAGCTTTTAACAGTTTTTAAGTCTCTTGCACTTCATGATTTGAATGTAGTTTATCACATTTAATGACTAGTGTTGTAGTCAAGACCACACTGACTAAGTCCAAGTCATGTTTGAGAACTGAGCATATCAAGAACAAGACATTTGAAATCGAGACCATGTCAGGGTGAGACCAGGCCAAGACCTTATCAAAACCAGAACCAGAGTACAATACACTATGAGAGATAAAAGGTAACAGTTTAGGAGACTTTAGGAGAAAAAAGATTTAGAACAAGTTTTGAATATAATATTGAACTGAACATAAAATGTCCCATGAACAGACAAATATTCCGTTTGTGGTTTGGTTAGTTTTGACATCCAAGACCGAGACAAGACCGAGTAAAACTGAATTCCAGACCAAAACAAGACCAAGACGTTTAGTGATTGAGACCTTGACAAGACCAAGACCTTCACAAAATAGTGTTCAGACCGGTCTCGAGTTCTACATCAGTATATTGCTGACTATCAAGGCTTGCACTACTTACAAATTAATGAATTGTTTTATTTTTACGTTATTGTCATTTCAAACAAGACACAAACTGATAGGGTCTATATTTCTGAACCTCCACAGAAGGCAATTATATCTATAGCATCTATGTCTTCTAAAACTAAAACAAAACAACTAAAACAACAGTAAAGCAAAGCCTAAGCATTAAGCTTAGACTTAAACTGTGTATTTTCTGTTGGTTAAAGGTCTACAGCACTGCTTTGGTATTTCAATTACTTAAAACTAGGACAATAAAAGGCTGACACATATTGGGAAAAAGGAGCCTGAAAAACACGATGTCAAATCTGTACATATGTGTGGTCAGCCTCTAGCAGAAGTGCCAGGAAATGCGTGCACATTTCGGAGAACAAAACACGCACATACATTTATGTAGTGGGACACAGATAAACAGATAAAACACACACATTAGGGATGGGCACACATGCGCACACACGCACACATGGTGGTTTAGTGCATGACAGTGTGATAGGTGTAAGAAGTGAAGGACACAGACCCTGTTCTGTTCTGCTGGCTGTCTGTCTGTGTGTCATCAGTCCCAGATTTTAGAAACCACAGGGTCCTAAAAAATAAACAATTTGGGAATTCATTGGTAGGGTGTCAACTTAAAATATTGCCACTGGTCTCCCCAAAGCCTCGCTGGGAAAGGGAGTCTGTCTCATGTTGCATTTGAGACCTAAACCTACAAACTAAGATCGGTGCTCTTAATTTAATTTGAACAATGTGTAAATCTTAAAGCCATGACAAAAACGTATGAGTTTAAATATAGAAATCCTTTCCCTGCTAAAGGCTTTTGGGACACCTGACATCAGTCATTTAATAGTTATAATATAATATCATTAGCAGTGTTACCAGATTAGACTCAGACTGATCATGCACTAAACTTAAAGTCAAACTCTAGAGCTACTTGATATTTGTTAATATAAGCACACACACATCACACAAACCTGAGCCACCACAAGCGCTAAGCAAAGAAAACCTGCTGGAAATATGACTCTATAATAATAATCTAAATGCACAATTTATAGCTATTTTTTTCATTTGGTGTTTTCTGACAAAAACAATAAATATATACATTTTTAGTTGCAGAGCCATGCTAGTCTAAAAGCTTCATATGTCATTTAATTTATTAAAGAAAGTCTTTTAACGTTTCCTTTAGCCTTCCCATGTCTCTTGTTCTCATTGTTAAAATGGCTGTCAGGTATAAACATATTCCGGAGATAAATAGTGGCTCAGATAAAAAATACTATATAATCTAAATTTAGACAAAAAAAACTGTGTGTGTACAGTAATAGTACATGAAATCCAAAATGTCTTTCTAAGGATTAGCAGGTAGAGCTTTTTGCATCTTAGGGAAGACACCAGCCTTCTCACCTCTAGATCCTCCCTGTGTGATCGGTCTCTGTCTTCAAAGTCTCTGGTTCTGCGTCGGGCCTCTTCGAATGCTGCCTGAGCCAAAGCGTCTTCATGCTACACTCACACACAGACAGACATGGCGGATAGTGTATTTGGTCCTGTGTTGCTTCCATCATAACACACTCATCCAGATTTGGTGTATTACCTGCGCACGCTCGTCGTCGTACTCCAGGTATCCCATGCCGTCCAGCCGCTGTAGGTCGATCCAGCCTCTCCAGATCACACACACACCGTTCAAGATCATCGGGGCCTTTAAATACACCTGCAGACAGACAGGCAAGCGACACATCAACGCTAATAGAATGGATTTTTTGATAGTGAAGATCCACATTCATTATTATAACATTGAATAAGCCAGCAAGTATTTGTTGTCTTGGCTCATAGACCACTCTAGAATATCAAAAACTTGAGACTAAGTATTCTACATGGTTGACTTGAATTTATAGCCCCAAGGACCACTGAATTATTGAGACAGAGCATGCAAAGAATTTCAATAAAAATTCAGTTTCACACCAAAGAAAACATTTCTTCCACTGTTTATTTTATTACAGTCACTTTTCAAAATATAGCCACACTTTTCATCCAGTTTCAGTCAGAAGCCTTAAATCTTGTGACGTTGAAACATTAGCCTCAGGAAGGAACAACTTCAAATGACCTAGAGTTTCCAATAAAATGATAATTGTGAAATCAGCTGTTGCACTGTGATCTTTCTGTGCAATTTTTTTTCTTTTACTGAAAGCCTTCCTCTCTTCCCCCACCTTAACTGCTGTGCAAGAGCAAAAACCACCAACTACATCAAAACCTCAGCAGTACAATCGAGCGTTGGACTCACATTACCCTCCATACATATATGAAGTGTGCATTACACTGAGGGCAGTAAAAGGAAGTATATTTCTTTATTTGTTCCCCATGTGTGCATCACAAATAATTTCATACCCAATGCCCAAAGTCTGTGCACTAAACTCAAACACAATTTTGTTTTAGGGTAAAGCTCTGCCTGCCTGCTGTTTATTAATTTATTTAGTGAATGCTGAATGTTGGAGACAAAAGCGACACACATGCAATTAAATAACGAGAATCTGTCTCACTAATGGTCTTGTGTACTGTCCAATTGTTCCGTTTGTCATGGCAGAGGCGCTTGGACAGAAGGAGGTTTACAAAATGTATAATTTATAATTCCTCTGCCTCACTGTAAAATTACATCTGTCGTTTTAGTGCTCAGAGTTCAAGCGGAAAAACAGTGTCGCAAATAAAGGTGGAAAAGTCTCTCTAAAATAAAGCCGGCTGAGTCATGTCAGGTTGTGACTCAGTAAAAAAGGTTAAGAGAGAAATCTAGACTGCAGTTCAGCCGGTCCGACATCCTCATTCTTTTTCTATTAAGAATTAGTCTGTCTTTTGTGGATTCCCGTTGAAGTTTTCAGGGGACACAGAATAAACTAAATGCAATGACATATAATCAGAGAAGTGCATAAAGCCTGCCCTATTTTAAACTGAGCTGTTACAATTGAAAGGATTGCATTGGAAATGGTCGTATCATCTTCTGCAAATGGCAAAAAGAATACTCTATGACAATCTGTAGAGGAATATCTATAATTAGGCATCATAAAAAGGCTTTTAATATTAAATAACAGTTCCTAACAAGCTCCACTTTCTCGTTTGGTCAAAAAGCAATGCAACTGAATTCTCTAAATTAGCCTTTTTTTTCTTCTGACAAGCAAAGCTATAGATTCTGTATCAAATAAACTTTTTTTTTTAATTCTCCTGAACCAGACGCCATATTTTGCAGGCACACATTTACACTAGGTAACATAATAGTTTTGGCTAAAAGCAGTGCATCTTTTACTTTTTAGTTTATTTATTGCATAGTATTTTCTTTTCACTTACTGCTGATTCCTCATGCTGTAAGTGCATGTCAAAGGAACAATATACCCTAATTCTTTATGCGTCATTCATCCAAATTAGCAGTAATATTTTCATGCATTTCTCATCTTTCTAGAAACACTACTGTTTTTAACAAGGAAACAGAATTAAATAAAGTAATAGTAGTGAGACACAGACAGCCCATTTCCCAGAGGAGACAGTTTAAAGTGGTATTTTTATCCCAGTAAACAAGTATTTGGGAATAATTTAAATAACTCAAACACTCTTGGAAATACACACATGTTAAGACGACTGGATACTGGGCGAGCTCCTTGTCCTGCATTTTTACTCCGGCTATTTTGGGCCAGTCTCTCACAGGGACGTCTTTTACCACAGCTACCCACACTGCACCGGGGTTTCAGGGGAGACCGCACCCCAAGAGACTGTGGCTTTCTGTGTTTATTCCACTCAGTGCCTTTCTATATATATATACAGTATATGTGTGTGTGTGTGACAGAGAAAAAGATGGCTTCCACATCTGCGGGCCTTGCATGGCGCTTTGTAAAGCAAGCTTCATTTGGTTTCACAGGGAAAACGTGTGTGTCTGTGCGAGTTGGAGGAAAATATGTAGAAACGGCCCGACCACAGACTTCCTCTGAGAGCAAAGCATGTCAACCCCCACATTCATTCACATACACACCAATATGTAGCACACTGCAAAAAAGAAAAGGAAGCCGGCTACAACACTCTGAAGATTTGAACTTGAGTGAGGCTTTACAGTCTCAACTATGGCTCATAAAAGATGTTTCATTCACCTGCCTCTGCTTTACATTTAGTAACAGAATCTTCCAGCCTCTTTGTATTTGGAAAGACTTCACTTGACTAAGTTTAAATCCAGCTGCAAATGAATCCAATTAAATTAAATACTTAACTTTACAGGTTAACTTCAAGAAAACCACTACTTCCTACTTTCAATGTCTATTTTCAAGCTCTTCCAATGCTGTGCAGCTTCAGAATTACGATTTCTAAACAAATACATCCTAAAGCTGCAGGATATACAAAAAAATTACAAAATCATCATTCTGTAATATATGAGAATATTACATCATCTGTTCCATATATTGAGACATATTCAAGGATTATAAGTGAGAAGGTCAAGCATTTGGCCACAGTTGCTTTTGTCTGAAACTGAAACAATAGCTTTTTGAAAAAGTGCAGTGTCTCTGTCTGATCACTGTACTTAAGGGTTCAAACAAAAGAACCAGTTAGTCCTGAATAGATTGAATTTGACCTAGATGTATAAACGTTAAAGGGTTATGTAAAAAGACGAGCTAACAATAGTTTCATAACACATCAAAAACAGAATTCAGAATTCATTTTGTGTCATTGTGACCTTACTAGCCATATTCATAACTCACATGCACTTAGTCTATTGCATTATCTTTCTGCAGCCTTTAGCATTATGACAGTACTCTAAAGGGTTTGTGCTTGTGTTGATGTTTATTCAGTGTAATTATGTTCTTTGATAGGACCAACGAATCATTAACTCAAAGAGGAAGCAAACAGGTCTTTAATAAGCCCAGGGTGGAGTAAACATTGACAGTCATACAAGGCAAATAATATGACAAGACCATCAACCAAAAAATTATGATTATAGAGTTACGCATGTCAACTCTCCGTCAACCTGCTGCTCTTTTTTTTATTTCATTTGACAGTGTAATGTAGACAAACAGGAACCAGGGTGAGACAGAGGGAAATGACACAAGCCACAGGTCCCCTGGGTATGTATGCGCTCTACCAGGTGAGCCACCGGGGCAACCGCTACCTCCTGAGGCAACCTTTCCTCAAACCTCACACTCACAAAGCTCACAAAGATTTCCATATGCTTCACTTTAGTGTCTGTGTCATGTGAGTCGTGTTTGTCTTACAAAATACAATGCCTTGCGAAAGTATTCAGCCCCCTTGAACTTTGCGACCTTTTGCCACATTTCAGGCTTCAAACATAAAGATATGAAACTGTAAGTTTTTGCGAAGAATCAACAACAGGTGGGACACAATCATTAAGTGGAACGAAAATTATTGGATATTTCAAACTTTTTAAACAAATAAAAAACTGAAAGATTGGGCGTGCAAAATTATTCAGCCCCTTTACTTTCAGTGCAGCAAACTCTCTCCAGAAGTTCAGTGAGGATCTCTGAATGATCCAATGTTGACCTAAATGACTAATGATGATAAATGGAATCCACCTGTGTGTAATCAAGTCTCTGTATAAATGCACCTGCACTGTGATAGTCTCAGAGGTCCGTTTAAAGCGCAGAGAGCATCATGAAGAACAAGGAACACACCAGGCAGGTCCGAGATACTGTTGTGGAGAAGTTTAAAGCTGGATTTGGATACAAAAAGATTTCCCAAGCTTTAAACATCCCAAGAAGCACTGTGTGATAATTGAAATGGAAGGAGTATCAGACCACTGCAAATCTACAAAGACCTGGCCGTCCCTCTAAACTTTCAGCTCATACAAGGAGAAGACTGATCAGAGATGCAGCCAAGAGGCCCATGATCACTCTGGATGAACTGCAGAGATCTACAGCTGAGGTGGGAGACTCTGTCCATAGAACAACAATCAGTCGTATACTGCACAAATCTGGCCTTAATGGAAGAGTGGCAAGAAGAAAGCCATTTCTTAAAGATATCCATAAAAAGTGTTGTTTAAAGTTTGCCACAAGCCACCTGGGAGACACACCAAACATGTGGAAGAAGGTGCTCTGGTCAGATGAAACCAAAATCAAACTTTTTGGCAACAATGCAAAACGTTATGTTTGGCGTAAAAGCAACACAGCTCATCACCCTGAACGCACCATCCCCCCTGTCAAACATGGTGGTGGCAGCATCATGGTTTGGGCCTGCTTTTCTTCAGCCGGGACAGGGAAGATGGATGGAGCCAAATACAGGACCATTCTGGAAGAAAACCTGATGGAGTCTTCAAAAGACCTGAGACTGGGACGGAGATTTGTCTTCCAACAAGACAATGATCTAAAACATAAAGCAAAATCTACAATGGAATGGTTCACAAATAAACATATCCAGGTGTTAGAATGGCCAAGTCAAAGTCCAGACTTGAATCCAATCGAGAATCTGTGGAAAGAACTTAAAAAACTGCTGTTCACAAATGCTCTCCATCCAACCTCACTGAGCTCAAGCTGTTTTGCAAGGAGGAATGGGCAAAGATTTCAGTCTTTCGATGTTCAAAACTGATAGAGACATACCCCAAGAGACTTACAGCTGTAATCGCAGCAAAAGGTGGCGCTACAAAGTATTAAGTTAAGGGGGCTGAATAATTTTGCACGCCCAATTTTTCAGTTTTTTATTTGTTAAAAAAGTTTGAAATATCCAATAAATTTCGTTCCACTTCATGATTGTGTCCCACTTGTTGTTGATTCTTCACAAAAAATTACAGTTTCATATCTTTATGTTTGAAGCCTGAAATGTGGCAAAAGGTCGCAAAGTTCAAGGGGGCCGAATACTTTCGCAAGGCACTGTATTGTCCTGTGACTGTGGCACCATTTAGATTTTATTTGAGTCAGATGTGCAGCATCACATGTTTCTGAGTTTCTGTAAGAGTATGTTGCAACATTCAAAAATGACATATCTTACATTTTTGGTCTTTCAGGGCATGAACTTGACCTAGATTATGACGTTATGTTTGAGATAATTACACTCTCAAAGGCATTTTATGTTACCGCAGATGGAGTACAAAAACAATAGTGTTTTTGACATTTAAAAATGAATACCACTTCATTATAGACGAGAATTAACAGAAAGCCCGAGAATTTATTTCTTTGTTTCAATTAAATCTGTGTTAAAGGGACAATACTCCTTCTAACACAACCTCTTGTCCACATATTTCATTCGCAGAAACTCACGTTGAGATATAAAGATCAAGATATTGTGTGAATTATCTGCCGTTTTTCTTGGCTAAACAAAGCCTAGTTCTGAGCTGAAGACAGCATATCAAGAAGGCGTCTTCAGGTTTTAACTCCTGGTAAGCCCTTTATGCAACTACAACTCAGGATATATTCTAATGTCAAGCCATGTGGAGTCTCTTTTTAATATAGTACCCTCACTCACATTTCACTGCTGGTTATATATGCTGTATATAATTTTGTATGTGACGAATAAAAATCTTGAATCTTGAATCTTTAAGAGTCATACACAATAAATTCATCCATCCAAGCATGTAACTACCAAATCAAATCTCTTCTTTGAACTAAAATGTAATCACACATCCCAAATGTGACTGCAGATAAAGCGTGACACAGATGTAGAGGGATGTGCTGGCAGAGAGCCCCTCATTCAGCCTGGTGCCAACTGCCCACGAGGTGTGAGTACAATGGCCGTCTGTGTTGTCAGCCCTCCGAGCGGTGTCTCTCTCTCTGTCACATACACACAGGCAGGTACAGTAAAAGACTCTCTCACTCGTGTTTGTGTTTCAGGGAATGCTCCAGTCTGGTATTTTTACACCTTGTGTGTGTCTCGTGTGTGTCTGAGCTTTAGGCACTGACTGATTTAGAGCAGTAATTATGTTATTATCCAGAAGAATGTGACATCAATGGCTGCGTGTGTCTGGGAGGCTGTGTGTGTGTGTGTGTTGATTGTGTTCAAACATCAATGAGTGTGTGATTTAGATTAAAGATGAGCTGTGGGGACTGTCTGGAATAGAGCACTTGTGTATTATTCAGACCATAAACGTGTGTGCGTCTGAGTCAGCTCACAGTCACTCACAACACAAGCTGTCTCACTGAGGCCTTTGTGGAGCCCTTTCTCTTACAATTCCCCAAATTGACTTTCTTTTGTTTAGTCCCATCAGTTTCCTTGTACAACCTAGAGAGAATTTAGCAACACAATACAGTGTATGATCTAGCTTTAAAGCAAAACTAGCAAAACTGTTAGAGATTTTCACCCATGTGGACTACTACAAATACACCTGGGAGTGTTCAGTCTCAGTATGTGGAAAGTAGAGTGGATTATTCTTACTTTTTCTTATTGAGGAGCCATAAAAAATAACTTTAAAGCTACGTATTTTAATAATACTTAGGCTAAAAATAGTTTAAAATGTGGTTAAAAAAAACAAAGCGTTGCTTAAATTTCTATCAAGATTTTTCATGTTTAAACTGTATTCACTTTATTTACTGTTTCTTGACTAAATTAAAAAAAGATTAAACTTAAAGGAAAAGCAAAGTCATAAAATACAACAAAAGCCAATAAAATATAACTTTGTAACAAGGGTCTAAACACATTACTCTATCAAACAAAATATAATTTCTTAATACAGTGTTTAACACTAAAGTTTTCACAAAGAGGACATCCAAAGTAACTTTTCTCTTTTATAAGTTCAGAGGTGTATGAGACGATGTTTCTCTACTGGTAAACCTTTATACAGGGGTTTGGCCTGAAAACCTTTCATGCCAAACATAGAACGAACGTCAGAGTACAATAACCTAGATGTGGATGACTGGAAATACATTTTAAAACAAAAGAAAGATTTTATCACAAGTTCCAATCTCTTTTCTAAGTGAACTTTACAGAAATTGAGGTATGTAGGCGGTTTACAAAGACGAAGAATAACAAAGAGCAGTATGAGTGCGTGTGTGTGTGTGTTGGTGTGTGTCACAGCAGCAGGTGGAGATAAAGCACGTTATGGCCTTCTGTTCCTAATAGCACACTGCACACAGCCAAGCATCCCAGAGCCTATTGTGGGACACACCACCTGCTAAAGCAACAGAAGTGTAATAGCAGGGTACTCAAGTCTACGGCACGGCCACTTTCTCTTCTTCTGCCTGACCACCCTGTAATTATGTTGCTGCAAAACAACACAACACACGTGTCACATGACTCTTAGCGGTCGCCAGGTCACCAAGGCTGAAGTCACCTGTGTTTAGACAAAAGTCAAAACATCCACACAGCACGGGGCAGAAGCCGAAGGTGTTGACCTAAATGACCTGCTGAATTGGAACGCTCCTCCATCTGCTCATTACAACTGAGTATTAGGAGGAATAACCTGTGAAATACAATGACATTTAATATTTGATAATAGATAAACGATAGGATATTATGTTATAAAATGAAAGGCCTAAAATCAACAAAGTTCGGTCACTATATTGCATTAATATAGTGCAATATAGTAAACCACAGCTTCACAGCTTGTGAAGTGTTGGTTTTACAAAGAACACCTTTGGGCTGATCAGGACTAAGTGATTAGCTGGTTTTGACACATTGACAGCAACTAACTTCAATCTGATTCATCCTGTTTAACTGTTTTCTCACACAACTAAAGACTGCAAATACTGTATATGGTTCATTACACAAGAGAAACTGGAAACAGGAGTTTTCATAGACAGACATGGTGCCGCTCTTACCAATGACCTTTTAGATGCTATAATATAATGATAATTGAATTATGTAATAATATTCTGTATATAGTACAACAGCACTTTTACAACTTTAATCACAAAACATTATGTCTAACACTCAATTTTAAAACTCTTTAAGTACTGACTTTTCAATGAACTTAATGTTCATGTTCATTTTTATCAATTGACTAAAACATCAAAACAGTTCTTGTAATAAACATTGCACTTGGGCTTTCTTGTGATATTTGACTTTTTTCTTCTAATGATACTTGTTAAGCATTCACTCCCTGATCGCGCAGCACTAAAGTATCCCCACTCCCATCTCAGTTTTCACTTAAATCAGGATTAAATTACTGAAAACCTTTGTCAGCTCATATGTTTTCTATTAGGGAGTAATTGTTTCCTGATTCACAGGTCGTTTGTATTTCCATTGTGAGCTGAGTGCACTAGGCCCAGGTCCCTTTAGAGGCTCCAACTGCCTAACATAATAGGTATCATTATATGCAAAGCCCTCCGTGTGTGCACTGGAGGGCCCAAACCCACTGTTGCTTCCTATGTGCATGGAAATATGCAAATCAATACACTGGCTGCAGATCAAGTTACAAAACCAGACAAAGAGAAAGACATAAGCACAAGAAACACGGGCAATTTATGATTCAAACCTTTTTGTATGACTGTTGGCAATGATGACATATCAGCAATAGGGACTATTCAGCTGAGCGAAGGCATTTACAAGTCCAGTTCAGCAAATGCTTACAGGAAAAATAGCTAAGAATAGCTAAATGGAGCTAACGCACACATGTTAGATTTCACACTTTAGTGGCCTTTCTCTCCACAGTATTCAACACAAACCTTTGTTTTTTTTCTTCTCCTTAATATCGCTACATTCAAAACTAATATATTTTCCAGTATTTATTTAAAAATACATGACATCTTACATCGGGTTGGATACAAATGAAATCCAATTTCTTGCAAATGGACTAACACCGGGTAAAAGCAGCTGGCCGAGTTAATCCTGTATGCCAAGAGTACAGTGGTGCCCAAGGTTTCAGCCACACTATACTATACAGTTCCCTGCCTTGAGTAAGATCTGGAATCTAATGGGCAAAATGGAGCAGTAGACATAAACAATAACAAAAAATTAAGATGCCAATGACAACTGTAATTTTGGACTGACAAGCTTCTTTGCTAATTTGTTGAATGCTTGTTTTGATGCATTATACAAAAGGTAAACCAGAAAAAGTTATTTCAAGTAGTAGACAAATTTGATTTTATTACTAGCTGTGCAGCAAAGTGTCATCAGAAATGTTTGATGAAAGAAGTAATACATTTTGAATGACAGACTTAATTCTAATCTATAATTCATTTGTTGTGTGGATTTCCTTATAAAGGTGAGTATGTCCGCATAAATAACAACAGCATCAGAGTCGCCACAGTGATATTTTCTGATAGTGAAAAACACAAAAGATCAGATCAGCAGTCGAAACGCAGTGGCACAAAGAGCATATAAACATGGGGCTCTGTCTGTGTATGTGTTGCACTGCATTATGGGAGTGGGTGTGGTCACTGATCTAAGGCCTGGAGCAGGAAATATGAAACCCCGTGGGAGGAGGCGCTGATGGCAGTGTGTGTGTATATGTGTACAGAGGTCTTTGTGGTGCAACCCCAACTTAGTGTGATGCTCTGTCTGTTTATGAACAGGCTCTAAATGAATGGCTATTCTCTTCAACTTCAATTCAACTGCACAGCAGATCTGAAACACTGAACACACACATGCCTGATGTAGAGCAGCAGTAGCAGAGGGAACCAATTAGTGGTCTCGCTTTGATGATGTCACTGACAAGCCACGCACCGATGGCACGGCTTCCGTTCGGAGGGGAACATAATACCACACACGCACATCTGCTCACTTGATGCTGATGTGCACGTGACAGAGGAGATCCCTGTGGCTTTGCGCTGATGACTAAATTAAAGACTATCAGAAGTGTCTGACGAGAAATGACTTTCCGAAGTTTATGTGTGTTTATACGATTTGATATGGAAGCATTGACGACATGCAATTGCTGGGATCTCTGGGAAAAAAGAACCACAGTCTTAAAACATTGCAGATAAAAGGCCTCATTCATTAAGACTTCTGGGAAATAACGCTGCTTGTAATTGGGATTTATCAGTTTTCATTCAGTTTTCGGGTCTGAAAATGTGTATGTAGGAGGAGCAACATCTCACCAACCAAAAATATAATCACTTTAGCTTTTTGGAAAAACAATATTGATATTGTGAAAGATATTATACTCAAGTAAAAACAATGCCAAGTGTAGAATTTATACCAGATGAGAGAGATGAGTGACTAATAAGCCCTGTTCAAATTTAGTTAAAATGACATGGTACATGAACAATTCCGAACCAAAAAAAGTCTAGAGCCACAAGATTGTCATGTGACAATGTGATTGAGTCAGATTCATTCCTATTAGATCAATCACAGACCATAACTGATTTTCAACATTCCTAGTGTTGTGATAAAATCCTGTAAAACTAAACAGCAAAATTCATACAAAAAGTGAAATTCTAACATATGGATGATATATTTTTCACTCTAAGTTTTAGCTTGCAGAAATACTGGGAGGCAGGGCTGTGTCATTGGAGGCAGTTGAGTTCAAAAAGCCTCAATCCCAATATAACAACTCTGCTTCTTTCTCTCTGTTGTACGTTTAGCACAGATTGGTTAAATATTCTAAGCGTGTATATTCTTGATGTAGACAACGTAAGACTTTTAAATCAGTCTGGCGCCATAATCTCATCAACATGCAGCAGAAGTGGGCGGGAGACGCAACCTTCTTTAAGCATTGAATTTTGCAGAGTAATTCCTGTGGTTTCAGCCTCGGATAAAGTCACATCCTCAGATACAACTTTTCCATCAGGAAGCAGCGGGAATTGTATCCTGCTTTTACTTTCCAAACTAAACCTTCTCCCGTCCCAAGTGCTTCCAGGGCTGAAAAATAGCTGCTGGTCTGCTGAGGCCTCTTCCCTCTGACACTTGTAATAAAGTGTAATAGGAATATAATGGAAATGAACAGTGTGTGTGGAGCTGCTGATAAAACTCAATTTATTATCGGGGACAGGAGTGTTAGGGTAAGTGTCCTACAGCACATGCACAATGACGTCTGGAACAACAAACAAATATATACTAACATTGATACTCATTAAAACCTATATGAGTGGATAGATGAACAAAAAGATGTATACAAGCCATTTACGGTAAAGAAGAGTGAACTGAGCAAGCAAAGAAATTCAGATTATATGAAAGAAAGGTAGCCTTTTTTTTTTTACCATTTTTTCCACTGTAATACTTACTTTCTTGACAGTCTATCTATATATTATTCCTCTGTTTACAGATTTTTTTACATAAATAACCAGATTAATTGACTGTTAGCAGTTCGCTTTAAAGATATAATCTTAAAATCCCAAAAGCAGCCTAGGAAGACTCCAACTTTTCTTTTATTTAAAAAATAAAACCTCCACAAAATACTAATACATTACACCCAACTGAAGTTTAGGGCTTACCGTAAACATTTTTATCTCTGCATAGTTAAAATGTTATGTAATTGATTTGACAGTATCACGCTGCCTCCCTTTTCTCTGTTGATCTTTTTCTTTTTTGAGCTCTTTCTTTGTTTCATCGGCAGTCAAAAACTTCATGTGACAAGCCGGTGTAGACCAATGGGAGCGTTCCTTTTTCTGGAAGCTAGCATGTGATTGTCCTGGGCTGAAAATTCTCATCAATTAAAATCCTCTATAATAAACATTTTATTTTTTAAAGAAATGATTGCTTTTACAATATTATTACACTGTCTGAGACTAACCATTAGAATTAAGCTACAAGCTAGAAAAACAGCTAGTAGCAGTAACATCTATGCAAATGAAACAATTGGCAAACTTTTTGTAGGTAAGCAAGAGGAAGGTCGTAGAGGAGGCTATTGCAGTAGTCAAGTCTGAGATGAAGGCATGTACCAGGGTTTCAGCAGGCGGAGGTGGAAAAAATATGTTTTGGTGATGTGTCTGATGTGGGGTCTGAATGAGAAGGTGGGGTCAAAGGTGAATCCAAGGTTTTTGATCTGTGGGGAGGAGGTGACCGTGTGACCGTCGATGGAGAAAGTGAAATCTTGTAAAGAGGGAAGGAGAGATTTGGGACCAATGGGCAGTGTTTCTAAATTATTGTAGTTTGAGCTTGAGGAAGTTGATGGACCAGGATTTTATTGAACAGCCACTTTTATTAAGGTTCAAGGTGGCCATTAGTGGATAGGCCAAATAAAGGTAGTACTATTTTAGAAAACATTTCAAACCAAAGTGCCAACTGGGTAAAGGTGTATATTATTCACTATATGGCATTTTATAAATTAGCTCATTACCTCCTTGAGGGGCATGCGTAATACATGCTAGCCAGTTAGCTGCTAGCACTAAAATTAACCTCCACAGCTGGCTCCCATTAGCCTGCAACAACAGTAAGAGCCTATCCGTCTACTCTAGAACCGACACACACACACACACACACACACACACACACACACACACACACACACACACACACACACACACACACACACACACACACACATGCACACACACACACACACATGCACTGTAGCCATGTTTAACCTGGCTGCGCTGCCCTCTGGGTTTGGCACTGCCTGTGTTTGGAAATGAAAGGCGGGAAAAGAGGAGAAATGGAAGAAGGAGGTGAAGTATGTGGTGGGGGGTATAATGTGGGAATGAGCATGTAGGCAGAAACACAGAGGATGGAAAGACGGATGGTTAGAGCTAATGGGTAGGGAGACCGCATACCGTGGATGGTCATAAAAAAAAATAAAAAAAACACACAGAAAAAATAAACAGAGAAAGCACAGGAGAGTAGTGCAAATAAAAAAGGTTTTTAAAAAAGTCAGCTCAGTCTGATTCATATTGCATTTAACTGTTACTGTAAGTCATTTTCTGTGCTCCTTTGTGGCAAAATAAAAGCCAACCAAATCAAGTAGATTATTCATCTGCAGAAGTTAAGTAGAACATACACTGTGTCTATTTATTACATTAAAGGAATATACCACGGAACCCTATGTTGATCAACTAAAAAAATTGACTTTTTAAATGGACATTTTAAATTTACAATGGACATTCATATCAACATGAACACAAAAAAGCACTGACTTTTAGTCGCTAAATGTAACTTTATTACCAAATACTGACACAATAATTTACTAAACTTATACTGAATAGGCTAACAGTTGTCTGTATATTCTGTGGGGCCATGTAAATCTTTACATTTAAACAGCTGTCTTCAAATTAGAGCTAGTTTCCCATAATTCTGCAGGAGAAAATATTAAAAGTAAAATGTCTCAGTGACATGTTTGTGAAGGTACACCTGCATAACTAAAAATGTGCATTAAGCATAACAATCTCTGTGCACTGGGATTAAACAGAGTGCCAGAGTTTTCAGTTTTCTTTAAAACAGCATCCGTGCAAACTACTAACAGTAAACCACATTCTGTAACTGGAATAGAAATGAATATTGCATAAAAGTAAGGACTGAAACCTTACACTTGTGCCTTTTGTTGGAGCTGCACAAAAAAAGCACATCAGTGATCTGAGGTAACTCTGCCACTAAAGCATGACTTATGTTATTGAGATCAAAAGATGAAGAAAAAAGCAGCCTGTCAGCAGTTTATCAGGGTCCTCACAAAACTGTATGTGTATTTGTGTGTGTGTGTGTGTGTGGGGGCTCCTGGCCTCATTAAAACTTCATAGATCTGTGAGCGCCGTTGAGGTGACAAAGAACTGGGTATCATCTTACATCCATACACACTGTCTGACTCTGCCTCCACCACACACACTTATACAATCTCTTTGTCTGATACACAAACACACACCACATCAAAAACGTCCACAAAACGCCCGACTCCCATCAACACACATAGTACCAGTCTGAAACTATCAGGGCACTTGTGTTAAATAATTAACGGTGTGAGATTAGACCGTCAGCCTTAGGCCATAAAGGTCCATCGATTCCCCAGAATGCATTTTTAATGAGCCGTCAGTAGGCATTCATTTCAGCTGACCAGTGCCCCGTGGATGACACACACACAGTCCAAAGTTAGCGCCAAGGGAGACAATTAGTATATGTATAAACAGAAGAGCTGCACCTCTGGACTGAACAATGAGAACAGCTACTGGAAGTTTCCTTAGTACTTTTAAGCATCATCTAAAACAAGAGTGAAACTAAAATGAAGACATAAGGCACAGAGAATGTGGTGTTATATATCTATTTATCCCACCACTGGGCTGTCTCTGCCTGTGTCCCTGCCTGTCTGCTAGCATTC
Source organism: Perccottus glenii (assembly GCA_024416835.2). Classification (NCBI taxonomy): domain Eukaryota; kingdom Metazoa; phylum Chordata; class Actinopteri; order Gobiiformes; family Odontobutidae; genus Perccottus; species Perccottus glenii. The sequence goes on along the minus strand of CM044563.2, from coordinate 13,444,278 downwards.
AGCAAAAAACCTGACATTTCCAAGAGCTAAGGTGGAGGCGGAGATGGTGATGCTGTGGTAGAAGGGGGGTATCCAATCTGTCTTTATATTGGGAATATGTAAAGATATGTCTAACCCCTAATGCTAACACATTCTTCTACTGTAAAAAGGAGAACGGGTGAGAGATTACAGGACTATTCTTCTGTTCATCATTAACAAATCTTTCATTGCTGTCATTGACTGGAGTCCTTGTAGAGGTGTGGCTAACATCACTTAACCAAAATGCTAACATACTGTTTCCACCTGGTGTCACGGTGAGGACACAATCCCTTCTTGCTGTCTACATTCATTGGTTTGTTGATTGTAACATGCAGTGTTTGTGCGTTATAGCATGACAGTTTGTTCTATTTATACAGCTATGTTGATTATTTTTGATTGTGCTTGATCAAATGCCCTTTTATCTTTGCTTTTGTAAACAAAGTTCCTCGCTGTGAGATGTCTAATCTATCACTTATCTCATCTTATCTACTGTGAACTGAGAAGGGAATAAGACCCGGAAAGAGTTTTCATTGAGAGATGTCTACTGTGATGTAAAATATACACACCTTTTATACAGAGGAATGTAATGTTGTGTGAAAAGGGGATGTATTCACTGTTCAACACAATCAGAGCCACAGGCTGGTTTAAACGCTTGAACGCTGGCCAACACTGTGCTGATTACAAACTGATCGATGCCTTTAACTGCTCTCTGTGTCCACACTGACACCAGAATCAATCTGTGTCCGGTGAGCTGTGGACTTGAACAAGAGGGTCCGCATGTTGAATGTTGGGACATCTCCTGACTCACTGTATGAAGGGTGTCCCTGTGTGGGTGTCTAGACATTTTTGTTTAATGAAATGAAAGAGGAACAGAAAGAGAAGCAGTGGATACAGATGCATTTGTTTCTCTAAATCACATGACTGGAGCATTATAGCATTGTATGCGTGTGTGTGCGTGTGTGTATGTGTATGTGTATGTGTATGTGTATGTGTGTGTGTATGTGTATGTGTATGTGTATGTGTGTGTGTGTGTGTGTGTGTGTGTGTGTGTGTGTGTGTGTGTGTGTGTGTGTGTGTGTGTGTGTGTGTGTGTGTGTGTGTGTGTATGTGTATGTGTATGTGTGTGTGTGCCTTGTGCTTGTCCTACCTTTCCCGTCTCTCGCTCAAAGTCAACGTACTCCCTGGTAGGAACCTGCCTCTGATCTCCGAGCAGGTTGGCAGGGAAAAACTGCAGGGACAGGTTTGTTCCGGTCGCTACAAATGCCTGTAGACACACACACACACACACACACAGACGTTAATGATTAGTTTTATAAAATCAATCACACAACGGTAGATGCGCAAAGTAATGGAACATGAAAGTAACATGAAACCTTTGTATGACCGCATACTGGACTAAACAGCGGATTGTATGTATTGGGTTGTGGATGTGGACGTGGATATGTAGGAAATACTGAAAGAAAAAATATATATTTTATTCAGTTCACTTATAAATTTGGGAAAGTATTGCAATAAGTGTTTTGTAGAGCAAAATTTAAACCACTGCCATATACAGTAATGACATCATACTTGTTTTTGATTTCTGCAAAATTGCTACTAGCTCTAATGGAAAGCATGCTGTGTAACTACTCAAATTGAAGTGCATTTCACAATTGCTAACATAAAACAATAAATTACATAGGGATAGAAAATCAAGTTAGCAAACTTATTGCGTGTTTTTAATGTATAGACAAAGGTTTTTGAGTGTGTGCTTGTTTGAGGGTTGGGAGGTCTGTAGTGTTTTCAAGACAGATCAATACTAAAGGCATTAGGGCTGGGAGCGTATGAATTATGCACCCTGTCAAATATGGCTCTCATCAGAAGCAAACCTGGATGGACAAGAAGAAACAACAGAGAAATAAATGGAGGAGAGGAGACAGATTAAAATGACCAAGAAAATGCACAGAGAGAAATTAGAGCTTGAAAGACCCCAGTCATCATTTCTGCTGGATTTGGAGTATTGGATTACAAGCATCTGATACTCATTTACTGCCTACTACTGCTGAAGTCAAAGGAAAAGGCAATGGAGAGAAAAGGGAAGTGTAGAAACAGAAGGGAGGGATAAAAGGAGAAGAACAAAGAAGAGAAGAACTCAAATAGAACATGAACGGAGAAAAGAGAGATGAGAGAAAGCAGTGCAGCACAAAAAATCAATAGTAGTTTAGCAGCGACTCATCTCTAATGAGCTGAGCTGAAGATAATTTACTTTGAATTATTGTCCGATTTATCAGATCAATCCTGGACATTTAGGGTTGCCCTCAAAACACACACACACACACACACACACGTACAAACTTGTGTGTGTGAGTTGAGGAATTCCAGGAAATGCAGCATTTAACATATGTGTATTAGAAAATTATATTCCTACAAAGGACTAAACAAGCCAGACTTAAAAAGATATGTAAGAAAAATGTAACTAAACCACTTAAAGTTACAACATTACACTCAAAGAATATTAATGGAAAAAAAGAATAAAGAAGGAATTGTGTAAAAGCTCCACAAAGAGGTTCAAACTGTCAGATTATATTGAACGTTTGATTGAATTCAGCTGAACAAATGTGGATATGTTTAAGCAGTTTAGCATCCTAATAAAAAGATGATGGGATGTTTTTATTATTTTAACCAAACGAAAAACTAAGCAGAAACTGAAGCAAAACATTTATATCATATTAAGATTTCTTTGTTACAGTCAATGATTAATGATATTAGTGTTTACATAGATAATAAGAAGTCTCAGAAAGTGCAGTTATAGGTGGCCTGTCATATCAGTTTGTACCAGCAGAGGGAGTCATGAGCTACTGCAGTGATCAACTTACATTGGCAACTTAAAAACATTTCATTTATGTAAGAAATACCATGAGATAAGGGACATGAGTAACATATTCATGTATTTTCTTTTTTATGTTTTGTATTTTAAGAGATTTTTTTTATTTAGTGTGCAGTGGCGGCTTGTAGCCCACTTCTTGTATCTCATTGTGTTGCTCCCTCGACATTAAAACAGCAGCGTTGTCTGGTCAATAGATAAATAAGCGACATGATGTCACAGCTGCTGTTAAAACCCTCGACCATCAATTCTATTAGCACCAGATCCTTATAAAGACCTGAGGACAGACAGACGCTGCATGTCCCATTACAAGAAAAGTAAAAGTAAAACTAGAAGTCCTGCCCCCTCGTGCACCTGCCCCTCGTCCTGAAATGATGACAGCGCGGATGTGAAAAATACCTCACAGATGACTGTAAGCTGTTCTAAGTGTGCGTTTACGTGGCAGTTGCCCCAAGGCTTTTTGCCTTACTTCACCTTTTGTTAAGGTCACGATTTAGGATGTTATACCCACACTGCAGACTTCACACATCCAACAATTAACATAAAGAAAAGGCTCATGTGTTTGTTCTGATGTTATTAACAGCTCAAACAAACAAAAAGTAGTGGTGGTTAGTAAATAGGCCATTACCTTCTGATAATTTAGTTTAAATCGTTTTGAAACAAGTCATTAATGTTATCTCTACTAGGACTGCACAGTATATCGTAATTTTCCATATCACAAAGAACTGTACTGCAGGGTTTTTTTTTTTTTGTGACACATTCACCCTTTTCAGGTTGGTCCAATCACAGCTTCTGTAATGCAACCCAATCGATTGAGTTGAAAGTGGTTTAGTGCTCTGCTGTGTAAGAAGGATATCTAGTAAACAGTCATAAAAAGTTGTGCGACAGTATTATTATTATTACATACGTCCTTACATGCTTATGACACCAAGTTAAACAAGCATCTGTGAACTGGTATGGACATGTAGACTGGGCTTTTGATTGGCTCGCTGCACAAAGTTTACCTAAATACATCAACTTAAAGCTACTCTATTAAAGACCATGGCTGCAACTGCACTGCTGCAAACTCACATATGACTCAGTACATTATTTATATCAGTGTGAAAAGTTGTGTATATCAGACGAGATATGTGTTCTCATCGCCATTTATAGTTACAAGGCGAAATGTCTGGTGATTAGGGCCCACTGCATGCATGGTTAGTATGGTTTGTTTTGCTTGATTGCTAGTGACATAAATCAAAATGACATTATACTACTACTACTTATACTATACTTTATACTCTTTTCACTAAATACTGTGTAACTTTGATTAACAGCTTTCATATTAATTTTGATGGCTACTTTTACTTCTAACATTTCTTTTACTTGGCTACAGTTTTTGGTTTCTCTACAATCACATAAATACTAGCTTTAGTTCAGGTTTCAGTTCAGTTTGATTAAAGATGAAGCTCACCTTGTAGCTTTTACCTACAAGGAAACTCCACGTGGATGGATTGTAAGTGTGCTAAGCGGAGACAAAGTGTGGTTTGGAAATAAAGGACACGGCCCGCCATCGAGTGAGTTGTAAAAGTCAACCTCATACTATCTTTAACTGCAACAACAAGCCGGATGCTGCAATCCAAAACAACCAGCTAAAACCTGACTACGTGCTATTGTGTTTGCCCATTTAGCCAGTGTATAGCCTCTGTGAGGTTATTGTACACACCAGAATTAGACACGACAGGTGATATTTATTTTAAGTGACCAATTTCAGGTCATAAATTACAGCCCTGCTTGTGTTTGTAATGTGTGTAAAGTGTGAGCTCATGCTAGTGCCAAACCATGCTCACAGACAATGATGACAGCAACGAGAGAAAATATATAGGAGGTGGAAGGACTGTATGAGGGTCTGTGTGTCTGATAACAAGTCTACTTCCTGGTGGGATGTGCACACAAACATCAAGGAAAGCGACGCCTGACGACAATATGTTTAACTGAAGGAAGTCTCTTACAAAGGCAGCTGTTTTTACAAGACTACATTTTATTAGACACAGTAAACACAACTGCACTCACTACTTCTGAGCGTCCGTCTCTGCATGCATTCTGGAAGCGCGCTTGTCTTTCCTCATGTGGCCGGTCTCTGAATCCAGTATATTTAATCTGGAGAAAACAAGGAAGAAAACATCTCATTCATCCAGGTTAAACAACAATACATCAAAGTACACAATATACATCAAAAACTACAAAAACTGAGAGCCAATATGCATGAAATATTATAATATCTACTACTCTTTAATCAAGATTGAAATACAGAAACAAATAATGTGTGTGAGAGACGCCGAAACATAGTCCTAGTAGCACTAAACAGATTCTGATTCTTAGTGAGCCAACACTATCTCGTGATTGGAAGTCGCCTATAAAGTGTGCTGTGATGCTCACTATTGCTGCAGTAGCTACTGAGGCTGCAGTTGGAAGATAAGCCACAGGAATTTTGATTTGAGGCAAAAGGACTCATTACTTGAGTGCTACGTGATCCTCACATTCAACAACTACTGAGAAACGCTGGGTTAGCACCACCATCTACGTATATATATAGAGTCTTGATTTTATTAAAAATTAAAATAGTATTGTTTTACAATTACTTATAGACAGTACATGGGTATCCCTACCCAAAATGTAGTCACTGATGTCCCTCCTTTGACCATTTTATGACTAATATCTGTCAGAAATATAGCCTAATAATGAGGATTCAGTAAAGAACAATGCATTTCCTTATAGATAAAGCTCTTGGATCAGTGAGATGCTCTGTCAGGGTGATGATAATTTAACATTCCCAATTCGTGTAAATATAATGTATTGGTTTATTGTGTAGGTAGTTTGTAATTACAGATAAGCTGTAAACTACAGTATCTCTTGACTTACTTTCAAAATCAAAGCAACGCTATTTGAACAAAACTTTAAAAGAGTCACGATATAAAATTAGTTAAGCGGCTCAATCACTTTTTCTTTGTTCTTCTTTTAACAAAACTGTACGCGTTGTGTTGATTTGAGATGAAAAGTAGCCCTCGGTGTTTAGCCTCACGGTGTAAATCATACAGAGAGCCGTCAGTCAGCGTGTTGGGTCTAACGAGGCTGCCTTGTTTCCGCCGTGCTCTCACAGAATGAACGGTGTGTTATCACTCACCTCGCACTCCCGGCTCAACTTGCGGAAAAACTCCTCGTTCTCAAACTTGCTCCTCTGGTCCGGGACAACCCGCGGCATCTTCTCCTACTTTACGGCCTTCTCCTGTAGCTTCGAGTCGGGACTGGTTAGTGAAAAGTTCCTCGGTCTTTTAGTCAGTGACTCTCCGTGACTCAGTCCTCTTCTTCCGTGTCTTTCTGTGAGTGTGTGTTGTCTTCCTTGTGTGGAGCTATGTGTGTTGTGACTCTTACGCGGCGTGTGTTCGCCTCTGGCTCCAAGTGGCTTTTATTAAATGACCCTCTCCTCGATAGATAACGCTCACTCTGCCCGCGCGCCTCCCTCCCTCACACGCACACTTCTCAAGGTTTTCTCCACCTCCTCGATCCCTCACTTACCTGCAACTTTCCCACAAAGCACACACTACCGCTGAATACGACAACCCATAGAGAAGGAAAGGGCAACACAAAGTGGCATTTTTAGGTCAGGGGAATTATGCTCTTTATACATTTAAACTCAAGTTACTTTGCTTTTACTTGAGTTGAGTTTACTTGACAGGTTGATTTTGTTATTTGGCTAAAATTTTGAATAAAATAGAATAAAGAGAAAAAAGGGTGGGAAAGGGGGGATTAACTTGGACCTTTTAACATTTAAATTTAATTTTTCTGCAAGTCTGAGGCTGAAGACTAGGCTACGACGAAAAAACGCATATTGCAATCCGTTTTTCTTCTATTAATACAATATTATTAAATATGCCAAAGTACGATAGTCCTGGGTGCACTTGAAGGCAGCACTAGTCTACTTCCTGGCTCCGTCGAGTCGCACTTCTGACTGTACACTCAAAATACCACCCCCTCTTTCTCGGCCATGAGCCCCTCGCACCCCCATTTACAATAATAATAATACTATTACACACACACATACACATACACACACACACACACACACACACACACACACACACACACACACACACGCGCGCGCGTGGTTTTCACCGCGCATGCGCATCTGTCGCAACCGCAGAAACTTTATAGGATCCTTATGTGAGAAGCAGTGAAAGAGGCACACGGAGAAGCACAGGCGAAGCGTTTGTGTGTCTTCTGTAAAATGGATCTTAGTCCAGTTGCTTCATCTCGGACACGTGCGGCTGCTTGGGTTTTATTCTGTGCCTCTAGGAAAATAATCCAACCAAGGAATATTTTTTAAAGTGGAAAAACATCTAGGAAAGACAAGGGATTAGATCAATTCTAGTTCAACCAATGTATTGTACACAGGCATATGTGCCACCAAATACTAGACTTATTCAGTTTATGTAGACTGTGATGAATTCAAACAGGCCCATATAGCACACGTTATTGGATATGCAACAAGAATGTTGGAGATGTTTGGAGATGTTTGGAGGGGATGGTTAGTTTGGTGTGGGTGATGGTGCGGTGCAAAATACACATTTTCTCTTCTTTTTTTTTTTTTTTGTTTGTTATGAATTTATAAAGTATTGCTATTAATGGTTTGTTTCCTGTGGTGACATTGGTGAAAGTATTGAAAGACATTGATTTATAAATTGTAAGGGGGTGGGATTTTATACGTTTACACTCCACCCCACTCCCTTTCAGACATTATTTATATTATTTCATATATATATATATATATATATATATATATATATATATATATACACACACACACACACACACACACATATATATGCAGTGGGTAATGTTTTATTTTTATGAAAAGACAAACAAGAATGTATTATGCTGAATATTTACTAGTACATAAATAATCAAGTGTGTTTTTTGTTATTTACAACATTTATTAAGTTGAGTGCAAGAGATCCAACATAAACACACAAAGTACATGAATGAATGATGGAGAGAACATCTGGTGCAACTTCTCCTAACCAGCGATGTGACTTTATCCTAATGCAGATGTACTCAGTCAAAAACGTATTATATTGTGCCTTTACTTTTCAGTTTAATAATTAATCATTTTCAACATTCATCTACACCTTTCTAGAGCGTGAGTGTTGTTTTATTGATATAAAAAAGTATTGTACTTGTTTTTGGAAATAAGCCATTTTGTTAAATGCTTTGTTGTGTTGGTAATTCCTCTTGTTTTGACCTGTTACGTAAAGAACTTGTGTGCATGTTATTATTGTCACACTGGATGTTCTTAGTCTTTATCTGGAAAGCTTTTGTTGCATTAAAGCTCACATTGGCCTTAATCAGAAATTTCACAGTGTACAGTTGTTATGAAAAAAAAACTCTAAGAGACTTTTGTTTGGTCTAAGCCATATTTGTTTAAAAACTTTGATGTTCTTTGTTCATGCTGTGTTTTAAAAACTCAAAAAAATTTTTTAATTCTCTAAGAGACCATGACTGCCTTTTGTAGCAGAATGTAAACATGTTCCATTAAAGTACAATGAGGTCAAAATGAACACAGGATTTAAGGAGACAGCCTTGTTTCTGGTGGAGGACCAAAGTCACACATACACATATTTAAGCCCAGACATTTTGGCAATTGCAACATAATGAACAATTATTGTTTGATTATGCAATGAACACACCCTTGAAATGCAGCACAGATACTTGGCCCGGTTAACACACACTCACTTGTACACAGAGTAAATATGAGCATTACATTCCCGGGGGAGTTTCATAATAATCCATGTGCTTCTTAATTAAACTGTGAGCAAGAAGCCTCTGGTTCAAAGCCTCATGCAGCGCTCTTCTGTCGGGACATGTTTGCTTGTTTGTTTCATCGTGTTTGTGTGGAGGGATCCCCAGCGACAAAACAAAATCAAATGTACATTTTTCTGCTTTAGTAAGTTAGCCTAGTTTTAGTAAACCCACTTTATTTGTGACCTATACGCCGCTCCTTATAACAATGATAATAAAAAACTGACCTAAACTAAAGTCCAACAGAAAGAAGGCTATGATAAATGATGTCTAATATGGACCTTTAAGATTTAGAAAAAAATGTAATTAAAATGTTCAAAGTATAAGACATTGGATAAACAGACAAGAAACATGGCTCATAATTTGACTTCACTTTCCTACAAACAAGCTTTTGTAAATGTAACAGAGAACGTAAGCAGCAACCATCCACCTCCAAAGCAGTGTCGTCAGGCGGGTGTTGAGTAAATCTGATGGAGATCTGGTCATGCCGACTGTAAAAAACAGAATTTTTTGTTGTTGTAAGATTTAAACATTAATCCTAACACAAGGCCTGCAATAGGGGCCCCCACTCTACAAGCATTGCTCCTAGTGGCCCTCATGAATAGACACAGTGCTCCCCGAATGCCCGCGTCATTGATTGGTCCCATAAATGCTCCCATTCACAGCCCGAGGACGCTGCACTCACACACCACTGATGACTTTACTGTGCCCCTGTGGGTGAGCGCTGCGGGGCCAAACAGTGCGTGTGTGGTGGGCAACAGTAACCAGTAATGCGCTAAAAGGTTCATTAATTAATAAGATAATCTGCGGCTGCCATGGCGAACAGTTTCTGACACAAAGTCAGGTCTCATCTTCACACAGCACACTGGGCAGGGCTCACTGTCGTTCACTCAACACGGGAATATCCTTTGCACAAACAGGAGTACTTTGGAGTTTGGGTCCAACATTAGTCTTTACATTTTTGTAAAATGTTTGTTTAAATAATATTCCTCGGCATATGAAGCCATATTTAGATATAGCAGAGATCCAGTAACAGAAGTTAGCTATTAACCCTAGTTTGTTTGCCCTGTTGCTAAAGACATAAAAGCCTAAGTTAAATGGCTACTTGTCCATTTCTATGTATTCATATTGAAAGTGTTGTGTATTTCTTTTCTACAATATTCTCAGACTGATCTCAGCTGTAGCTCATGACTCCATCTAGTGGACACTGATAAAACAGACTTTACTGACAATGTTTTTTCCCAAATGTGCATAGATTATTAAAATTGTGTGCTCATCAGTCAACTTGAAACCTAATCTGACTAATAATGACTATATTACTCAAGACAAGCCTTGTGAATGTTTTTTGTATGGCGTAAAAGAAGATAAAACTTGCAGTAAATGAGACATAAAGCTGTTGGTTGTATTATTCAGGATTTGTGTCTGGCTCGTTGTTAATGGCAGCCAGGCACACAGAAACATGTTGGCTCTATTAGCAGCTCTGGAAGATGCTGCTGCTGCTACGGAAATGGCCTGATAAATATTTAAAACGCATCAATAGTTTAGGCACACGGGAAAGCTAATGATGCTACAGTGACACAGAACTAACGGTTTCTATGTCTGAGACTGAAGATGCCACTGGAACTCCTCTGTACTAGAGAAAAGAATAAGTGAAGATGTAACAAAGGTTCTTGTCGCCTCAGCGCCTCTTGGAGTGTCTATCTGTGTGTTTCTGTTTAATAATGCTCAGACATTCACGGCACAAATTACACCTCTGACTGAAATGTGCCTTCTGACTAAAAGTACTTATGCTTTCACTGCAGAATTACAGCGTTGAAAAAAATACCAAATAAAAATGCATTCTGCGTGAGAGAAATTGAGTCAATGTTAAAGATTTGTCTGTGACATCCTACTGTATTTAATCAGCAATTTTCTGTAGTCTCTGCCCTCTAATTTTAAAGCAGTGTTCTGTGTGGTGCTAGTGTTGGACATCAGGTAATTAGTCCAGAAGCATGTGACAAAACAATCCTGATTTACACATGAAAATATGATATCACACGTTTACTCTGTCTGGGCAAAATGCTCTTCATTAAAATGATAAAAAGGGTATAGTTGTGATAATATGCGGTGTTTTAACAGGATTTTATAATGGAGTCTACCCCTCTGCGTTCATTGTAGTTGTGTCTTACCAAGGAAACACTGACCTTGATTGTCGACTAGCTTTGTAATCCCAATACTTAATATTAGCACCAAACTCTGATCCATGTACCTCCTAGTACTCATAATATTTATCTGAAATGTAAATTCTCTTTGTTGCCTTCAGGACATTGGTATGTTTTACCATATTGTAAAACAAATCGCTATTCAAAATATTTTATCCCAACAGCTATTTGTATTTTAAACTCTCAGTAGTCTCTTTTTAATTCACCTTTTTACAGCATATTTAAGCCGTTCTCATATTTAAATATTTATTTTACTCATTAATGTTTCTCCACACAGCTCTAAGGCCCACCTTTGTCTACTCGTTGTAGTCCTATTTACAATTGCTGGTTTCCTTCAATTGTTATTGTTCTTTTCTAGTGTGTTTTATTTTACTGCTGCTGCTCAAATGAACTGCCCCTGGTGAGATTAATAAAGTTGTCTAAATCTGAATCTATCTGCTTCTAAGTTTGTTAGATAGTAGTGGGTAATTTTAAAATTAATCTTGAAATTTTTAAGATGAAAATGTATTGATATCTGAAATGGTTGGCTGATAGCATAACTTGAATTAAAGGGAATGTTAACCAAGTAAGTCACACATAAACATTTTTTTGTTATTTGAAAACTAAGTGAGAATACATAGATAAAAGAGACATTTTTGTGTGTGGGGTCATATTCGGGGTCATGGGGGAGGCCCCGGGTGTCTGTGGTGCACGTAGACCCGGTGTCACAGAGTGAAAAGGAGGTCTGTAGTTGATGAAATGGCCATTAGTTACAGACAGGATTAGAGCGCTGCTACATAAAGAGCGCTGCACGTGGGATCAGTCTGGTTACATCAGCGACTGGGACCGTCCTCACACACTGCACACAGAGGTACAGCGCACAGCAGAGACGCCGCTAGTGTGTTTATTCCTGGCCAGACTGTGGGATCCCGTGGCTGAAAGACAAATTTGGATTTGTGCGTGGTCCAGTATTTAAGTATATCTTTTACAGTGTTATGGTCAGCCAGTCTGTCTTGTCTGTGAGCCTCTGAAGACCTCAGACAGAAATGTAGTGAGGCTACGATGTAAGCAAATAAAAATGGCTTGGGAGTTATTAGATTGAACCATAAACAATATGTCAAATTTAAACAAACAACCTTATTTGATAGTACTGTTCCTCATTACATTAGTGTCTTTGTGGTAAAACCTGCAGAAGTAGGACTTAAAGCTGTTGTATAATGTGAAACATCTCAGTATGGCTCCCTCTAGTGGTCTTACATGAACAAACCACATGTTGTACTATGCTGGAGAAATACTGTCTTTAAAAAATAAAATAAAAACTGCATTCTTAGTGATTTATGCTTTGGTTTGCAAACCAGTTATTCTTTTATTTCAGAATAAGAGTATCTCAAGCATACAATAGGAACAGTTTAAATTTGTGAGTAGTAGAAACATTCCCTAAAAAGTATATCTACAGCCATGCCTCTAGAGATTGTTTTTAAACTTGTTTCTAAAAACAGTGTTCCACAAACTTTTCCCCCCAATAGGATCATATATATATATATATATATATATATATATATATATATATATATATATATATATATATATATATATATATACATATATATATATATATATATATATATATATATATATATATATATATATATATATATATATATATATATATATATATATATATATATATATATATATATATATATATATATATATATATATATAAAAAGATTTGTGCCCTATTTCCTTTTGGTCATTTTTGTATAGGTTTGTCCTATTTTGTGTTTTGTCCATTTTTAGCATAGTTGTATTCGTTTCCAATGCTATTTATTATATATTATATTTATAGATTATATATTCATTTTAGTGCCCTTGATTATTTTAATATAGGCTAGAATCATTGATGATCATTGGCTATTTGAAAAAGCTAACATTTCACTTTTTATTTTCTTTATTTATTTTTATTACTGAATTAGACCTTTGCATCCCAAATAAAAACTTCCACTAACCACTTTTGGGACCTGACCCAGTGTTTGGGAACCGTAGCTCACAGTTTGTGTCCAGCTTAACACTAAATAAAGTATTCACTGAAATACATGCTAACAGAGCCTAAAACATCTCATTGGAGGTGCATTTCAATGCTGTGATCAGTGTCTACCACTAGGGGGCGACATAGCCAGCAACTTCTGGTTTCAGAGGCGGAAGTCTTTTCTCGCATCCTCACACCTTTCCTCTAATGGTGGACATCTCGTTCAGAATTAGGCATTTTGTTTTGAGACACCTACAAAACTAATCACTGTCATATCCCTTTTTAAATAGTTAACTAATATTTTTGTTCTTCTAAAATCTTGTATGAACACTAAGCTAATTTGACACAATTTCTATAAACCACACTTGGACATCCACTTTACCACAATATCTTGCATCCAGTTCAATAAACACTGAATTATTAAGGCTGAAAAACTGTAATACGACTCTGTGGTCCATATTCATTGTGTTCACGTTTGAATAATAATTATTTACTTTTTAAAAGAACGGTCATTTACCAGTAAAATCGAGTTTAATAAATACATTTAACAAAGTAAAAGCAGAGATATTTCAATAATAAAGAGTCTCCGCTCCAACTGTTTGGAGTTCTGAGCTGGTTGGTCTCCCAGCAACAGAAAGACTGCCGCTGTTGAGCTATTAATATCCTCTTTGTGCATGTGTCTGTAAAGATGGCAGCACAGAGGCCTGGTGTGTAGATATTGAGCTGCGTGAGGTGAGGACACATGCGGAGTTTGTGTGGCGAGCCCTTTTGCTGTGCGCCCTGCAGCCACAGGTCAGGGGCGTGGTGGCGCAGTGCCCTCCTTTTACCACTAGGGGGACTACCTGTTCCACGTCAGACCCATGAAAGAGGCACCAGGGAGTCCTTTTGGCTGTACGGTCTTGGATGGGATGGTTATGTTCACAAATTAAAGGGATATTGGACTCTCCTTTATACACCAAGTTATTTAATATATAACATAACTTGACTATTAGTAAACTGTACAGGTACTACCACTAATAAAGTAGTCATGCATGTGTATTTTGCACATATACATGGTGCACGGTGGCAGAGTGGTTAGCCCTCCTGCTTCACAGCAAGACTTCTCTGGGTACTCAAGCTTCCTCCGACCACCCAAATACATGCATGTATAGGTCAACTGGCAACTCTAAAGTATCCCTAGTGAATGAATGTGAGCGTGAATGGCTGTCTGTTTCTAAGTGTCAGCCCTGCAACTAACTGGCCATTATCCTGGGTGTACCCTGCCTACATAGGCGCCAGTCACCAGCGACCTGATAAGTGGACGAAAATGAATGAATGAACATGGTCAAAAGCACAGGTGGGATGAGCTGAGTCACTGTCTATATATGTCAAGGCAGTCTTAGGTTAGCCAGGTTAGGTTTTTATTTACACAGACACAAACAGTTATCTGTTATGGTGTTAGTGGGACCAGCTGGATATTCAGCAAAATAAATACAAAGTGAGGAAGAAGTAAAAAAAAAAAACCATGCCACCCATTAGCATTTTATTATTATTCTCTTTCAACTGCTTCACTTCCTGCCTTCCTCCTCTTTGATGCTTTAACCCAGGGGCTCGTAAATCACCAAGACTGTACTATGTACAGTATTGTGCAAGAAATGTTAAGTGGGCTAATCCCATTATAGGAACTGTCTTCAGTGTAAAAATGTTCTAAACATGATGGTAGGTCGCTGATCTTAATATCACAAAGTCTGTCAGATTACATGAAGAAGAATTTAAGATGGCCAACATCCACAAAAAAGATCTGTGGTTAGTTCCGTTGTGTAAAAAAAAGAGACTGTAAAAAGGTCTAACTAAAAGGTCAGCACGTTGTAAAAATGCAAGTTAACTAAAGAATTTGCACTGCTTTAGGGCTAAAATATTACTCGTTCTTAGATTTACAAAATGATGGCATTGGAACGGCCTGACCAGGTTTTTGGCAGGTGTGTCCTGTCAGAGGCTGAAGAAGACCTTACAGGTAGGGATGATGTTGTCAGTGAAAGCTGCCAGATGGTGCATATCGAATAACATTTAGCACACACACCCATGCATGCTTGTGCACGCACACACACACACACACACACACACACACACACACACACACACACACACACACACACACACACACACACACACACACACACACACACACACACACACACACACACACACACACACACACACACACACACACACACACACACACACACACACACACACACACACACACACACACACACACACACACACACACACACACATACACATACACACACACACACACACACACACACACACACACACACACACACATACACATACACACACACACACACACACACACACATACACGCACACACACACACACACACTCGCACACGCACGCACACACGCTCACTCACTCACTCACTCACTCACTCACTCACTCACACTCACTCACTCACTCACTCACTCACTCACTCACTCACACGCACACACAATTATAAATAAAGTCTGGTTCAGATTTACACTGCCTGTTGATGAACAGCGTGCTTTATTCTATTGCAGTTAATATTACATATCATTTTGCACATTGTTCCTTTATGCTCCTCCATTTTATTGTCCTTCAAAGAACAATTAGAACCCGTCAAAGTTAAGCGTGTTCAGTCATGATGTACCGCTTGGTGCTTTAGTGGATTAGCTCTGGCTGTGCACCATGTTCATCATCACGCTGACAATCTCTGACTAAGTATCTCAAGGTGAATGATGATCACCAATTCTGCTATAGCGCAGTGTAGGTTTCTTTAAAAAAAAACATCCCATTGCTCATTCTCTACTCATCCCGCACCACTGCTCTTAACTCCCTCTGATCTCCTGTCTGCACCCCACTTTCTCCTCTCCTAAATCTTTTCTAAATGCAGTCTCACTTACACAGCGCTTTTCTGCTGCGATAAGCACTGAAACTATGAGCAGGCATTCTGTTACTGTGCTGTACTAGAAATGCACTGAATATTAATTAGATTTGAGAAAGAGTGTCTGTGTGAAAAGGTACTCTTGAAAATTTAAAACATTTTACATGAAAAAGGGGGATTTAAACTTTTATGTAAATGGACAAATCACGGATAAAAGGACATGTTTTATCACTCTTCATCAAGGCTCTCTTCAGCTCACATTTGTTATTCTTTTCAACCAAGTGCAAAAATGACTTCCTGTTTAGTTCACATAACTCAAGGGTCGTTGCGTTCCACGCTCATTTATATTTAACATCAGGGCTTGTCACTACATTCACTGTGGTCATGAAATATTTATGTAACATCTATACGCCTCACTCAACACCAAACATAAGTAATAGGATGGCCACATTCCGGTGTAGCATTTATACCACACTTCCCTCATTCTTATCATGTCACACTCTCACATGTTCATCTCTCGGACAATCCATGCTCAGCTGTCAACGTTGAAACATCTCATCCGGCTGCCACTATTGTCATCCAGCTTCTGTGACTGTTGTCCAGAACAACCCTCACATTCATCCCCTTCAACTCAGCAGCGTCAGACATTGTTCTTTCCACAGGTTCCTTGTATCATCATCGTTTCTTACTGTGGTCAAAACCTCGTGCCAAACCTCATCTGTGGTCAACAAACTTTGATCTTTACGAAGAATGAAGAAATAGCACTCATCTATTTTTGATGAGGTTCTCATATGAATCTAATAAGTCACTTCCAGGGATTGCCCAGTTGTCATGGTGATGGTTTCATTATTATCAGATAGAAGATGAAGGAGTGCTTTGATTGCATCTGAACTCACTGAATCCATCCCTGTTACGACCTACTGTGCCTGTACACGTGTCTGATTCTCAGCTTCTCTCAAAAGAGTCAAATCCATTGAAAGAGAAAAAATGGCCACAGTCTCACTTTTGATTTTTTACGTCAAAGCGGGACCTGACTCACCCCTTAAACCTTGCAAAATACAGGGCTATCACAAGCCTCAGTGTGTCAGACTCATTGTAACACTGACAGCGAGCAGCCAGCTACAATAAAATCAGATATGCTCTGCGCTGTTGGCAGTGGCATCTACATTGTTATTCTGGAGAAAGGCTCTGCTCAAAATGAGAAATTATGATATCATCTAAGTACACTGAATCATGCCTGACAGAGATTCTATTTTCATATAAAACCCATCTCGTTTTTATTGATTATAATGGCCCCCGGCAGCCGTACACGTCATAGACTGGTATATGTGCACCCCTGGCTATTGAAATGCCTGCTGCTGTAAAGATCATGCGCTGAATCAGACACTTGCCGAAAATGAATTTTGTAACAGTCAGTGTTTATTTCCTTCCATTTTTGGAATATAATTGTTTCAGAAATTATTCTTTTTGCCTAGGCCCTTATCCAAATGTCCCTCTAACATCTGCCAATGTAATATCAGCCCACAAAAGCCATTAACAATGTAAGGCAAATCTGCTTTGAATGTAATAATCCCACAATCATTTACTGTTTTGTGAAATATTATTGTAATTTTAAAAGACTTCAGTCTTTTAAAATTACAATTACCTAAAGACACTTTTTGCCTCCATCTTTTGGCAAAATAATATATGTAACTTTTGTTGCTGTTTATGGCTGGACAGGGACTATTTTTTTCCAGCAGAAGGAATGCTTTTAGTGATTTTACTTCATGAAAGTTGAATAGATACATATTTTTCGGCTTTAATATCGGTATTGTGTGGCAACCGTTTTATAAAAGCAATAAGGTACTCGAGGCAAGTGCTGTATTGTGATTCCTACACCGTGTACCTGCGCAGCAGCTGTTTTTCACGGTCTTTGTTGCTGAATATGTTCTTTAAAACCACATTGCTTTGCAGATAAATAAATGTGTAATTTTTTTGTTGCTGGTATTTATTTTATGAATAAAATAAATATTAAAATATTTTTATGGAGTTTTATAAAGCCATGTTTTACATTGGATGTAGAACAGCAAGGGGGTTTTAGGCACTTCGCTCCTTAAATTCACTGTAAAACTTACTATTTAAGGTTTGCCTTTCAAATAAATGAAGATGGTTAATGCTATTATCCCTTTTCCCTCAGGGCCATGCTCAGACCTGCCCTCCTGACACACCAACACCTAAAATGGTGCTCAAAGGCTGCAGGGAGGGTCATCCCATGCAATACGACCACATTGTCGTCATGTTGGATGGCCAGTCCATTACTGAGGAGAGCGAGGACATCTCAATGGCACTGGGCCTTATCCTTTGTATATATTTTCTGTTTGGGATCCAATATCCTAAAGGACTGAAAAAGACACTGACCTTCCTGGAGTGCGTTGTCTTAAAAATGAAGGATGCAGCCGGACTTCCTGTCACAATTAAAAGAGTGTACAACTCAATCTGTGAGTCTCTCTCTCTCTAGTGTACAACTCAATCTGTGCATAGAGTCTCTGTCTCTCTCATATTCCAATTTCTATTTTTTTTCACCCAGTATTGTTAGTTAAAAAGCACTGATTATATTTGCAACTAAAATAAATGAATGTTAAATGTTAAAAGTGTAATGTATTTTCTTTCAGTAAGTAATGTACAGGGTTTTGAATCTTTCAATCCATGTTTTGGTATAAAAGTTTCATGTAGAAGCATATTGACTCAAACATTGTAGTATATGGCATGATAATGGCCTACTACCTAAAAAAAAAGTTTCTAAAAAGCACCATTTGACAAATGTGCTATAAAGCTTAAGTGCCATTAATGCCAAAAGAGGTTCCGCTATAACGAGCCAAAGAACCAGTGTTGAGCACCATTTTTGTTGAAGAAATTGTAAACAATCAAGGTGCTTTATAGCACCTCTTATGGTTCTACATAGCACCATTTGACAAAGGTGCTGTATAGCACCTTAAAGTGGTTCCCCTATGATTACGAGCCAAAGAACCACCTTTAGTGGTTCTTAACAACAAATCAATGGAAGATGATTTCAATTTCTTAAAATCAGTCTTGAAATCACACAAATAATACTATTTCAAGTCATTAAATTGGATGAACTGAGTCATTATTTTAAGAAATATGATCCAAGACTAAGTGATATTTATTCATTAGGAAGAGAAACGGAAAAATAATAATCTGAAGCTGTGCAATATGTGTATGTGATTAATCTTGTGAGGGTGCAGATATCTGGTTTTACCTGACTGACGTTTTGGCAGTATTTGAAGGGCTTCCTCACACTTGAGTGTTCAAAGCAGCTGTCAGTCATTCTTCACTTTCCAGGCACTGTTTTCCTTTTCAGTCTTTGTTGCCCTCTAAATCAAAACCAACAGAGTCACTCTTCTGCTGTAAAGTATGTTTATTCTTGGGACTGCATTTGATATTATACTGACACATCAGCAGAGAAATCATCTTTTTAATCATGTTTTAAGCTCGTAATTTTACCGTAATTCATTAGATAGGGTGCACATAGGTCAATTAGCTTTAATAAATGTAGCTCTGACAAAAACAGTAGTGGACCCAATATATAATTGAATAATGGATAGTTTACTGTGGACGCGAGGCCAGCAGCGGCTCTATTGACTCCAGTTCTGACAATCTAATGAAACAGTGAGTCAATTAAGCAAAGAAAACACACTTTGTTTTCCAGCATAGTATTGACAATATTGACAATGCTGATAATTGGGCTTTCTAGTAACTGGAGTCAGACCCTCAAACATTTGACTGAGATTGTGCTAATGACTCCATCTACTGGTACATCGTGATATATACAATTCATCAAAATTGTTAATTCTTAATATTAGGGGCAATATTTCAAGATCTAATAATATATTTATTATAGTTTACATCTGATGATGGTCTGTTGTTGAAAGAACTGGTCATAAGCCACATGATCAGGTAGGCTTTTGTAACTGTTTAACGCCCCCTGAACATCAATTTGTTCAATGTAATATTGTGTAAATGTCTTCTTGCGTTTTAGTGCAGCATCAAATGGGACTTCTTGGTAATCTCAAAATCAAGTTTGGCTGTAGGCCCAAGCATCACTGCTCGCAGCTTCATTGTCAGTGTTGGTAAAATAACAATAAAAAGATAATAAGAAAAGCTGCAGTGCTTAAAAAGCGAGTTGATCTCTAAAGATGGTTACGGTTACAGTGAAGTAGTGAGAGGTGAGGGAGTTTTAAGTGAGTAGGAAGAGCAGGTCCTGGTGCCCTGCCTCTCGTCTGTGTTGAGCTGAGCCCTGCAAACCAGGTTTCTATGCTGCCACCTCCACAGCAGCTCGGAGGATGAAAGGAAGCTTGAGCTCTCTGTTGGTGTCAGAATGAATGCTGTGTGACATAACCTTTCTCCATTCCATCTCTGCCACTCACATTTACCATTCTGTTTATCATCAAACGTCGGAGTCTGTCTTGTATAAATAAAGTAATATAGACGTGGGCAGTAAAGTGCTCTGGTTCATTTAAAGGAAAGAAGAACTGAGGTAGAAGTCCTACTTCAGTAACTGTACTTCTAAACCCCTGCTGTCATGATTATATATATATATATATATATATATATATATATATATATATATATGATATATATATATATATATATATATATTGGTATATTATAATGCACCGCCTCATACTTGAGGTTAACATTCTTTAAGCTTTGATTAGTAAGATTAAGTCCTGTCAGAGTCAAACATGGGATAATTCAAACAGAGGAACGATCTGAACAGGGTGAAAAAAAAAACATTTAGGTCAGTGACATAATCAAAAAGGCAGATAGTCATTTATCTAGATGTAAAGTATGTGTACAAGGTAATGGTGTAATTTTATGTTAAATATGTCCCGTGCAGTCCACAGTCAGAGTGAGACATCATTGAAAATAGTCAGAGCAAATGATTTATTTTTAGATGTCTTGAGCTGATATCTCCTGAGTTTAAGGGTTGTTAGTGTGTAAAAGTGAGAACAAAACCTGTGTCAAGTTCCTCCTGGTGGGGATCAGCAGAACAGGGAACAGGAAGTCTGCAGTGTCTTCATCACATGCCTGATGTGTGCACATAAGATACTAGCGTTTATTCTTTTAGGAAAATATCTAGTTTTAAAAATTGGGCTATATTTACAATTATACATTTAATGATGGCTCACTATATGCACTTAGTGGAGGGAAGGCTCAGTTTTAACCACAATATACACCTAATATAAATATTATAAGGTTGAAAAAATGGATGCAGATCTTTCACAAAAGAAGATAGATGTCTGTTTTGTTTGAACAACTGCCAAGTTTGTGTTTGAAGGTGAATGATCTCTTAACTAAGCGTATGGACGTATTAAAGGGGTCATCAAACATTTAATTAACATTATTTTTATGTATCAGCACAAGATAGCAGAAATATGCGACAGACATGAGTTTGTACTACAAGTTAAACACATACCTTACCAAGTAAAGACCAAAAGTCAGTGTGGGGATTCTATTGTTTAAATGTTAAGTGGAAATTACCTGATTTATTTTTCTGCACTTTTCTTCAGAAGAGTGTGTTCAGAGACCGTTCAGTCCGAACTGGCAGACTTTGGCCAATTTGATGTTTGCGTACATTCAGGTCTGCTTTTTTGCTTCTGCATTACAATGAGCTCCCATTGGCTTTAAAATGTAATCATTGAATCAATGTTGGCAAAAAAAAAAAAAATCCTACTTTGTATTACTTAGTATTTTTATAGCATAACAAAATCATATCAATATAACACTGACAATTAAAGCATTTTGAGCAAAAATACCAGTATAAATGTCTATAAACCTTTATGAAAGAACTTTATAATGAGGCTTGTCAAAATGAATGCTTGCTGTCAGCTGTGTTGATTGTGTAGACACTTTCTCACTCTCTGCGCAGATTTATTTATTTTTATTCCACTACACCACCAGTTCTAGTGACGTGGCTTAAGTTTCCCCGGAGATCTGCCTAGTGAACGTCCAAACGTGAACCAGCTTTGTGATACTGAAGACCCAGTTAACCCATAAGGGTGTTGAGCGCTCATGTTAGTGATGCTTTTGGATGTCCGTGGTTCATTATGCATATTAAGAAAACAGATTTAAATATATATGACACTGCTCAATGTGTATCTTTGAAGCAAAAATGTAAAAGGACACAGTGAGCTCAGGTTTTGTAGTCATGAAAACAGTGGCTTTTTAATGTAAACACTACATTCGATTGTTTTTTCCAGCACGGACATCCCACATGAAATAACAACCATTCACTAAAGAGGAGTAGAGGAGGAGAGAAAGAAAGCTGCACAGAAAAAGCATTCACTGGGAGAAAACAGAACATAGAGGAGGTAAAAAATAATGAACAGGAACAGAATGCCAAAAAACAGGTATATCATGTCATTATACACAGTTGATTTCTCTTTTAAAAACTAGAAATAAAGAAGGCAAGAGAGAGGTCTATATAGATAGATGATAGATAGAGCGGTGGGGGGGAACATATAGAATAGGTATGAAGATAACAAATTTCCAAATCTACTTTTGTGTGTGTCAAAGCGTGTGTGTGTGTGAGAGATGTGAGAACTGTGCTTTTCATTGAAGACCTCGAAGGTGTATGTCCAACTGAAAACAGACAGTAGAGAAGGAGCATGACTTTTTACAGCGTCAAAGAGTGTGAACATGCGGCGCCCCTAACTAGCAGACGCAGCGTCAAAACGTGCTCTCCCCCCAAAAAAGTGTTTTTTTGGAAATAATAAAAAATAGATATTGTTATTATATTATTATATTTAATTGTTCTGAGTCAGGCTAAAGTGAGGACATGGTTTTCTAAATGCAGGGAAACAGGCAAAAATGGTTAAAAGGAAGTGGAACAGTTCAGAGCATTACAACAACACGGGGTCAAGTCGGAGGTTGCTGTTCCTGTTTCTGTCAAACTTTGCAAAACCTCTTTATTTAAAAAAGGGAGATATAGAGAAAAAATGTTCTGTCGCTACAAACCACAAGAAAGATTTGTGAATATTACAGGACTATTATGGTTGTTTGTTTTATTGTGGGAATGTTATCTTGTAGACTTTGACATTTCGGTTTAACAGGCTCAAGTCAAGGTTTTACTGAATTTCAAAATCGAAATAAAACAACAGCCTCCCTCACTTTTTTTGACTTAACTTTTACTGACCCCGCCCCTTCTGGTTCAGGAACCAATCGTCTCTCCTCCTAACTGTCATCGCTAACATTTTTTTTTTTTTTTTTTTTTTGTCTTTTTAGCCGTCTTTTGCAGTTTTTATCAAACATTTTGTTACTATTCTGAACAGTGCCTACGTGAAGTTATCTTCAGCTGTATGAGCTGAAATAACTGGTCTATTTTACAAAGGCTTGAGTATCTCATGCTAACTGTGTCAGGCTTTAGGAGAAGAGGAGTCCCATTTGAAAGCGGGACACCATGCAAAACCAAGACAAAAGAACAGAGAAAAGATGAATTGAGAGAAAGGGTATTGTGGAAATGAGATTATGAGATACAGAGAAGTGTGTGGGATTGGTCAATAAATAAATTAATAAATTAATCAACCAGGAGTGAGTTTCTCATATGGAGAATGTTAGTAGGTCTAGAGGTTCTAACAGTGACAAGGTTAATTTGAATGTGTACTTTGCTTCTAAAAGCAGAGCTATCTACATACAGTACCTCTCTTAAATGGCACTGATTGGACATTTAGCACGATTCCTATTGGCTCTCAAGCTCGGCCATGACCGGTGGTTAGCTAACGGTTAAGGCCTGCAGACAGGAAGACAAACTTCCTATCAATGAAAACCAGCTTGTGGCTGCACAATGAGTTAAATCATACAAATGAATCAAAACATGATTAAAAATCTGAATGAACAGCGCTAAAATCTAATGTAAACAAAGAATAAAGTTAAAAACAGTTCAGCAGGTCTTGTGTTTTAAGGTTTGGCTGACCTGGCAGCATTTTTAGTGCTATTATTAAATTTCTCACATCTTTGAACTTGTTATTATTACACATCACTACTTATGGCAAAAAAATAATAAAATATTACACAAATCAAGGTGTCAGGTGAGGCAAAAACGTGAATAAAAATCAGACTGTAATAAATATACACACAATCAACAAAATAAAACAAAAGTCATAATCAAATTAATAATAAAAAAATCTGGAAAAGAGCAGGGAAACAGAGGCTTTCATCGACTTTGTTCAAGAAGTTTCCAAGACTGCAAGGTTGTAGTTTCTACTTAACAAATTTCTCTGCTTGGCTGCAGCCAAGACCATCAGGAGGAGAAGTTGGTGCGAGAAGAGACAATAACTAAAAACATTATATATATATATATATATATTTATATATACGTATGCCTATTTTTTAAATTAACCTCATTATTAATATGTACCTAGTTGCATTTTTCTTTCTTTTTTCTTTAAATAATCAGCAGAATCGTCATCATCACCATCATCATTTCCACAGCAGTGTCAAAGGGACAGGAAGGAGGAGGGATAAGGGCAGGAAGGGGCGGGACAAAGAACGAGTAGAAGGGTATGGGACAGGACGGAGCGTGCTCAGTACAAGCCGCAGCCTCGGAGGTTATTGGCAATGATGATGTCGGTCACGGCGTCGAACACCACCTGGATATTTCCTGTATCTGTGGCGCAGGTCATGTGACAGTAGATTTCCTTGTTTGGAGAACGGTTCTTGCTCTCGAATTGTGCTTGGATGTAAGCGGCTGCGTCATCGTAGGTGTTGGGTCCTGCACAGACAACAAAATGATTTAGAGTAAATGTTAAACCTAAGTAGAGTATATTCTATGTTTTCCAGGGTGTGTGGGAACCCTAGCACAGTGCAAGTGTAAAGGCATGGTTCATTTAGCACATGGGCACTGTTTAATTCAAAGAACACCACAGTGACAAAACCCCCATAAATTCTCTTCCCATTACTGCAAGCACTCCATCAAATTAACGGCAGAAAGAGAGCAGGTAGAAAAGTCTCATTTCTTCTTTATCATGGTAAAATGAAATTAAATGTTATGATGCTTGCTCATTTAAAATAAAATAAACTCTTAAACACTGTACATTATTAATTTCTGTCGGCCCCGTTTGCCAGTGTTGTTAGCTATAGCGTTAGCTTGGACTAGAATGATTTACTTTCTTTCCTTAAAAAAATGTCAACTTCAATAAGTTTTTTTATTTGCATGTTCTAAGCCGTTTATATCTAGTTTGAATCAATGTCTACATAGTATTTTAGTAAGTTCTACAGAGTGACAAACAGCTGTGAAAAACAGGTGTTTTTCTTTATGAATTCCTGGGATGCTATTGGTAGATTATTTAACTATAAGCATTTATCTTCTTTTAAATGTTTATTTCTTGGTTGGATGCAATTTATTGTTTCCTTGTCATTTGTGTTTTTTAAGGAGATTAAAAAGAACTGTCGTAGCCTATTTCTGAATTTCTGGGAAATATAGCAGCTCAATTAACTGATATCTGATATATGTTAATGATGTAATTATTGTTTAGAACAGTAGGCTACTGCTGGTATGCCAACAATGATAGTGTTATTATCACTGTTTATACAAGAAGATGTAACAGATTTCCAGTCACCCTTGTGAAGTTTCTTTGCCACTGGGCCTTATGAATACTTGCCATCTGTTGACATTTTTAGTTGTAATACCGTAAATATCTCACCACACAGCTAAGAAATATGAATTTGTAGCTATATAGAAACATACATTCTGTTTTGTGTTGCCCACAGTTAAAATGTATGCATTAAAGGGAGAACAGATTAAATATATGTAAAGGCAGATATGCAGAAAAGGATCTCACGGAGTTAGTTTTTCAGACCAGACCCAATTAATGCCTGTCTTGTGCTTTGAAAAAAAAAAAAAAATACAGAATTCATATTATCTCATTTTATTTGTCCGTTCTTATAATTTTTGTGGATATAATGAGTAAGTTTAGAATTAATTATTTTTAATTTAATTAGATGGTATGATATATGAAATATGGTTGCCCATAAAAAAATCTGAGCTCATGGTCTGCTGGTAGCTGCCCCTCCCCACGCACAAAAGTGAAACTCCGCCTATGCTGAGTGTGACTCCCGCCCTTTCTCTCTAAAGCTTGTGCCAGTCACAATCACACTTAACTCTCTCCTCCCTGAAAACACCTGTCTTGACCCCCCCTCCAGTTATCTCTTTTCATCTACGGATGTGCTCATAAATCGCATTTCCTGCCAGAATTTGTGATTGTTTGACCATTTTTATGAGAATATGAATGATAACACAAAAAGTTTTCTTTCACTCATAGTTAGAGGTTGGGTTAGGCCATTTTTTTGTCAAACAATTGTGTTTACACTTTTTAAATCATAATGACAACAGAAACTACCTAAATGAACCTGATCAAAAGTTTACATATCCTAGTGATTTTGATCTGATAACATGCACACAAGTTGACACAAACAGGTTTAAATGGCTACTAAAGGTAACCATCCTCACCTGTGATCTGTTTGTTTGTAATCAGTGTGTGTTTATAAAAGGTCAGTGAGTTTCTTGGCTCCTGACAGACCCTTGCATCTTTCATCCAGTGCTGCACTGATGTTTCTGTATTCTGAGTCATGGGAAAAGCAAAATAATTGTCAAAGGATCTGCAGGAAAAGGTAACTGAACTGTGTTAAACAGGAAAGGGATATAAAAAGATATCCAAAGAATTGAAAATGCCAATCAGCAGTGTTCAAACTCTAATAAAGAAGTAGAAAATGAGGGATTCTGTTGAAACCAAACTGAGGTCAGGTTGACCAACAAGAATTTCAGCCACAACAATAAGAAGGCACTTGAAGAAAAATGGGCTGCATGGTTGAGTCGCCAGAAGAAAGCCATTACTACCCAAATGCCACATTGCATCCCACTTACAATACGCCAAACAGCACAGAGACAAGCCTCAAAACTTCTGGAATAAAGTCATTTGAAGTGATGAGACCAAAATACATTTGGAGAGGAGTCAACAAGGTCTATGATGAAAGATACATAATTTTTACTGTGAAACATGGAGGTGATGTTTTGGGGTTGTGTAAGCTACAAAGGCACAGGAAACCTGGTCAAAATTGATGGCAAGATGAATGCAGCATGTTATCAGAGAATACTGGAGGAAGCTGCACAACGATCCAGAACACAAAGCCAAGTCGACCTGTCACATGCTACAGCTGCATAAAGTGAAAGTTCATGCAAGTAGCCCGAGAATTTACAGGAACTGGAGGCTTTTTGCCAAGAAGAATGAGCAGCTTTACCATCTGAGAAAATAAAGAGCCTCATCCACACCTACCACAAAAGACTTCAAGCTGTCATTGATGTTAAAGGTGGCAATACACGGTATTAAGAACTGGGGTATGTAAACTTTTGATCAGGGTTATTTAGGTAGTTTGGTTTGTCATTATGATTTAAAAAGAATAAAAAAACAATTGTTTGACAATAAATGGCTTTACTCAACCACTAACTATGAGTGAAAGAAAAGTTTTTGTGTTATCATTCATATTCTCAGAAAAATGGAGAAGGTAAACTTATGAGCACAACTGTACATTCTCAAACTGCTTCTTTATCAGTTTGAATGTTTACCAGTGTCCCTTTGTGAAACCTTAATTTAAACTTGGTCTATATTCAATTAGATGTACAGAGTTAATTAAACAATAAACATCAAAACTTTTGATCTAATAATCTAACATCAAAGTGATGCCACACTGTAAAGAGAGGCTCATTTAGGAAATGTCAAGGTGTAATATTTCAGCTCAGAGATGCAAATAAGAACTTCACTAATTCTATGAAGGTCAATAGGAATGCAGTCAAATAGAAAGTTTTAATATCTGATTTCTGGGAAGGCTTTAACATAGGACTGCTTCATTCAAGGGACTATTCCTATCTCAGTCACACATTTATTGCTCTCCCTGCTTCTTCCTGGATTATGATGAAAAATAATAAAACAAGAAATATGATGTAGTAATTAACAAGTTAATCTATTCAACATTTATGTAGTAAGTTAATAGGCATTTGCTCAAAGTTCATACAGCTATCAGCTACAATACCTCTGTGCAGTAGGCCAAGAGAACTTGTACATTCCTGGGCCTAACTGTCCTTTGTTACCTTACTATGTTATAATAGGCCGCTGCTTGGATAATAATGCAAGCTGTTTCAGGAATTTAAAGGTGCAGTTGTTAGGGATAATGGCTTCACAAGAGATACACTAGAAAACAACTGTATGTCTTAGTTAGGTCGGCCATATTTGTCATTAATGCATTCATATTTTGATGTAAGTGGTTGCCAAGAATCAGCACATTTCTAACAATACTAATTCTGTAAATAATTAAGTATTTAGTGCATCTAGCCGATGATCTGCTACAGCGCCTATCTTGTCCTTCCAAACGAACAGAAACTAGGTTATGGACTGAAGTGTGGATAACCTTCCTTGATTGTGCGTTTAGCGTGGACTCCGTTAAATTGCTTTGTTTGTGGCTTTGCTTTAGACATGTGACAATTATGTACAGCATAGTTACTACACTTTCAAGGCAAATAAAGATGAAAACTTCATTTTAGGTTTCTAGGTCATTTTTGTTGGATTATAAAACCCAATTATGCTACCAAATTAGACTCTTAAGACCAATGTGTCCCCTATTCAGAAATTTGTGTACTTATCTTTTCTCAGTAATGCAGGCAAGGCTAGAAATAGCACTGCTGCTTTTTGTCCTGTTTTCCCTCATTTTGTGTGCTTCATCAGTCACTTTATGGCAAACTCTCACTAGTTTTTTTTTGTTCGGTATAATTGGATTTAGTAGCACTGCCTCGATGCGTTTTTTTGTGTTCAGAGAAACCAATTTAGTTCACCTGATGGGTCTAAATGTGTTTTTACCTGTGTATTCGGGGAAGCAGATGCTGAGTGCAGACTTCTTGATCTTTTCTGCGAACAGGTCCTTCTTGTTGAGGAATAGGATGATGGAGGTGTCGATGAAGAACTTGTTGTTGCAGATGGAGTCGAACAACATTAGGGACTCATGCATGCGATTCTGAAAAGAGATAAAAAAAAAAAAGAAATAGTTGCGTTAAAGGCCTATTATAATGTTAACTAATCATCAGTCAGTCTGTGAACAAAGCCATTAACACTCCAAACTATAACCATGTGAGCACAATATAGTGAGATGAACACATGAACACAATATGAAAATCTATTGACTTATTAAGGAGAACGAACCATAATAAATGTACAAAGGATGTAACCAACTTTTTTTTAATTGAAACTTGATGAAAATAAAAAAAAGTGTGACAAAAACATCAGGGGGAAGTGTGATGTTCTGATTTCCTGTTATGCATGCAGAAACCCAAGCGTATAATTAATTATTACCAAGAGACAGTACACAGGCAAGCTTCGAAAGGAAATTTCAACATTTTCCAATAAACATTAAATTTAAAACAAACATGTAGAGGAAGAGAAATGGGATTCATATCAACAAACTCTTTCACAAATTATTATTTTTTATATAAATGTAAACAACTGCTGTAAAACATACAACCAAAATGTAGTCAAAGGAAATGATTGCAGTATGTGATGCTTTATTGTCATTTCTCTTCAGTATAAATACATCTTTAATAAATTATCACAATGATGAAGAAACAGTAAAGACATACAGTGCTCTGTCATCCCTCCCCACCACAGACACTCAAAATATACCGACGGGAGGGGTCTGTACAATATGGACAAAGACAGATGCTGGCTGCCACTGACAGGGGGGTGAAACAGCAGTTTGAGGAGCATAGATTTGCAAGAGTTAATGCAAGCAAAACATTTTCAGCAGTTCACACTCAGCCTCACTGACGCTAGTTCAGTATGATCCTACTTGTGCCTGGCGGGATTTTGACATCCACTCTGTGCCCTGCCCAACTTACAGTACTAGAAAAGGCTAAGTGCAAATGGACCTGTGAGTATACAGTATTATCTAAGAGCTTTCTGAAGGAACACAATCATGTCCATGGACATAAAGTGGTTGTCCAAAGAAATTCTTGATTAATCAATAACATTGATTTGGACTTAAAAGTAGGTAATACAATGTTTGTAGTTTAATTATCAATTTGTAACATGCTATAAATATATTTCAGGATGCTATACACTTTACACAACCATGGTTGACTTTTTCAAAACCACATGCTGGACACTGGATGCAAAAAAGTGCATTATTGAATAGTGTACACAGTACTCCAGTTCTCTGACATTGCCTTTTCAGTATACAGCTTGACAGTTACCCGTGTACTGCAATCCACAGTGTGGTCTCAGTGGATTTGACATGACTTCATATCATGCATTATACATTTTTAGTAGTGATGTGAATATCAAATCATAACCCAGTGGTTAGGTAGAAAAGTTGGGTTTGTGTGAATCAGGTCACAAAGTTACCATAAGCATTCTATTAGTAAGAATGAAAAATTTACCACTGGCTACACCCTTTTCTGTTTGTGGTCAATGTCCACAGTGGAACATGTTGATAACAATCAGGAAGGCACGGAACAGTAGTACAGCAGTTTTATTATAAAAAAAGTTGTCTGAAAGCATCAGTCACTTCAAATCTGTACAGTGTAAGGGCTTCACTCAGGAGCAGTAAACAACATTGTAATGTCTGACGCGTAAAAGCATCATGTTACGTGCCAATAAAAATTATTTAGTGAAAAGGCAGTGACTAATTTTATTCAAGTGGACAGTAGAAATCTCATCATATAGTTATTTAATAGCACACAGCAAAATATGGGCTTTTACAAATGCATTTCTATACAAGCAGTACGGAAATGGTAGCTAAGGCAGTTAAGGCAGTTAAAATCCCTCACACTGACAAATTACACAAGAGGAAATGAAAGCCAAGTTGCGCAAGCACACTGCAACACATTATCAATTAACACTAAAACAGCCCAACAAAAAATTTTGAAGAAAATAATGATGCTTTGAATTATCGGTGTGCAGTTAACTAAAATTTCGAACCTCAAACCAGCACAATTTTGTCTATGGACATTATATGAAATATGCTCACAGATATTGACCCATAGCTACAGACAATTGTCCCATGCATTTCAGAAATAAATTTTAGTTTATTTTAAATTAAATCCAAAGATGCTTATTTATAACAAATATATAACACTTTATATACCTTAAATCATTTTTCTGTTTGCTTTAGAAAGTTACAGTATAAAACTTTCAACATTACATTATTTTCTGGTAATGAGCAGAATAGTGCCTTTAAAAATGTGAGCATGGAGTACACGTTTTGTAAACAATGTGTGGGAAAAAATAATAACTAAAACTAAAATAAATGTCCATTTAATCATATGAATTGATTAATCTCAGGACTTCCTTCAGTGTAAAGGTTCTAGCAGGCCACTGAGCATTGTATAGAACACAATAATAAAAACTTCCTGCTCAGTGAACTGCCGCAAGTTAGCACAAGCATAAAAGCTATTGCGACCTAAGGCCAAATACACATGCAGGCATTTTCTTTCATCTCAGTGGGAATTGGAGCTTGCTCACTCACTACTTTGGATGGAAATTTTGCTAGGCCATAGCTCTGCTGCGCCACGCTCTGTAAGCAACAAAACACAGGCGTATGGTTTAGGTAAGGTTTTTGTGTGTGTAAACAAGCTTCTTCACTTGGCAACAAAACGTTCAGTAAATATTAGACTTACAGAGTTTACACTCTACTCTCACGATTCTGGAAACAATTTTGCAAAACGTTTCCAAGATTAAAGAGTGGATCAAATTTTTACAGAAAACCTAAATGGACTATAACAAAGCCTAAAGGCACAAAATGGCTTTTAAAATGACCTATATGGCTCTAAGAGGCAATAGATATACCCAGGTTTTCCAGGTCATGTGGGGACCCCAATTTTAGAAAAGTTGAAAGTTTGAAAAATCAATGGCAAAATAATAAATTAGTTGTGGGTAAACAGAATTATCTACGATCTGAATTGATTTTTACTGAAGTAGTACTGTAGTAGTAGTACTGTAGTAGTACCATACTGTACACTGAATATTATAAACAGACAACCAGAAAGCCTTGAGTAGATCGGGTTGGTCGTATTAGACAGTGATAAGCAAGGCGTTGTGACATTTTGAAATCCCTGGGGTGTGCCTGTCTGTCTACATCACGAGTGCAAAAGGGTAGACAGGTGCCTTCTGGGTAATTAATCCACAGATACCTACTCCTCCATAACACCCATGGGCTGGCACTGCTTCTCACACAACACGCGCACACAGACTCTGACCTTTTGTGTACACACTACACTATATACAGTGCCATACACACTTGCATGTATTCACTCAGGCTGATCAACAGCCCGAGGCAGGCCCTGTATGGCTAATTAGAAAAAGTTGGCACAGATGTGGTAGATGGGTAGAGCGCATGTCATCTACCTGTTTTTACAAGAATGCCAAAGGGGCAGAGCCAAACCACCTCATTGGTAAGTTCAGTGGATTAGAAAAAAAAAACAGAACAAAACGTGCTCATGAATAAATGAGTAGGAAACCAATCCTTCACCCAAAAATGAAACACGTTT
Source organism: Perccottus glenii (assembly GCA_024416835.2). Taxonomy (NCBI): domain Eukaryota; kingdom Metazoa; phylum Chordata; class Actinopteri; order Gobiiformes; family Odontobutidae; genus Perccottus; species Perccottus glenii. Next base: position 13,411,862 of record CM044563.2, on the reverse strand, counting down.
AGATGAAGATGTATAAACCCTAAACATACAGGTAAAAGTGAAAAAGTAAACACATTTTTTTCAGAGATAAATTAGATCTAAACCTATTTTGGTGGAAATCAAGTGAATGTAGCCATATTCTGATTCAAAAACATCTGGTCTGTTTACCAGTTATAAATATATTCATGTTGGATTAAGTCTCTTAAGACTCAAATCTGAACTTCAATCACATTAAGCACAACTCGTATTATTTAGGCACTACATCAAACCTGCTTCTGCAACTCGATGGAAAATCTCGAACAACAAACTCAGCAAAAAGCTAAGCACTCCATCTGTAACTATAGTCCTAAACTTGACACTTTAGTCCCAGATCATATATAAACATGGCAAAGGCTCTGTAAAAATCAATGCTTCTGAGTGATATTGTACTAACAGTGCAGCATGACAACAGAAAAGAATTCAAGAACACACGGCAGGCTGTGAAGAAACAACACCAATAGCACGAAGCACCCATGGCAGATGTGGACAAAAAGATTAACACAAACAACTGCAATTTCCAACATACATCACGGCTTTGAAATCTGAACTAATGTACCAAAACGTACAATAAAAGAGACACCTGACTCCATGAGTAAAACAAACAGGGATTATCATTTGCCTCAGTACTTGTGATAATCCTGCTCGTCCCAAGGGTTCATTAATGTGAGGTAATGATTTGATTCCTCAGGACAAGATAAGAGAAGATAAGGTGTTAGTAATGAGCATGAACTGCTTAAGAACTTTCTGTAACTTCGGTAAAACAGAATTTGAAAGTTTTTGGTCGGCTCTGCATTAACGGTAGTTAGTGTGTAAACAAGCCATTCAGTCACTGAAATACATCTGAAATTAATGAACATTTAATTCCGTTCACACTGGGCTTTGATATAAGAATAAGCAATATTTGGACGCTGTATATTGGCAGTATATAGCTGCATATCTGAAATACTGTCAGTCTTGTAATTGAAAATGTGGAGTATATTTTGGCACAAGATCATGATTATTCTCTTTGCAAAAGGTCTTTAATGGATTCTGTCTGCATAACTAAGCCTAAACCTACATTCACTTCAACTGGTAATTCTGTTACAAAATTGTGACTAAAATACAGCTTTTTCATTACCTCTTTTTTTTTTTTTGCACAAATATTTTACTTGGATGACTTTTACTTACTCTCAATATTGCTCTATTCTTTATTGTATTTTATCATCAGAAATAAAAAAAAGATTCTGGTTGTTAAAAATATTGTATCAGATGCTGCAGTGCAAAGGGAACATTAGGCTACAAGTAAGACGCAGACAAACATGGACTCCACCTATACCCTTTTACCCCATTATGGGTAAATCGATCTGATAGCATTCATTCATTCATTGGCTAAAGCAGGAGAGCATCCTCAGTAAAGGCCACACCCCCTCAGATTATTAGCTATGATAACATCGGTGACAGCATCGAAGACAAACTGGATGTTGTTGGTGTCTGTGGCGCAGGTTACATGGGAGTAGACCTCTTTGCTTGTTGACTTGTTCTTGCTCTCATACTGAGACTTAATGTATGCGAGTCCCTCCAAGTAGATGTCAGGACCTAAAGAGAAGACAAAAAGAAGTAAACACACTGTGGCAGCTAGACACAGACATAAAAGCTTTAAAAGTGGAAGTGGAATGTTTGCACCTTTTCTGTCAACATCTAAACCTTTCCCAGTCAGTATTTAGTGGCCTGTGCTACATTTCCCATATCAGCACTATTTGCTCTGATATTTTATAAAAACATAACCTTTAACTTTCTTGCTCAGCAGACCTTCTGCTGAGGTGCGCTGTGCTGTTAGCAGAGATAAAATGAATGATACACTGAATGCTTTTTCAGAATAAAGTGGCACCGATCTAAAATGAAACGCTGATAAAAATGGGTGTCTTTTGTTATGTAAGCGAATTCTCTAAAACTGCAGCAAAAACGGGCCCGGATCTGAATTATTTTCTGTGTACAGCTTCCCATTTTCTGACTAACGTGACATGCGTTGTTTGCAAACATCACTGCCTCAGTAACATGCTTGTATTATAAACACATACTAAACTTTGTGCTTAAAGACCATGAACATGAATAACCTGGATCTCATATTAAAAATATATGGGCCACTTTTGAGAGCAGTGTGAACATAGCATTTATTCATTGAGAGGAAAATCCTGTGACGAATCCAGGAGGAAAAAGAGCAGGGACTAGGGATTATTCATACAAGCATATTGACTCATTTATTCCAGAGTTACTAGGTCTTTGTCAACTGTGACTATTGAACTGGTTTGGCATTAGGTCATCTGATTCACGGCCATTTATTTGTTATAATAGTATTAGAAAGGAGTCAAATCCCAGGAAGCCCTTTTGGCTTTTATTGTGACTCACTATGTTGCGTTGGACAATTAGCAGCACTGTTCCTTCTGTAACATTACTGGGACAGAGACACAGCCAGCTGGTTTCAAATGATCACAAGAGAAGAAGAGGAGGGGCGACAGGTTCAGCATCCTAATTTCTTCTCTGTTTGTCACTGTTTTGGCTTCTGGGTCTCACTTTCCCACAGCCTGCCTTTGCCTCATTATTCACTTTTTCTCACACTTGCTCTCTTATTCTGTTCTATCTCTGCTCAGTTGTTTTGAGTCTAAATCACCAGGCCTTTGTTTAGTCTCTAATCTACACTCCTTATTTCATTCATTGTGTCAGACTTTTAAATTAATTGCACTTCATCTTTCATTGTCTATTGTCATTTTCCTTTCTGTGGGTGGTCCTTCCTTCCTTAATATGATCAGATTTCCTAATGGACTTCACCTAAATGTAGGTCACTGGCAGACTAGTGTATTTTACTTTTACAATAGAATAGTATTTTAACATATGATAGATTTAAGTATATGCTTGGACAGTGCTTGTTTCTAATAACCAACCAGAAAAAAAATCACTGTGGCGTCTATTGGCCTGGCAGTTTTAATATGCTCTGAGTCTGCTGATAATTATGCAAAGTAATAGTGTTTTGTATTCTTTGTACCAGTATATTCTGGGAAGCAGATGTGCAGGGGAGACTTAGTGATCTTGTTCTCAAAGAGGTCCTTCTTGTTGAGGAAGAGGATGATGGAGGTGTCCTTAAACCAATTGTTGTTACAGATGGAGTCGAAGAGCTTTAGAGACTCGTGCATGCGGTTCTGGACAAATGGAAATGGCAAAAATTATTTAAGTTCAGATGTATGCAAGTATATGAAAGTACCCTAATGGATAGGATTAAGAGGCATAGACAAGAGGCCGACCGATTAATTAGTTTAGGTTGTGATTTACAAGAGAACAAAATAAAAATAAATAGTATCTGGCTAAGATATATTTATTGCTAAAAAATTTAATGTACAGAGTTTTAGCATAAATAATACTAATATAAGCAACTAAAAAATTATAAATTATTTCACTAAATATTCACCATCGGCCGGACTCCAGCTGAAGCTTACAGTGTATATTACAATCATGCACAAATCAAAAAAATCAAAAACACATTAATGATCATAACAAGTGAATCAAATTCAATCAAATAAAAGCATGAAGGTATTGCACATCTTCTCAATGGGATGCTTTGTTGAGTGTGTCATGTACTTTGTAGAAATAACACTTTCCTGCCCTGTTTTTGTCAATGATAATGTGTATGTTATTTATTAACGAGTTATTAGTACACAGCGTGTTGCCAGTGAGTAATATAAGCCATGCACTTTGAACTGTGAGCAACTTCCTGCTGAAGCTTCCCCACAGAGTTTTACACTCGTCTAATGTAATCAATAGGCTACCCTTGTGTATTATGTAATTGTTATAGTAGCATGTGCCAGGGAATGTACATGATAAAAGATCCTTTGCAAAAGAACACCACAGGGCACCGTGTTGAATTACAAAAAAATTACATCAGGATAAAAATCAATAAGCCCTTTTCTACACAAGGCACTTTTCTTGTCATTGGATCACAGGATCACATATTTTTCATTTTGTTTTTCATAAATTTAGTCTACCTTGGCTAATGCTAAACAGACTGCAGTGTTGCCAACCACAAGCAGAAAACCACATTCATTTATGGGGTTAGCTAGAACATAGCGCTGATAAAGTGTCTTGTGAAGAAAATAATAAGACAAATAATTAAACTTTTTGATTTGAATTAAAAAGTTCTTATTGAGTTGAAAACAGTCCCTCTGATTATAATTTTGTGTAGCATGGTTTAGTATGGGAAAGGAAAGAACATGCTCATCAGATTAGAGGAAACTTTGCACATGGTTCATTAAGAGCAGACATGCAGCACACATGCAAAGAGGTACTGCTTTTAACTCACATCAACCTATCGGGAGTGTTCATACCTGCCTGTGGGCGGAGCGTCTGCAGAAGATCTGACTGCTGATTGGTTAGAGAAGACAGTCGGAGGCGAGAGTGACAGGAGGAGCGCAAGGAGCCAGAGATGCTGCAGGGCGGAGCTTAGAGCATGAATAGAAAATGCAAGGATGGTCTGGCCTACACCCATTCCACTTGCCTTGTATGACAACCCCCAGGTAACAAATTGTGACAGCCCACCCCAGAACAAACAAACAGACAGGCTTTACAGTGCTAGAGAGGAAGTCTTCGAGCAAGTGTCATGTAGAGAATGTGACTGTACACAGAGGCAGAGAAAAACACAGTGCAAGCAGTCTGTGAATAAAAAGAGGGGAGTTACAAAGCTGTACAAATGTGTGTTTTTGTGCTAACATTCAGCCCCACTTTTAAATTCTTATTTACCGTTTTATTTCAGTTATTATTTACATTAAAAGAACCATTATGTATTTACTTCCCACTCAACAAAAAGAACAAAGCTTGCACTTTCAGCAGTCAAAGAACTACACAGACTGTAAAGACAGTATTGTAGTAATGTTATATTCCATAATATTGCATAAATATGTTAGTGCTAAAGCATTATAACCTGTTGTTTCACAGGGTTGCATGGTTTGGTGCAGTATGTAAATTCTGCTTTGCATATTCAAATTTGCACATCATCTCTTTAGACTGTGACTAAATTGCTCACACGGTATTTGATAAATTCATTTATGTTTATTAATGAGACAGGACTGATTTATTTATTTGTGTGGAAGCCTAACACAGACCTATGTTGATGTGTTGGGCATTAAACCCTACATACAAGATATGTTTGGCAAGCCAGGGCTACATGGGGAGATGTTTCTTTCTTCCAACTGCATGTCAGGGAACAAATAAATGCATTTGATGTAAAATGCTAAATAAAGCAGCTTAAAAGTGACTCTGCTCCTTCTTATATCTCAATCGATACAAAGCCACTTATAGTGCATCACCTCAATGGACATGGTCTGTGGTATGAAGAGTATAAGAGAGCTCTTAAAAGTAGATCTAATCACCTGCTGTAATATACATGGTCTATCTTCACATATAATAGAAAGAAATGACTAGGATCTGTTACCAAAAAAGGATTAGCAGCATGATAGTACAATTTCTAGCAGTGTAATTAAATCCACTGCAATAATCTGCCCAAAAGGGAAGTGTGTAATTATTACCACTAAAAAGAGAGGGTGTTCATTTTCAAGTGTAAAGTGTACTATTTTGACTTTGCCAACAGCTATATACAGCTGATATTCCTGGTAGCACTGATAGAGGACGTGGGAGCACTGCAGAAACATTTGGTTATTTGTCGGGTAATTAAAACTCCCACATTTGTGTTTTAATTGTTGTTTATTTCATTGTCTGTTTTTGAGAAAAAACAAATGCCAAACCTGCTGCTTATGCTGCGTGGATGGAGTCGTAAGGTGTTTATTGTAGTAACACATTTAAAAATGTCAGAAATACGTTTTTGCAACTTTCTAATTGACTTTCTATGAATATTTGATCTGTCCAAAAATTACTTACCTTAAAAAGTTTTGTTTTTTGTTTGTTATTTATAAGGTGCACTGAAAGGAGAAATATTAATATACATCATCTGTGGACGAGGTAGGGCCTTAAAAACATCAGCCAATGGTGCAATCCCTGCTGTTCTTACGCATGCGCATTTTAAAAACTCACTAACAGCCGTTGGTTTCTCAGTCGTTGAAAACATCCTCTGTAACACCTTTAACAATGCAACTATATTTAAGAGCCACTGTGTTGCCAGATAACTGTAACCATATTCATATATGTAGCCTATATGAGAGCAGCTTGTCTGTGGGGGTGGTTTATGATTGATATCTCCTCTCTTTATGTGCTGCTCTTCTGGAGCTTCGAGCTCAGAGGGGGCTTGATGACATCTGCATAAATAGAGCAGCTACTAAACACAATTTCCCAGCCTGGAACTCTCAAAGGACACTGTGAAGGCTTATAAATAGCAGTGAGCACTATGCATTCTAATCAGTGTGTTTGTTTTTAGGCCACACAGTATTATATTCACAAGCCCCCCTGGTAGGTGACCCTTAAGTAACCATTAATAATAATTGACCATTACCAATATGACAAATATACTTTGTGCTCAGGTTTTGTTTTTTTTCAACATGATTCATGTATTTCCTGTTATTGAACATTGATAATTTGCATTGATGAGAATCCAAGTGATTTGCAAACTCAGTTAACTCGAACTCAAATAAAATACAAAGAAACCTTATTCTAGTCTCTGGAACTCCATATGTGTTAGTGTGCCCTTTATTTGCATATGATACGAATATGCTATTTGTGTTTCTATGATAACACAAGTATGCAAATTATCATCCTTAAAAAAAAAAGACCACTGCTTACTCTTCTTGTTACACCTTGGTAATGACTGTGTAAATACACATTCTACTGCATTAGAATTATAAGAATGCAATATTCAAACACCCTTGTAAACACACTTGTTTTATTATATATTAAGGGAGATGGTAGTAATGTCTGTTCATTTATTTATAACAATAAAAGCTGAAAGCAGAAGAGGTCTATGGGAGGCAAATGTGTAACAGGTGCACTTACCGTGGTCTCATCCTCATGCAGCACCTGGTCGTATCCACTAAGAGCCACACAGAAAATGATGGCCGTCACATCCTCAAAACAGTGGATCCACTTCTTCCTCTCTGACCTCTGACCTCCCACGTCAAACAGCCTAAGAGACAGTGAAACATGCTTAAACATACACAGAAAGATTTGTCTTCTTCTTGACTTGGCACTTAGCAGCCACCTCCAGGAGCACCAACGCAAGTCTAGTTTTTTGAATGGCCACTTGACAAAAGAGCAAAGCTACATCTCTAGCACAATTTAACTGTGTTAAGGTTTTAAGATGATCCCATTTCAGGGATAACTGTATAAAGTGAACTTATAGTAGTCCCTGATAGTTCTTGCACCTGTAGATTACCTTAATTACACTACACCATTTATTCTATTCTAATCCTTAGAGGGTGTGTGTGTATGAAAGAATAAAGAATCTTGTTCTATATGCAGTGGTGTCCATGTGGATATAATGAGGTTATTAGCCTAGAACCAATACAAAAACAGAATAGCCTCCAACTCGCTGCCTCACTGCCAGTAATAGCAATGGAGCTGACAATATTTAGGCTTTCAAAAAAAAAAAAAAAATAGCTAAACACAGTATTTTTTTTTTTTTTATAAACACAGTATGCTTCCTACTCAACTGTGAAAGTGACAGAGCAGGGCATCGTTCAGCTGACTATTACCTCGGTTAAACTACAGTACATGTGCATTTCAGTGCACAATATACAGTGCCTTGCGAAAGTACTCAACCCCTTTGAACTTTGCAACCTTTTGCCACATTTCAGGCTTCAAACATAAAGATATGAAACTGTAATTTTTTGTGAAGAATCAACAACAAGTGGGACACAATCATGAAGTGGAACGAAATTTATTGGATATTTCAAACTTTTTTAACAAATAAAAAACTGAAAAATTGGGCGTGCAAAATTATTCAGCCCCCTTAACTTAATACTTTGTAGCGCCACCTTTTGTTGCGATTACAGCTGTAAGTTGCTTGGGGTATGTCTCTATCAGTTTTGCACATCGAGAGACTGAAATTTTTGCCCATTCCTCCTTGCAAAACAGCTCGAGCTCAGTGAGGTTGGATGGAGAGCATTTGTGAACAGCAGTTTTTTAAGTTCTTTCCACAGATTCTCGATTGGATTCAGGTCTGGACTTGACTTGGCCATTCTAACACCTGGATATGTTTATTTGTGAACCATTCCATTGTAGATTTTGCTTTATGTTTTGGATCATTGTCTTGTTGGAAGACAAATCTCCGTCCCAGTCTCAGGTCTTTTGCAGACTCCATCAGGTTTTCTTCCAGAATGGTCCTGTATTTGGCTCCATCCATCTTCCCATCAATTTTAACCATCTTCCCTGTCTCTGTCCCTGCTGAAGAAAAGCAGGTCCAAACCATGATGCTGCCACCACCATGTTTGACAGTGGGGATGGTGTGTTCAGGGTGATGAGCTGTGTTGCTTTATGCCGAACATAACGTTCATCCAGAGTGATCATGGGCCTCTTGGCTGCATCTCTGATCAGTCTTCTCCTTGTATGCGATGAAAGTTTAGAGGGACGGCCAGGTCTTGATAGATTTGCAGTGGTCTGATTCTCCTTCCATTTCAATATTATCGCTTGCACAGTGCTCCTTGGGATGTTTAAAGCTTGGGAAATCTTTTTGTATCCAAATCCAACTTCTCCACAACAGTATCTCGGACCTGCCTGCTGTGTTCCTTGTTCTTCATGATGCTCTCTGCGCTTTAAACGGACCTCTGAGACTATCACAGTGCAGGTGCATTTATACGGAGACTTGATTACACACAGGTGGATTCCATTTATCATCATTAGTCATTTAGGTCAACATTGGATCATTCAGAGATCCTCACTGAACTTCTGAAGAGAGTTTGCTGCACTTAAAGTAAAGGGGCTGAATAATTTTGATCGCCCAATTTTTCAGTTTTTTATTTGTTAAAAAAGTTTGAAATATCCATCCATCCATCCATCCGTCCATCTTCTACTGCTTATCTGGTGCCGGGTCGCGGGGGCAGCAGTCTAAGCAGAGACGCCCAGACTCCCCTCTCCCCAGACACTTAGTCCAGCTCTTCCGGGAGGATACCAAGGCGTTCCCAGGCCAGCCGAGAGACAGTCCCTCCAGCGTGTCCTAGGTCTTCTCCGGGGTCTCCTCCCGTTTGGACATGCCCGGAACACCTCCCTAGGGAGGTGTCCATGAGGCATCCGAAACAGATGCCCGAGCCACCTCAGCTGGCTCCTCTCGATGTGGAGGAGCAGCGGCTCTACTTTGAGCTCCTCGCGAGTGACCGAGCTCCTTACCTTATTTCTAAGGGAGCGCCCCGCCACCCTGCGGAGAAAGCTCATTTCGGCCGCTTGTATCCGGGATCTTGTTCTTTCGGTCATGACCCAAAGCTCATGACCATAGGTGAGAGTAGGAACGTAGATTGACTGGTAAATTCAGAGCTTTGCCTTACAGCTCAGCTCCTTCACCACGACAGACCGGTACATCGACCGCATCACTGCAGAAGCTGCACCGATCCGTCTGTCAATCTCACGTTCCCTCCTTCCCTCACTCGTGAACAAGACCCCAAGATACTTGAACTCCTCCACTTGAGGCAGGATCTCTCCACCAACCTGAAGGGGACAAGCAACCCTTTTCCGACTGAGAACCATGGTCTCAGACTTGGAGGTGCTGATACATATCCCAGCCGCTTCACACTCGGCTGCAAACCATCCCAGTGCACACTGAAGGTCCTGGCTTGATGGAGCCAACAGGACATCATCTGCAAAAGCAGAGACGAGATCCTGTGGTCCCCAAACCAGACTCATTCCGGCCTAGAAATCCTGTCCATAAAGATAATGATGATCACACTCCTCAGCCTCCCCGGGAAAGGGTACTGGAGAGGAGAATGCAGCTGATAGTTGAACCTCAGATTCAGGAGGAACAATGCAGTTTTCGTCCCGGTCGTGGAACACTGGACCAGCTCTATACCCTCTCCAGGGTGCTGGAGGGTTTATGGGAGTTTGCCCAACCAGTCCACATGTGTTTTGTGGATCTGGAGAAGGCATTCGACTGTGTCCCTCGTGGCGCCCTGTGGGGGGTGCTCTGGGAGTATGGGGTCCGGGGCCCTTTGCTAAGGGCTGTCTGGTCCCTGTACGGCCGGAGCAGGAGCTTGGTTCGCATTGCCGGCAGTAAGTCAGACCTGTTCCCAGTGCATGTTTGAAATATCCAATAAATTTTGTTCCACTTCATGATTGTGTCCCACTTCATCTTTATGTTTGAAGCCTGAAATGTGGCAAAAGGTTGCAAAGTTCAAAGGGGGCTAATACTTTCGCAAGGCACTGTATACATAGTATATCATCCCTTCTGTGTACACTGTAAACAGGCACCAGTTTTTGGGGTTGCTCTAAGCTGTTGCTCTAAGACCTGTTAATTTGAAACCCCTAACAGTTATACTTAGGATTATAAACCCTGAAGCAGTGAAAAGCCAATCAGAGCTCTAAGTCATCTTGTTCACATGTCTACTTGCTCAGAGATTAATTTTATTAAACTGGAAGCCGAGGACAAGAAGACAAAAACTCAATATGGTCACCTTTTCCTTAAACAGTTTGAAACCGGTACGTAAAGGATACAAAACACATAATGCTTGACCCCCCTTTCTTCATGTTTTGTGATTGTCTCTGGGGTGCAGGACTAGCTGTTTGTGGGTATGTTTGTTTGCGTGTTATTATATAATATAATTATAATTAAAGAAGTTTGTCTACTTAAATTGCCGAAATATTGAATGTGAGGTAAAGATTTTTCCTATGTTGGAAATGTTAACCCAGATGTGTGGAAGGATTTTGTAAAAAATGTTAAATTGTACAAGAGAAAGAAAATGAAAAAACAAGTTGATTGTGCATCAACCAGAAAAATAATTGGGAGACTTTATAAAGCACAATGCTCTGTGAATATCAGTACATTCATAGTGTATTTGCATAGACCCAAAGAGAAATTAATTTTCAGGTCAGAACAAAGCTGCCTCCAGCATGTCTCTCTTCTTCACCATGATTCCTAATGCTTTAATTTAATCAAATCTCATTTCAAAGGCTTCAAGGCCCATCATAAATATAGTGAATTCTTAGATGCAGTAAATGTATAAGCTGCTAAAGTAGCACCTTGAGGCAAAGACAGACAAGAGTACTTTTGGTAATCACCTGAAGTGAAGGTTTTTGAAAGTAAAGTGTGTCTCGACAATTCCTGTGGTCTTGACGCGGGTCCTCAGGATGTCCTGCTCTGTGGGCTGGTAGTCAGGCGCACCAATTCGATCTAGGCTGTCTAGGTAGCTGCACAAGGACACAAACAACAAAGACAAGGCAATTTCATTATGAAGGTTTAGACATTGGAATCCTCATTGATTAAGTTGCACTGCTCCGTCCACACAACAGCCAATCAGGTCAAATAGATTAGTTGTTGACTGGGTTTGACTTAAGTGAGACTACATAACAGGTAAAAGATAACTCTAATATTTTATATTAAAGGTAAGGCAGGCTATGGGCAAAATGTTAAAGCAGTAATGAATAAATAAATAAATGATTACAGTATAAAATTGAATAAAGCTTTTTTATATATATATATTTTTTTTATTTATATAGCGCTTTTCCACCTAGTAGCCACTCAAAGTGCTTTACCAGTGTTACATCTGGAACACCACTGGAGGCAAGATGGGTTTAGTTTCTTGCCCAAGGACACAACGACAGTATTAACTGTGGGGAGAGCGGGATGTTATGATGTTTTGGGATGTTTCGAGCGGGGATCGAACTGCCCACCCACTGGTCGAAGGATGCCCGCTCTACCACTGAGCTACTGCTTCCCCCGGTTTCTCTGTCCTTAAGATATGGATTCAAATGCTGGGTGTAACAACACATCTGATAAACCCAGGTGCATCATGTATTCCTAGAAATAAAATCCTTGAATAAAAGTAGATCATCATAGCAATGACATTCAAAGTGAGTCTATATAATATTTATCAAAAGCAAGGTTTATTATCATTATTTACAAAAATTTATTATTTTTTATGTTGCTTTTTACAACAGCCCTCTTTAAAAGTATACTAGGTTCCATTAGGTTAAAGTGCTTAAAGGTTAAATTGTAATTATCTAGGAGTATGTACTGAATATACTTTTTACGCTTCTAAAATGGAAGAGAAGCAAAGGCACTTTTCTTGAGTAGACACTAGTGGAGAGCAAAGGTGGGTCTATTTAACTGTAATGCAATGTCTTTTGATGCAGGATCTAAAACGTGAGAGAGAGGAGATCCAGCTACAAAAGTGCAACTTGCACTTACAAAAGGCTCTACAGGACGAATGGCCGGCTGCCGGCTGGTGCTCAAACTACCCATTTACCTACCCTACAATCAAGCAAAGAATAGACTTCTGATTATTTAATCATATAAAATAATAACTCACATCACAGATGCAGCTCTAACTTTTGGAGTCATATTTTTATAGATTGCCTCTGTAGAAAGCTAAAAGTAATCTTCACCTGCCTCATATTATACATAGAACCATATTATAGACATAAACACAATTACAATTACATAAATCATTAGTACCAGCCAGAATAATGCAGGTATTTGTGGTGGTATGGTGACACAAATGCACAGTCATCTTGTAAAATAAGAGCCACCCAAAATACAAAGCACACCAAAATTTAGATTTCTAAAATTGTTTAATAATGAAAACCTAAAACAAAAACAACTTACACATGAGACAAATGCAAGACTCTAAAGGGTAATAAAAAAGGGTTATACAGTCAACTGGATCAAATAAACATTAGAGGGGCTTTAGTCAGAGCAGGAGACAATCTTACCAACGCTGATTCTTGTCACTTTCCTGCGGCAGTTGGCAGAGCAACTGATGCATTACCGCCACCAAATGAGATCAAGCACATATGCAGCCTGCCCTCAAGCCACAGCAGAGACACGAAGGGACAGAATGTGAACCACTGGACACATTTCTGTCCTCAGATCTTAACATCATAGGGCAGCAGCTAAGATATAGACTTACTAAATTCTAGCAAAATGTTCCTGTGCTTTCTTTTTTCTTCATAGGTTGGACCTACGTCCATACAGCTGTAAAATTATGTATTCTGAAAGCCACTTTAAATATTACAAGATATCTTATAATGAACAGAACCAGTGGGTTGTATACAGATAACAAAATATTGAGCATGAGGCCAGTTCATGCTACGGTTATAATTGAGACTTGCATGACCTTTCGCAGCATATAGGAGGCCACAAATGTAAAAATACTAGTCAAATGTGAATGATATTTTACATAAAGGGCTGCGGTCTCTTGTAGGAGTGACATGCAAAAAACATAACTGAAACTGACTGTGTACTTTTGATTTACACACGGTGTGCAATCAGTAAAGGCTTACTGAATTAGTGGAGTCCTTCTCCTGTGGATTTACACCGGTCCCTAACGTCTGCTTGTCTCAGGTCCCCGGTGATGTACTGTCTTAAAGATTACTGCGTAAACTCACAAAGAGCACCTCTGAAAACAGAGTCATGGAGGTGATAATGGATTTTACACGTGTGGCTGCTTTCAACACAGTCCATCAATTTAAAAGTAATAAATACTAGCTGGGTTAAACCAAACGATAGAATGTGGTGAGTCTTGTAGGTTGTCCAGGTTGGGAATAAAAGTGAAGGACTGATTTGGAGAACCAAAAAATATTTAAATTAATAATTCTGATTTTTTAAAGTAGGGTACATGGTAGTAATGTAAAGCATTTATTCTGGCAATAGTGAGGTGTCTAGTGCCTTTATGGATTGTATACTTCTGCTAATCCAATCATTTCGAAATGAGTAAAGGGAGATACTCATGAGTAAAGGACATTGTACTGAGGCTGTAGTTAAGCAAATTAAAAATTAAATAACCCCTCACCAATTAACAATCCGCTATTGAGGTGCTGTCACAAAATTACTCACTAGCCGTCTACCCGTTCTGTTCAGTACTATAGTAATATAACTGACTGAAAAGTCATCCAGAGACTATGTCTTATTAGGGCTGACTAGGTAATGTTTTTTCAGGACTTTGTTTTTGAGTTAAATATATAAATATATCCTGACAATGAGTTAGTTTACACACTACTGGATACTGCTGCTCTAACTGTGTCAAGCTCTCCAGAGCAGGGCTGCCTTCAGCCCTCATCATCAGCCAGAGCTAATACACTTATTACAACTACCCCATACAACCCTACATTAAAAAAAACAACTATATATGCAGTCAGCTAAATGGGTTCCAATTCATATTGATCCTTCAATGTATTAGTGCAATGACCCGATGCCTGCAAAGTGGCATCTACTTCACAAGAAAAAATAAAGCCGTCAAACATAGGCCACTAATCATAACTCTATAGGCAAGCCAAGAATCTGTTCACTACACTGTGGAAACTGAAGGGATATTTGTTTGGAATTACTTTCATTACTAATCTAACCCTCTTTTCGGTATACTAAATATCCATATAAGACATCTTATGCAGCATGTCATTCTATTAGACAGCATTGTCCCACGTGATGTAGATTGATTTAGCCATTCATTGTTGCAATTTAGTTATGAAATATAATACCCCAGAAAAAATGAAGAACAAAGTGAACTATGTTTACGTCGGCTTATCCCAGGGGATGTCAGCTCCACGGTCTCATTTCATAGCTGTTGCTGGGTGACCAAACACTAATTTAAGATGTCTGCCCTTCTGTAATGTTCGGATTTTTACAGCCTGCTCTTTGCACTTCTATAAAGGCTGTGGTGTAATGCAACATCTCTATTATTACAGAAATAGAAGAAGTCATTATTTAGCACTATAGATTTAGTTTTCTCCTTTACTTTAAAAAAACAGCCATTAAGAATACGTAATATAAACACTGTCTACTTTGTTGGACAGAATGCACAGTGTATAATTGGACTCAAAAGCCTGTAAGATAAGTTAAGTTGAAGTACTTTTAAAAGCATGTTTAAGGGACTAAATTAGTAACAATGTGCCAAAGACATTGATGTCTTAGATTGCTTCTAATTCTGCCTTATCAAGAAACCTGTTCTATCACGTTGCACCACTAGATGGAGTAGTGAGCTACTGTAGCTCTACCCTCGTCCTTCTGTCTGGGTCAAAGAAGAAG
This sequence comes from Perccottus glenii, assembly GCA_024416835.2. Taxonomy (NCBI): domain Eukaryota; kingdom Metazoa; phylum Chordata; class Actinopteri; order Gobiiformes; family Odontobutidae; genus Perccottus; species Perccottus glenii. The sequence continues at coordinate 13,396,711 of CM044563.2, read as the reverse complement.
TTCTCTTGATACTGGGTCTGATTTGAGACAAGTATAGCCAGACAAACAGCAACACTGAATTTTAATTTGGAGTTCTGTTATGTGATGAATTTATGCTTTGTCTACCACAATTGATGCAATCTGATGTAAATCTGTCTCCAAAATACAAAAGTTCTGTATTAGATTTGTTTTAAAACTGAATACTGTATAATAAAAGCTTTTTTTAAAACAATTTGCCAATTAACAGTAGATGGTGGCAGGATTTGTTTCCAACAAGGGAGATTTAAACTCCCTTATTGCCCTCCATTCCTTTAAATTTAAAAATCTTTGACTAAATAATAGTCATACTCTTGAAATTACCCTTTAAAACAATGAAATTCTGTGCAAGGCAGGCTGGTGTCCAGGACTAAGATTTACATCATTTTATGAGACATTTCACATCAGAGACCTGAAAACATAAACACCAATGCCAATCTAATAAACTATCACTGAGTACGTTTATTTAACCAGGTTAGTCCCACTGAGATTACAAATCTCTTTTGCAGAGGAGTCCTGGCCCCATGTGTGTTTGGGGGGGACAGTTGTACATGTTTTTGGTGGTAGGAAACTGGAGTACCCAGAGGAAACCTACGCAGACACATGGAGAACATGCAAACTCCACACAGAAAGGCCCTGCCCTGGATGGGAATCGAACCTTCTTGCTAGGCCGGAGTGCTAACCACTCTGCCACTGAGCCGCCCCAAATGCAGCTACTTTAAATGACAGGGAGTCATTTTATACTTTCAATAAAAGGACAGTGCCACTAAGTGGAGGGATGTAAATTACAGCCCCAGTATGTGCAAATAAAATAGGTCAGTGTGTAGGGCATTTTCAGAGAGGTGGCTTCAGGCTGCACTTGCCACTCGCAGAACTTTCAAAAACACATCTCATTCTTGTGTCTCCACAAACACATCAACACACATTAGCTACTTTACTAAGTGCCTTAATGTGTCACCTGCTGCCACTGACATCAAGACTGCTTAATAAACCTAATACTAGCTACTTTCATTTCTGCTTAAGCACTTTGGAGAAGGAAAACAAAAAAAAAAACCACACAAACCAAGTGTGGCCGGATCATGTGATGTGTGTCCTATGATTCCATTGGTTGGTTGGTCTGTTCGGCTCCACAGGTCATCACATAATAGGAAGTATGAATCAATCTTTAATGTGACATTTACCACAGACACACTAACCAGTACATCCGAGCACACACACAAACACAAAAAACATACACACATTAAGTAGAGGTTGTCGCAGTTAATTGACCAAATGGTGTCAATGCTGTTAGAAACATTTCCTCTAAGATGTCTGCCACAACGGGAAGCAAAGTGCTGCATTTGCTTTTGCTTTTCAGTCTGTAGTTTCTTAGTACATTTTGATCCAACACTTCTGTTTTGCTTTAGCATGTTAACTAATTATCTTAATCTGATTCCCCTGCCTTTTATACATAAGTCTGTAAATAAATGTGTATATATGAACAAATACTACTTGTTTTTTCGAAAATAATTACCATATTTGGATTAGGATAATCACCTAGATTGGATAATTGTTAGATCATTGAAAATGCATACATCTTCCTGTTGCCTTTGATATGGCCCTGCCTGAGAACTGAAGTGAGCGATGCAGTGAAGCTTTTACATGACCTTTCCTGGTCAATAAGTCATTAACATAAACATACAGCTCAAGTCCTTCATGATGAAAAGCCTGTGTCCACAGAATACGTATACTAAAGTGTACCCTACTCACAATGTTCATTACATGCCTCTCCTGTAATTTTTCTGTGTCATACGGTGAAATTTCACTGGATGTATGGCGCACAATTAAACCAGGGCTACACACAAAACATAGCACTTGAGGAAAATGACTCCACCCCCTCCATCATTTGAGGCTCTCCACCCACACACAGACACTCTGCATAAATCAGATCCAGAGCTTGTAATGGTGACTGACTGCATGGCGTAATAGCTAGAGTATGATTGCATTTAGGAGATTAAAAATAAAAGCTAATGTTTGAGCAATGCATGTTTTTTTTGCAGGGGATTAGGCCTGGGGGGCTAATGGCACATCTATTGATCTGGTCTTAGCACTCTAGACAGGTGAAATAAACCGTACAAAC